>CM033733.1:14191229-15425104 GCA_019671005.1 Hibiscus mutabilis
TCAGATTTGACATATGAAGAAGAACCAATAAAGATACTAGCATATGGTGTCATTGAATTAAGGAACAAGCAAATACCATTGGTGAAAGTCTTTTGGCGAAATCACAAAGTGGAAGAAGCAACATGGGAAGCTAAGGATATAATGGAAAAACCAGTATCCACACCTTTTTAAAACAATTACGTTTTGAAAATTCGAGGACTAATTTTCTTAAAAGGGAGAATTGTAATACCCTAATATTTGCTCAGTGACTAAAACGTAAAGTGTTAAAGATTGGTGGTTTTAGTTGAGTGACTAAAACGTAAATTTTTAAAATTGGATGACTAAAGTAAAGAGTTGAGAAAAGTTCAGGGAAAAGATGGTAATTTTCCCCAAAATTATTTTATACCCATATATGAATAGTTTATCCCGGTATAAGAATTTTAGTGGGAATCAGATTTTTGGTACATGATTTGTGTGAAAAGTTATAAAAAAGAATAAGTTTCGATAATTAGCTCGGTGATTATTTGAATTTGGAAAATTATGAAAATTTTATGGAAGTCTTAGGAAGACTTAAAGAATATAATATTATGGTTTTTGAATCTTTTTTTGTTCGATTTGAATTCAATTCTATGCAGTATTTGGTGTAGTAGATGGAAACGGCAATTTTGAAGATAAGTTGTTTCATTTATGGCAAAATGGTCATTTTACCTATACTTTTTGAATATATTTGATTATAGAAAAGAAGATTGCACATGTGGCAACATATTATTGGTTATAATTCAAGGGCAAAATAGTCATTTGACTATTAAAAGGATTTTTATTTTTTATAAGGCTTTTAATATGCCATTTGGCATAAAATCACGAAATAGAAATTTGTAGAATTGTTCATCTTCATCTTCATCTTCATTGCCGTGAACCACAAAAAAAGGGTAAGAAGATTTTTTTTCAATTTTTGAGCTTATATGATTGGATTTGAGGCTTAGACATGAAATAAGATATTGTTCTTCATTGAATTCTCTTTCATTTGGTATAAGTTTTACATGGTTTTCATGTTTCTAAGTTGGTGTTGATGATTAGGGTGGATGAAGAACATATTAGAATCTCATGATTTAAAGGTTGTTCATGTTGGAAATGAGGTTGTGATGTGTTTCTATTTTGGAAGTGATGAAAATTCCATAAAAAATTTCTTAGGGGCTACTCGGTAATATTGAGAAAATTAAGGGAAATTATTACAAAAATTATTTTGATGATGGAAATGATAGGAATGAGGTTTTACATGTTTGATTTTGTTATTTGGATGAAGAATTGTTCATGTTCTTGAAAGGAAGAATTAGGGTTCAAGTTAAAGTTTGGAATTTTAGAAAATTATTGAAGGATGATTGGTTCTATGGGTTGATCTAAAGTGATTAGAATGAAAATCCCTAATTAAAGTGCATTAGGGACTAAATTGTAAACTTTGTAAAGTTTAGGGATTTGATTGTTGAGCTTGTATTTGAGGAATATTATATTAGAGAGTTAATTCAAGTGAATCAAATATTGATTTTTGAGCTCAAATCAATATTTGGAATCAATAGGACCATTCGGTTACTTTAAGGACCAAAATGAAAGATTTTTAAAGTTTGGGTCCTAAAGTGCAAAGGATGAAAAATGTAAGGACTAGATTTGAAATTTATGGTTGGAAGTTTAAAAGAGTCCATAGGGACTAAAATAGGTATTTTGGTAAAAGTTGAAGATTTGAAGAAAAATGTGAGAGATTGCGATTCGAATATAGAAAGCCTTATCGGATTAATTTTGTACATTGTGGATAATTATTTTAATTACTTTCCATTATTATATATAGGATGAATATGTATTAGCATATGCTTGTAATGGTATATGTTGTTTTTAATGTAGATTCCGAGATAAACCAAGGTCGTTCCAGCAGAAAAGGAAAAGAAAAGGATCAAAAATGAAATCAAGTAGCAAAATTAATATTATCAAGGGTAAGGTGAGTGCATACATGTATTTAAAAGTATGTTTAATAACATACATATTATAGGGAGACTTGTGATAAGTCAACCTAAAAGGTAAAGATTTTTATATATAGCATAACATGTTTTGCATGATACAATATTTTACTGATTTGAAGATTATGGCATATCTTTATGCCTACAAATGGTTTATAGCATGATATATATATGTGTGTGTGTGTGTGTGACAAGCTATTTTATATAGTTTTTAAATGGCATAATGGATTATATAGAACGTATTGGAGTATGAACTGCTCCAGTATGAATATGTTTTACATGATATAAATTGTTATTGGGTTACTTGCCATTTTGCAGGAATTGTTTTAAGTTTGCCCTTGGTAGTATAATATTAAGTTGGACAGTATTGTGGTATACCATTAGAGTCTTACAGTCATCTGACACTTCATTGTGCCCTACAATCATCTGACACATCATTGTGTCCTACAGTTATCTGACACTTAAATGTGTCCACAGTTTACAGAAAAAGATAGTACTTTTAAAGTACGCGACTCGTTTATTAGCCACTTGATATTTACCTTGGGCTATATGATTACACAGTACAACTATATGATTTCTTATACAGATATTCCTGCATTACAGATTATATGATTTAATGATTATCATGCTTTTGAAAGTATCATGCATTACAAAGTATTTTATATATGTTCTCATCTTATGCCTCACTGAGTTATTCTCAGCGTGTAGTTTCATTATACACGTAGGTAATCGGAATTAAGAGCGGACGGCTTTTGCATCACTTTCTCTTTTGGGAGTACATAATCGACAGGTTAATTTCAGTACTTATGACATCCATGTTTTGTGTATTTAGTAGTGGCATGTACTAGATTACTATTTTGTGTATTTAGTAGTTTTATAAACCTTTCATAGATGTTAAACATATTTACTGCTTATTAATTACATGTTTTGATATGATTATATTATTTACGTAAAAAGTTTTACTATCGGGTATTAAATTACTATTTTGTTTCTAAAGTAGATAAAGTTAAGCATGTTTGGATTAAAGAAATCTCAAGATAGGTGACCACTTCGGAAATTATTTTAAAATTTTTAAATTACCCCTATTTTTAGATTAAAAGATATTTTTAAAAGCCTATAACATCTTTACTCGTGTTCGTGTACGGATACAGGAAGGGGTGTTACACGGACCACTTATAAAAACAATAGCTACAAAAAAAATAAGATACACTCACCCAACACCTGTTAGTCCCCTCGACATTATAATTAAGGGTTTCAAAATCATATGCATATATCTTTTCAAAAAATCCATTCATTCAATCTGCAAATGAAACAAACATTAAAGAATAAAATTTTATTCAATTTGTTAGTTCACTAAAGATCTTGGATTTTTCTTCTTCATCTTCTAGAAAAGTGATTCCAAATGTTCATCTTTTCTACTTTCAATAACCTAATCATTCAAAGACTTTTTATTTCAAAAGTGCTTTTTCTTCTATTTTGATTGGAAATTAGAAGCTTTTGAGATTTTAGAGTTAACGATTAAGTTGAATTAGATTTAAGTCACCCATATTTACACGTGTTGTCTTTAATTTATTTATTTAAATTTTTATTAATTGGACATTCAACAAAAAATTATATTTAATTTGTAGAAACATATAAATAAACTCAATCGCTTTGCCTGGTGGTTTGGGTGAATTCCCCCTCCTATCGTTTTAGGGTTCGAGCCCTCTCAAAACCCAGATTTTATTCCTTTAATTTTTAAGCCCCATAAGAAGCGGCCACATGCCAGCATTTGGATGGGTATGAAAAAATTAATATATATATATATATATGACGTCACATTATGTCACGTCAATAGCTCCTTATGTAGCACTTTCACGTCATCGTCCACGGAAACGCCTGTTAGCCCAATCAATTTCAGTTGTTGGTTATTTTTTGATTAATAGTTTTTATTCAATAAGGAATATGTTTGATTCAAAATAAAATGTTAGGGGAATAATTGTTTCAAAAAAAGATAGGACACAAAAAATACAATGAAACATTGGGTATCTTTTTTCATTTTTTTTCTATTATATAAACACGAAGCTTTTACTTTCTTTTAATGGATTATTAAAACAAACCTTTTACAAGAAAATGCTTTGCGGATGTTAATAGTCGGACATGATCACGTAAAGACTATTCGGTAGTGATTATAGTTTACTTGCATCGTTTTTGGATTGAAAATTTCATGTTTCATTTGGTTCTGATTTTAGATTTTATTGTTTTTGAATATATGAATTGTTTTCTTCAAGTTTTAAGGATGAGTCGAGGGTTTATGGAGGATGGAGAATTTAATACTAACGTTTAAAATTAAAGATTAAAAAGATTAGAGAACAAAAAATAAAAGAGTTATTCAACCTAAATTTTAATTTTGTCTTTAAAAATTTTAATATTTATTATCAAGTTATTAAAAAAATTAATAATGTATACCGATGTATAGCGTTAAAGGCGTGTAGCTGTGTGTTTACCTATTCTAGAATTTTCCATTTGAAAAACCCATGGTGAGACAATCTCACCTTACTGAAGCCTTTTTATTTTCACCGGAGGGTAAAGGTCCAATTGGGTAATAGTGAGAGTCATTTGATTTTATAATGTGGGGTAGATTTTTAAGGTGGGAAGGACTTTTGTTCAAATTAAAATAAATTGATAATAAGGGTTTATTTATTTATTCATTCATTATTTTTTTTACTATAAGTTATTCAGTCACTATTATTATATAAAGTATATATATTATTTTTATAATAATTTAATAAATATAAAAAATTTATTATTATAAAATTTATATGAATTAATCATAAACAAGTAAATATATTATTAATTAAAAATATAAATATAATTAATCACATTTTCAAGATAGCTAAGCACACTTCAAGGTAAGCTAACCTAGCTAAGGGCAGCTTGTAGTAGCTCAAACAAGCTCGAACACTAAGTGAAGCTCACTCAGCTAGCTAGCTCAGCTCAAGCCAGCTCACTCATAGCTCAAACAGCTCAACTCAGCTCACGCTACCACTTTTAGCTCAACCTCAAAGGGCATGACCCCTCCCATGAGACATGACCGGCCACCTTTGGAGGGAAAACAAGTTTGGGGGCCGAGATTTTGGAGCGAAACGTAAGGAGGAAGGCACCACTCACCGAAACATTGCAAGGCAATTGGAGGGAGACTCAACTGGCCGTTGGAGGGAGACTTCTCCCTTAGCCGAATAGACATACACCATTTCAGCCACACCCCTTAGAATACTATAAATAGGGCTTTGATTTTCATTTGTAAAGAACTCGTACATTTCATATATTAGTATATTTTTACTTTGTGAGATTTTCTCTCAAACTTTATTCTTTTCAAGAACTTTATCGACTTATCAAGTACTTGTACTTGTGGCGTCTTCCTTTCCACCTTTGATACTTCAAATTCTTAGTTTCTTTAACCAACGGGTCTAAGTCCTAAAACTACCCAAACACCAAACTCTTAAGACAAGGGGCTTTGCTTCTATAGCATTGTTTCTATCTTTTTTTCTTGTTCATACTATCTTTACCATATCCATTTCCATTCTTTAATTTTCCTTTGCTTCCCTAACCGGGCCTTCACCTACATTAAACCAATCCTTTTACATCATTTTCATCCATTTGCTTAAACACCACGCAACCTTACTTCCGCAACCATCATTTCATCATCTTTCTACCCTATACTATCATCACCTTTCCATCAACGTCTCATCTTCAAAAGCATTCAGGCACAAGTTTACTTGCATTCACGTTCGGGAACAATCAAGCTTCTCTCAACAATATCAATTGGAGAGTTGGAGTGTATCATAAAGACATAATAAGTAAATGGTCCATAAACAATGAATTCACCTAATTAGTAGTGTAATATAAAGACGTGATAAGTTAATGATCCATAAATAAGAAATTAGACTAAATCTTTCATAATTAGTTTGATATGATAAGTAACATCCATTTTGGCTACATTAAGCTTTAAATTTTTTCCATGAACATAAAATATAATCAGTTTTGGTTAGTATTTAGTAAACATAGCTCAACTAGAAAATAATCCTATTAAAACATGAAACAAAAAATATGATCATCATATGAACAAAATATAAACGTTGCTCTATTTCAAGAATATTGTCCATTTTCTTAATAAAACTTTAAACTTTGCTGAACAAAAAAATGAACAAAACATAATCCTAATGATCATCTTATGGATCACCCTAATAACAAAATAAAACATTTTAATAACTATCAGATACTTTAAAAATCATCTTAAGGATTGGGATTTACATCTTTCTGACTTGATCGTGTACTTAAAGGCCTTTTCGTTGTCATTCTCTTTTGCTGGCTACATTCATCAGATAATTGTAGCAGTTGTCTTGTAATAACAGCTTATTTTTCTTTCCATTTCAAGCCACGTCATTTCCATACATGTTGGTATTGAGAAGTAAGAGCTCTAACCTTCTTTTTTGTTATACTTGTAACAACTCTTTCACCAGGTAAATTAGGTTACATAACCACAAAAATAAATCGAATAAAAGTATGAAATAGTAAAAGGTATAGATGCCAAACAAAGTAGAAAGTCACCAGATTATATTTTTTTCTCCAATTTTGAGGTTTTATATATGTCAATACCAATTTGTCTTCTTTTTTAGATGTAGAAACATTAGTAGAAGGTTTGCCAATTGATTTTTCAATTTCATTCAACATTATTTTCATGCCTCTTGTTATTGGACCATTGTTGTCACTCTGAGATGCATAAAAAAATTGTATCAAGGTGTAATGATAACCAAGCATAAATATTATTTAAGTTTCTAGAAAACCTCATGATTTGTGGCAGCATATTGTGATTTTTAAACGTCAGTGATTCGAGGTCTACTGCATGTTGATCCATTATTGGTCGCAACAGCATACTGTGATTTTTGAACTCTACTATTTTGAGGTCTATTGCATGTTAACCCATCATTGTTGTAGTGTGGACAATATTGACAGTGACATCCTAGTTCGTATAGATTTTATGTTAGATATTGATTACATGGTATATAAGTAAAACATATTTAAATATACATGTCTAGTGTTTGTAATATTATCTTTTTGGTGACATTTATTTTTCTTGTGCCAAACTTGCTTACAAATATTGCATGTGACTTTAAACTTGCCATATTTATTCTTCACAGGCTCATCTTTATCTTTTCTCTTCTTTTTCTTAGGTCTTCCTAGCATGACTTTCAACTTAGGAAGCCCAATTGGATCATCTTCCCTTTTTGACTAAAATATTTTTTCTCTAACTGGTTATAGAAAACGATTGTAACTTGCAAGATATCTTTACTTTGTACACCAATTTAAAATGTATGTTTGAAGATCCTTTGAATCATGGTACATATCATAGATAGAACGAGAACATGATACTTCAGTTAGCTCTCACTCCATACAAGTACATCTCATGTTATTTGAATCGATTGTGTGTTGGTTTTCACCATCAGTCACCTTGAATCCTCCATCACCATTCCAAATCAGCCTACATTGAGTGACATGTTTCATATTTTTCTCCAACATTTATTAAGCCCTAGGTGCAATGTTGGTTTTCCGCTTAGTTGTTCAAGTTCTCTTCACTTGCATTCATTGCATGATTATTTTCCTAATTTCTTCCATCATGCTAATAATTGCATACCATTTTCCCCCTAATTATTGTCCTCCACATCACACTTGGATTTGCCCGTGAAATAGGCACACCTCCAATGATGTATAAAAGTAGCTAGCAGGTCATTAATATATGTGGCTCTCATTCCTTTCAATATCTTTAGATAATCATTGAAATTTTCAAAAAAGGTTGATCTTATACTGTTTCAAAATTGGATCTTTTTGTTCATCCTTTTTCATTGTTTACTAATTTAAATATACGTGTCTGACACACATTCTATGCTCCAACAATAGAAAGTATTTGTTGCGTTAGGTTTAATAGTACTCATTGATAATTGGCACCAGACCCCGTGACATTTATAATAGACAAGGAAATTAAAACATCAATACCAATTAAAAATGTATTAGTAAACAAATTACGTTACACAATTAATTTCTTGTTGGTGTGACATTAATGTAAGACCTTCGCTATTTGAATGATGTAAATCATGTATCAACTTGATTAGAAATCATTTTCAGGATTCTTTTCATTCTCTTTCCACAACTACTCATGCTATTAGAAACATTTAATTGTTTCTGTCTTTGTCAGCATCAACACGTAGTTCACTTTGAATAACAGATTTTAGAAAACAACTATTAACTCCAATAAAAAATTGCACTCCTCTTTTCAACCTAAAAAATAGTCACAATTAAAAAGTAAGTTACTTGAAAAATTACTTAAAATTAAACAGTAAGTTATGAAAAAAAATTTGATTACTATTAAACATTAAGTTAATACCTTTCTTTAGAGCAGCAAAGCATATGTACATTCTATGAAAACCAGCTTTGTTATTATTATCTCTATGAACTTGAATTGATATTGATATTGTGCTTTCAAGATTACTATGAAGCATCTCAGCAGTATACCCCTAAAAATTTGCATATTCTTTAACATGGGAACTTTTTTTCTTTCGAAGCACATCTATTCTAGATCTTTGACACATATTTTAACTAGCATATACCCTTAACTCTTGCCTACACAGCTCCTTTAAAGTTTCTATTTTTATTTTTGGTTCAACTAATATTGTACCCTTGAATACCTTCTAAATATGCTTAGAATTCATCATTGGTTCTTATTTGTCTTAAAACATTTGTGAACCCTCTAAATTTAGAGAGTGACAATTTTTTTATAGTTATATTCATATTCTATTCCAACTAGTTATCATAAGTTTAGTTTTTATTATTAATATATGGGTAAAACTTTGATACATGGGCTTGTGTAAAATTAATTTTACACAAGCCTGTGTATTTACACTATAAATTAAAGTTAAACCTAACCCTAAAAAACTAAACTCCAAACTCTAAACCCTAAATTCTAAATACTAACCTTAAATTTTAAACCCTACAACTCAAACCCCTAAACTCTAAACCCTAAACTAAACCCCTAACCCCTAAAACTAAAAGGTTTGTGTAAACTAAAGTTTACAAGACTGTGTATTGAAGTTTTCTCTTAATATATCTCTTCTTTCTCAATTAACTTTTTGTACTTTATTTTGTTACATTTTCATAACTTAAGAAATGAAATTCTTGGTGAAAAAAATAGAGCTAATTTTAATTTTATGGATTTTTCACTTGTTTTAAGATTTTTTTTGAAACAATATTTTTAATTAACTTTTTAATTAATGAAGAAATAATTTCAATTATTTAAATTTTATATTTAAAATATAATTATTTTAATAAATAAATTTTAATAAATGCTTACACAAATAATGATTATTTAATATTTTTAAAATTATATTAAGAAAATGGGGCCCAACATTTGTATAAATATATAGAGTATTTCATATTCTGTTTGAAGTTACAGTAAAAATACAATTAAAATTAAAAGTAATAATGAACCCGTAGAGTGGTCCCAATGGTAAATGATGATGTATTTTATCCAGGTGACCCGAGTTCGAGCACCATGTGTGCACGGTGTGTGTGCTCTATTAAAGGGTTAAGAAAATTGAACAGATATTACCTTGTAATAACACCAACATATTCAAAAAAAAAAATAGAAGTAATAATAGACTATAATGAGTCAATTATTAAAACAACATAATTATATTAATAAATAAAATATATTTAAAGTCGGACTAAAATAAATATAAAAGTTAGAACCAACATATAACAAAAATTAAAATAAAATTTAAAAATAATTTTCACATGAAATATCAAATTTTAAGAAAAAATAGAGTCCAATCCAAAACTCTAATATCTTAATATAAAGTAAAATTCAGTTATACATATGTGATTTAAAGTATAACATTAAAGTTTTATTATTAATAAATTAGATCATGTATATTAATTCTATCTAAAATTTTATGTAAAAAATAGTTTATTATACTTGCGTGATTTAAAATTAAAATAAAATTATTTTTTAGATTTTGTGATGATTACGTATTCATTTAAAATCAATTTTATATAAGAATTATTTAGCAGAAGTAGTATGATACTGTCAACAATCTATAGAGCAGGTAGTTAAAGCTTTCAATTGACATCCTTTCTTTAGATTGTGGATTCAAAACCCACTAGGAGCAAAATTCACTTTTCCCTTCTCTTAGATAAAAATTGTTAAAAAAATAGTATGCTACTTAATTTGTTAAAAAGGTAAACTATGCATTTAGTCATTCAGTTTTATCATGTTTTTGTTTTGATTATCCAATTTTAAAAATTTTTAATTTTTTCATTCAACTTTCGCAATCTTTTTTGGGGTCACTCAACCATTAGTTGTGTAATGATAGTACCAGAATGCTGCATTTTTGGTATTTTATTTATGAAATTATTTAAAATTCTTCTTCCTTGTGGCCAAAATCCTTCTTTACCTTCGTTTGTGATGTAATTGGTACCAAAATGTTTTCATTTCTCCCCCTTTTCACCTTTTCAATTTGATTTTCCTTCAAATTCCCTTAAAATCGAAAAGAATTTAAATCAAAGCTTTGATCTTTTTCTTGGTTTTATCTGTAATCTTCATCGTCTAATTATCGTGGAATTGATGTATATTGTATTTTCCCTCTTTTTCATGTTTGGATAAACATTAAAACTGAATGGTTTAAGTACATGGGAATTGAGAAGAAATAATTTATGCAGTGCACAAGAGAACTGAAAATTTACCCCAGGAAAGAACAGAAAACTCCCACTGTTGTTTAGGCACTGTGACCACATATGAAGTAACCTGCAAAAGGCCAAAAAACAACAGCACAAATGAAAAGTTTTAGTATATTTTAATCAAATTTGGGTTAATGTCATATATGAGCATGTATAGGGATGGGCATTTTACCCGACCCGATCGGGTTTAAACCCGACCTGGCCCGATCGGGTCAGATTTTTTAATGAAAAAATCAAGTTCGGGTCGGGTTGAGTTTTTATTAAGGGTGAACTCGGGTCGAGTTCGGGATTAGGGTGGAAGATATTCGCCTCGACCCGACCTGGGACTAATTTTGTAATTTCCCCTAATTTTTAGGAATATTTATAATATTGCCCATCTTTATATTTTTTTATAATTAGGTCCTTAAAATTAAATTTTTATTTACAATTTAGTCCTTCAAATTATATTTTTTTATGATTAGGTCATCTAAAATTATTATTTTTTACGATTAGGTCTCTAAAATTATTTTTTTTCTATAAGTCGGGTCAGGATCGGGTTTAGTATATTTATTTTTGGGTCAACTTTTTTAAGAATATGCTCGGGTCGGGTGCGGGTTTAAGATATTTATTTTTGGGTCGAGTTTGGGTGGGCAAAAAAACTAACCCGACCCGACTCGTGCTCATCTCTAAGCATTTATCCAAGACGGTCAGTTTTTTTTTCATATATTTAATGGAATATGTCCTACACCAATGTCTGAATCTATGGTTATATACGAGTTCGGCATCCAAAATAAATTACCATAAAAGCTACAAATCAATTCGATCTAACAACGTGATTCCAAATTCTATTAAAAACAATACCATGATAAATTTAAAATGATTAAATCAGGCTAAGCTAAAATGGGGAAACCGAAATAAACACGAACTTATGCAGAGATCAAGATATTTCCAGCCGATCTACAACTTCGTCAAGCAAAGTTCCAATGTTAAACATTCTACAATAAAAATTAAACATGCAAATCCAGATATGGAAACAAAAACATGCATCAAATCATTTCCTAGAAAAAAAAAACAGAAGACATAAAGAGAATCAGAGGCATACGATTAGGATTCGATGAGAAGGTCTGAGACTGAATTTTTATTACATATGAAAATGAAAGTTACCTTTGGCGTGCTTGCATGCTGGTGTGATTGAGGAGCGACGGCGAGGAGCACGGCGAGCACTACTTAGGGATTTTTTCACGATTGATTTGGGGAAATTGGCGTGTCTGAAATTGAGATATAATTGATGGTCAAAACAGTGTGTTTTACCTATAGCGGCTTTTGTAAAACTAAAATCGCTACAACTAGACCTATTGTGGCGTTTTCCACACAAACGTCACTATATGTTTTTCTTTAGCGCCGTTTATAGTAAAAACGCTGCGAAGTTTCCTATTTGTGACGATTATGCTGTAAATGCCGTGATAAGTACAATATTTGTGGCGTTTTCTCAAAAACGGATTATTACTTCTGTTAACATTTTTGACAAAACATGTTCACTACTTTTAATTTGAATCAAATTTTTAGTCAGGAGACGGGGTTCAATTATAGTTTGCTCATTTCCCCTACTGCTTTGTTTCCTGTAAAAGTTCATTAATTGAGGATAAAATGATAATACAAGTGTAACTCAGAAAAATTGTACATGGACCGAATGGAAATTAAACTAAAATACAAAGAGTAATAAATATATTAAGCCTTATGTAAATAAAAATGTCTCAATTTCTGAATATTTTTATATAAAATTGAGTGACGAATTTATTTCAACTTTTATTAATAAAATAATATACTTTCTCTTATTAAAATGAATTTTATAATAAGAATAAACTACACGGATGGTCACTTTTATTTTAATATATTTTTGTGCCTAAGTGTATTTTTTGTGTCTCATATCCATTAACCAAATCAAAGCAACCAGAACAGTCTACCTTTTTTTTATTCAAACAGTTTAATTCTAGCAACCAAGGCCACTCCAAGGACAAATTTTTCGCTAACCGTCTTGGCAAAGCATCTCTTTCTTGGCTGCGGTTAGTGTTTGCAAAATAAACTGTAATTGTTAGTTAATCAAATCGCTAAAAATGTTGGTTAATAGTTAACTTATAGATATCTCTTTTTAACTAAGTATGAAGTTTGTGTTTAAAATTCTTTGTTTAAGTATTTTTTAAAAAAAGATTAATAAAATATTTATCAGAGAGATAGTTTTATATTCTCAAAAGAATAGTTTTATTATTCTCAAAAGAAATAATGAACATTTGAGAAGAAAATTATAATAGGTTGCAGGTTAGCATATACCTGAACTATTAAGAAACGGTTAATCAGTATAACGGTTAACCGTTAAAAATTTTAATAATTAATCGTTTCTTAATGGTTAGATTATACCCCCTCCGTCCCACTAAAACTGTCGCATATTGCCATTTTTTGTCAAATTTTTTCAACTTTGACTATAATTTATTTAAATATTTTTATTAATTAAAATTTATAAAATATATATTTAAAAACTATTTGATTGAAAGTTTTTAAAATATATTTTTCATGTTTTTATCAATAATAAATTTTAAATTATAAGAAGTCAAAGTTAAAAAAATTACCACAAAAATGTCAATATGTGATAGTTTTAATGGTACGAGAGAATAGTTAATAACTATTATAACGGTTAATCAATCGTTTAAGCTAAACTGTACGGCTAACCTACCATAAAGACCTTACCCATCGTAACCTTTGTCGATGTTGTAAAACGCAGATGAGTGATTTCATCGATTGGTTAACTTTGTTTTAAGCACAAGTTCTTCGTACTGCAATGACCATGTTTGGTAAATAGCTTTTTGAGCTAAAATTAGAAGTTTGAAGCATGTTTAGAGGTTTGACCAGTCAAATTCACTAATTTAGATGTTTGGTAAATAGAGAATTGTAATAGTGGATTGAGGTGAAATCTTTCATTTAAAAAAAAGCTCCGTTTAGAAGCTTTTTGAGTTAGAGATTTGGACAAAAGACTTTTAAAGACTATTTTGTCCTTGATAATTGTAAAAAATTTCTCTAAATAACATAAATTGATTAACTAATAAAATTTTTAAAAAATAATTTTATAAATAAAAAATTAATTTATAAATTAGTAAATACATATAAATTTAATAATTAATAAAATTATATTCAAAATATAATTCCTTAGATAATAAATTAATTTATACATCTAAATTTAATAATTATTAAAATTATATTAAAAAGATAAAATTTCAAATAAAAAATTAATATGTACACCCTAATATATGCTCAATAATAATATTAAAAAATTAATTTTCATAATCTAATTAATATTAATAGATACAAAATGTTAATAACTAATAGATTATTCAAACAAGTATCAAATATAATCATGTCCTTTTATGTCATTTTGCTTCAAATAATCAAGCAACTATCAGCTATCAATTAATTTTACCAAATACTTTTGTACAATCAGCTAATGTAATCTACTAGTCAAATCAGTTAATACAATTAGCTATCTGCTATCTCCTATCTGCTAATTGTCAAGCATGGCTAATATCAATGGAGAAAACCTTATGAGTAACATGCTATATTGTTGTTTCTGATCTTTTGCTCTGTAATAAATAATTTCTTTTTGAATTAACCTCAAGGATGTTCCTATATCTTAGTGTTTGTTGTATTTGGATTGTCTTGGGCCAGCTTGATTTTTGTTTGTGGAAAGTGAAATGAAAATGAAGGCAGTGTCAGGTGAACCAAATTGATTTTATATTTATTGAAGAGGTTGTTAAGTATATTCGAAAGATGAATATATTAATTTTATATTTATAAATTATTTTTTAATATAATTTAATTAATTATTAAATTTAAATATATTTAAAGCACTTGTATTAATCTTAACTATTTTACGGAAAAATATTTATTTAAATTATATATGAGGGCATGTTTCATTTTAAAAGCATATGTAAGTTATTTATAATTAAAGTGTCAAGGAAAGAAGCGTCTTTAAAACTATTATATATAATATTATAAACACTCAAACCTTGTTATGAACAAATTATTTAATTTTAAAACACTTATCTGAATCCATTATTATAATTTTTTGTTTATCAAATAATTAAATTAGTAAATTTCATTGATTAATATTCTAAAAATAATTTAATCCTCTAATTTTGATTCAAAACTCTTTTCACGTGACAAAATCTATACTCTCCCTTATAAGACCTTTTAAATTATACTTCCATGACATAAAATCAACTAACGTATGTACAAATCATCCAAGGATAAGAGTGTAATGATGGTACATGTTAATTTAGCGTCAATCCAACTAAAAATTATTAATATATGTTTATTTTAAAATAATAATAAATTAATAATATTATAATTGTTATGAATATTTATCTATGTAGATGTCTATCATGATAAGAACTTTATCAAGGAGATATGATTTACTTTATCATTATGAATATTATCTTCATTAATTAGAGTTTAATGTATTATGTACTTCTTATGCCTATAAATAGATGATTTGATTAAGGCATTGTACATAAGTCTATATTGAGAATAATACAAATTTCTCTTTTTCTCTCATCTCTTTGTTCTTTCATTCTTGTTCTTTCTTCTTGTTATTGTTCTTTATTTTATTCACAACACGTTCAGCACGAGACTCTAACCAAATGAGGTGTTTGTTGTTCGAATCCTAAATGAGCTACCGAAAAGAACTTGATTCTAGCATGAATCAAAGATAAGTTCTTCTTCCTCAATTATATTTTAATTATCGATTATCATTCTCTCTTGATCTTTAACTTGATTTTTAATTTTTAAAAAATCATTGGTTGCTCGGTGTTAGTGTAGTCAGAGAGTGATAACATTTTCTTTAAAATAATACTTTTATTATTATTATTCTATTTTATCTTGATAATGTTGAAAGTTGTATTTTTTTTATAGGGATATTCATGTACTTCTATTTTGCAGGATTGATTCTCTTAAATCATCGCAGGAGGTATTAGATTAAAGGTGAAGTACAACACACTCGACTTCATTCTCTTGGATGTTGATTGCACTTGTCGAGGTTGGTATAGGAATTTGAATGATGAGACATGATATAAAGAGATTATGAGAAGTTGTCTTAGTCATTTGCTATTGCTCCATTGTTCTCGAGAGGAAAATCAATATCGATAAATTCTAATTTTATTTTTTTATTCTTTAAACTATGATTTTAAAATGTGATAAATCACAGTGATTTTGCTCGAAAGTAATAATTCTTATGCATCATAAAACTCGACTATAGACTTCTCCCAAGTTTAGATTACGAAAATTCATCTTGATCCAAGAATTTTCATAGGAGGTATTCCCTGAAGTGAATGCAAATATAATGTTAAATTTACGCCGCTCCATTTCCTGAAGTGGATGTGATGATATATAGCGGAAAGAATAATTAGCAGTTGTGGTCTTGGCCGAGGCCATGAATATAGACATGGATAAGAAAATCATTTCAAAAACACTTATACCCACAAGAAGCGAGATTATAAGGATCACAAAAGTGATAACTCACGAGAAGTGGGATTATAACGATGACAGAAGTGATAAAGATCATTCTAAGTAAATAATTTTTTTTACCAATGCGATGTTATAGATCATTGGTGTCGTATGCAGAAAAATCAACAATCATTGAATGATAAAGAAAAGAAAATGGAAGCAAATTTTGTTTGCGAAAATGACGAAGATGATATTGGTCTAACTCATTTGGACGTTGTTGGTCCAACTCATTTGGACGTTTGTTGGTCCAACTCATTTGGACGTTATTGACTTTTCTCTTTTTTAATTGAATTTACTTTGCTTTATTTTATTTACTTTACGCATTAATTATTTACGCTTTATTTATATATATTATGACATTTATTTATTTTGTTTCACATGATTACTTATCAAATACAATCTATGGAGATGATTTATGCTTAGCAGAAGCATAAAAAATATTTTCCATTTAAGTGCAAGGGAAAATGTGAGTACCATATCTCAGAGTACTAAAAACATTTATGCTCCAGAAGAGCAATAAGTTCTCGAGAGAAAGCACATTATGAAATGTGCATAATTGTGAATATCACAATACTTACCGCTAAAGGTAATAATATCGTCACCACTAAAAGTTGATATAATCTTTTGGAAATTATAGATAACATATGTTATCAATTGGCATATGAAATAAGCCAATGTAGATATAAGTTCTGGTAGTGAAAAAATAAGTTGAAAGCTCTAGAAGAGCTATACATTGCTACCTAAAGAACAATTTTCGTTGAAAGCTCCGAAAGAGCTAAATATATTCATATTCAAAGGAACAAACACATGTACAAGTGAGATTAAATCAAATGTTATGGGAAACCAGAAGTTTACAAATTCAGAGATATATGTATACACATATATATAGTTGGCATGATTGGTTCGACCATCCTGATCAATAATGGTGCAAATATTTTTTGAGATTTACATGCACGTATATTAAAAGAACATGAAGTATTGCGTTTCTTGTTCTTAAAAGAATTGATTAAGATCCAATTACCAAAAGAACATAAAGTTTTTGTACTAAAGTTGAGATTGCATGCCTTGCATACCTAAATGAAAAATGGGCCCATTTATCCAGAAATACGGAAAGTTTTATATGATTTTAGTAGATGCATCTACATTGTTTTATCAACTTATAACCAGAAGTTTGTGAGATTGATTAGAAAATATTTAGATTATGCAATTAGACTATTCTTCTTGCAAAACCTAGTGAGTTTATATTTCAGGCTATATCAGTTGAAATAACTGTTACAAAGCCTATTTATTATGAAAAAAAAAACGGTTTAGCAAATTTTTGATTGGATGCCTCCTCTTTTAATAGCTAAACTATGAGAACAAAACATTTATTACCTATATGATATTTCACATATAGCATCACTTATTCGCATCAAGCCAACGGGTTATAATAAACTCCCCATTATGATTGACTTTTGGTCAGAAGTCATATATTTCCTATTTTAGAATTTTTTAATGTGCGATATATAATTAAATAGCTCCACCACAACGCAAAAAATGAGTATATAAAAAGGGTTGAGAATATATATTGAGTATGAGTCTCCTTTTATGTTTAAATTCTTAAACATTAATTGGAGAATCATTTATGAGATGATTTTTCTCAACATTAGGGGGAGAGAATATTCAGCTGGATGAAGAAAGAGAATGAATTATCATTATCTAGATCCTCATATATGAACCAAAAATTCATAAGACAATTCATGTTATTATATGTCAACTGCCAGACATATTTATTGACCTAATGAGAGTAATCAAATCTCATATACCATCTAAAAATGCTCTAAATTTGAATTACATGTTAGAGCGAACAGATGTAAATCATGCCTGAAGCATGATTATTGAAATTGGTTCCAAAGATCAAAATTCTCGTAAATAGAAAGTAATATGAGATGTTCATATATATTGGAGACGGGTGCTCCTCAAGAGACTCAAGACATAACTAATAATAAAACTCTAGAAGAGTCTCAGGTACCTGAAATAATGATTGAAAAGAGATCTCGATGAGTTATGTCAATACGAGAAAGAATGGAACCAGAAAAGAAAGTTGTCGACAACAATTTTACATATAATACTTCTATAGAAGTAAATAAAGAAAATGAGGATTGTATATAGAAATTTATCCAAAACTATAGATATTGAATTGACCAATATAAAAAGATGTTTTGAACTTCCAAAAGTGAAGTTTTTGGACCAGTAGTCTAAACACCTAAAAGTGTAATGCAAGTGGGGTATAAATAAATAGTCATGGGATATAAATACGACTTGAATTATGATTTATGAAGAATTTTAATTACTTCATGGTGGATGCAATTACTTTGGCAGTTATGAAATATTTTATATGCATCTAATTATTTTGTGGATCCCTATTTATCCTTGAATAATTTAAAATACTATAAGCATTTAGAAATTTCTGAGAAAATTTATTTAGATATGTCCCATTGAATATGTATATTTTGGCGCTTTTGATATAATCGCCTTAGTGAGTACTTATTGATGAAATACTATAAGAATGATCATATTTTCCCATGTATTTTATAAAGGAGTTTGGATCAAGAATCATTATGATAATTTGAATATCATTAGAAGAGCTTCAAATTGGAAACTCATTTAATGAAAGTATTTGAGAAAAAGAATATTGAGATAGGATTTTGTCTCAACCTAAAGATTGATCACTTAAATATGTGTTTTTATCTATGAATGGACATAAGCTAAAAGAATCTTAAAGAAGATTCAATATGGATAAAACATATTTATTTAGTACCCTAATGATTGTAAGTTTGTTGGATGTGAATAAATTTATCTTTGAAGGAAAGATAAATGGGTCTTTGGTTTGGAAGCACCATATATTAGTTGCTCCAGAAATACCATCTAAACGCTACAAAGATCATTACCTTTAGGTCTTCAAACATTAATCGATGTCTCCTCAAATCATGTTGAAAATTATTGTTATGCATGAGGCAAGCCAAAAATGTGTTTGGCTAATACTATTGATCCAACATATTCAGAAGATATGTGATTTATTTTCACAAGATAAGATACAAGCTATCTTATGTGGAGATAATATAAAATTTATATCTCAATCGAAATGTGGATACATCAAAGATGGCAAAATAAAACATATTACTCCAAAATTGCATCCCTTTATGATATTCAGAAAAATAGTATTCAAGATTGAATTATGAAGATTCAAAGATATTACGTGATGTTTTCATGAGGGGAGTAAATATGTGTTGCATTTTGTTTCCCTTAGCCGAGGTTTTGTCCCAATGGGATTTCCTGGTAAGGTTTTTAATGAGGCAACATGTTATGCGTATCAAAGATGTGTGTACTCTTTTTCCTTCACTAAAGAAAATTTTCCCACTGAGTTTTTATCTTAGTAAGGTTTTAACGAGGCACATTGTCTTCCCAATGAGGAGTGTTATGAATATTTATCTATGTGGATGTCTATCATGATAAAAACTTTATCAAGGAGATTTGATTTACTTTATCATTATGAATATTACCTTCATTAATTAGAGTTTAATGTATTATGTACTTCATATGCCTATAAATAGATGATTTGATGAAGGCATTGTACACAAGTCTATATTGAGAATAACACAAATCTCCCTCTTTCTCTCATCTTTTTGTTCTTTCTTTCTTGTTCTTTGTTCTTGTTATTGTTCTTCTATTAGGATATTTGTTTTGATATAATAATTGAAAAATAGTTTTGGACTAAATTGAAAATATTTCAAAAATGTTTTTAAGTCCAAACAACTTGAAAATAAGTTTGAGGTATTTTCAAAAGGTTTTGGAAAGGTTTAAAACATTTTTAAATAGCTAAACCCAACTTTTTTGAAGGCCCGTACCTATACGGTTCCACCTGTTTCGATACCAGTTAGGGTTTCAGCAACAGTAATTTTCCAAAACTAAAAACCCGTACCGGTACAGGCCTACGCATACCGATACGCTTATACGTATATCAATACCCTGTGTTTTCAAACCCCTCAACGGCTAGTTTCAAGAAGGGTGTACTGATACGCATATCATGCGTATCGATACTCGTATGCAGAACCACGCCAAATGACTATTTCCAATTATAGGCATACTGATACGGGTAACATCGATACCGAAAGCATCAGAAGTGGAAATTTATCTTGGAACTTGTCCCCAACAGCTCTAATCCAACCCCAACAGTCTCTAACGTCTAGAAACTTATTTGGGAGGATAAAAAAGACCCTTGAAGCTCTAGCAACAACTAGTGATCTTATTGCCAACATCTATTATGATAGAAAAAGTGTCTTAGTGCTTTAATTCTCATTTTTGTATAGACAAACACCTGTGAGCCAAATTGTCAATGTATGCTCAAGTGTTCTAGGATTTGGGTGAGTGCTTAAAGAGTGCAAACATCTACCTAAGAGAGGGATTTTCGTTTTCTTCTATTTTCTCTTGTAAAGAGGGTTAGCTTGGCCTTGGGGTATAGGTCAAGTGATTGTAAAGGTTTCCTTCTAAGCCTAGAAAAGGGGAAGACTAAAAGATTTAGTAGATTTGGAAATCCTTAGCGAGGAAGTTAAGGTAGTGGATGTAGGCTTTGGTTAGAAAACCGAACCATTCTAAAATTTTTGTGTCTATTGTCTTATCTTTTCGCTTCCACCACCATCACCCAAGAAATTACTTCTCTACCACTTGGTGACACATTTCGGTTGATTCATCGAGCCCAATAATTAGTATCAGAGCGAGGCTCATTTGTGAAGGATTAACATCCTATTGAGGCAATCCGGGCAAGCTCGATCAATATTCTATCAACTGATTTCCATGGCGCAATCCATTAACGAACCACCATTCTTCAACGGTGAACATTATGCCTATTGGAAGAATAGGATGATATTTTTTATGAGAGCCAAAGACTTTCGTCTTTGGGATATAGTTCTCGATGGACCGTTCGTGCCACAATGAAGCAAGGTGAAATGGAGTGCGGATGATCGCAAGAAGATGAAGCTAAATTGCAAGGCCTTGCACATTCTATTTTGTGCATTGGGCCCGAATGAGTATGAAAAGGTTTCTTCTTGTGAGAGTGCCAAAGAGGTTTGAGACAAGCTTAAAGTGATCCATGAAGGTGCAAACGAGGTAAAGAAGACAAATATTGGTCTACTCAACCTCAACTACGAAAACTTCAAGATGAGCCTGGAAAAAGACATTAAGAGTATGTTTGACCGTTTCTCCACAATCATCAACGAACTTAAAGGTCTTTGAGAGGAGATTTCAAAAGACAAACTCGTTCAGAAGTTGATTTATTCACTTTTTGAATCATGGGAGAGCAAGAAGACAATTATCATTGAGGCTAAGAACTTAAAGGAGCTCAAGCTTGATGTGCTAATTGGGTCTCTTCTTACCCCATGAGTTGATGTCCAAACCATTGAGAGAGGAGAAGTTGAAGAGGATCAAAGAGCTCAGAATCGAAGATCTAAACACAGTAGCTCTTAAATCATCCACAAGCTATCAACAAGATTTAAGTGAGGATGAAGAGATGGCCTATCTCTTCAAGAAGTTTTCTCGATTCATGAAGAGCGAAAAGGAAGAATCCAAGCATGAATCGAAGAAGAAGATGAACGACCCCCCAAGTGCTCTGAATACAAGAAGACGAGGCACACCAAATATGATTGCCCTCGCTTCAACAAAAATGGATCATCTTCAAAGAAAACAGATATGGCAACATGGAGTGATGAAGACTCACCGATGAAAATGAGGTAGCCCACCTATGCTTTATGGCCCTTCAAGAGGGAGAGGTAGGTTCTAACTCACCTTTTTATAATTCTTATATATTTGATGAGTTACAAGAAGCATATGATGAATTGTTTTTTTGAATTTAAGGCTTCATTTTTGAAAAATAAAAAAGTTGATTTCAAAATTGAAAACCAAAAATGATTTGCTTTCTAAAACCAATTTGGAATTTGAAGCAAAAATGAAAGATTTTGAGCTTATAGTTTTAAATTTACAAAATTTGCTTCAAGTTTGGAAAAAGATCATCAAAAGGAAGTGGATGATCTTAAGAAAGAAAAAAGATTTGATTTTCAAGGAATTAGGAAAGAAAATCAAATTTTTATGTAAGACAATCTAGTGCCCCTAGATTTTTTAATGGAAAATGTTTTAGAAGTATTTAGGGTCCCAAAAGGACTAATTATCACAAATAAAATGCTGAAATTGAAAAAATGGATTCCAAAAAGGACTAAAATTTGTGCTACTAATGTCTATAGATCCAGAGCAATTTAGATGCCAAAATATTTGTGATTGTCTTTTTATAGGTGTGATGGAGCTTTGATCAACAAGTGATGAAATTACGGGGGAGCTCTATACACACAAGGGAGATCACTTGAAGAAAGAAGGCTTTACATCCTACCTTTGGTTCAAGTGGTAAAATTAGTTGAATTTTATTTGCTCTAACTTGATTCATTTATTTTAATTCAACTAGTTTATCATATATTTGTTGGACTAACCTTTCATTTAATGCTTGAGTAAGGGGGAGCCTATTTTAACAAAACTTATTTTTATCAAAATTTATTTAAAAATTCTCCATCGTTATGGACTTAAAAGTTTTCAAACTTTGGTTTGAACCATTTTTGATATAACAAAAAGGGGAGAATTTTTTGAAAATTTGAATTTTCAAATGAATAAGGGGGAGCTTTACTATATTATATTTTTAAATCTTGTTCAAAATTTAGTTTTATTAAGGGGAGAACCTCAAAAATAATTTTCAAGTTGGTTTTATTATATTAAAAAAGGGGAGATTGTTAGAATATTTGTTTTGATATAATAATTAAAAAATAGTTTTGCACTAAATTGAAAAGATTTCAAAAATGTTTTTAAGTCCAAACAACTTGAAAATAAGTTGGAGGTATTTTCAAAAAGTTTTGGAAAGGTTGAAAACATTTTTAAATAGCTAAACCCAACTTTTCTGAAGGCCCGTACCGATACGGTTCCACCCGTATCGATACCAGTTAGGGTTTCAGCCACAATAATTTTTCAGAACTGAAAACCCGTACCAGTACAGACCTACAAGTACCGATACGGAAAAGGTCGTACCGATACGCTTATACGCGGACCGATACCCTATGTTTTCAAACCCCCAACGACTAGTTTCCAAGAAGGGCGTACCGATACACATATCATGTGTAACGATACTCGTATGCAAAACCGCGCCCAACGACTATTTCCAATTATAGGCGTACCGATACGGGTAAACTGCATATCAATACCGGAAGCATCAAAAATGGGAATTTAGCTTGGAACTTGTCCCCAACGGCTCCAATCTAACCCAACGGTTTCCAACGGCTAGAAACTTATTTGGGAGGATAAAAAGACCCTTGAAGCTCCAGCAACAACTAATGATCTTATTGCCAACATCTATTATGATAGAAAAAGTGTCTTAGTGCTTTAATTCTCATTCTTTGTATAGACAAACACTTGTGAGCCAAATTGTCAATGTATGCTCAAGTGTTCTGGGATTTGGGTGAGTGCTTTAAGAGTGCAAACATCTATCTAAGAGAGGGATTTCTGTTTGCTTCTATTTTCTCTTGTAAAGAGGGTTAGCTTGGTCTTGGGGTATAGGTCAAGTGATTGTAAAGGTTTCCTCCTAAGCCTAGAAAAAGGGAAGACTAAAATATTTAGTGGATTTGGAAATCCATAGTGGGGAAGCTAAGTTAGTGGATGTAGGCTTTGGTTAGAAAGCTGAACCACTCTAAAATTCTTGTGTCCATTGTCTTATCTTTTTGATTCCACTACCATTACCTAAGAAATTACTTCTCCACCACTTGGCGACACATTTCAGTTGATTCATCGAGCCCAATATCTTCTTTATTTTATTCACAATATTAATAGTATTCTTGTGTCTTTTATATTCATATAAAATGTTTAAATAAAACAAATGAAATGTGATACAGCTCTAACCGACCCTCCTAATCGCAATTGAATAGGCACCCTTTGTGATATAGCTCTAACCGACCCTCCTAATCGCAATTGACTAGGCAATCCGGAGTGTGAAGATCCTCAATAACAAATCCTGAAGAATTTAAAAATCGATTTGCTTCTAAAACACAAGATAACTCCTTGCAAGTATAAACTCAAAAGAGAACTTTAATTAATCAATAAAATTTGAATTACAATGTGGATAAAGCCTCCTTTATATAGGCTAAAGACTTGGAAGACAAGTATAGTTCATCTCCTAAAAACAAAGCTTAAAACAAGGAATGAAACTCTATATCAAATAAAATCTATATTTAAATTTTTCTTAAACCCTAAGGATTTAAAATAATATAAATAAATAAAGATAATTTTAGGTTGAATTGAATTACAAATAATCAATTAAATAATTGAAAATTATAATAATTCAAAAATCCCCTAATAATTTGTATTCAGTTTTTTGATTGCACAGTCTTTGGTAAAATGAACGTATCTTGAGTTTCTGATGTCCGATTGATGCGATTCAAGATGTGTTGGAAAGGTAATCTAAAGACGATCATTCCATAAGAAGATATGTCTTCGACCCAGAAATGCCCAAATCCCATTCGAAAAGTCATCTCAAGTCGGATGATGCTTTAGGCTTGCAAAACATTTTCAGTTTCTTATCTACAATGCATATCTTTACACCTCTAATGCATGGAATGTTTTGGCCCTTGTTGCTTGCATCGAACAACTTCAACTTATTGTCTAAAATAAGTAATTTTAATTCTCTCATGCATGTATCAGAAGTGCCCGGCTGTTGGATGGGTTAAGGCGAATCATGATGCTGTCGTTAACGCACGCAATCGATGGGCTGCTATTGGAGGGGTGCTACGAGGTGATCATGGGGCTGGGTTGTTTGGTTTCTCTAGAGGAGTCAGAGTTTGTTATGTACTTGTCGCGGAACTCTGGCAGTTCATGACATGTTAGCTCATGCCTAGAGACTTGGATATCATCGGCTGAAACTGGAGTCAAATCGTGCTGAGGTAGTGCGGATACTCACTGATACTTCGCAACACTTTCCTGGCCATGGATTAGTTTCTTTGATTAAGGACCAGTTGGGTAGAGACTGGGAGGTTGTGATTCGCCATGTCCAACGGGAGCAGAACGCAGTTGCAGATGGACTTGCAGCTATAAGCCGTGGAGGCTCTTTTGATGATCGGCAGTTCTTGGAGCCTTCATTTGAAGCGGAGCCGTTGCTGCTAAAGGATAACCAGGAGCAGGCTTAGTCTTGCACTATTACTGTATTAGCTAAAAAAATTAACATTAAAAGATAGAATTTTTTTTACATAAAAACGAAAATAAATTATCTTTAATTTAAAAGTTTAAATCTTAATTATTAAACCCAGCTACTATAACGTATAGAACTAACAGTTTTACACATATATAAAGTCATCAAACCCATATATAAATAAAACGGTTCAAGTTTATTGTGTATCCAGTATCTTCTTTCATTTGCTCTATATAGTATAATTTTGGCAGCTTAAAACAAGAAACTTTATAAGATCAAGTGGTCAACCATGTCACGAACCATTTGATACATGGCATATCCATCATGCCTTGTAGATTATTTAAATTATTGGCACTGCTTACAATAACCGGAACTTAAGATACAAAATTTATCAAGAACATGTTTTCCGAAATTTCCGGCAGGAAAAATAAAATCCAAATGGACACTGACAAATGAATGTTCTCTAGCTACAACCGGATACACATTCTCAGACGGGATGTGATGAAGAATGATGTATAAATTCAACAACCTTCAAAGAAAATCCACACTACTTTCTTCCTCTGTTAAGCCTCTGCAGGTGGTAATTGATGCTGCCCCAGGGCTTCCTATTCATGGTAGACTGCAAGAAAGTAAACAAAAATGTTTGTGCAAGTTGTTATATTTTAGATTTCGGCGAAAAAGAGCAAGTATTCCAGAGGTGGACAGTAATTTCACAGTTGCGGGTCAAGATGGAAAACATGACGTAAACTGTTAAAAGTAATTGAGGAGTTTGGGGACATTAGTTAAAGTGAAACAAAGTTAGGCATTCAGAAGATCCTTCTGCCGAACACATTTTTCTTCATTAATCTTGTTAAGAGCCAAGCAATTTAGGAACGTTGTCATTTCTTTCATGCAAGGTTTTGTAAGAGAACCAAATTTCTTCGGATTTATATAAAGCGCATCAGCCTTGCGGCCCATTCTTTATGATTTAGTCTATATGGACAGAACAAAGAATAAGAAGTTACATCAACCTCCTTTCTAAGTCAACTCTTCGTCATGTGAAACAGGTTAAAAGGAAAGTTGCAAAAGAAACTATGAGACTGCCAAGCAGACAATTGCTAAACAGCAAGCATTATAGCAACATCGGACAAAGATAAAAACAATTATACACAAAGCTTCAGAACTAAAAACAAGTTCATATACATATAAAGCAATTATACTTACGATCGTCTGTTTGGGATTGATGATTCAGCACATCGAAGGGAGACTAAAACCATTCAGCTCATCAAAGTGAGATTTAAATCTTAGGAATCTAAAGGGAGACCTAGATCTTTCAGGGTTTTTGATGCAAAATTCTGCTTAGTGTTTTATTATTTTAAACGTCCCTTTAAATAAGGACCAGTCTCATTACATAAAGAGGAAACCTATTCTTAAAAGGAAAATAAATCAACTGAAATTTAAAACATAATCAAGAAACCTAAGGAAAGAAATAAAAGAGTAACCTAAGCCTTAATTAAATAACCCAAAGTTACGGCCTTCCCTAACACAGAATTGGAATGTAACATCAACCCTTGTCAAGCACAAGAAGTTCCTTTCAAGCTCATGTAGCCAATCACAACTTAAATCTAAAATGGTTTTGGACACGCCTTAAAGCATTAGCGGCTTCTCCGGAAACGTAACCGAGTGTGTCTTGAAAAAAAAAACTTGACAAATTCAAGTCTTCCAAGGCCAATGCTCTCTCTAAAAGTAAACAAATTATATACAATGTATTATAATAAACAATTATATATAGAATTCGGAGTTCAATTCATTTAATCATAGTCCTTTGCATGGAAAGAGAAGTAGAGTATAA
Organism: Hibiscus mutabilis; assembly: GCA_019671005.1. Lineage (NCBI taxonomy): Eukaryota > Viridiplantae > Streptophyta > Magnoliopsida > Malvales > Malvaceae > Hibiscus > Hibiscus mutabilis. The sequence continues at coordinate 14,218,588 of CM033733.1, forward strand.
AACTAGAAAGGATGGTACCAGAAAGGAGTGGTGGGGCAGCTGCTGAAAGCGGGACAAATAAAATAAAATGTCGTTAAAGAGTGGAAGATGGATTATCGGGTTTAAGGAGAAATTGACTATAGAGTATAGACAAACTTCAAACAGAAACTGGAATGTATTTACCGCAGATTACCCTCCCTTCCAATGACATAAACTAGATGAAAGGACATGTCAACAATCACAACCTAGATAATCGCACACATTTATTACACTAATTGAAGCAGAACAGTTTGGTTTAACCACAGGAATTAAAAACAAATATCTGTATGCTTTGTAGTTAGCATTAAACAAAAATGTAGGAAGTTTTTAACCTTAAGTTCAAATATTATGCAAGTCTTGTATACTTTTATATGCATTTTACGTTAACTTCTGGAGTTCCAGAAGACCATACACTTAACAGAGCAGAACATTCTTCTCAGCAGTGGGTATATAGTAATAAATCATTTCTCTATATGAAGAGAGGAAATGAAGGCCTATGTAGATCAGTTAACTTGTGAGAAGATCAGGAAAAAGTACCTTAGCAACTACCCATCTATACTACGATTTTCCAGATTTACCCGAAAAAAATAAAAATTGCAACTAAAACAAAAATTAATTCAATCAAACAACTTCAATCTATAAATTTCTGGAAATGAGCTTTGATTTGAACATTGCATACAAATGATTTTTCAACTAACTCGAATTAAGAAAAAAAAATTAACGCATAATTCTAAAAAGATTTAAAGGAGATATTTAAGAAGGGAACCTACCGGATCGGCAAAACTTCAAGGGCGAGCACGCTGGAATGGAACGATCAACCTCGAACTTTAGGAGCCAGGGTTTTATTTCTTTTATCTTTCTATTCCCTTTTTACCTATGTTTATGAAACTAGGTGGGTCGGATTCAAGTTCTGAACTAAAAAGGATAGGCTGGGCCAACTAGTTAAGTTTTCTGGGCCGAAAAAAGAAAAATAATCTAAAAAAATAAAGAGGGGTAAATTATTTATGAGTAATTATTTGATGCACCGTGAGAAAAATATATTTTTATAAGCGGGCTTTTAAAACTGTCTCTATCTTTTTAAGGGATCTTTTTTAACCTTTAAAATTTAAATCATAAACTATAAACTTTAAATTATAAAATGTATTCTCAAACTTTAAAACCAAACCAACTTTAAAAAAATAGGCGCATGTGGACAACAAATTTCCACTACTGGTGATATTTTCCTATTATTTATATGTAATGTATACTAACTTCTGATTGGATCGATTTACGAGTTAATTAAACATCAATTCAATTAAAAAGTGACTGAAAATCTCTTATTTAAAGAGTTATGATCCACTTACACAGTGTAAAAGTTTTTAAGTTTTACACTTTTTTGGACCGTTGGATGGGGAAATGAATGGCTGAGATTAACTTCTTACCTTTTTTTCAAGTGATAATCTTCACATATTTTACTGCTAATCTCAGTCACCCGTTTCACATATCCAACGATCCAAAGAACGTGTAAAACTTAAAATCTTTTACACTGTGTAACCGGATCTTGTCCCTATTTTAAAATATAATATATATTATTATAAGAGTATTTTGTATTTTTATAATTTTATATAATTATATCTTTTAACTAAAATAGCTAAAAAATTATTAGTTGAGTATTAAATATGTTAACAATAAATTTATATAAAAACATTTTACCACTCTGCCTATGATATTTGTTTAACTCTCTTATTATATGTTTTTTACGTGAAATATGTTTGTTCCCTCGTATCATGAGTGACAAAATCTAGTAATTATTATGTATATTGATAATCACATGCAAGGGTAAAAAACTTATACATGTTTTTATATTGTATTTTAAAATAATAAATAAATGATACCTTTAATAGTTTCTTAACCTAATTGTTAAGTTAAATAAATTTCACGATTATTGTATTAAATAATAATCTATTGTTTATAAAAGATTATTTTGTTAATGTGAGAAAACGTTACAAGATAATAAAAGGGGTGTCGCAAAGCTATGGTAGAAAGGAAGAGTAGAGCAAATCTTAGAGGACGAGTACATTGGCATGCTGTGATAGAAATGATGGAGGTTTAAATAAACAAAAGTTGTGGTAATTATAATGATTCGAAAGAGAATTTGCAGGAAGAATGTTAGAATATAAGTTTAATAATAATAAAAATTGAGTCTACAAATGAATTATTTTTTTGAATAGTCTAAAAAAACACTTCATTTGTAGACTCGACTAAATAAGTGAAGAATGAAATGTTTAATACTCTATTTATAGCTCGCTTAAATAAGTTAAAGAATGATGGTTATAAAAGATGGGTTAATGTATTGTGAATTATCGGATAGTGGGATTGAGAAAAATATAGGAATGTGATCGAGGTTAGTTACACTTATACTCTAGGAAAAGGTTACGCAGCAAATTTCTTAAAAAATGTTAGTATTTTTTTTTGTATTCTTAACCTTCAACCCAAGCTATACAAGACATCTTAGTTTTTTTTTTTTTTTTTATCAATATCATATGAATTCATTTAGAAAAATTCATAAACCTTTCTAACCTAAGATGGAGGAAAAAAATACAACATGGTGTTAGAAAAAAAAAACCCAAAATAGTCCAAGAACCAAAACACCAAATAACATGTTCGAAAAGAAAACCACAACTATAGAATCTCCTGAAAACATGACGGTCGATCCACACCACCCTTTGCGTGCATCAGCCATGCTGTTTGCCTCGTGATATACATTAGATAAGCACACACACTTCTATGACGCTATACACGCATCAATTCGTCTAAAACAGTCCCATAATCTCCAAGGATGTCGAACAACATGAATCACCCAAGACACTGCAATTACTGAATCCAACTCAATCACCACTAAAGACTCTTTGTCCCAGTTCAAATCGGAGAGCATAGTCAATGCAGAGTCAATCGCTTGCACCTCAGCCTCATTGGAGTCTATCACTCCCAACGGACACGAGAATAACGCCAAATACGACCCTCAGAATTGCGCAGAACCACACCTGCCCCGTTTCCCTCTTGCAAATCCATCAATGTTAAATTTAAGAGTATTGACAAAAGGGGACACCACTCAATGCCAACACGATGAATCACCGCCGTAGAAACAGACAGGCAACTCTACGGACAATCCCAACATTGCGATTCGAGCACCATCGACGCATCTTTTCCCATTTTCACCCAATAAAGGGCACAAAGCTTGACCAAAAAGAAAAGCTCACCTACAGTCAACCTCTTTGATTAAACATCAACTCATTTCAGGCCAACCACACTGTCCATAACACAGCCGCGCAACCTGCTAACCACCACTGTTGCATCATACCTAAAAAAAACTCGAAATTCCTTGAGCCTAAAACTCCTCAATTAATAACGGCAAAACCAGTGACATACTCCACCACTGAAAGAATAAAAACCCAAGCTCATGAATCTGCTCACAAGCATAGATGATATGATCAATTTCATATAAACCTTCCCCACACCAAAGACAACTAATCTATATTTGATGCAAAGGCATCCTCTCGACTGCAAAAAGCTCAACGTTGGCAGCCTACGCAGCACCACAAACCACAAGAAGTAATGAATTTTAGGCGGCACCTCCAATTTCCAAACACACGCCCCAGCCAAAACACCTTTCTCGACCCCAAACGAGCTCATAACATTCATTAGATCACGGACCTAGAGTACCCCCGAGTATTCAATCTCCAAACTAGTTGGTCCCTACACGCTCTATCTAGTTGCATGGCAAGAAGAATGGCCTGCAATTCTGCAACTTGCTGGTCTTCAAACGACCGCAAATCCCGCAAGAAAAAAACATATCAACGATCATGTATCAAGCTGCCATCAATTGCATAGGACGCAACCACTGCCAATTTATCATGAACCTGTCGATATAAGCGCGGAAACACCAAGCTTAGAGGCTCAATAGTACACCAACAATCTAACCAAAAGCAAAAGCTGCGACCATCTCCCACCAACCAAGAAAATTGATGCACATCAATGAATTGCTTCACCCTCTCATCATCTTGCACCTCGACTATATGTCGCCATGCAACCAACATGTCTCTAATTTCCCCTGAATTAAATCACCAATTTAGTGCCTGCTCGCCATACTTTACAACTATTAAAGCACGCCATAGTGATGTCTTTTCAGCACTATACCACTACGCCCACTTAACAAGTAGTGCCATATTCCTCAAACGTAGGTCAACAACTCCCAACCCCCATATTTTTTTGGTTTACAAACCAGTGACCAACGTGCACGACTCATTTTGCGCTTCAACTCAACATCCCCTCATAGAAAAGCTCGTCTGATCTTATCAATTCTTGCAATTACACCTTTCGGCGCCACAAATAAACCCATGTAAAATACCGAGAAAGCAGATATCACCGAATTAATTAACATTACCTGAGCCGCAAATGGCATAGATTGCCTCTTCCATCCCGCCAAATTCACATGAGATTTTTGAATGAGAGGCTCCTAAAGTTTCACACTTCGCGAATTTAAGCCAATTTGCATACCAAGGTAAGTGAATGGTAATTCACCACATTCACAACCCAAAATCATAGCCATTTCCCGATAACATCTTTTGCCACCCCCACGGCAAATAATGAAGACTTTGAATAATTAATATGCAACCTAGAACAAAACTCAAAGCAAGCCAATATCATTTTTAAATTACGCACAAATTCAACCTTACCTTGTAGGAAGACGATTGTATCGTCCACAAATTAAATATGAGAAATAGATAAATCAGCCCTAAATCTAACACCTCTAATCACATTTCGCTCTTCTGCCCTAACCAAAAATCGATGTAACACTGCCCCCACCATAACAAAGAGTAGAGGCGATAACGGATCAACTTGCCGTAAGCCCCGTCTCATACCAAACTCCTTAGTGGGACTTACATTAAGCAAAATCTAAAGGCGAGCTATTTGAACACATTCTTTCATCCATCATGTCTATCGCTCACAACATGCTCCAAGAAAGACCAATTTACACAGTCGTAGGCCCTTCATAAAATCAATTTTCAGGATCACCCCACCTTCCCCGAGCTTTCTCTTACCAAGCGAGTGCACTATTTCATTCAACAAAAGAATGCCATCAACAATTTGCCTTCCTTCCACAAACGCCGTTTGCGAATCACTGATCAGCGAATCTAAGAGTCCTTAAAACTGTCTTGCCAGAACCTTTGCTAAAATCTTGTAAATGGAATTTAAAAGGAAAATTGGTCTATAGTCTATTAAATAGAGCAGAGATTCTTTCTTTTTTATCAATACCACGAACGTCGAGTTAACCCCGTTCGACAACTGTCCAGAATCATAAAAACCATGCATAAAACGCATGACATCCTCCCGTAAGAAATGCCAACAACGCTTAAAGAATTCAAAATTAAACCCATCAGGCCCCGGTGCCTTCGAACCATCATACTCCCTTATAGCCTGTCGCACCTCATCTTCAGTAAACCTTACAACTAATGACTCGGCTTGCTTCAACGAAAGCTAGCGTAACTCTAAATCAGTCCCCAAAGCCCCTTTGAGAGGTTGTTGCGTATAATGCTGTTTGAAATGTTTAAGAATCACGTATCGCAGCACATTCTTATCGTCTATCCATCGCCCATTCACTTGCAAGCCAGCCAAAACATTTCCCCCACATCGATTTTTTGCCATTCAATGAAAGAAGTGTGAGCTGCGATCACCCTCCTTTAACCACAAAGCACGGGATTTCTATCTACAAATCGATTCCTTATACCGCGTAAGGTGTCACAAATTCGCAGTCAGCTTTCTCTCATTGTAGCGACTATTTTTCTGGGGGCTTACGAAAATTAAAAAAATCATATGGGAGGGGTTTCCCGCTTTTATTGAAAAATTATTTAAAAAGAAGAATTATTTGAGAACTCGTATTTTGAAAATATGAAATCGCCACCGGTCACTTGGATAAGGTAGAGCTGATACCGAAAACAAAACTAGAGATTCTAAATTCGGGAGTTGGTTATGTACGGGGAAGGGTTAGCATCTCGTTATGCCCAAAATTGGTACCTAAGGGTTCATATCGTAATTATTAAGAAAAAAATACAAAATTTGATTTAATTTAATAATTAATTCCTAAAATGCATGGTTCGAATATTAAGTTTGCCTCAATACTGCGGTACCAAAGGAGATGACACTCGAAGACCGGGATGACACTCCCACTAGAATACTGGAATAAGAGGCCTAACACTATACGTGACAGAATAAATGCATGGACATGAAATTAATTCGAATGCATAAAAAACTCATGGTATGCAGTATCAAAAGAGATAACACCCGGAGACCCGAGATGCCACTCTTGACCGAATACCGAGACTCTAAGAACTAGATCTAACATAACATACCAAATACATTTATTAAAAAAACATGACAATAAATACAAAACTATCTATTACTCTTTTTCTAAACCAATATTAAACTGAAATAAATACAGAGATACGGATCGAATTTTACCCCACTCGAAGCTCGGATGAAAAACTTTGATCGACCCCCATCAAGATCATCGTGCCATCTCATCATGGCCCCAAAATCAATTCGACCAGACCACGAAGGGACATCCGATCGAATGCTGGATCAAACCAGCTGGGGCCGAGAGAACTGCTCTCTTCCTCTGGCAAGCCGAGAGCACTACTTTCTTTAGTTGCCTTGCTCGGGCTTTGGCCAATGGCTTTTTGCTGCCCTCCTTTTCTTTGCCCCCCACTGCCTTTTATAGGCAATTGGTGGGGACGTGGCTCAATGTGAGCCACACTCACTCTTTTTTTTATTTTTAATTATTTTTTATTTTTTGCTTTTAAAATTATTATATATTTTACTTTTACTTTTTTGACTTTTTTATTGATTTTATATTAATAATATTACTATTAAAACAATACTAATAATACTAAAACCCGAACAAAAATTAGTGATTACTAATGCCCCTCTTTGCTTATTCTTGTGAAACGAGAATAAAACAAAGATCATAAGCACTAATTTTTGTCCTACTTACTTGTCCAAAAATTTGAGCCACGAGTCCCTCCTATATAGAACTGGCCACTCTTCCCCTTTATGAAGCTTTTCGAGCTGCAAGTCCTTCCTATATAAAACTTTTTAGCTTGTCCTTGGCAATTCTTTGAATCACAAGAACTTTGAGGTTGCAAGTTCTTCCTATATAGAACTTTTTCACCTTCAAGTTTTAGAGTTACAAGTTCTTCCTATATAGAACCTTCCGCTTTCTTCGAATGGATTCTTTGAGCTACAAGTTCTTCCTATATAGAACTTCTCGCCATGAAATCCTTTCCTTCGTCTACTGTCTAGGAACCACGAGTTCTCCTTAAACTTTTTGCTTTTCCTTAGCGAATTCTTTGAGTCACAAGTTCTTCTTATTAGAACTTTTATCTTGTTCTTGAAGCTGTAAGTTCTTTCTCTATAGAACCTTTCGCTTTGAAATTGTGTAGTTACGAGTTCTTCCTATATAGATATTCTTAACCTGAAATCTTAGAGCTTTGAAATCCTAAAGTCTCGGGTTTTTCCTATATAGAACCTTTCAATATAGAGTCTTGAAATCCTAAAGCTTTGAGTTTTTCTTATATAGAACTCTTTTTCTTTTCTTTTTTGCTTTTTCTTTCTTTTTTTTTCTCTCTTCTTTTTTCTTCTTTTTTTTTTCTTAAAATCTAGAGCGGTGAGTTTTTCCTATATAAAACTTCTCGTTTTGAAGTCTTTGAGCTACAGGTTCTTTCTATATCGAACCTTTCACCTCGAAGTATTAGAGCTGTGGGTTCTCCCTATATAGAATCTCTCACTCTTAGAGTAATTGGTTCTTCCTATATAGAACTGTTTACTATGAAATTGTGGAGCGACAGGTTCTTCCTATATAGAACCTTTTGCTCTGAAATCTTGAAGCTACGGGCTCTTCCTATATAGAACTGTTTACTATGAAATTGTGGAGCGGCAGGTTCTTCCTATATAGAACCTTTTGCTCTGAAATCTTGAAGCTACGGGCTCTTCCTATATAGAACCTTTTGCTTCGAATCTTTTGAGCTACAAGTTCTCCCTAATTAGAACTTGATAGGTTCTTTCTATATAGAACCTTTTGCTCTAAAATCTTAAAGTTGCGGGCTCTTCCTATATAGAACATTTCACCTCAAAGTCTTGAAAATGTGGGTTCTTCCTATATAGAACCTTTATCTTCGAAAATGACACCGCGTTTCTTATGGCGTGAGCACTGAAAAATTTCCATTGCTTTAAAAAGGTTGAAGACTAGAAATCTTTGAATGATGCCCCAATTTTTAATCATCTTAGCATCAAAAGGTATCTCACTTTGAGACTACCAGATGATTTTCACTACTTCCTTGAGAGTTGAAGAATGGAAATCCTCAAGATGATGCCCTGATTTCTATTTGTCTTGGCATCAAAAATTGAATGTCATAACATCATTGTTGGGTGAGTACAGAAGACCCTTGGTTCTTTGCTAAGATCTACCTCTTCACAGTTGAAGTTGCAGATTGAAATACTGGATAAGATCTATTCCTCCAAAATGCGAGGTTGTAGATCAAAATCTTTTATGGTCTTTGCATACATATTTTTGGTTGATCGGCTTTGATCATCTCCTTGCTTCCTTTTTTAAGTGCCCTTTCAGATTTTCACTTTGGTTCCCTCTCTGTTTCTGTTTCTGTTTCTTTTTTCCTTTCCCTTTTTTTCTTCCTTTTTTTCCTTTTCTTCCTTTTCTTTTCTTTTCTTTTTCTTTTTTGTTTCTTTTCTTTTTTCTTCTTTTTCCCCCTCATTCATTTTTTTAAATATTCTTATAAAATGATTGAGTTAAAAAATTTACTTCACAAGAACTCGTCCTTATGAAGGGATCAAATTGAGAAGTTCTTTTTAATTGAGAAAAACGTCATTAGGAAAGGATTGAATTAAGAAATTTGAGTTTTAAGAAAAAACATCCTTATGAAAGGATCAAATTGAGAAATTCGAGTCTTAAGAAAAACATCCTTATGAAAGGATAAACTTAAGAAATTTGCTTTTTAAGAAAAAATGTCCTTATGGAAGGATGAAATTAAGAAATTTGATTTTTTAGGAAAAACACCCTTATAGAAGGGTCAAATTAAGAAATTCAAGTCTTAAGAAAGACATCCTTATGAAAGGATTAAGAAATTTGCTTCTTAAAAAAATGTCCTTATGGAAGGATGAAATTAAAATATTTGATTTTGTTGGAAAACTACCCTTATAGAAAGGTCAAATTAAGAAATTCAAGTCTTAAGAAAGACATCCTTATGAAAGGATAAAGTTAAGAAATTAGAGTTTTAAGAAAATCATCCTTATGGAAGGATAAAATTAGTCTCGACATCAAAAGAAAGCTTGACACCATGCCCGAAGGACTTACTAATGACCCAAAGGTCTTAAGAACTAGATTCACCCCAAAATGGCTACCAAAATCCCTTAAAATGATGTCCCGATTTCTACCAATCTTGACGTCAAAATAAGGTTAGCATCATGCCTGAAGGACTTAAGAACTAGATTCACGCCAAAATGGCTACCAAAATCCCTTAAAATGATGCCTCAATTTCTACCAGTCTTGACATCAAAATGAGGTTAGCATCATGCCCAGAGGTCTTACTGTGGCCCGAAGGACTTAAGAATTAGATTCACGCCAAAATGGCTACCAAAATCCCTTAAAATAATGCCCCCGTTTCTATCAGTCTTGACATCAAAATAAGGTTAGCATCATGCCCATAGGTCTTACTGATTGCATGAAGAACTTAAAAACTAGATTCACGCCAAAATGGCTACCAAAATTCCTTAAAATGATTCCCCAATTTTCGACCAATCTTGACATCAAAATAAGGTTAGCATCATGCTAGAGGTCTTATTGACGGCCCGGAGGTTTTACTAAATAGATTCACGCCAAAATGGCTGCCAAAATCCCTTAAGATGATGCCCCGATTTCTACCAGTCTTGACATCAAAATAAGGTTAGCATCATGCCCAAAGGACTTAAAGATGGCCCGAAGGACTTAAGAAATAGATTCATGCCAAAATGGCTACCAAAATCCCTTAAAATGATGCCCTAATTTCTACCAGTCTTGACAACAAACTAAGGTTAGCATCATGCCCAGAGGACTTATAGATGGCCCGAAAGACTTAAAAACTGGATTCGTGCCAAAATGGCTAGCAAAATCCCTTATAATGATACCCCGATTTCTACCAGTCTTGACATCAAAATAAGATTAGCATCATGCCCAGAGGACTTACAGATGGCCTGAAGGAATTAAGAAATGGATTCACGCCAAAATGGCTACCAAAATCCTTTAAAATGATGCTCGAGTTTCTATCCATCTTGACATCAAAGTAAGATTAGCATCATGCCTAGAGGACTTACAGATGGCCCAAAATACTTAAGACCGTGATTCACGCCAACATGTCTATCGATTGGAAATCTTCAATAAAATCTACTTCTTCAACATGAAGCTGCAAATCAAAATCTTTGGTAATCTTCAATTATCTGCTTAAATAAGCAAAATGCTTTTAAGTTAGCATGCCCCTAACATAGGGATATCTATATATGATGCATGCCTTGTAATAATTTTTTTCTTCTCTTTTTTCTCTTTTTTTCTTCAAATCTATTTTAAAATCATGTTCCCTGAAAGGTTATTCTTCAGATTTCTTTCCTTCATTTATTTTGCAGTATGCTCTTTAATCTTCGTTTCATCAATATTTATTTCATCAATTGAATACTCACGTTATTACTTCTCTTGCACGAGTAACTCTCTTCTTCTTCTTCTTCGGGGTCTCTACCCATTTTGCAAATAATCTCATTCTAGTCCCTATACTATTCTCAAGTAAGGATTCTCATTATTCTTCTATGTTCAGCATTGCCCCATTAAATCTTCGAGCTCAACTATTTCCAATTTCTTGACCCAACATTCAGAGTCTTGATCTGTCTCAACATTAGGGTGGGCAAAATGCCCTCATTCCCTGAACTCATCCTTGAATCCAATGTTCTTGCAGTATCTCGGCGAAAACCAACTATCGGTCCCTATGCTTTAATTCTCATCAATAATTTTTTTAAAAAAATCATTCATTTTGAAAATAAAACTGGGAGAAAATACCAAACATTTTGAAAACTAGTGCTTGGGAGAAAAACTATAAATATCTTAAAAAATCAAGGTTTAGAAAAAAATGCCAAATATTTTTGAAAATTGATGTTTAGAGGAAATGGTAAGTATTAATAGAATCAAAATTCAGGGGAAAATACCAAACATTTTTGAAAACTGATGTTTGAAGGAAATGATAACTATTAAAAGAATCAAAATTCGGGAAAATGCCAAACATTTCTGAAAATTCATGTTTGATCCTAGAATATCAAATGTGCCAGCAAATTTGTATGTTTAGAAGATCTTGAATATTTTGACGATATAAACATATGTATGGTCCCCCTAGTCCATTTAGGCTTTCGAGAGGAACACTTCCCATACCTAATTTCTAACCCATTTAAGGTGGCTCTCTTGATCTCACCACTCATTATGCCCCATCTTTCCCTCATTTGGGTGTCGATTAGGCACTTTAAAGTTTGACGTTCCTTGAAGAAAGGTTATCCCTTATAAGAGGAATGTAATATGAATACAATTTCATTCAACTTAGATATCTACGAATGATCAAAATGGTCTTTGAGGCTTCTATTGTAGACCATGTGTCATGACTAAGCAAAAATCGTGCTCCCGAACTTGTTTAATTTGAACTTGCTCATATGAAGTATTACCTACTATTTCATTCGTCAGATCGCTTTAGACTGCCCATTTTTGGGTTTTCAACCTAGAGTTCATTTCCTTTCTCTATCTTTAGACCAACTTGGATTCTGGTTGGCATTGTCGTTCGCTTTCTAATCAAGGTGGTCAATCCTCTATAACTCTTCAAAACTGATATTTACTTGAATAGAGGATTTCATATAAATTCTCTGGGGGATTTTCTTCTAATCAAAGCCTTTATCTTGTACTTAACTTGCTCAGACAGGATACTCATTTCTCTTTATTTTCGGGATCACTCTAGACTGCCCATTTTTTTGGGTTTTCACCCTAGAGTTTATTTCCTTCTTCTGTATCTTCGGATCGACGTATTCTGGCCAGACATGGATGCTAACATGCTCAAGCAGATCACTTTTTTTTCTCTTTATTTTCGAGATCACTCTATACTGTCCATTTTTGGGTTTCCACCCTAGAAGTCATTTCCTTTTTCTGTACCTTTAAACCGACTTACATTCTATCTAAAGGTAATTATTCTTCCAAGGTTCTTTAAAATCGAGATTACCTAAAATCTCTTACTCATTTCTTCCAGCTAAGCTTCGTTCTTGCATTGTTGTACTCATGTAATGTATTGTTTTCTTTTTCTTTCTCTCTTTCTTTTATTTTTTCTTTTCTTTCCTTTTATTCTTTCTTGTCTCTTTTTCTTTCTTTCTTTATTCTTTTATTCTTTCTTTTCTCTTTTTCGTTTTTCTCTTCTATTTTTTCATTTTCTTTTCTCTTTTTCCTTTATTCTCTTTCTTTCTCTCTCTTTTTTTGACTAACTATTTTGGGGTTTTTAGTCTCGAATCTCTTTTCTTTTATTGTATCTTTATTAGACCTTGATGTTTATTTCTTATTGGAAGTAGTCGATTCTCCATGATTCTTCTCAAATTGATGCTTAATGACTAGTGACTTCTTCATGTATCTTCTTTTTAATGTACTGTTCAATTTACTGCGCTCACTCTTTATTACTTCAGTTCTCTGCCTGACATTTCCTCCTATGCTTGGTTTGCTTGTTGAACCTAATACTGTCTTCAATTGCTTCCCTCTGGTGATTCTATGGCCTTTGTATCCAATATATCTGGTCTCACTTCTTCTTGCTTGGAAAATGGAAGAATGTCATTCATCGTCCCATTCATAGACATCGAAAGAAAGTCTTCAGGGGGTAGAAGTTTAGGGTCAACACTCGATTCAAGGATCTTAAACGACAAGTTCATGAAAGGGGAATTTCCTAAAATGGGGACTGCCCATTATCTAAACACTTTTTTTGTTCCTCTGTCGACCTAAATGGACTATCGGATACTCACATTCGCAATATCCCCGCGGTGTTTAATCTAAATCAAAGGTACTCTTACAAATGAGATTTAAAGACCTAAAAATAAAAAATGGTATGTACATATGTATGCTTTTTCATAAATATGTGTATATGCATATGGGAGAACAAAAACTATCCCATAACAATGAATGAAAAATATAAAGAATCAAAGAACGTAAAAAATGCTTTCTAAATAACGGAATGAAAATTTTATTATGACAAAAATAACTACATTCTAACATTTGATTTTTTAAAAAATCTATAGCTTAGCTCATAGATTTCTTTTGCATTTTTCCAAATGCACAGGGATCAACGGTTTTAAATTGCCTTTACCAGTAGCTGTTTGCTCTGGGCTAGCTGTACCATTCCCCTGGGTAAAATTAGTTTATACCAATCATGACTTTGGATTTTTCTAAAGGATTTATTTTCCTTTGACCATTCTTAAAAATGGATTTTTCCGATGGACATTTGATTTAAAAAGAATCTATAGCTTTACTCATACATTTCTTTTGCATTTTCCTAAATGCATAGGGATCAACGGTTTTGAGTTGCCTTTACCGATAGCCGTTGCTCCGGGATAGCTGTACCATTCCCCTGGGTACAATCGGTTTATACCAATCAGGACATTGGATTTTTCCAAAGGATTTATTTTCCTTTGACCATTCGTAAAAATGGATTTTCGATGGACATTTAAATTATCTATTGTATTAAACTTTACCGTGTTTAAGCACGTTACACCTACATTTCTTTCGGACTTTTTTGCAAAAAAATGAGAAACCCAAGCATAGGGACTTTCGAGTCATTGTTAGGGCTCCAACTCATTCTGGCCTTCTAGGTCTGGTGCAAACTTGCCCCCAATTCTCGTGCCTTCCATTGCTGGATCAATTCTTGGGTCAAAACTCCATTGCTAATTAGCTTCTTGATTTCCTGCAGCAACAGTCTATACTTCCTGGTAGGATGCCCTGATGCCCTCTTGAAATCCGATGGAATGACCAAATCAAAAATCTCTTGTATTAAAAGCATCTAGCTTTCCTTTTTTTTAATTTCCTTCTCGAGCCTATCTTTTAACTGCTCGAGTCTTTGTTCTAATTTTTCTTTCAACTGATTCTCGAATACCCACTCGAACCCGTAAAATTCTATTATTTAATTAATTAATGCATAAAATGCATCATAAATGTCTAAAATGTAAAAGGAAATCAGTAAATATGAACTACTATAACAAATGCAAATGAGGTGCTGATTCGCCAATAGTCCTTTAGGCGGATTTTAATAAGATAAGATGTCCGTTTTCAAAAGATTGCCAATATTCTACATGCATCTACTAGCCACCCTTCTCAAAGCGAAATGCGTACTCGGTGCCCCACTTCTGTCTCCTCTCTATTTGCTTCATGCTCAAATTATTTCCAACCGTAGCATTATCAATCTCTGTACATTACAAAACATCTTCCCTTTTATAAAAAAAATCCCCTAATATGGAATATTTTTGAATCCATGAAATGCAAAATGAATGCAATAAGGTATTAGTCGCAAAGTGATCATCGTAGAAAGGCTTTCATTAAACAAAAGGCTTGTTACATCAGATATCATTCTTGTATGCTTTACAAATACCGGTGAGCTCTAACCCCTAGCTTTCTAACTTCGTCCAACAAACGAGTTAAGCTTTCTTCATGGTCTAGCACTGGATTCATATTTTAACCTAAAGGCATTACTGCGTCGGCCTCATCTGCTACTTCAATTCTTGTACTTTAATTTGCTCGTCCCCAACGTGAGTATCAGTTACCTTATCTGACTCAAACTCTTCGGATGATCCACCCTCTCTAATCTTCGGTGTACTCGTAGGACAACGTTTAAAATTCGTCTGCTTTATCTGATCACGAGATCCCTTGTTTATTATGACCGCCTTCTACAGTGACGACCACTTGCGACATAAATACCTCTTATATGCCATGAGAATGCAATGTAAAAAAAATGTAAATGGGCAAAAATAAACACAAAAAGAAAATTGTGTCAGTACGAAAAGAATAATCTGAACAAATGGTCAACTAATAAACAGAAGCAATAAAATAAAGCACTCAAAACAAGCAATTAAAATATGCATAAACAAAAAACGCAAACAGGGTTACTGCTAAATGGACAGAGTACCGACATGGCTTTAACGGGTGGGCTCCGATGGTCCACTATATGCGGTTAGGTTATAAAGTAAACAGTACTCGAACTGTCGCTTAGACATCGATTCGAGGGAATACGACCCTTATAACATACGGGGTGAGGACCCCACAAAATATAAGGATCGAATCCCAAAAGTGAATTACAACACTATACAAAGGTGAACACCCCACGAAAGCGAAGTAATCACTCCCTTTTAAAGGTTCTAAAACTATTGTATGATAAAAAACGGTAAACAAACAAGGGTAGAAATTAAAAATTAAATTAACTCGAATTTAAATTTTCTTAATAATTACGACACGAACCCAACTAAGGCTTAACTCCCTTTTTATTTTTGAAAACAAAAACAATTCCCCAGCGGAGTCGACATGCTATAGTGACTATTTTTTTCGGGCCGCTACGAAAATTTAAAAAATCATATAGGAGGGATTTCTCGCTTTTATTGAAAAATTATTTAAAAAGGAGAATTCTTTGAGAACTCATGTTTTGAAAACATGGAGTCACCACCAGTCACTTGGATAAGGTAGACCGGACACCGAAAACAAAACCAAAGATTCTAAATTCAGGAGTTGATTACGGTTAGCACACTCGCTACACCTAAAATTAGTACATAAGGGTTTGTATCGTAATTATTAAGAAAAATACAAAATTTGATTTAATAATTAATTCCTAAAATACATGGTTCGAATATTAAGTTTGCCTCGATATATGTGGTACCAAAGGAGATAACACCCGAAGACCGAGATGACACTCCCACTAGAATACCAAAATAAATGGCCTAACACTATACGTGACAGAATAAATGCATGGACATGGCATTAATTCGAATGCATAAAATACTCACGATCTGTGGTATCAAAAGAGATAACACCCGAAAACCTGGGATGCCACTCCTGACCGGATACCGAGACTCTAAAAACTAGATTTAACATAACATACCAAATATATTTATTAAAAAAACATGCTAATAAATACAAAACTATATATTACCCTATTTCTAAACCAATATTAAATTGAAATAAATATAGATATCCAGATCGAATTTTACCCCACTCAAAGCTCGTATAAAAAACTTCGATCGACCCTCATCAAGATCTCCGTGCCTCTTGTCATGACCCAAAAATCAATTCGATCGGACCACGAAGGGACCTCCAATCAAATGCTGGATCGAACTAGCTGGGGCCGAGAGCACTAATCTCTTCCCCTGTCAAGCCGAGAGCACTACTCTCCTTGGCTGCCTTGCTCGGGCTTTGGCCAATGGCTTTTCGCTGCCCTCCTTTGCTTTGCCCCTCTACTGCCTTTTATAGGCAATTAGTGGGGACGTGGCTCAATGTGAGCCAACTCACTCTTTTTTTTTATTTTTTAATTATTTTTTATTTTTTGCTTTTTAAATTATTATATATGTTTTAATTTTACTTTTTTGACTTTTTTATTGATTTTTTATATTAATAATATTATTATTAAAATAATACTAACAATACTAAAACCCGAAAAAATTAGTGATTACACTTATCAACAATTTCTTGGTCATCTCCTAACCCTCTAGACACCTGATCATCAATGTGGTCCTGTAGGTTCGAAGTGGCCTCAATCTGCTGATTAATGCTGCCAAAAGTTGATTTGTTCGACTCCCTCAAGAAACCACGAAAAGCACGCAGCTTGCAAAATATGTTGCGACCACCATTCTCATTTGACAACCGTTTCCACTCTATTTCCATGATAATTATATGTTAACTCCTTTCCAGCCAATAGTTTAGAAAAACAGAAAGGACGAGGTCCCCAATTCACCTTCCTATCCATCAAATACAAGGGTGAGTGATTCGATAACCCTTTTAGTAAATTCTACAACACTAAACGACCAAAACGATCAATCCAGTGGCTCGACACCATGATACGATCTATGTAATATCCCATTATTTGATTAGTGACCAAAACATCAAGAATCAAAAGTTAGTGGTTTTAGTTCAGTGACTAAAACGTAAAGTTTTAAAGTTTGGTGACAAAAGTGAAAAGTTGAGAAAAGTTCAAGGACCAACATAGTAATTTTGCCAATAATTATTTTTATTCCATAAATAGATAGATCATATAAGGGTGTGGATTGAATATAAAAACTATGGTTTGAACTGATGTTTCTATTATTGAGAAATTACGGTTAAAGTTTAAGTATAATTTGGGTAATTGTATGAGCTCGTAATTTTATGAAAATTTGAAGGAAGTCTTAAAAAGACCCGAAGCGCATAGCATCGAAGTTTTGAATCATTTTTAAATCAGTTTAGATTCAATTCTATTCAGTATTTTGTATAGGTGGTGGAATGGCATTTTTGAAAATAAATTATTTCATTAATGGCATTTTAGACATTTCACCTATACTTTTTAATGAAAAATTATTATGGAAGAGGATAAAATATAGGTGTTGGCTTGTGATTGGTTATAAGTAAGGGGTGAAATAGTCATTTGACTATTTTAGAGATTTTTATTATTATATAGCCAAATTAGAAGACATTTGGCATTAAAATTAAAGACAAAAAAGACTAGAAATTTGCTCATCTTTCTCCCAAGTAGCCGAGACCCCTAGCAAGGTAAGAGCAAAAATTTCAATTCAATTTTTGGCTTGATATACTTTGTTTTTGGTTAGAGACATGAATAAGAAATTGATCTCCTTTGAATTCTCTATCTTTTGACATAAGTTTTGCTTAGTTTCCATGTCTCTAAGTTGAGTTTGATGATTAGGGTGGTTGAAGAGCATGTTAAGATTTCATGTTTTAAGGCTTAATCAAGTTAAAAATGGTGTTGTAGTGTTGTTTAGATGCTTGAAATGATGAAAACTTCTTGATAAACCTATAGAGACCATTTCGGCAAAAGGAATAATATTAGGGGAAATTTTGTAAAACTTATTTTGATGATGGATTTGATTAGAATGATGTTTTCTAAGTTGAATTATGTTGTTGAATTGAAGAAAATATCATTTTAGGACCAATTTGTGAATTATGTAAATTGGGTGAAATAAGTGAAAAATTGGAAAATATTCAAGAAGCATGGGTATGTTGTTTGCTATGATACAATGATCATTTTGGTATTAATATTTTTGAAAATGGAGATGAAATGAGGAAGTTTCCAAATTTTAGTTTATAAACCCTAAGAGAGAGAATTTAAGATTTAAAGGGAAATTATCAAATTATTGGTTGTAGTGTGTAATTTGAGATGTGATTAAAGTATTGGGAGCATGGTGGTTACAAAGAAGTACTTGGTTGAAAAAATTAATTTTTCCATATTGGTATGTACATGTATTAGTAAGGTTTGGACATGTACTTAAGGTTGCTTGTGTCATGTATTTAACGTACATACATATAACAAGCTAGTTCGAGATCAAACGAGTGAAGAAAGAAGATAGAAGTGCAACCAAGTTTAGCGAGGCTAGTATAAAGTTTAATTTTGAAAGTGTCAAGGTGAGTGCAATGCATGATCTTTATGTCATTCATCATATAATTGTCATGTTAAAAATATGTCAAGAATTGAAAATACATGCATAGATCACTACTTGTTCATGGAATGTTATTTTGTGTAGGAATTGCTTAATATGTATATATGTTGCCATGTATGAGATTATGATTGACATAAAGCCCAAAGTATGAGATAGGAAATTAAAAGTATAGTTGGATATCCATAGAGTCATAAACAGATGTATAAACATTTTAGCACTCCCGATAGAGTGCAATTTTATTATAAGCACTTCAGGTAAAGTGCAAAATAATTAATAATTGTATACTCCGGTAAGTATACAAACGCACTTCGGTGCTAAGCACTTCCAGTAAAGTGTACATAATATACTATACTCAAGTAAGTATAGGGGGGATGACTCGCGTACAAAAATTTCCTTAATTCAATACTTGGGCTAAGTGAATTGAAAAACAGGATAAAAAGGCTTGAAAGCTCGATGATGAATATGGCAACAGTATTGGTAAGAATCAAGGTTATTACCATGTAATATGTTATTATACTTATATCATGTCATATATGCTAATATGCATAAAATGGTAGGTGATCATATGCATTGTTATTTTATTATATTGACATCTATGTTAAATTGCATTTGAATGAAATGTAGTTGCCTCACTGAGTATATGCTTAGCGTATGATGAATTTCATACGTAGGTTTTAAAGGAGCTTCGAGAGAAGAGTATCCGAGCATCACTTTCATATTTTGGGAGGTATATCTCCATATTCATAGTAATGTAATGTAATGACATCCATCCTTTCTTTTAGAAATGTACTAGATGGCATGTATAATCAATGGGGTTGTAATAACTTATTACCAAATATGGTTGTTTAATAGTTGTGATAATATATATAATGAACCTAGTAAGTTCTATTATATCTATAAATGATAATGACTAAGTTTTATTAAATTTTGGTCTTAAGGTAGAAAGATTAAAAATATGTCCAAATGTGTATGCAAAAGCAGTCAGTTTGAAAAATCATAATAAATTTTACAATTGGACTTATATGGTGAATCTTATATTTATGAACTAAAGATCTTGTCTAGTTTCTTACAAAATTAACGGTGACTGATTTGAGTTGTATGTAAAAAGTTATGATTTTTTATTGATGGAAGGTCAAAAAACAGGGTAGCAGAATTTTTGAAATTATGGGTTGTGACGTGAATCTAAGGATTTATTTGATTTTTTTGTGTAATGAATTTAGGCTAATAATTTATATGGTTAGAAATCTTAATGAATCTAGCTTAATTAGAAAATTTCAAAACGAATTTTTGATGTCTATAAAATTTTTTATAAATTTTTAAGTAAAGGCAGTGCAGGCTGCCAATTTTCTATATTAAGAAAATATAAGGGTTTAATCTTTGTTAGTAACATCACTGACTCGTATTTGGTGATAAATACTGAAAATGGATGTTACATTAATTGGTATCAGAGCCTCAGGTTTAGTCGATTATGGATAGAATTTGAATTTAAAAATGAATGAGAATTGTATACAAGCCACTAGGATGTCATAATTACTAATGATTATGTGTAGATACTCTGATGCTCTATAATTAGTAATGCTACTATTTATTAAGAAAATTGTTTGAAAATTTTTCTGTTAAGATGCCGACCATCGGGGTTCTAGACATGTGTTTGAATAGGAGGTTCCTGTGCAGAGTGGAAGTAACGAGGTTAATCAGAATGTACCTCAAGAGCAATATCAAGGCCAGACACCTGCACAAGGACAATAAGACATGCCGATTCAAGATCGTGGATTGCTCCTGCAAGCATTAGATGATATCTTAAATAGACCGAAACCAGTGTCTATGCCAAGTGAGTTGAGGAAGTTGAAGGCATCCGAGTTTCAAGGTGATGCTGATGTTGATCCGATGTCTGCAGACTTTTGGCTAAATGATATTAAAATTATGTTGGACTCTATCCAGTGTGATGATCAAGGAAGACTGGAAGGTGTAACATCACTTTTGATGGGGCCTGCTCGAATTTGGTGGACCACCATTACTGCTCAGATTCCTCGGGAACGAGTTACTTGGGAATTCTTTTTAAAAGAGTTCCAGAACAAGTACATTGGTGATGTTTTCATCGAGGATATGAGGACTCAGTTTATGAATCTAAAGCAAGCAGGCAGATTGATATATGAGTATGAGTGTAAGTTTAATAAGCTTAGCCAATTTGCTACAGAGCTCCTTCCGACTAAGAAGCACAGAGTTAATAAATTTGTGGGAGGCCTAGATCCGGAGTATAAGAAAGTCTTGGTTGCTCTCGATTTGTCTGAATTTCAAGTTGCGGTTAACCGAGCTAAATGAATGGAGAGAGTGGAACAAGAAGAAGCTTCTGAGAAGAAAGCACAGTCAACTAAGCGACCTGGAGGTCCTAGTGTCTTACCTTGGTCTAAAAGGGGTAAAGAATTTCAGCAACAAGGATTAGTTGGGTCGATGTCGTCCATAAAGAAGAATTCTTCTATGGGTAAATCCAAACAAGTCCACAATAAAACTAGTGGAAGTAAAGGTGGAGGATTTTGGAATAGACCTGAATGCAAGACTTATGGAAGAAGACATCCTGGTCGATGTTGGTATGCACCGGAGACAGTGTGTTATCAATGTGGGAAGCCGGGTCATTTCAAACGAGCCTGTCCAGAATTATAAGAGAACCAATCGGTGGCTGCTTCTTAGAGAAATAAAGAGAACCATGGCTGGAATTCCCACCAAGGTGCATCGGAAGTTGCATCGAATCTGAAAGGTAAAGCTCATCCTCGTGTATATAACATCAAGACCACAGAGAGTAAAGATGATCCTGATGTGATATTAGGTATGCTTGAACTCTTTAATAGACATATTTTTGCATTAATTGATCCTGGTTCCACTCATTCATATATTAGTTCTAGAATCATACTAGAAAGAAACATTCCAGTAGAACTAATTACGAGTGAGGTAGTAGCAACCAATCCAATAGGCCAGAGTGCTAAGGTCAAGATGATTTGCCGTCAGTGTCCTATTAAAATTCAGAGTGTGGATTTCCCCGCTGACCTTATGGAATTACCCTTTTGTGAGTTCAAAATAATATTGATGATGGATTGGTTATTTATATATGATGCTATGGTGGAGTGCCGATTAAAAAGATTAATTTTAAATGCACCAAATGGATCACAAATAATATTCTTGGGCGAGAAGCCGAATCATCGTAGTGATGTTATTTCGGCTGTGGTTGCGAATGAAATGTTGATGGATGGCTGTGAAATAGATCCAACTCCCGAAATTGATACCTTGAAGTAGGGAGTGAAAATAGAAGATATACCTACGGTGCAGGAATTTCCAGATGTATTCTAGAAGAATTACCGGGATTACCTCCAGATAGAGAGGTAGAATTTGGAATTGATGTTTTACCCTGTACAACACCTATATCAATTGCACCGTATCGTAGGGCACCTGCTAAACTCAGGGAACTCAAATCACAGCTACAAGAATTGCAGAATCGAGGTTTTGTACGGCCAAGTATATCACCATGGGGAGCAAATGTATTATTTGTAAAGAAGAAAGATGGATCAATGAGATTGTGTATTGATTGCCGTCAACTTAATAAAGTGGCGATAAAAAATGAATATCCATTACCAAGAATTGATGATCTTTTTTATCAATTAAAGGGGGAAGCAGTGTTTTCTAAGATTGATCTTCGATCAAGCTATCATCAATTGAAGATTAAGGAGCAGGATATTCCAAAGACGGCTTTCAGGACTCGATATAGAATTACGAGTTCGTGGTAATGCCGTTTGGATTAACTAATGCCCCAACAACATTTATGGATTTGATGAACTGAATTTTTCAGCCATACTTGGATCAGTTTGTAGTGGTATTCATAGACGATATCCTGGTTTATTCTAAAACCAAGGAGGAACATGATGTTCATCTCAGAATAGTTCTTCAGATCTTGAGGGAGAAGAAGTTATATGCTAAACTATCTAAATGTGAGTTTTGTCTTTCTGAGGTGACATTTCTTGGACATATAGTATCGGCTAAAGGAATTCGGATTGATCCTCAGAAAATTCAAGCTATCATGGAGTGGAAACCTCCTAAAAATATTGCAGAGGTTAGAAGTTTTCTTGGATTGGCAGGATATTATCGCTGGTTCGTAAAAGATTTATTGATGATTGCTGCACCTATTACCAAACTGCTCAGAAAGAATATACCTTTTATATGGACTAAAGAATGTCAAGAAAGTTTTGAGAGATTGAAGAAAGTCTTGACAGAAGCTCCGGTGTTAGTTCAACCTGAATCATGTAAGAATTTTGTGGTGTATAGTAATGCATCACACAATGGTTTGGGTTGTGTACTTATGCAAGACGGGAAAGTGGTGGCTTATGCTTCTAGGCAGCTTAAAACTCATGAGAGGAACGATCCTACTCACGATTTGGAATTAGCTGCGGTTGTCTTTGCTTTAAAAATTTGGCGACACTACTTATATGGTGAAAAATGTTATATATACACAGACCATAAAAGCCTGAAATATCTTTTAACGCAGAAGGAGTTGAATCTAAGACAAAGGCGATGGATTGAGCTAATTAAGGATTATGATGCAATTATTGATTATCAACCAGGAAATGCTAATGTAGTGGCAGATGCACTTAGTCGAAATATGTTTTCAGCTCTACGGATATCAAACGCTCAATTATCAATATTGGATGATGGTGCTTTACTTGTTGAGTTGAATATTAGGTCTACTTTGATAGACAAAATCAAAGAATCACAAGATAAAGATGAAAATTGTTTAGAAAAGAAAAAGGAAATTAAAAGGGGATAATCTTCAAACTTCGAGGTGAAGTCCAATGGATGTTTATATTATAAAGGACGTGCTTATATTCCTGAAGATGAATAATTGAAAAAGGAAATCCTTACAGAAGCACATTATAGTCCTTTAACGATGTACCCGAGAGGAAATAAAATGTATCAGGATTTGAAAGGCCGTTGTTGGATGAAAAGAACTATACTTGATTCGTGTCTAAATGCTTAACTTGTCAGCAAGTTAAAGCAGAACATCAAGTGCCATCAAGGTTACTTCAACCAATCGCTATTCCATAATGGAAATAGGAAAAAGTGACTATGGACTTTGTAACTGGATTACCGTTGACACCAAGTAGGAAAGACTCAATTTGGGTGATCGTGGATCGATTAACCAAATCAGCACATTTCTTGCCAGTCAGAACCGATTTCTCTTTGAATAAATATGCAGAGTTGTATATTCGGGAGATTGTTAGACTACATGGAGTTCCTATTTCCTTTGTGTCTGAAAAAGATCCCAAGTTTACTTCTAGATTCTAGAAAGCACTACAGGAAGCGTTGGGTACCTGATTGCAATTTAGTACTGCCTTCCACCCTCAAACTGATGGACAATCAGAGAGAACAATTCAGATTTTGGAAGATATGCTTAGAGCGTGTGTCATTGAGTTTGCAGGTTCGTGGGAAAAGTACTTACCATTGGCCAAATTTCCGTATAACAACAGTTATGAGTCAAGCATTAAAATGGCACCGTATGAAGCTTTATATGGAAGAAAATGCCGGACAGCGTTAAATTGGTTTGAGTTGGAAGACCGTAAGATTATTGGGCCTGACTTGATTCAAGAAGTTAAAGAAAAAGTAAAGATAATTCAAGATAATCTAAAGGCAGCTTCCGATAGACAAAAGGCTTATTCAGATTTAAAAAGAAAAGATATTGAGTATCAGGTAGGAGACAAGGTATTTTTGAAAGTTTCACCATGGAATAAAATAATGAGATTCGGAAGAAAAGGGAAGATTAGTCCCAGATTCATTGGTCCAAATGAAATCTTGAAAAGAGTTGGACCGGTGGCATATCAATTGGTTTTACCACCAGAAATGAGCAAGATTCATGATGTTTTTCATGTATTGATGCTTCGCAAATATAGGCGGATCCTTCTCATGTCATTTCATATGCGGAAGTTGAGATGCAACCTAATTTGACATTTGAAGAAGAATCCGTAAAGATTTTAGCTCATGGGGTGAAGAAATTGATGAACAAATCGATTCCATTGGTTAAGGTGCTCTGGAAAAACCACAAAGTGGAAGAAGCCACATGGGAAATTGAAGAACGGATGAAAGAACAGTATCTGCATTTGTTTAATCCAGGTATGTTCTAAAAATTCGAGGATGAATTTTTTTAGGGGAAAGAATTGTAATATCCCATTATTTGATTAGTGACCAAAACGTAAAGAATCAAAAGTTAGTGGTTTTAGTTCAGTGACTAAAACGTAAAATTTTAAAGTTTGGCGACAAAAGTGAAAAGTTGAGAAAAGTTCAAGGACCAACATAGTAATTTTCCCAATAATTATTTTTATTCCATAAATAGATAGATCATCTATAAGGGTGTGGATTGAATATAAAAACTATGGTTTTATCTGATGTTTCTATTATTGAAATTACGGTTAAAGTTTAAGTATAATTTGGGTAATTGTATGAGCTCGAAATTTTATGAAAATTTGAAGAAAGTCTTAAAAAGACCCAAAGAGCATAGCATTGAAGTTTTGAATCATTTTTAAATCAGTTTAGATTCAATTCTATTCAGTATTTTGTATAGGTGGTAGAATGGCATTTTTGAAAATAAATTATTTCATTAATGGCATTTTAGACATTTCACCTATACTTTTTAATGAAAATTTATTATGGAAGAGGATAAAATATAGATGTTGGCTTGTGATTGGTTATAACTAAGGGGTGAAATAGTCATTTAACTATTTTAGAGATTTTTATTATTATATAGCCAAATTAGAAGACATTTGGCATTAAAATTAAAGACAAAAAGACTAGAAATTTGCTCATATTTCTCCCAAGTAGCCGAGAGACCCTAGCAAGGTAAGAGCAAAAATTTCAATTCAATTTTGGCTTGATTTAGTTGGTTTTTGGTTAGAGACATGAAATAAGAAATTGATCTCCTTTGAATTCTCTATCTTTTGACATAAGTTTTGCTTAGTTTCCATGTCTCTAAGTTGAGTTTGATGATTAGGGTGGTTGAAGAGCATGTTAAGATTTCATGTTTTAAGGCTTAATCAAGTTAAAAATGGTGTTGTAGTGTTGTTTAGATGCTTAAATTGATGAAAACTTCTTGATAAACCTATAGGGACCATTTTGGCAAAAGGAATAATATTAGGGAAATTTTGTAAAAAATATTTTGATGATGGATTTGATTAGAATGATGTTTTCTAAGTTGAATTATGTTGTTGAATTGAAGAAAATATCATTTTAGGACCAATTTGTGAATTGTGTAAATTGGGTGAAATAAGTGAAAAATTGGAAAATATTCAAGAAGCATGGGTATGTTGTTTGCTATGATACAATGATCATTTTGGTATTAATATTTTTGAAAATGGAGATGAAATGTGGAAGTTTCAAAATTTTAGTTTATAAACCCTAAGAGATAGAATTTAAGGGATTTAAAGGGAAATTATCAAATTATTGGTTGTAGTGTGTAATTTGAGATGTGATTAAAGTATTGGGAGCATAGTGGTTACAAAAAGTACTTGGTTGAAAAATTAATTTTTCCATATTGGTATGTACATGTATTAGTAAGGTTTGGACATGTACTTAAGGTTGCTTGTGTCATGTATTTAACGTACATACATATAACAAGCTAGTTCGAGATCAAACGAGTGAAGAAAGAAGATAGAAGTGCAACCAAGTTTAGCGAGGCTAGTATAAAGTTTAATTTTGAAAGTGTCAAGGTGAGTGCAATGCATGATCTTTATGTCATTCATCATATAATTGTCATGTTAAAAATATGTCAAGAATTGAAAATACATGCATAGATCACTACTTGTTCATGGAATGTTATTTTGTGTAGGAATTGCTTAATATGTATATATGTTGCCATGTATGAGATTATGATTGACATAAAGCCCAAAGTATGAGATAGGAAATTAAAAGTATAGTTGGATATCCATAGAGTCATAAACAGATGTATAAACATTTTAGCACTCCCGATAGAGTGCAATTTTATTATAAGCACTTCAGGTAAAGTGCAAAATAATTAATAATTGTATACTCCGGTAAGTATACAAACGCACTTCGGTGCTAAGCACTTCCAGTAAAGTGTACATAATATACTATACTCAAGTAAGTATAGGGGGGATGACTCCCATACAAAAATTTCCTTAATTCAATACTTGGGCTAAATGAATTAAAAAACATGATAAAAGGCTTGAAAGCTCGATGATGAATATGGCAACAGTATTGGTAAGAATCAAGGTTATTACCATGTAATATGTTATTATACTTATATCATGTCATATATGCTAATATGCATAAAATGGTAGGTGATCATATGCATTGTTATTTTATTATATTGACATCTATGTTAAATTGCATTTGAATGAAATGTAGTTGCCTCACTGAGTATATGCTTAGCGTATGATGAATTTCATACGTAGGTTTTAAAGGAGCTTCGAGAGAAGAGTATCCGAGCATCACTTTCATATTTTGGGAGGTATATCTCCATATTCATAGTAATGTAATGTAATGACATCCATCCTTTCTTTTAGAAATGTACTAGATGGCATGTATAATCAATGGGGTTGTAATAACTTATTACCAAATATGGTTGTTTAATAGTTGTGATAATATATATAATGAACCTAGTAAGTTCTATTATATCTATAAATGATAATGACTAAGTTTTATTAAATTTTGGTCTTAAGGTAGAAAGATTAAAAATATGTCCAAATGTGTATGCAAAAGCAGTCAGTTTGAAAAATCATAATAAATTTTACAATTGGACTTATATGGTGAATCTTATATTTATGAACTAAAGATCTTGTCTAGTTTCTTACAAAATTAACGGTGACTGATTTCGAGTTGTATGTAAAAAGTTATGATTTTTTATTCGACAGAAGGTCAAAAAACAGGGTAGCAGAATTTTTGAAATTATGGGTTGTGACGTGAATCTAAGGATTTATTTGATTTTTTTGTGTAATGAATTTAGGCTAATAATTTATATGGTTAGAAATCTTAATGAATCTAGCTTAATTAGAAAATTTCAAAACGAATTTTTGATGTCTATAAAATTTTTTATAAATTTTTAAGTAAAGGCAGTGCAGGCTGCCAATTTTCTATATTAAGAAAATATAAGGGTTTAATCTTTGTTAGTAACATCACTGACTCGTATTTGGTGATAAATACTGAAAATGGATGTTACATTAATTGGTATCAGAGCCTCAGGTTTAGTCGATTATGGATAGAATTTGAATTTAAAAATGAATGAGAATTGTATACAAGCCACTAGGATGTCATAATTACTAATGATTATGTGTAGATACTCTGATGCTCTATAATTAGTAATGCTACTATTTATTAAGAAAATTGTTGAAAATGTTTTCTGTTAAGATGCCAGACCATCAGGGTTCTAGACATGTGTTTGAATAGGAGGTTCCTGTGCAGAGTGGAAGTAACGAGGTTAATCAGAATGTACCTCAAGAGCAATATCAAGGCCAGACACCTGCACAAGGACAATAAGACATGCCGATTCAAGATCGTGGATTGCTCCTGCAAGCATTAGATGATATCTTAAATAGACCGAAACCAGTGTCTATGCCAAGTGAGTTGAGGAAGTTGAAGGCATCCGAGTTTCAAGGTGATGCTGATGTTGATCCGATGTCTGCAGACTTTTGGCTAAATGATATTAAAATTATGTTGGACTCTATCCAGTGTGATGATCAAGGAAGACGGAAGGTGTAACATCACTTTTGATGGGGCTGCTCGAATTTGGTGGACCACCATTTCGCTCGATTCCGGGAACGAGTTACTTGGGAATTCTTTTAAAAGAGTTCCGAACAAGTACATTGGTGATGTTTTCATCGAGGATATGAGGACTCGGTTTATGAATCTAAAGCAAGCGGTGATTGATATATGAGTATGAGTGTAAGTTTAATAAGCTTAGCCAATTTGCTACAGAGCTCCTTCCGACTAAGAAGCACAGAGTTAATAAATTTGTGGGAGGCCTAGATCCGAGTATAAGAAAGTCTTGGTTGCTCTCGATTTGTCCAATTTCAAGTTGCGGTTAACCGAGCTAAATGAATGGAGAGAGTGGAACAAGAAGAAGCTACGAGAAGAAAGCATGATCCAACTAAGCGACCTGGAGGTCCTAGTGTCTTACCTTGGTCTAAAAGGGGTAAAGAATTTCAGCAACAAGGATTAGTTGGGTCGATGTCGTCCATAAAGAAGAATTCTTCTATGGGTAAATCCAAACAAGTCCACAATAAAACTAGTGGAAGTAAAGGTGGAGGATTTTGGAATAGACCTGAATGCAAGACTTATGGAAGAAGACATCCTGGTCGATGTTGGTATGCACCGGAGACAGTGTGTTATCAATGTGGGAAGCCGGGTCATTTCAAACGAGCCTGTCCAGAATTATAAGAGAACCAATCGGTGGCTGCTTCTTAGAGAAATAAAGAGAACCATGGCTGGAATTCCCACCAAGGTGCATCGGAAGTTGCATCGAATCTGAAAGGTAAAGCTCATCCTCGTGTATATAACATCAAGACCACAGAGAGTAAAGATGATCCTGATGTGATATTAGGTATGCTTGAACTCTTTAATAGACATATTTTTGCATTAATTGATCCTGGTTCCACTCATTCATATATTAGTTCTAGAATCATACTAGAAAGAAACATTCCAGTAGAACTAATTACGAGTGAGGTAGTAGCAACCAATCCAATAGGCCAGAGTGCTAAGGTCAAGATGATTTGCCGTCAGTGTCCTATTAAAATTCAGAGTGTGGATTTCCCCGCTGACCTTATGGAATTACCCTTTTGTGAGTTCAAAATAATATTGATGATGGATTGGTTATTTATATATGATGCTATGGTGGAGTGCCGATTAAAAAGATTAATTTTAAATGCACCAAATGGATCACAAATAATATTCTTGGGCGAGAAGCCCGAATCATCGTAGTGATGTTATTTCGGCTGTGGTTGCGAATGAAATGTTGATGGATGGCTGTGAAATAGATCCAACTCCCGAAATTGATACCTTGAAGTAGGGAGTGAAAATAGAAGATATACCTACGGTGCAGGAATTTCCAGATGTATTCTAGAAGAATTACCGGGATTACCTCCAGATAGAGAGGTAGAATTTGGAATTGATGTTTTACCCTGTACAACACCTATATCAATTGCACCGTATCGTAGGGCACCTGCTAAACTCAGGGAACTCAAATCACAGCTACAAGAATTGCAGAATCGAGGTTTTGTACGGCCAAGTATATCACCATGGGGAGCAAATGTATTATTTGTAAAGAAGAAAGATGGATCAATGAGATTGTGTATTGATTGCCGTCAACTTAATAAAGTGGCGATAAAAAATGAATATCCATTACCAAGAATTGATGATCTTTTTTATCAATTAAAGGGGGAAGCAGTGTTTTCTAAGATTGATCTTCGATCAAGCTATCATCAATTGAAGATTAAGGAGCAGGATATTCCAAAGACGGCTTTCAGGACTCGATATAGAATTACGAGTTCGTGGTAATGCCGTTTGGATTAACTAATGCCCCAACAACATTTATGGATTTGATGAACTGAATTTTTCAGCCATACTTGGATCAGTTTGTAGTGGTATTCATAGACGATATCCTGGTTTATTCTAAAACCAAGGAGGAACATGATGTTCATCTCAGAATAGTTCTTCAGATCTTGAGGGAGAAGAAGTTATATGCTAAACTATCTAAATGTGAGTTTTGTCTTTCTGAGGTGACATTTCTTGGACATATAGTATCGGCTAAAGGAATTCGGATTGATCCTCAGAAAATTCAAGCTATCATGGAGTGGAAACCTCCTAAAAATATTGCAGAGGTTAGAAGTTTTCTTGGATTGGCAGGATATTATCGCTGGTTCGTAAAAGATTTATTGATGATTGCTGCACCTATTACCAAAACTTTCGAAAAGAATATACCTTTTATATGGACTAAAGAATGTCAAGAAAGTTTTGAGAGATTGAAGAAAGTCTTGACTGAAGCTCCGGTGTTAGTTCAACCTGAATCATGTAAGAATTTTGTGGTGTATAGTAATGCATCACACAATGGTTTGGGTTGTGTACTTATGCAAGACGGGAAAGTGGTGGCTTATGCTTCTAGGCAGCTTAAAACTCATGAGAGGAACGATCCTACTCACGATTTGGAATTAGCTGCGGTTGTCTTTGCTTTAAAAATTTGGCGACACTACTTATATGGTGAAAAATGTTATATATACACAGACCATAAAAGCCTGAAATATCTTTTAACGCAGAAGGAGTTGAATCTAAGACAAAGGCGATGGATTGAGCTAATTAAGGATTATGATGCAATTATTGATTATCAACCAGGAAATGCTAATGTAGTGGCAGATGCACTTAGTCGAAATATGTTTTCAGCTCTACGGATATCAAACGCTCAATTATCAATATTGGATGATGGTGCTTTACTTGTTGAGTTGAATATTAGGTCTACTTTGATAGACAAAATCAAAGAATCACAAGATAAAGATGAAAATTGTTTAGAAAAGAAAAAGGAAATTAAAAGGGGATAATCTTCAAACTTCGAGGTGAAGTCCAATGGATGTTTATATTATAAAGGACGTGCTTATATTCCTGAAGATGAATAATTGAAAAAGGAAATCCTTACAGAAGCACATTATAGTCCTTTAACGATGTACCCGAGAGGAAATAAAATGTATCAGGATTTGAAAGGCCGTTGTTGGATGAAAAGAACTATAACAGAATTCGTGTCTAAATGCTTAACTTGTCAGCAAGTTAAAGCAGAACATCAAGTGCCATCAAGGTTACTTCAACCAATCGCTATTCCATAATGGAAATAGGAAAAAGTGACTATGGACTTTGTAACTGGATTACCGTTGACACCAAGTAGGAAAGACTCAATTTGGGTGATCGTGGATCGATTAACCAAATCAGCACATTTCTTGCCAGTCAGAACCGATTTCTCTTTGAATAAATATGCAGAGTTGTATATTCGGGAGATTGTTAGACTACATGGAGTTCCTATTTCCTTTGTGTCTGAAAAAGATCCCAAGTTTACTTCTAGATTCTAGAAAGCACTACAGGAAGCGTTGGGTACCTGATTGCAATTTAGTACTGCCTTCCACCCTCAAACTGATGGACAATCAGAGAGAACAATTCAGATTTTGGAAGATATGCTTAGAGCGTGTGTCATTGAGTTTGCAGGTTCGTGGGAAAAGTACTTACCATTGGCCAAATTTCCGTATAACAACAGTTATGAGTCAAGCATTAAAATGGCACCGTATGAAGCTTTATATGGAAGAAAATGCGGACAGCGTTAAATTGGTTTGAGTTGGAAGACCGTAAGATTATTGGGCTGACTTGATTCAAGAAGTTAAAAAAAGTAAAGATAATTCAAGATAATCTAAAGGCAGCTTCCGATAGACAAAAGGCTTATTCAGATTTAAAAAGAAAAGATATTGAGTATCAGGTAGGAGACAAGGTATTTTTGAAAGTTTCACCATGGAATAAAATAATGAGATTCGGAAGAAAAGGGAAGATTAGTCCCAGATTCATTGGTCCAAATGAAATCTTGAAAAGAGTTGGACCGGTGGCATATCAATTGGTTTTACCACCAGAAATGAGCAAGATTCATGATGTTTTTCATGTATTGATGCTTCGCAAATATAGGCGGATCCTTCTCATGTCATTTCATATGCGGAAGTTGAGATGCAACCTAATTTGACATTTGAAGAAGAATCCGTAAAGATTTTAGCTCATGGGGTGAAGAAATTGATGAACAAATCGATTCCATTGGTTAAGGTGCTCTGGAAAAACCACAAAGTGGAAGAAGCCACATGGGAAATTGAAGAACGGATGAAAGAACAGTATCTGCATTTGTTTAATCCAGGTATGTTCTAAAAATTCGAGGATGAATTTTTTTAGGGGAGAGAATTGTAATATCCCATTATTTGATTAGTGACCAAAACGTAAAGAATCAAAAGTTAGTGGTTTTAGTTCAGTGACTAAAACGTAAAATTTTAAAGTTTGGCGACAAAAGTGAAAAGTTGAGAAAAGTTCAAGGACCAACATAGTAATTTTCCCAATAATTATTTTTATTCCATAAATAGATAGATCATCTAAGGGTGTGGATCGAATATAAAAACTATGGTTTTATCTGATGTTTCTATTATTGGGAAATTACGGTTAAAGTTTAAGTATAATTCGGGTAATCGTATGAGCTCGAAATTTTATGAAAATTTGAAGAAAGTCTTAAAAAGACCCAAAGAGCATAGCATTGAAGTTTTGAATCATTTTTAAATCAGCTTAGATTCGATTCTATTCAGTATTTTGTATAGGTGGTAGAATGGCATTTTTGAAAATAAATTATTTCATTAATGGCATTTTAGACATTTCACCTATACTTTTTAATGAAAATTTATTATGGAAGAGGATAAAATATAGATGTTGGCTTGTGATTGGTTATAACTAAGGGGTGAAATAGTCATTTAACTATTTTAGAGATTTTTATTATTATATAGCCAAATTAGAAGACATTTGGCATTAAAATTAAAGATAGAAAAGACTAGAAATTTGCTCATATTTCTCCCAAGTAGCCGAGACCCCTAGCAAGGTAAGAGCAAAAATTTCAATTCAATTTTTGGCTTGATTTAGTTGGTTTTTGGTTAGAGACATGAAATAAGAAATTGATCTCCTTTGAATTCTCTATCTTTTGACATAAGTTTTGCTTAGTTTCCATGTCTCTAAGTTGAGTTTGATGATTAGGGTGGTTGAAGAGCATGTTAAGATTTCATGTTTTAAGGCTTAATCAAGTTGGAAATGGTGTTGTAGTGTTGTTTAGATGCTTAAATTGATGAAAACTTCTTGATAAACCTATAGGGACCATTTTGGCAAAATGAATAATATTAGGGGAAATTTTGTAAAAAATATTTTGATGATGGATTTGATTAGAATGATGTTTTCTAAGTTGAATTATGTTGTTGAATTGAAGAAAACATCATTTTATGACCAATTTGTGAATTGTGTAAATTGGGTGAAATAAGTGAAAAATTGGAAAATATCCAAGAAGCATGGGTATGTTGTTTGCTATGATACAATGATCATTTTGGTATTAATATTTTTGAAAATGGAGATGAAATGTGGAAGTTTCAAAATTTTAGTTTATAAACCCTAAGAGATAGAATTTAGGGTTTAAAGGGAAATTATCAAATTATTGGTTGTAATGTGTAATTTGAGATGTGATTAAAGTATTGGGAGCATAGTGGTTACAAAGAAGTACTTGGTTGAAAATATTAATTTTTCCATATTGGTATGTACATGTATTAGTAAGGTTTGGACATGTACTTAAGGTTGCTTGTGTCATGTATTTAATGTACATACAGATGACAAGCTAGTTCTAGATCAAACGGGTGAAGAAAGAAGATAGAAGTGCAACCAAGCTTAGTGAGGCTAGTATAAAGTTTACTTTTGAAAGAGTCAAGGTGAGTGCAATGCATGATCTTTATGTCATTCATCATATAATTGACATGTTAAAAATATGTCAAGAATTGAAAATACATGCATAGATCACTACTTGTTCATGGAATGTTATTTTGTGTAGGAATTGCTTAATATGTATATATGTTGCCATGTATGAGATTATGATTGACATAAAGCCCAAAGTATGAGATAGGAAATTAAAAGTATAGTTGGATATCCATAGAGTCATAAACAGCTGTATAAACATTTTAGCACTCCAGGTAGAGTGCAATTTTATTATAAGCACTTCAGGTAAAGTGCAAAATAATTAATAACTGTATACTCCGGTAAGTATACAAAAGCACTTCGGTGCTAAGCACTTCCAGTAAAGTGCACATAATATACTATACTCAAGTAAGTATAGGGGGGATGACTCCCATACAAAAATTTCCTTAATTCAATACTTGGGCTAAATGAATTAAAAAACATGATAAAAGGCTTGAAAGCTCGATGATGAATATGGCAACGGTATTGGTAAGAATCAAGGTTATTACCATGTAATATGTTATTATACTTATATCATGTCATATATGCTAATATGCATAAAATGGTAGGTGATCATATGCATTGTTATTTTATTATATTGATATCTATGTTAAATTGCATTTGAATGAAATGTAGTTGCCCCACTAAGTATATGCTTAGCGTATGATGAATTTCATGCATAGGTTTTAAAGGAGCTTCGAGAGAAGAGTAACCGAGCATCACTTTCATATTTTGGGAGGTATATCTTCATACTCATAGCAATGTAATGACATTCATCCTTTCTTTTAGAAATGTACTAGATGGCATATATAATCAATGGGGTTGTAATAACTTATTACCAAATATGGTTGTTTAATAGTTGTGATAATATAGATAATGAACCTAGTAAGTTCTATTATATCTATAAACTAAGTTTTATTAAATTTGGGTCTTAAGGTAGAAAGATTAAAAATCTGTCCAAATGTGTATGCAAAAGCAATGAGTTTGAAAAATCAGCATAAATTCTACAATTGGACTTAGATGGTGAATCTTATAGGTATGAACTAAAAATTTTGTCTAGTTTCTTACAAAATTAACGGTGACTGATTTCGAGTTGTATGTAAAAAAGTTATGAATTTTTATTCGACGGAAGGTCAAAAAACAAGGTAGCAGAATTTTTGAAATTCTGGACTGACGTGAATCTAAGGATTTATTTGAATTTTTGTGTAATGAATTTAGGCTAATAATTTATATGGTTAGAAATCTTAATGAATCTAGTTTAATTAGAAAATTTCGAAACGAATTTTCGATCTCTATAATTTTTTTTATAAATTTTTAAGTAAATGCAGTGCAGGCTGCTAATTTTCTATATTAAGAAAATATAAGGGTTTTAGTAACATCACTGACTCGTATTTGGTGATAAATACTGTTTGATGAAAAATACGAAAAATGAATGTTACAATCTAATCAACTACATTTATTCCCCAGGATAATCCATTTAAAACACTTCCCAAACATCGATGAATCAATTAAACTTGTTGCTTCTACAAACTCGACAAATTCTGCAGTCCCTCCCTCATCACCAACACATCCAATTCGCTCTTCTAATGACATCACCATGTTAAAGTCCCCCTTAAACACCACGGAATATCCAATTATGCTAGCATTGCACCCAACGACTCCCAAATTACACCCTATAATTCAACTGAACAAGGAGCATAAATACTTACCATACCACACCGCCAATTTTCATCAATCCATGAACCCAGAATCATCACAAAATGCCATTGAATTAGCACCCTCTCCATTGCAAATTTTGAAACCTCATTCCACTAGGAAAGCTAAAATGCAAAATCAAAGTCATCTAAACCCCATACTTTACTTACTGTTTGTACCGAACATTGCTTTAACTTTGTTTCTTAAATAAAAAGCATGTCACATGGATATTGTCGCAAGCACTCCCTAACTGACTTTTTCTTTGTCGACGCTCCCAAACCCCAAACATTCCATGACAATATCCGCATCCTTTCTTCCTATTGAGTCTTTTTGTGACTCTCCAGGATCACGCAATATCGTGAACAATCCCTTCTTCGTTACCTACTATTGTTGCACCCAAGATTTTTCCCAACTCTATCGTGCCTCAGGCTTCCTTCAATAAAGCTTGTTGGCAGCTCAAGAAATTCGAGGTTGTTAGTGAGGTCGTCTCGACCTGTTGTGCCCCAGGCTGAGGTTTTTGCGATTGACCCCTCCCCTTTTGTTGTATCGCCACATCCAATGAGCAACACTCCTCAAGAACTGAAATACTTTGCTGCACATTATTAGCTTTTTTTTCCTTTTTTACTCACTTTTTTAGGCTCTAAGGCTTCCATCCAGGGGCCCTGAGCTTTGGCCCACTTCTTTCAAATGATTCAATAGGAAATTCAATCGCAAGTGATACTATCAGACTAGCCCCTCTATCAACCAATCCAACCTTCTCCTCCAAAATTCAATTCCCAGTCATCATACCTCTATCCCGTCCTCCTTACGCATATCCTCGTTCTCTTATATTTTATCCATCACATTCTGCTCCCTTAATTCAGGCCGAAAATGTTCATACTCTGTCCCTACTTGATTATGAAGTTCATTGACAACCGATACACGAGAATTAATGCCCTCTATGTACATCTGCCACCATAGTCCCACATGTATTTGATTCCTCTCCCGCCTATCTTTCAAGTCAGTATACTTCTCATTGTCGATCAAAGCAATAAGGTTTATATTCATCCCAGTTGCCTTCAGTTCCCTATCTTCTGTATCACCTGAGACCTCACTATCGTCCTCACAACAAATGTCACATCTAGTTGCCATAAATGACTCAAATTCTGAAATACGAATCTGATAGCACCTGTCTTGCACCCATAAATCAATTCTTTCCTCAATTTGGTCCTAGCACTCCGTCTCTATTAGCAATAGACATCGCTCAAACGCCGATGGTGATATCGTATTCTCCTTCACTCTAACCAATGTACCCCATAAGGCAGCCAAATTACTAAATGTCCCTTCGAACCACGCATGAACTGGTATTCTCGTCACTAAAATCCATACACTACGATCCTTACCCTCCACCTTCGGAGACCAATTTACAATCCTTAAGAACCATTCATTCAGAATCCCATTCTCTATAGTCTCATGGTACTGTCAAACATCAACAAAACTCGTGATCCTGCCAAACGCATTATGGTTAGGCCTTCTATGTTTGCCTCTTGAAACGCCTTCGCTAGCTCCCTTACTTTTCGAGGGCGCTTACTCCACCTAATTGCACATCGTTTCAATATATCCCATTTCTCCTCATCTACCACTCCCTTAGCCAATCTTCGACCTTCATTTGTTTCCTGTCGCATTAATTTCACTCCTACCAGATTCCTATTTCTATTTTCAGCTTCCTGAGAAGAACTGCACTTTCTATGCTTCCAAAAGGTACGATTAACCTCTCTTTGAGCCATCGACACCTTCAATTTTGCCCCATAAATCCATCAATTATTCAATCTCTCAAACGCATACTACGCATCCCTCTTCGACCCCATTCGTACAAAACCAAAGCGTAAACCTTCTCTATTCATTTTCTGCAGAATAAATACATCTATTACCACACCATGTCTATCAAAAACCTACCACAACCCTTTCCAATGAATATCCATTGACAAGCTCGACACGAATAAGGTCCACACTCTGGTCGTTGCCTTGGTAATGGGCGTCCCTGCCTTTGCCGTCATTCTTCCAGGACATCTTAGTTAGTGGCGAAATTAGAAAATATCATTGGTTGAGCCAATATAAATTGAAATATAATTTTATCTAACATAACTCATATACATGGGTGAAATTATATAGGGGCTGGCAGGGGCATGACCCCTACGGTTTATTCTTTTTTTATTAAATTGAGAGATATTATATTCTCGCACCAGTGTATTCAAACCGATATAGGATGGAGCATTATGAGCATCCTTAACCACTAGGCCAATTAGTGGATCTTTCGGTCCATTCTTTTTTTAATTTGACCCATTCAAAATTTTAAATTATAATTTATTTTTACTTGTTTTAATATAATAAAATGATTATTTTCTTAGTGGTAAATTGTGTAAGTGAGAATAAGTTTGTGTTACTTAAAGTTAGTAGATCCACTGCATGGGTGTTCAAAACATTGTACCCGATTACTTGGGTAGTACATTTGTCGGCCCATGTCCCGACCCATAATTATCGTGTACCCAGTAATAGATACCTATAAAATCCAAGTACCCACAAAATTGGGTGCTAGGTTCACATTATTTATTTATTTTTTAAAATTTAAATTTTAAAAAATAACAGTAAACGCATAAAATTTAAAAGTTCATAATACAGAATCCAAACACAAATATTAGTGATTTGATCTTAGTTTTAAGATAGAAATATTTGGAGATATATATTAGTGATTTGAAGTTAGTTTAAGATAAATATATTAGAATATATATAATATAACAATTATTAGTGATTTGAAGTTAGTTTTAGGATACAAATATTTGTGCGTGTGTATGTACATATATATATTAGAGTTTATCACTAAAAGAAGACATTAAAAAAAATAATCTCGTTTTTCCTTCGAATCTTGTATTAACAAATTAATACAAATATTTTAGAAAAATTTTAAACTTAAAAGTACATAACATAGACATAAAAAGAATTTAAAGATTTAAATTTAGTTTTAGAGTAAAATATTAAGGAATCTAAAATAAAATATAATTTAAAATAAAAAAATAAATATATTAAAAGTACTGAGTCGTGTTGGGTACCTGATTATAAAAGAATCTGGCCTAGACCTGGCCCAACTACTCAGGAAAAATCCCGGGTTGGGTAATTTTTTAAATAAATACCTGGATTTTTAAGGTTCGGGTCGGTGAGTCGATGGGCAGGGTCAACCGGGTCAGATATTTTTAACACTCTAAGTGACATTTTTTGTCATATTTTTTATTCTCAGCCTCATTTATTTTTTTAATTCTTAGCTTTTATTTTTTTAATTCTTAGCTTCAGATATTTTTTACTTTAAGACTAAAAAATGTATTTGTTTTTGAAAAACCTTTAAAAAATATTATATCTCACTTCTCCCTTTTTATTAGATCAAAATCAATAGGGTAAAATAAAACAAACATAAAGAAATATAGTGCAAAATAACTCCAAAGATAATATAAAAACCATAATATTATTAATCCAAAGCATAAATATTCAAGAATAAAATCCAACGAAATTAAAGACATAAACCAAAGCAAATAGTCATAGGAAATATCAAAAGAAACAAAGGTGCATAAACTCAAATCCTAAGAGATATGATATGATATGATATGCAAATCTTA
The DNA here is from genome assembly GCA_019671005.1 of Hibiscus mutabilis. NCBI lineage: Eukaryota > Viridiplantae > Streptophyta > Magnoliopsida > Malvales > Malvaceae > Hibiscus > Hibiscus mutabilis. The sequence goes on from CM033733.1 coordinate 14,258,229, forward strand.
AAGCCTAAAGATCATCCTCATTGTCTTCGTCTTCCTCTTCTCCTTCTAATTATCTCCATGAACATGTCCACGCCACTCTTGATGAAAAGTGGTAAGGGATATGTCTATGAAAGACACATGATGCTCAACGGTAGTCAATCTCGCATCCATGGAAGTCAAACAGGTGTCGATGTTTTCAAACCTTGTGTCCATTGAGGAAAACTTCCCATCAAGATAGGCCATGAGAGCATCAAGGAAAGGTGGAGCAACCAGAGCCTCAAGAACATCCTTAACCGGATCAACATCCATGGGGACATCACCATGAAGGCTAGCTATACGAACCCATTCACCATTGAAAAAATGTAAACTTGGCTTCCTAAGAGATGTCGCGTCAATAGGCTTGGTGAAGGGAACCCCAAGATCAAGGGAACAATTGATTTCTAGCTTGTGAAAGATGAGGCTAAGGAGGATTCCATAGGAGAAAGACTTCAAAAGAGTGGTATGACGGTTGTTGACAATGTGGACCATGTCAGCAAATATGATTTGGGTAAGGTTAGGGCATTTACCTTCGCGAAAGTAATGAAGCCAAAAGTCATCCACCATGCGAATAGTAGACCACTGTCGACTGACTAACACTTGGCAAATAATTGAAGAATTAATGTAAATATGCCAGTAAATAATGCCAAGTTTAGGTCTTTTTACTTGCAAGTATACATGGTCAGCAAGTAATACAGCAGTAAGTTGAGTATCGTATCCACATAGATTGTCTAGGAATTAAATTCCACGATATTTACTTGTGAATGTGTACAAATGAGTTTGATTTGGATTTCAAATTTTTATTAATAAAAATGACTAAAGAAAATAAAATGAAAATTCAGGCAGATTGGCAAACAAATGTATTCAGATGGATGATTGTCGGCCTGTCCTGAGATACTACTTTGGAAAAATAACATGTCCTAACATTCACAAAAACCTTTCAAAACAGAAAAAGAAAAATTAAAATAAACAAACCAAATTACTAAAAAAATAACTACCCTAACTATTTATAATGATCATACTGTGACGGAAAAATTACTCAATCCCTGCCAAGAGAATGGTCTCCTTGGCATTTTTTGACTTTCTTCCCAATAGTGCTTCAACCTTTGTCCATTCACTTTGAACGTTGTCCCAGTTTTCAAGTCTTTGATATCTATTGCTCCAAGAGCATAAGGCTTGACAATTTCAAAGGGTCTTGACCATATGGATTTCAATTTCCCTGGAAATAACTTAAGCCTTGAATTAAACAACAGAACTTTTTGCCTACTTCAAACTGTCTTGGCAAATTTATGTTGTCATACCACCTTTTTGTTCTTCTTTATAAAGCTTGGCATTTTCATAGGTTTGCGCTTGAAATTCTTTCAATTCATTCAAGTCTAACAGTTGTTTCTTACCTGCAGCCTTCCATTCCATGTTCAACTATTTGGTTGCCCAATAAGCTCGGTGTTCTAACTCCACTAGCAAATGACATGACTTCCCAAATACAAGCTTGTATAGGGAAGTTCCTAATAGAGTTTTAAAAGATGTTCTGTATGCCCACAAGGAATCATCTATCCTCTAAGACCAGTTCTTCCAACTCGGGTTCACAGTCTTCTCCAAAATATTCTTAATCTCCTTGTTCGAAATTTCTACCTGGCCATTTATTTGAGGATGGTAGGCAGAAGCAATTCTTTGCTGGATTTCATACCTGCACAGAGCTTTAATGATTAAATGACATATAAAATGAGTACTTTTATCATGTATGATGACTCTAAGGGCACCAAATCTAGTAAAGATGTGTTTGTATAGGAATTTGGCAACTGCCTTGGCATCATTTGTTAGGAGAGAAATAGCTTAAACCCACTTTGAGACGTAGTCTACGACCACAATTATATATAAGTTGCCAAATGATGGGGGAAAAAGACCCATAAAGTCTATCCCCAAACATTAAATATTTCTATTGGCATGATGTTCTGAAGTGGCAATTGATGTCTACTGGAAATGTTTCCAATATGTTGGCATTTGTCGCATGCCTTGGCAAAATAATGGGCATCTTTAAAAAGTGTAGGCCAAAAAAATCTTAACTGCAGTACCTTGGCCGCTATCTTCATTCCATCAAAGTGACCTCCATAAGGTGCTGCATGGCAGAGGTGAAGAATGTTATGTTGCTCATCCTCTAGCACACAACAAAAAATGATTTGGTTGACACAATGTTTGAATAAGAATGGCTCATCCCAATAATATTGCTGGATATCCCTCAAAGATCACTTTTTTACATTACTTGCCAAGTCTGGTGGCAAAATGTTACTGACTAGGTAGTTGACTATGTCAGCATACCATGGCATGGTATTGGTTGCAAGTAAATATTCATCAGGGAATTCATCTCTAATGGAAGCAGCATTGCCATCCTCATAGTGGTGCTTTAAACGAGACAAATAATCTGCCACCAAGTTTTCACTCCCCTTCTTATCTCGTATCTCAACGTCAAATTATTGTGACAAAAGTGTCCATTGGATGAGTTTAGGCTTGGCATCTTTCTTTGCTATAAGATACTTGAGTGTCGAATGGTCTGTGTACACTGTAACTTTACTTCCTGTTGCGCGTAATAAGTGCTACGCAAATGTGCAAGTATACACGTCGCAAGTTATAGTATAAAAGATATCGTCTCCACAGGGATTGGTGCCACTTCAAGGATCTAGTCTCTTGCACTGTAAAAATAAAAACACAAATAAAAGATTATAGAAGTTTAACTAATCTAGAAAGCAAATAAGTAAAAGAAAAGATGAATTCAATTGAGAGAGATAGGCCAGGTTATCGTGAGTTGAGGTGTGATAGCCGATTGGATCGTCTTGGTAAAAGAGTACACGGGCAACTCAGTTGCCGTGGCAACTTGCACAACGGGGTTGCCTTGGCAACTAATCGATGGTTGCCTGGGCGACTAGTTGGGCAACTACTTGGGCGTCTGGGCAGCAACCTTCAAGGTTCGGCAGAGCGTTCTTCAATGGTTTCTTCTTATCCCTAAGTCGAAACTCTAGCTACTTGTGCATGCCTTGACAATACATACCTGCGTGAATCAAGGGTGAACAACAACCAATCTTGCGCTCCTCTTAGCCGTTGAAATCCTTAACTTATTCCTAAGCCGGATTAATCTTCACGATCATTGGATTGAATAAAGATCATATTCATTCGTTTCTTGAATCTAACTCTCCCGATATTAGATAAATAGATGAAATCACGAGATCCTTTCCCAATTCACTCGCAAACAAGAATAAGAACCAAGAATGAATAAACCTTGAAATAGAAAAGTGCAAACTCTTATTACCTAAACAAAAACCAATAAGTTCTCACAACCACAAAACACAATAACCATAGCCAAGTAAATTTAGTTCATGGCTAGGTTCCAAAGAAACACAAGATAAACAATCCCTAGCATGAACCCAATCGAACAAGGAAGAAAAGATTGAAGCTTGTCGAAAATTCCCCTTTGCTTCCTCTCTTGGTCTTGTCGAAATTCCCTCTTGCTCTCTCTATGCAAGTTGTCGAAATCTCCTTGCTATTTATAGGTCTAGGCCAAAGTCCTTCTTTGAGGAGGAGTTTGAGTTGGAATTAAATTATCTTTAAAGAATATAATTCTTTATTATAATTTTATTCCTATTAGAACTTCTCCTATCTTCTTGGAATTTAATTCTTCTTTAATCTCTGCATGGCAATCAAATTCCTTTGGGCTTGGGCCTTGCTCCATGTCATCTTGGGCTTGTAAAGTCATTAATTTCGACATCCCTATTGCATTTTGTCTTTGTCGACAAATGCCATGGCAACTGGCTCGGCGTCTCCTTCATGCATTGCCTTGGCAACTAGCTCGGCATATCCTTCATGCATTGCCCTGGCAACTAGCTCGGCATTGCTTTGGCAAGTGATCCTGCACATGCACACACAAAAACACACCAAAGCAGCATCTTTTTCCACAAAAATCACCAAGTTATGTAATCAAGCTCAACGATTGAAGGAAACATGGATTAATGCATGAATGGCTAACTATGCAACTAATATGAGCCTAAGTCTAACAATAATATGAGTAAAAAGGGTAAGAAAATAGTACTTTTGAACACTTATCACACCCCCAAACTCGAACTATTGCTTGTCCTCAAGCAATGCAAACTCATAATTACCTGCCAAGACTTCAATTTTCACAAACTTAGCTTTGAACTTGATTTCAATTCTCTGAACCGGGGCACAAAGTATGATTGGCTTTTTATTTTTCGGAAAACTGAGAAGTTACTCTGAATCAAACTATAATGCTTGTGAGTGTGTGCGGAGTTGTGTGCAAGTTGATTTTTCGGATTCTATGCAAACAATAGGTTTTCAAATTACTTCATTGGGTTCTTTTTAACATGTTTTAACTAGAGCCAATTTCGGGCACCTCTAGTGTTTTATTTTTAGTTTTCTTAAGTTAATTTAATCGACTAGAGCCGGTTTCGGGCACCTCTAGTGATCCTAAGTTTTAGCACATGCTAGAGCCAATTTCGGGCACCTCTAACATTCATCCAATTTTTATTCTAATCCCCCAATTTGTTAATTATCAACCTAAGTTTACTAGAATTCCTTAAATCAATCAAACCACAACAGTGTTTCATCAAATTTAGCATCATAGTAAAATTCTAAGTTTTTCCATGGTTATCCTAGAATAAAAATTCTATCAATTAAGTGCATTGGCAAAGTCATCATCGAATATTCATCAAATCTAAGCAATTCTTGTTCCAATTAAAGGCATGGCAAGCAATTTATGTATCCTAAATGTAATACTTAAGATTAATGTAACTAAACATGGTAATTACTAATAACAATCCCCCCCAAACTCGAGTGAGGCATTATCCTCAATGCATGCATAAAATTAACGAAAAATAAAAATGCATACGAGGACTTACTCCGAGAGTTCGTCATAGTAGATGATTAGTTTCCTTCTAGTTGGCGTCTTGATTTTCTTGCTTGAACGCGATGGTTGTTTTCTTGTTGCCGGTGGTGGAATCGATCCTCGTACGGGGTTGTCCTCATCGTCCTCTTCATCAATGTCAATGGCTTTTCGCTTGGAGGATTCAATTGGTGCAGTCTTTATTGGTTCAATGGAGGACTCGTCCGAATTTGAAAAATCAGAAAATGATTCCGTAGGAGTTGATTCGGGCATAGGTGCTTTACCTTTGGCTTTTGCAGTGGTTGTCGGGGCATCTTCAGGGTTGGTTGTCGTGGCGTCAGCTTCCTTGGTTGCCGCGGCGACTACTTCATTGGTTGCCGGGGCAAGAATCTCGGCGGGAAAGATTGGGAACGGCACACGATTGTCCGGGTACTTTTCTAGGTTGACTTGGGTGATGGCATTGCTGTGCTCCTTCATGTACCGCATGAACATTAGTTGCCGATTTTCAATTTGCCTTAGGCGGCTTGCCAATGGGTGCAAAAGTGCTTCAAAGTGTCCCGGGATTAATGGCCGAGTTGCCCTGACGTTAGGTGCTTGGGCATTAGGGATTGCCGCGGCGGCAGGAGTTGCCGTGACAATTGGAGGCCTTGAAGAATCTCCCGGTGCCTCTCCCATTAGCTTCCGGATTAGTGCTTGATTCCAACCAGACTTGGGTAGGGCCTTTTCATCGGTGGACTCACTCGGGACATGCATCTCCTTGCAAAGATTAGAAATTAAGCAAGGGAAGAAAAGATAACCCTTATCTTTTGAGCTGCATACAAAAATCTCATCACAAATAATTTTTCCAATGTTAATGATGCGATTATGCAAAATAGAATGTATGAGCAAAAGACGTGGTATATCAACAGTAGTATTGTGTGTGGAGGGCATTAAAGAAGTTTTAACAAACTTATTCCATAGTTTTGCCTCGGGTTTAAGCCGAAGGCGATTTACTGTGCCCTTGTATTTATCGTCGTTCTAATGAGTTCCCGGTTGAGTGAGTTCTTGAAGCACCTTGTCGAGTTGCATGGGATTGATTTGGTCAACGAAGGCTTGATGCTCGTCCTTCTCAATGTAAAGTCCGTAAAAGGTGTTGATGCTTTCGGGACTTATAAGTATGGCCTTGTCACGAACAAAGACATAAGGATTATCCGGGTTAGGTGAGTGAGCATAGAATTCTCTTACCCATGAGATGTTACCCGGTTCCGGTTGATGGCAAAAGATTTGCCACTTTTGATGTGCAATCCTCTTGAAGATGAATGGTTCAAGGTCGAAATCTTGATGAGAGTTGGAGTATTCAAAGCCTTGTTCTTCATGAATCTTCCGGCTTTCAAACTTGGATTGAAATCTTTCTTGAACCGCCGGTGTAGCAAACTTCTTGTATCTTGGTTCTTTGGAGGAACTTGGATGAACCAAAAGTTTAATCTTGGATGCCATGTATGATCTTGGTTGTGAGTAAAAAAAAAGAAAAGAAAAGAAAAGAAACTAAAAAGTTGCAAGATAGAAAGTAGGAATAGGTTAAGGGTGATGGGTTTTATAGAAAAGATAGGTGGTTGTGATTGGGGGAAAACGAAAAAGGGTTTAGGATTTTGTAGGAGTTGTCGACAAGGGTTTTGGTTAGGATGAATTTGGAGGCTTTATATAAGCCTTAGATTCAGCCCATTAGTTTCCTTGTTGAAGATGTTTTCCTACTTGGTTTAGAATTCCTTCTTTATCTTGAACTTCCTTTCCTACAATTCAAAAACAAATCAAATAAGGATTAAAATTAAATATAAACTAATAGAGAAAATAAATAAATATGTGTAATAGGATTCTTAAACTTGAATAAAAAAATCTATCCTAAAACTACTAATAATCGAAAAAAATAAAAAAATAAGAAAAAATAAAATACTTAAATAGTCGAAAAAAATAAAAATAAAAATAAATAAAAATAAAAAATAAAAATAAAAATATAAAAAGGGAGAGCATGCTCATGCATCTCCTAAATTGACCACTTCCTTGTTACGTTCCACATGGGCACTATTGTAGTGCTTCAATCTTTGTTCATTAACTTTGAATTCATGATTGTCAGAGATGGACTTGATTATCACGGCACCATGGGAGAATGGTTTAACGACTTCAAATGGTCCCGACCATCTTGATTTCAGCTTTCCCGGGAAAAGTTTTAGTCGAGAATTGAATAGGAGAACTAGTTGCCCTAGCGTGAATTGCCGTGGCAATAGTTTCTTGTCGTGCCATCGCTTTGTTTTCTCCTTGTAGATTCGTGCATTGTTATAGGCGAGTGCACGGAATTCTTCTATCTCGTTGAGATCCATCAAACGCTTTTGTCCGGCACTTTCCCAATCCATATTCACGGTCTTGATTGCCCAGTAAGCATTGTGCTCGATTTCCACCGGTAGATGACATGTTTTGCCATAGACAAGTCGGAAGGGGGACATACCTAAGGGTGTTTTGAATGCAGTGCGATATGCCCAAAGTGCGTCATCTAGTCTTAATGACCAATCCTTCCTTGAGGGATTTACAACTTTCTCGAGTATTCCCTTCAACTCCCGGTTGGAAATTTCTGCTTGCCCGTTGGTTTGTGGGTGATATGCCGTGGCGATCTTGTGTGATATGCTGAAGCGTTGCAACATCTTGGCAATTAGTCTGTTGTCAAAATGCTTGCCTTCGTCGCTGATAATTGCTCTCGGCATCCCAAACCGTGTAAATATGTTTCTCTGCAAGAATCTTTGCACGGTCTTGGAATCGTTGTTAGGAACTGCAGCTGCCTCTACCCATTTAGACACATAGTCGATGGCAAGTAAGATGTAGAGGTTGCCGAATGAAGATGGGAAAGGTCCCATAAAGTCGATCCCCCATACATCGAACAGTTCCACCTCGATGATGTTCTGGAGTGGCATCTCATGTCGTCTAGAGATATTGCCCGTCCTCTGGCAACGATCACATTGCTTGTAAAAGTCTTGGGCATCTTTGTACAATGTTGGCCAGTACAAACCGGATTGCAAGACTTTGGCCGCGGTACGAGTTCCTTCAAAATGTCCTCTATAGGGTGAAGAATGGCATTGCAGGAGTACATTCTGTTGCTCTTCTTCAGGGACACATCGGCGTATAACCTGATCTGCACATTGTTTAAACAAAAGAGGCTCGTCCCAAAAGTAATGCTTAGCATCATGGCGGAACCGCTTCTTCCCTTGGTGAGTAATGCCATAAGAAAAATACCACAAACAAGGAAATTAACTAAATCCGCGTACCAGGGTATTGCCGAGGCATGTGCCGCCATGGTGACTGCTCCCAAGATTGCCAAGGCGTGTGCGTCAAAGACTGCTGTGGCGTTAAGAGTTGCCGAGGCGTGTGCATCCATGGTTGCCGAGGCGTCATGGGTTGCCGAGGTGTCAAGGGTTACCGAGGCGTTGAGGGTTGCCGAGGCAACTAGAATTTGTTCATCCGAGAATGCATCGCATATCTCTAGATCCGCGTCCTCCTCCCTATTGCGTTCCAAACGTGATAAGTGATCGGCCACTTGATTTTCTGTTCCTTTCCTGTCCTTAATTTCAATATCAAATTCTTGTAAAAGTAATATCCAACGAATCAAACGAGGTTTCTTTTTAGCAAATAAGTATTTGATTGCCGAATGGTCCGTATGAACAATTACCTTTGTACCAATTAAGTAGGATCAGAACTTGTCAAATGCGAAAACTACAGCTAGTAACTCTTTCTTCGTTGTTGTGTAATTCACTTGAGCACCATTAAGAGTTTTACTAGCGTAGTATATCACATGGAAGGTCTTACCTGTGCATTGGCCTAGGACTGCTCCTACCGCGAAATCACTTGCATCACACATGAGTTCAAAAGGTAGCGTCCAATCTGGTGGAACGACAATGGGTGCCGAGGCAAGCTTTTTCTTTAGGGTTTCGAACGCTTGGGTGCAAGAATCATCAAAATCGAAGACTTTATCCTGTTCAAGCAGATTACACAAGGGTTTAGTGATTTTAGAGAAATTATGAATGAACCTCCTGTAAAAACCTGCATGTCCGAGAAAACTTCGAATTCCTTTAACCGAACTTGGTGGGGGTAATCTCTCGATCACGTCCACCTTGGCTTTGTCTACTTCAATTCCCTTGGACGAAATCTTGTGGCCAAGCACTATTCCTTCATCTACCATAAAGTGGCATTTCTCCCAATTGAGGACTAAATCCGTTTCTTCGCATCTTGCTAACACCCTCTCTAAATTGCCAAGGAAGCCATCGAAGTCATTACCAAAAACCGAAAAATCATCCATGAAGATCTCAAGGAAGTCTTCGACCATGTCTGAAAAGAGTGCCATCATGCATCTTTGGAAGGTTGCCGGGGCGTTACACAATCCGAACGGCATCCTTCGGAAGGCATAAGTACCATATGGGCAGTGAAGGTTGTCTTTTCTTGATCTTCTGGTGCTATGGCAATCTGATTGTAACCTGAATAACCATCAAGAAAACAATAAAAGGGTTTACCTGCAAGACGGTCAAGCATTTGATCAATAAAGGGTAATGGGAAGTGATCTTTCCTAGTGGCTTTGTTTAGCTTTCGATAGTCCATACAAACCCTCCAACCGGTCACAGTCCTGGTTGGGATAAGTTCATTATTTTCATTGCTTACCACTGTTATACCTCCTTTTTTCGGTACACATTGTACCAGACTTACCCACGTACTATCGGAGATAGGGTATATAATGTCGGCGTCAAGCCACTTGATGATTTCTTTCATTATAACCCCTTTCATGGCATGATTCAGTCTCCTTTATGCCTCAATTGAAGGTTTGTGATCATCTTCCAACAAGATCTTGTGCATGCACACCGCCGGGCTAATTCCCTTCAAGTCGGCAATTGTCCACCCTATTGCCTTTTTGTGTAGCTTCAACATCTTGATCAGCTTCTTTTCCTGCTCAGGCTGTAACTTAGAAGAAATAATTACAGGAAATGTATTATCGGTCCCTAAGTATACATATTTTAGTTGCTCTGGCAATTGTTTCAACTCAAGAATTGGTGGTTGTTCAATAGAGGGTTTTTCGAGCTTACCTTCCTTACCTGAGTAGTCCAGTGGTTCAAAGTATGTACCTGGTCGGTTGACTAGCCAATTTGCCTCTTCTGGTTGTTCCTCATCAACCGGTTCTTCATACTCCTCAGGTTCCTCTTGATCGGCAATGTAGTTGCCGAGGCAACTAAATTCCTCATCGAAGTTAAACTCTACCGTGGCATGAAGTAGTTGGCATTCTTCTGGATCATCGGCATGCCTTAGTGTTTGGAACACATTTAGTTTGACCTGCTGGTCATTCACCCTCATTGTGAGTTTTCCCTTTTCAACGTCGATCAAGGTTCTCCCTGTTGCTAGGAATGGTCTCCCTAGAATGATAGGTGCATGCTCATCTGCTTCACAATCCAAAACAATAAAGTCAGCGGGAAAAATAAATTTATCAACTTTTACTAGTATGTCCTCGATTTTTCCCTCTGGATGCACTGTCGGCTAGCTGCAGCATAACTGTTGTAGGTCTTGCATTCCCGATTCCTAGTTTCTGGAAAACCGATTTAGGCATCAAGTTTATGCTAGCCCCAAGGTCGCATAGTGCTTTCCCGACATAGTGATTTCCAATAGAACATGGTATTGTGAAACTTCCGGGATCCTTCAACTTGGGTGGCATACGATTGTGCAACATTGCCATGCATCCCTCTGTCGCGGCAACTATTTCGAACTCTCCTAGCCTTGTTCTCTTGGACACAATGTCTTTAAGAAACTTGGCATAGTTTGGCATTTGTTAAATTGCTTCCACCAGTGGCAAGTTAATGTGGACTTGCTTTAGGATATCAAGAAACTTCTTGAATTGGTATTCTTGCTTTTGTCGCTTCAACCTTTGTGGGAATGGTGGTGGAATTCGGATATCTTCGATCCTTTTATTGGTTTGAAACCTGATTGACGGCATTGCCGGGACATCTGGAGTTGCCGAGGCATTATCAACTGGGGTTGCCGAGGTGTCTTTATCGTCGGTTGCCGAGGCATGCTTATTGCCGGTTGTCACGGTAATTCCTGGTTCAGCATCTGAGGCTTTACCGCTAGGTTCATCTTGATCTTTTTATGGAGTTTTGTTTGATGAGCGGGTTTGAACCTCTCTAAGTTGTTGGCCACTTCTAGTGGTGATCGCCTTACATTGCTCATGGCCAGTTCCTCTTGCGACTTCAGTATCGCTAGGTAAACCTCCTTGTGGTCTAGTATTCAGATTCTGAGCAAACTGTCCGACTTGATTTTCCAATGATTTGATTGCCGCCTCTTGGTTTTGCAATCTCATCTCGGTCCTGTTAATAAAAGCATCAGTTCTTTTTATGAAATTACTATTCTCAGCCATATAAGATTCAGTTTTCATCATAAAAGCATTTAGAGAATTTTCCAAAGAACTAGATGTTGTTGGTTGTTGCTTTCGCGACATCCATTGTCGTGGCATATTCTGCTGGAATCCCGATGCTTGTGCATTCGATTGTTCTGGTTTAGAGCATTGTTGGGATTACTCCATGAAAAATCGGGTGCTTCTTCCAAGCTGGATTGTATGTATTGGACATCATGTTGTTGCTCGATTGTAATTCCCCACATAGAAGTCGGATTCGGATTCTGCATACATTCGTAAGAATTATGGTTATCACCACATAACTCACAAAAAGAATCCATTACCTTGACTTCATGTGTGTTGTTTGGTTTTTGCATGTTCTGGACCATCTTGGTTAAAGCGCCAATTGTGCCGAAATTGAATCGATGATCCTAGTTCATGTATTGTGGCTTAGCGTCTAACTCCTCCTCTTCTAGTAGATGGGAATTGATAATCATTCTTGGCCAGCCTATTTAGAATTTGCATTGCTTCTTCCGGTGACTTATCTAGGAGTATGCCGTTTGCCGAGGCGTCTAGCATCATCCTTGTTGGTGTATTCACGGCGTTGTAAAACATTGTTACTTGAGTCCACACCGAACGTGTAGGGGGCATTTGTGTAGAAGTTCTCTATATCGCTCCCAAGCCTCGTACATGGATTCATCATCCGCCTGCCGAAAAGAAGTAATGTCGTTCTACGGCTTATCAGTCAAATTTGTAGGATTAAATCTAGCAAGGAAATCACGACAAAGATCAGTCCAAGTTGCTATGGATCCGGCAGGAATGCTATTCAACCATGCTTTCGCCCTATCCCTCAGTGAATAGGGGAATAATCTTTATCGTAGGACATCGGGGGTGACTCTGTGTATCTTGAACGAGTTGCAAATCTCGAGGAAAGATTTCAGATGTTGCCGTGCATCTTCAGTTGCTGAGCCGCCAAATTGACCAATTGTGTTGATCATATTAAACATTACCGGTTTCAACTCAAAGTGGCCGGCTTCAATTTCAGGTGCGACAACTCCTGGGTTAAGTCCATCAAGATCTTCTTCAAGATAGTCTCGAATAGTTCTGTTTCGTGCAAGAATCACTCCTCCTCCTGCTCGAACATCTTGATTCATATTGCCGTCTTGATTTGCCATTGCTTCTCTTATCCTTCGTCTAAGTCTTTGTAAGGTTCGTTCAATTTCTGGATCAAAGGGATATTTTGGTGAAGTCGGTCTCGCCCTGGTCATATACCAATGCAAAACCAAAGTTTGTTAGCCCTTTGAATTGTAAACAAGAAAAATAAAAAGAAAGTGCAAGAAAATAAAAACAAAGTCGCTATTGCCAATCCCCGGCAACGGCGCCAAAAACTTGTTGTGCGTAATAAGTGCTACGCAAATGTGCAAGTATACACGTCGCAAGTTATAGTATAAAAGATATCGTCTCCACAGGGATTGGTGCCACTTCAAGGATCTAGTCTATTGCACTGTAAAATTAAAAACACAAATAAAAGATTATAGAAGTTTAACTAATCTAGAAAGCAAATAAGTAAAAGAAAAGATGAATTCAATTGAGAGAGATAGGCCAGGTTATCGTGAGTTGAGGTGTGATAGCCGATTGGATCGTCTTGGTAAAAGAGTGCACGGGCAACTCAGTTGCCGTGGCAACTTGCACAATGGGGTTGCCTTGGCAACTAATCGATGGTTGCCTGGGCGACTAGTTGGGCAACTACTTGGGCGTCTGGGCAGCAACCTTCAAGGTTCGGCAGAGCGTTCTTCAATGGTTTCTTCTTATCCCTAAGTCGAAACTCTAGCTACTTGTGCATGCCTTGATAATACATCCCTGCGTGAATCAAGGGTGAACAACAACCAATCTTGCGCTCCTCTTAGCCGTTGAAATCCTTAACTTATTCCTAAGCCGGATTAATCTTCACGATCATTGGATTGAATAAAGATCATATTCATTCGTTTCTTGAATCTAACTCTCCCGATATTAGATAAATAGATGAAATCACGAGATCCTTTCCCAATTCACTCGCAAACAAGAATAAGAACCAAGAATGAATAAACCTTGAAATAGAAAAGTGCAAACTCTTATTACCTAAACAAAAACCAATAAGTTCTCACAACCACAAAACACAATAACCATAGCCAAGTAAATTTAGTTCATGGCTAGGTTCCAAAGAAACACAAGATAAACAATCCCTAGCATGAACCCAATCGAACAAGGAAGAAAAGATTGAAGCTTGTCGAAAATTCCTCTTTGCTTCCTCTCTTGGTCTTGTCGAAATTCCCTCTTGCTCTCTCTATGCAAGTTGTCGAAATCTCCTTGCTATTTATAGGGCTAGGCCAAAGTCCTTCTTTGAGGAGGAGTTTGAGTTGGAATTAAATTATCTTTAAAGAATATAATTCTTTATTATAATTTTATTCCTATTAGAACTTCTCATATCTTCTTGGAATTTAATTCTTCTTTAATCTCTGCATGGCAATAAATTCCTTTGGGCTTGGGCCTTGCTCCATGTCATCTTGGGCTTGTAAAGTCATTAATTTCGACATCCCTATTGCATTTTGTCTTTGTCGACAAATGCCATGGCAACTGGCTAGGCGTCTCCTTCATGCATTGCCTTGGCAACTAGCTCGACATATCCTTCATGCATTGCCCTGGCAACTAGCTCGGCATTGCTTTGGCAAGTGATCCTGCACATACACACACAAAACACACCAAAGCAGCATCTTTTTCCACAAAAATCACCAAGTTATGTAATCAAGCTCAACGATTGAAGGAAACATGGATTAATGCATGAATGGCTAACTATGCAACTAATATGAGCCTAAGTCTAACTAATGCAATATTCACCTCATTGTCTTTCTTCTTGTAATGCTTCTTGAAATTCTCTCCACTGTCGATCCTACCACTTCTTATTGCTACCTCGATTGATTCTTTAGTTTCTACCAAATCGGTGAAGGCCTGAGTGGTATTGTTTATTAGTTGGTCAAATAGTGCTCCTATTAGAGTATTGACAAACATGGCGTGATCTTATGTTCAAGAATGGGCGGCTGAATTTGAGTAGCTACATCACGCTATCTCTGGGCATATTGTCACAGATTCTCGTTTGATCGTTGCTCTATTTCTTCCAACATGATTTGGTTGGGGTCATATCAGAAACATGCTTGTATTGTTCGATGAAGGCTCTGGAAAGGTCTTTCCATAACTTGATATTAGCCCAACTAAGTTGCGTATACCAATGAATCACCGATCCAGTTAGAATATACTAAAAATAGTGAATTAGTAGCTTCTCATCTTTTATAAAGCCATTATATTTCTGCTTTACATGGTTATGTGGGCTGAATGGCAGGTAGTTCCATCATACTTGTCAAAGTCTGGTGTTGTAAAATTTGGCGGGAAAACCAAATCTGCTACAAGTCTTAAGTTGCTAGCATCATTCCCCTGTTCACTTGCTCCTTGCATAGCTTTAAACCGTTCTTCCAATATGCGAAACCTTTCTTCATACTTCTTTTTTACTTCAGCTCTAATTTGTTCCATCATATTCAAATCTGGCACTTCCTCTTCATGTGCAGTTTCTAAATCAATTGGTTGTCCTGCAGATGCCTCCACTTGGTGGCTGACAGATATCCCTGAAGTATTGTATACATCTTCCTTTCGAGAATCTGTGTCTCTAATCAAACCCGAATGTGAGAAGTAGTACCTTCTGGTTCTTGAACAATATCATCTGAAACTCTTTCCTTTCTGTCTTTTTCCCAAATAATTCAGATATCTATGACAAGATTGCATCTTGTGATTGGACAATTTGTTCGCTGAGGCTTTGCTCGGCTCTGTCAAAATATGTCTCGATGTCTTTTTGCCCTCTTTCTAGGTTAGCCACTCTATCCTCCATTATTTTAGCTTGTAAATAAGTACGTTATGGGTGTGGAATGATTGCAATTAAAAGAACCAAAATTCTGAAATAAGAAGTCTTTTAATTAATTTCAATAATTTTAACAATTTTTGCAAATAAATACGATATGATATAAATATGCATGAATGCAGAAAATAACATTGATTTCGGCAAATATCGTGGTTAAATGACTAGCATTAATGGAGACATTGTCTTCTTACAATAAATAAAGGAAATTCACTACACATATGGTTCTAAACTAGCACCTAAGTCCACGATCTCTCCTAAGACCCAAGCAAGCCTCTGCTCTTCTTTAGACTTATTCTCCACGCATTCTTGAAGTTCAGTGGCATCTTCTGCAAGGAACTGAAGCTGTCGGGCGACTCCTTGTATCTGAGTCATCATGTGTGCTAACTTTTTCTCTTGTTTCCAATTAGTATAAGCAGCAAATTAGAGTCGCTCCGTCGTCGGCATCTGATGTACTTGAATTGCTCCTTCATAACTGGCCACTTGATTCTTGAGTTATTGAACCTCGGTCTTTAACTCTCCGATCCGAACTTTCAAGGCTTGGTTTTCTGAGCAGCCAACTTCTAACTTCTTGGTGGAGCCCTTGTGCTGAAGGAGGGATCTTTTTAATCGTTTTACCTGAGCTCTCAATTCCTTATTTTGGCGTTGTTCATTCTTGAGTTGCTCTAAAGTGAAAACATGCAAATTTTTTATCTCTTGCGTCAAAGCAAGCACTTGGTCTTTACGCTCGTAGTACTTCCACTTATAAGTCTTGTCTCTTGCCTTCTCTTCTTTAAGCCTAAGCTCTAAACTTTCGCTTGGTCCAACATCTGCAATTCTCTTGTTCTTGCTTAACCTTTGTAGCTTCTGAATTTCTTCTTTCTTCGATTTAAGCTCGAGCTCCAACTTTTCGTTCTTCTTTTATAGACCTTGGATTTTTCCTTCAAACTTTGGCTTGTCTAACTCAAAGTTGAACCTTTCTTGATCGGCTTTCCTTTCGAGCTGAATAAACCTTTATTGTTCTTTTTCAAGTTGCTTTCTCATCAAATCGATCTTGGTGGGAAGTGTAGCCAACCTTTCTTCGATGGACATCATACCATTAGGATTCATCTTAGGAATATTGTCATTAATACGATGGAACCGCCATACTTCATACTCGGGAGTCATCATGTACTGACCACTCAAAATCTTGACATGCCTTACTGCTACTAGGAACACGCAAAGCTCAAACAAAAATGAGGATAAAGCCCCCAAGAAGGAGAAAGAAAAGTTGTCTTTTACCCACTGTCAGTATCATATATGGAGTTGTATTCTCAGCTGTATAAGGCCGACTTGGTTCAACCATATCATGTTACTCCATTCAAACTACCTTTCTCTTCATGGTATGGCGAGAAGGCTCATTTTGACTATCACATTGGCGTTCTAGGTCACTTGATAGAGAAATGCCTCACTTTTAAAAAGTTTGTTCAAAATTTGATTAATACTAGGTTCTAAAGTTTGATGACCCGAGTATTCTAGTAGTTATGCGTGGCACGTTTGATATAGAAGGGTATGGAGTTAGTACAAGAAAGATCTAGGCCCTACTACAAGTATGACCAGAAAGAAGGGAATGAGATTCAACAGTGTAAAGAATTTAAGTAGTTGCTCCAAAGATTGATAGACAATGATGAAATAAAGTTTTTTGAAAAGGTTGATGAAAGAAAAGAATTGGAAGTGTACATGTCAAACAACCCCAACGTCAAGTACGGGGTAGACAGGCTATTCATTATCTTGACCAAACTAAAAGATGGAGGATCATCTTAGGAAGAAAGCTCAAAGGTGGTTCCTATGCTTATCATTTCAGCTCTAGCTCCATTCCCATTTAAAGACATGTGGAAAGTTCAATGGAATTATGCTGCCAATGTGTCTGTGTCGGAAAGATCAGAACCTCAAAAGGAAAAAGAACTGCCTATAGGAGAAGGACACACAAAAAGGAGAACCAGAAGAGACAAAAGATGAGAATGTAAATGAAATAGGTCACTTTACGATGAGTGGCAGGTGTTATTCTCCAGAGGCTTCAAAAGCTGTGGAAGCTGTGAAAGACAAAGGGAAGCATACGTTGAATGGTCCTCATAAGATATTTAGTGAGGAACCCCTCTAAAAATTAATGAGCCAGTAACTGAAGCACAGACACAAGAATTCTTGAAGTGTTTAAGGCATAGTGAATACAACATTGTGGAGCAACTTTGCAAGCAACAAGCAAGGATTATAGTGCTTAAGCTACTGTTGAACTTGAAAAAACACTGTGATGCATTATTGAATGTGTTAAACCAAACATTTGTTCCAGATGACATCTCTGTGGCTAAGTTAGATCGAGCAGTGGGCCATATCACTGTGGACAACTACATCACGTTCAACGACGATGAAATCCCAGAATAAGGTATGAGATCCACTAAAGCTTTAAAAATTACCACCCACTGCAAGGGGTATGTTTTGCCTGGTGTACTTATTGACAATGGGTATGCACTGAACGTGTTGCCAATTGCAACTTTGCAAAGGCTACCCGTAGACAGTTCCCACATGAGACCGTGCCATAATTCTATGAGAGCCTTTGATGGAACTCAAATAGAGGTGGTGGAAAAGATTGAGATACCTTTTCTGATTGGGCCGACAGAGTACACAGTAGATTTTGTGGTGATGGACATTAAGCCAACGTACAACTGCCTGCTACGGAGACTGTGGATCCACTCTGCTGGCACTGTTCCTTCGTCGCTGCACCAGAAGTTGAAATTTATAACTAAACGCAAGTTAATCAGTGTAAGAGCCGAACAAGAGGTTCTATCTTCAGTTACATCTTATGCTCCTTACATCCAGAACAATGAAGACACTATAGAATGCCATTTTTGAGCTTTAGAATTTGTGAACGCCATATTTGTTGCAGAAGGAAGTAGGATTCCTCACCCCAGGTTATCTAACTGCACTAAGATGACCGTTAGGGAGACTTTGGGACGTGAGGCTAAAACTAAAAAAGGTCTTGGAAGGAATTTACAAGGAAGTCTGTGCGCTCGGCTTATCATTATCAAGAAAGACCGATTTGGGTTGGGTCATAAGCCCAGTGTGTTGCAAAGAAGGGAATAATATAGAAAGAGAGAGGAACAAAAAAAAGCCATATTTAAGGGGGAGGATATCCCATAGAAACCTATGACTTTTCCTCACCTGAAGGATATCTTTGTGTTCGGTGGCATTATCAATCGCGAACAGAAGATACATAAAGCGACCTAAGAGAGCGATAGGCTTAATGATGAGCAATTGTTCAGTGAGTCGTTCGAGGGAATGTTGGTCGACATGGTATCGGAAGGTGAATATAACAACAAGGTTTTAGCCGGGTTTCGCCTTTGTCTTCTAGGCGAGATGCTTGATAACTAGAGCAGTGTTGAGCTGCCTGTAGTTTTTAGGATGGAATTAGAGTAATGCTCTGAACTAACCCTCTTACTTTTACCTGCGAGAATTAGGGATCTTTTGTATAAAGGCTGCTATGTTAACTTACTTGTTTTCTAAATGAAAAATGATGTTTTCTATGTTTTCACAAGTGGCAAACATTTCAAATATATTAAATATGTATATATATACATTCATTTTTTATTTCATACAAGTTTCTATTCTTTGTCCAAATACATATTTGTTTTTTTCCTTAATACAAGGTCCTTACAGGTGACTGCATGAATGATTCTGAATTTGATCTCAAGATAGACTTTGATCAGCCTATATATTCGGTAGAGACAAATGAGGAAGAAGATGAAATAGAAAACAAAATCCCAGAAGAGCTACTAAGGATGATGGCAAGTGAGGAAAAGCAAATCCTACCCCACCAGAAAGAGGTAGAAACTCTAAATTTGGAAAATGATGACGAGATAAGAGAAGTAAAGTTTGGTACTACCCTTCTGATGAGGAGATAAGAGAAGTAAAGATTGGTACCACCCTTTCCCAAAAGAATAGACACGACTTGATAGCTTTGCTTCAAGAGTTTAAAGATGTGTTTGCCTGGACATACCAAGACATATTAGGGTTAAATACAGACATTGTGATGCATAAATTGCCAATAAGAACATAATGCAAATCGATCTAACAGAATCTCAGAAGAATGAGGGTCGACATACTGTTAAAAATTCGAGAAGAAGTGATGAAGCAATTTGATGTTAGTTTTTTTAAAGTTGCCAAGTGCCCAGAATGGGCCACAAATATAGTCCCGGTACCAAAGAAAAATGAAAAAGTTTGACGAGGCGTAGATTATAGGGACCTTAATAGAGCAAGCCCCAAGGATAATTTTCCTTTGCCCCATATTAACACCTTGGTTGACAATACAGCAGGACATTCATGGTTCTCTTTCATGGATGGTTTTTTCGAATACAATCAGATAAAGATTGGGAAAATATCAACTGAAGCTCAATCCAGCTAAATGTACCTTTGTTGTAACATTCGATTAACTCTTGGGTTTTGTAGTGAACCGAAAGGGAATTGAGATGGATCCTGACAAAGTAAAAGCCATACAGAATCTTCCACCACCTCAAACACCAAAAGAAGTTCGAGGTTTTTGAGGAAGACTAACCTATGTATCTTGTTTCATTTCCTAGTTAACCGACAAGCACGATCCTATGTTTAGGTTGCTACGGAAAAATAACCCAGGAGTATGGGATGAGGAGTGTTAAAGGGCTCTAGACAAAATCAAGAAATACTTGACGAATCCTTTAATTTTAGTGGCACCAGTACCGGGTAGACCGTTGATCTTGTACCTGACAGTCTACAAGAATTTAATGGGTTGTGTAATAGGACTGCACAATGAGTTTGGGAAGAAAAAAAGAGCTATCTACTATTTGAGTAAAAATTTCACCGATTGCGAAATACGGTATCTGCCATTTCAAAAGCTATGTTGTGCTTTAGTGTGGGCTACAAAACGACTCAGGTAGTACATGCTATATCATACCACCTGGTTGATATCCAAGTTGGAACCATTGAAATTCTTTATGGACGTTCCAACGCTCAAAGAAAAGATGGCCCGATGGCAAATGTTGTTATCCGAGTTTGGTATTGTGTATGTAAGCCATAAGGCGGTAAAAGGGAGCGCTATAGCTAATTTCTTAGCAAGTCGTGCTTCTGACAATTATGAATCCCTGAATTTCACTTTCCTAGATGAGGACTTGATGTGCATCACTACTGGAGAAGAGATTGCCTCGAAGGAGAAATCGTGGAAGCTTTATTTTGATGAGGCATCCAATGCTTTGGGTAATGGGATAGGTCAATATTGATTTCCCTGAAGGATGTCTACTACCCTTTCACGAGTCAATTAGATTTCTTTTATATGAATAACATAGCTGAGTATGAGGCTTGTGTCATGGGACTGTATGCAGCCATTGGGAGAGGGGTCAAGGTACTTCAAGCTTTTGGAGATTCATCCTTGGTAATCTATCATCTTCGAGGAGAATGGGAAACAAGATATTTGAAGTTGATCAAGTATTATGATCTAATCCAGGAGCTAATTAAAGAATTCGAGAAGGTTAGTTTTACCTACCTTCCAATGAAGGATAATCAAATGACATATGCTTTAGCAACCTTAGCCGCAATGTTCAAAGCCAATACAAAGGCAGAAATGAAACTGATCAAATGCAATTTTTTGAGATGCCTGCTCATTGTTGTAGCTGAGAAGAAGAAATGGATGGTAATCCTTGGTACCATGATATCTTACAATATATCAAGTCCCAAGTTTACCCAGGGGGCAAATAAAAATGAAAAGAGGACTACCAGAAGAATGACCGCTATATATATCCTGAATGGTGAGATCTTATGTAAAAGGGGCAGAGATCAAGTATTGTTGAGATGTGTGAATGCCTGAGAAGCTAAAAGTATTCTTGCAAAAGAACATGATGGGTTATGCAGAACACATGCTAACGGCTTTTCAATGGCTCGAAAGATTATGAGATATGGCTATTACCAGTCAACCATAGAGGGGGATTGTATTGACTACGCCAAGAAATGCCACAAGTTCCAGATATATGTTGACAAGATCTATTCTCCGCCGCTACCGTTGCATACCCTAAATTCACCTTGGCTTTTCGCAGTATGAGACATGGACGTTATTAGGAAAATTCATCCGAAAGCTTCCAATGGGCATCGTTTTATTTTGGTAGCCATTGACTACTTCATTAAATGGGTATAAGCAGCCTCATACGCCAGTATCACACGGACCACAGTTTGTAAATTCTTGAAGAAAAAAGTCATTTGTCGATATGGGTTGCCTGAAAGGATCATTACTAATAATGTTTCCAACTTAAACAACAAAATGATCATTGAGGTGTGTGAGCAATTTAAAATAATGCACCATAATTCCACTACCTAACGTCCTAAGACGAATGGGGCAGTGGAAGCAACAAATAAGAACATTAAGAAAATTATAGCAAAAATGACCGACACTTTTAAAGACTGGCGTGAGAAGTTATCGTTTGCTTTGTTTGCCTACCGAACGTCTGTGTGTACTTCAACGGGGGCAATACCTTACTCTTTGTTTTACGGTACAAAGGTTGTACTACCCATTGAAGTAGAGATCCCATCACTTTGTATTCTAAAAGAAGTAAAGTTGGACAATGCCGAGTGGATGCAAGCTAGGTTTGATCAATTGAATCTCATTGAGGAGAAGAGGTTGAGAGCTATCTGTCATGGCCAAATGCATCAGAAGAGGATGATACAAGCTTATAATAAGAAGGTTCACCCAAGAAAATTTCTAAAGGGAGATCTAGCGCTAAAAAATATCATGTTGATTCAGAAGGATTTCTGTGGGAAATGGATGCCAAATTAGAAAGGGCTATATATCATCAAGAAATCCTTTTCTAGAGGGGTATTGATCTTAACAAGGATGGACAGGGATGAGTTGAACAATCCAATGAATTCAGACTTAGTCAAAAAGTACTACGCCTAAAAAAGTAAAAAAAAAAAGAAAAAAAAAAGCAAAGAAAAAGAGAAAAGAAAAAAGAAGAAAGAAGAAAAATATGAAATGAGAGGTTCAAGACGAAAACCCAATAAGGGTGTCTTGAAACCGATGAAGGATTTAAGTTGAAAACCCGTAAAGGGTGGCTCAAAGGAATTTTGAGATTAGGCATCCGGTGAATAAACCCTTTCAGAAGTAAAGATGCCTTAGTTGAGAGCTTCAGGCAAAGATTCTACCTCGGTTGATGGGCTCACGCATCATTCATGTAGTCAATACTGATGGCATCTGTGTTATGTTTTTGTTTGCTTTTGTTTCATGTTTTCCATGACTCTTTAAATTATCCCCAAATTTATCAAATAAAAGACCATTTTGTGCCTTCTTTTATCATTTTTTAAGCATCATATAAGTAGGTTAACATAGATTCATGATAAGCAAAAGATTTCTTAGCATTATTGTGTTCTAGCCTTTAAAGTGCATGTGATTTGAAGAAAGAATTGATCTCGGAATAAAGGTTTCCATGGGAATATGTCGATGTATGCTCAGAAGGAGATTTCAGACACCAAGATATAAGAACGTTCCAAAATAAGACAACCAACTCTGGTTATATGAAAACTTCAACTTACCAAATAAAAATAAGATAATCATGAAAATAAGAAGAATTTCAAGATGAAAACCTAAAAGGGCACCGAAAGGAAAAAGAAAAAAAGAAAAGAAGAAAAAAAGAAGGAAAGAAAAATAATAAAGAAAATAACCAAAGCAAAAACCCAGAGGGGCGCTTTGAGAAAAGAAATCTAAAGTGAAAACCTGAAAAGGCATTTTAGAACAAGGCTTTCAAAATTCAAAAGGGTAAGGTCAAGATGATTGAACCCGTACGTGAGATTGGGTACCGACACCATAGAGAGTGAGAAGAAAAAGAAGAAAACGGGAAGAACATGATTGGTCAACAACAAAAAAGAGAAAATATTCGAATAATCTTGAGATATCGTTATCCATGCATCACATAGCTTAGGCATCCCTAAGTTAGGAACATACTTACTCATATCATTTGAGTGTCTCATCTATTTCTTTGACAGGTACTCAGGAACCAATGAAGAATCAGATTGTTTGCTTTGCAAATGAGGAGGTAGATCTCAACAAAGAATCAAGAATCTGTTGTACTCACCCAAGTATGATATTCCACTTTTGATGCCAAGACAATCAGAAATTGCGGCATCACCTCAAGAGTTTCCATTTTTTGGCCTTCTAGGAAGTATCGGGAATTCTTGGTACTCGCACCATTATAAAATAGAGAGTTGGGTTTGAAGAAAAAGGTTTTATATAGAAAAAAACCACATCTTCAAAATTTGAAGATAAAAGTTCTATATAGGAAGAGAAAGTAGTCATAAGATTTTAGAATAAAAGGTTCCATATAGGAGGAGCTCACGATTCTAAGCGAAATGTTTTATATAGGGAAAACCCATAGCTCAAAAGGATTTTGAAGCAAGGAGTTTTATATAGGAGAAACCATTGCTTTAAGATTTCAATATAAGAAGTTTTATATAGGAAGAACTCTTAGTTTGAAAATCCACCTAGAAGATAGAAGGTTCTGTATAGGAAGAACCTACAAATTTGATAGTCTAAGGAAAAGTTATGTATAGGAGAGACTTGTAACTTGAAGACTCTTTGTTAAGGACAAGCGAAAATTTTATATAGGAAGGATTTGCTGCTCCAGTGCTTTAGACGGAGAAAGGAAGAGTTGGTTCCTTATAGGAGAAACTCATGGTCCCAATTTCTACGAACAGGGAAGTAGGACAAAAATGAGTGCTTTTGATCTTTGATTTGTTCTCGTTTTACAAGAACAAGCAAAAAGGGGCGGCTATGATCACTCATTTTTGTCTGGCTATATATAATATAATATTATATACTAATATAAGGGTCTAATATTTGCTAAATATATGTATGAATATTTGTATATGTATGTATAATTATGTATGTTTTATTATATCACATGAATGTGTGTATGTATTTATACATGCATACATGAATATTACGTGTATGTATGTGAGTATGTATTATTGTGTATGTATATATTGTATTATTGTATGTAAATATGTATATATATTGAATATTATTATTATTATAGTTATTATTAAATGGGCTAAAGGAAATAGATCATATAATTAAAAACTCATATATTAATTAAGTCAAGTCCCTTATTAAAAAGCTCAAAACAAATATTTATTACAAGGCCAATTCGGCCAAGACCTAATTCTAACCTAAAACCCTTATGACTAATCTGATCTAACATTTTTTTCTGCGCAACCAAGGAAGAGCCGTTGGATCAAGCAAGATCCAACGGCCTTGATCGAAGCACGAAGACCCCCAACTGGCCGCATGTAGTTCACGTGCGGACCATTTGACTCCTACGCGTACGTGGTGTGTATGCACTGACTCTTCAAATCCTTACGCGCCATGTGTCATCATCCTATGCAGCTACATCTTTCTCTAGATACGATCTTGATCGTTGATCTTCGATTAATCCCAACTATTGTATCAAATCTGATCCAACGGCCCAAATTTTGTATGGCTGAGAAACCCTTCATCTACCCCCGCCATGTGCTCAGCCACCCGTTTTTCCCGCTGCCGCTGTTCGATTTCCTTACCGAACTCAACCACCATGTATGGGCATCAACAACAAAAACATTAGAAAAGTAAAGGGCATGTCAGATTTAAAATCATCAACATTATATGCATTTATGGTTTCTTAATTGTGTAAACCAAATCAGAATAAAAAAATCAGATAAAAGGCAATGTAATCAAACCATATGTACTCAGTTTTTACTATCAATAAACAAAAAAATCCAAAAATTTTAGTGGTAACATTCTCTCATTTTTCTTTGCATGCATGAACAAAATAAGAAACATATAGAGATAGTGAGGGTTAGATTTTACCTGAATTGGTCGTTCTCCTCTTCGCCAGCGATAAGCCTCATATGGTGAGCCGTTAAAAAAGAGGATCGGGTCGGTAAAGGGTTTGATTTTTCTAAAAAAGAGGGCTTTTGATTCGAAAAAGGGGATTTGATTTCTAAAAAATGGAAAGAATGGTCCGATTTGTTTGTAAAAGAAAATAGTTTTTTAAAGGTTTCGAGAGGTCGCCGGTGCCAGTGACGGCTTGCGGCAGCCAGCACGACCGGGCCACGATGGTTTCTGGGTTAATCCCTAAATGTTCATCTGAATGGATCACCTAGAGAAATATTTGGGTTTTTGGAGAATGGCCAAAAAAATGGAAAAGAGACTTTGTTAGGATTTATGTTTTGATATAATAATTGAAAAATAGTTCTTGACTAATTTGAAAAGGTTTCAAAAATGGTTTTAAGTTCAAACAACTTGAAAATATGTTTGAAAAGTTTTTGAGAGGTTTTGGAAATATTTTAAATGTTTTAAATTAGACAAACTAACATTTTCAACACAGGCGTACTGATACGGTATACCCCGTATCGATACAGTCCAAGGGTTTTAGCTATAGTATTTTTCCAGTAACCAAAAACCGTATCGATACGCCACTAGGCATACCGATACAGAGTGGATCGTTTCGATACACCACGTGGCGTACCAATCCAGTTTTCAACCACCTTAACGACTATTTCCCAATGGCTATTTGAATTGTAGGTCGTACTGATACGGACCCTGGCATTTCGATACGACATACCGAAACGGACCAAGACGTACCGATACGCATAGCCAGGATGAGTATAATGGCTAGTTTTCGTACTAAAATGTCTACCCGCATACCGATACGAAAAGCAGTAGAACTGTATTTATTACGAGAAAAATAAGCCACAATGGCTCCAATTCAATCCCAACAGTCTCCAACGCTAGAAACTCAATTAGGAGTATTTAAGGACTCTTCAAGCTTCAACAACAACTAATGCTTCTATTGTCAACAACATTATGATGCCAAAATTGTCTTAGGGCTTTTAATTCTCATTTTTTGTATTGACAACACTTGTGAGCTTTAATTATTATATTTTCTCAAGTGTTTAGGATTTGGGTGAGTGCTTAAAAGAGTGCAAACATTTACCTTGTAGAGAGGATTCCTTATTTTCTTTATTTCTTTTGTTTGAGAGTATTCCCAAAGCTTGGTTTGTAAGCTTTGGATACTAGACTTGGTAATTGAGTCTAGGTTGTAAAGGTTACCTCTTAAGCCTTGTTCAAAGGGGAAGAAATCTTATTGAATTTGGGAAATCCTTAGTGGGAAGCTAAGGTAGTGGATGTAGAGCTTGTTAGAAGCTTGAACCACTATAAATCCTTGTGTTCATTGTCTATCTTTTTGCTTCCACCACCAACACCCATAAATCGACTTCTGCACCACTTTGCAAGCAATTCAGTTAAAGGAATTCAAGCTCAATCCAACTCTTCAATTGGCATTAGAGCAAGGCTCAATCGAGAGGGATTAACATCCTATTGAGGCGATCTATCAAGCTTGACCAAAAAACAAGTCAACCGGCTTTCAGGCGTTATCCGTTGACAAACTGCCATTCTTCAACGGTGATCACTATGCTTGTTAGAAGCATTAGAATGTCGTTCTTTATGAAGAGCAAAGACTATCATCATTGGGACATAGTTGAAGATGGACCGTTCGTGCTAAATCGGAGCAAGACGGAGTGGAACGCGAAAGATCACAAGAAAATGGAGCTAAATTGCAAGGCTTTGCACATTCTATTTTGTGCATTGGGCCCGGATGAGTATGCAAAAGTGTCTTCTTATGAAAGTGCCAAGGAGTTATGTGACAAACTTGAAGCAATCTATGAAGGGATAAACGAGGTGAAGGAGACAAAGATTGGTCTACTCTACCTCGAATATGAAAACTTCAAGATGGACCTATATGAAGACATCAAGAGCATGTTCGACCAATTCTCTACAATCGTCAATCAACTCAAAAGCCTTGGAGAAGAGATTCTGGAAGAAAAGCTCATTCGGAAGTTGATTTATTCACTTCCCAAATCATGGAAGAGCAAGAAGACGACTATTATTGAAGTCAAAAACTTGAAGAAGCTCGAGCTTGAAGAGCTCGTAGGATCTCTTCTCACCCATGAAATGATGTCTCTACCCTTGAGAAGGGAGAAGGAGAATATAATTCAAGAGCAAGGAATCGATGTCAACACCGTTGCTCTACAACCCTCCACAAGCCAACAAGAAAAATCATGCGAGGAGGAAAGTGAAGATGAAGAGATGGCTTATCTCTTCAAGGAATTTGCCCAATTCATGAAGAGCAACAAAGAAGGATCCAAGCATGAATCGAAGAAGAAGAAGAAGACTGTGGATCCCCCCAAGTGCTCAAATTGCAAAAAGACGAGGCACACCATATTCGATTGCCCTCACCTTAATACGAAGGGACCATCATCAAAGAAAGCATATGTGGCAACATGGAGTGATGAAGACTCCACCGATGAATATGAAGAAGCCCACCTATGCTTAATGGCCCTCAATGAGGGGGGTAACTTCTAACTCATCTTGTTCAAATTCATATACATTTGATGAGTTAAGAAGCCTATGACCAATTGGTTTTTGAGTTCAAAGCTTCATTTTCGAAAAATAGAAAGATGATTTCAAAATTGAAAATAAAAAATGATTTGCTTTTAAAAACCAATTTGGAATTTGAAGCAAAATTAAAGGATTTTGAACTTAAAGTTTTGGATTTACAAAATTTGCTTCAAAAGAAAGAAAAAGATCATCAAATTGAAGTAGATGATCTTAGGAAAGAAAATAATTTGATTTCCAAAGAACTTGAAAAGAAAAATAATTTGGGAAAATCAAATTTTTATCAAAGATAATCTAGTGCCCCAAGATTTTTGAATGGAAAAGTTTTTAGAAGTATTTGGGTCCCAAAAGGACTAAATACTTCACATAAGAAGAATGAAATTGAAAAATGGATTCCTAAAGGGACTAAACTATGTGCTACTAACGCCTATGGATCCAAAGCAATTTGGATACCAAAAATCAAATGATTGTCTTTTATAGGTGTGATGGAGCTTTGATCAACAAGTGATACGATTGGGGAAGCTCTATGCACGCAAGGAAGAACACTTGAAGAAGGAAGGCTTCACATCCTCCATTTGTTTCAAGTGTGGTAAAATTAGTTGAATTTTGTTCTTTTTAATTTGATTTATTTATTTTAATTCAACTAGTTAATCATACATGTTGGATTAACATTTGAATGATACTTGAGTAAGGGGGATCCAATTTTAAAACAAAACTTATTTTTGTCAAACTTTTTTTTAACTCTCCATTGTTATTGATCTTTAAAGTTTGAACCATTTTTGATATAACAAAAAGGGGGAGAATGTTTTGAAAAATTGAATTTTCAAATGAATAAAGGGAGCTTATAAGATTTTCATCATTTAATATCTTATTCAATTTTTATTTTTACTAAGGGGGAGAATCTCAAAAGCAATTTTTCAAGTTGGTTTTATTATATCAAAAAGGGGGAGATTGTTAGTATTTATGTTTTGATATAATAATTGAAAAATAGTTTTGGACTAATTTGAAAAGGTTTCAAAAAAAATTAAGTTTAAAAAACTTGAAAATATGTTTGAGAAGTTTTTAAGAGGTTTTGGAAATATTTTAAATGTTTTAAAGTAGCCAAACTAACGTTTTCAACACAAGAGTACCGATACGGTATACCCCGTATCGATACGGTATACCCCGTATCGATACGGTCCAAGGGTTTCAGCTACAGTATTTTTCCAATAACCAAAAACTGTACTGATACGCACCTAGGCGTACTGATACATAGTGGATCGTTTTGATAAACCACGTGGCGTACTGATCTAGTTTTCAACCACCCCAACGGCTATTTGAATTACAGGTCGTACCGATACGGACCCTGGCGTTCTGATACGACATACCGAAACGAGCCAAGGCGTACCGATACGCTCAGCTAGGATAAGCATAACGGCTAGTTTTCGTATCGATATGCCTACCCGCGTACCGATACGGAAAACAACATAATTGTATTTATTGCGGGAAAAATAAGCCTCAACAGCTCCAATTCAATCCCAACGGTCTCCAACGGCTATAAACTCAATTGGGAGTATTTAAGGACCCTTCAAGCTTCAGCAACAACTAATGCTTCTATTGTCAACAACATTATTATGCCAAAATTATCTTAGGGCTTTTAATTCTCATTCTTTGTATAGACAACACTTGTGAGCTTTAATTGTTATATTTGCTCAAGTGTTTAGGCTTTGGGTGAGTGCTTAAAAGAGTGCAAACATTTACCTTGTAGAGAGGATTCTTTGTTTGCTTTGTTTCTTTTGTTTGAGAGGATTCCCAAAGCTTGGGTTGTAAGCTTTGGATGCTAGACTTGGTAATTGAGTCTAGGTTGTAAAGGTTGCCTCCTAAGCCTTGTTCAAAGGGGAAGAAATCTTATTAGAAGCTTGAACCACTATAAATCATTGTGTTCATTGTCTATCTTTTTGCTTCCACCACCAACACTCATAAATCGACTTCTCCACCACTTGGCAAGCAATTCGGCTGATAGAATTCGAGCTCAATCCAACTCTTCAGACTTTTTTTGACCGGTAAAGGTCTTTTTATAGTTTTAAATGTTTTAAAAGTAGTCGAATTGCTGATGAGTCTCTCCATATTTTCAACCTTTCACCCAGTCCCTCTGTATTCTTTAATTCGGTCCTTGGTCCCTTGTAGTTTTTGAAACCATTCAATTTCGTTTCGGGATTAAACCAATCAGATTTTAAAAGGTCAAATTACCCCATAGATCCCTCCGCCCCATTTTGCTTCTCAGTTTTGGTCTGCTGCATGGGTAAATTTACCCAAATAATCCCCCTATGTTTCAACTGGTTTTCATTCAAGCCCCAAATTCCATTTAATTACTTTTCAAAGGGTAAAATTATGGATTTGGTCCCCTATTTTCATGTAGTTTTTAATTAGGTCCCCTGAATGGTAAAATCTAGTTTTTAAAATGGAAAACACCCCATTTGGTCCTCAAAATTCACCTTGTTTTTAATTTAATCCCCATTTTCAGTAGTAAAATTCCCCTTTAACCCCTCTGATTTTATTTTGTTTTATTTTGACCTTTCATGCATATTTATTTTATGCCTTGTTATTTGAATGTTATTATTTTTCAGTCCTTTTATTTTGTAGATATTTATATGCCTATTAGATTATGTTATTTATCTTTATCAAATTCGTTTGTGTTTTGTGTTGTTCGGGTTTGATAGCTAGTTTTTAGGTCTAATTTTAAGGATGTAGAAATTTAATTTAATTAATTTAAATTACGCCCTTATTTTATTGGGGTGTAAGTTTAAATTAATTAAATTAATTTCAGTTTTAGATTAGTTAAAATCTTTAGTTAGTTTATGGTTCGAATTAATTTAATTAATTTAAATTTATTCATGGCTTATTTGGATAAATGTTAAAATTAATTAAATTAATTTACCATATCTTAATTATTTTAGGATAAAATTGACACTTGACTTAGATGAAAATTCAATTAAAATCATAATTATTGATTTGATTCATTTTAAATAGTATCATTGACTTAATGAGATGCTAGTCTAAAATTATTCAAATAAATTATTCTGATTCAAGATAATTCATAAGATATTTAGTTTTCCTAAGTTTAAGGATTTAATTAATTTAGTGTTAATATTAGACTAACCTAATTAATAATTAGATCATTAATTATTTTTTTTTATAATTTGGGCCTTTTTAGATTAGGACTTGAGTGGGCTTAAGGCTTTTGTTTCATGCATTTCCTTGTAATGCATTTTAATTGTCATTCATTTGACTTTAATATTTTAATTAGACATGTTATTAATTAATTAATATAAATTATAAAAAGGAAGTCTTTATTAATTCCGTTATTTGCGTCGTAACAATCTGAACTTAATAGATGTTGACCAAATATTCGAATTAATTTTTACCATCCAAAGGTAAACTTAATTTGAATTAAAAGTTGATAAGTCATAACATCATTTTTAAATGCTTGCATCATGCATAAATGTGATATACGAAATTTGAACTATAAATTAAGATGGTAGTCAGACTTATTCGATGTCGATTTAATCTATGGCTTTAGATATCATCACCCTTATTAATAAAATGTTCAATTAATTAAAGCCCACCAATTTAATAAAGCCCATTTAAATAAAGACTATATTCAATCAAGAACATTTAGTTAAATTCAATTTAAATTTTAACAATTTCTATCGATTAAAAGCAATGTATGTTTTGGTACCGATTTCTAGGCTTGATGGGGTGCTAATTCTTCCCACACATAATTAGCTCTTGAATCAATTTTTACGAATCTCTGATTTTACAGTGTTCGGCCTACATAAGTGACTAATGACGACTCTAAATCTCTATTTTTAAAAATACAAAGGAATTTCCCCATTTTCAAATATTTTCAAAAGTGAAAAGAAAAAACTTTTTGTAACTATTTTTTTTTAAAAAAAAAGGTCGCTACAACAAGATGTTACTGGATTGGTCATGGACAATGGTTATCTACCCTTTTTCCCCTTTCTGAAAACGTTTTAAACTAATACTACAATGGTAAATGAAAAGAATAAATTAGAAAAGAAGAAGAAACTCATCTAGCAGGACAAGATTCAGGAGAAGGCAATGGCAGTATCAGAGAAGAAGTCGAGGGTAGTGCGGTAAACATTTGAGAGGTTCCATGTTCTTATCCACAATGAATTTTAAGAAAGACCCTTGCATCTCACCTTGAATATGACCTCCATTTCTATGCACCTTTATCTAAGCTTCAAGCATCAATCTTCTCAAGAGTTTCTCTTCTGCATCTCTTAAGAACTTGAACTTTGGAGGCGGTGAAGATCTCAGCTTGTTTAGCTCCGCATCTGTTGATTCAAACAGAGGGTTGAACTTGAATCCTTGGCTGTGATAAGAATCTAAACGGTTCAAAGGTGGAGGAGAAGCCATTGAAATAAGATCTTCCTTTGTTTCCTCCTTGATTGTGAAGAGGAATCTAGGCGGACCGGCCAGATTGTGAAGTCTCATCAGCTCTGATTCAACGCTATCTTCACCGTAGCCCTTCAGCACCAAATCCTTGCTTGACCCGACTTCCAAATCTGGCTCAACAACACCATTCATGGCATGGTTTTTGACCAAATCTTGAATGTTGTTGTTGATATTGGAGGATGCATGCAAAGAAGAAGCAGATTTCTTCCAGCAAAACAGCTGAATGAGTTCCTTTGCATATTTGGTGAAA
The DNA here is from genome assembly GCA_019671005.1 of Hibiscus mutabilis. NCBI lineage: Eukaryota > Viridiplantae > Streptophyta > Magnoliopsida > Malvales > Malvaceae > Hibiscus > Hibiscus mutabilis. Next base: position 14,290,622 of record CM033733.1, read on the forward strand.
TCATCTTCCACTTGTGAGCTGCCAATTAATCTCTTCTTCCACCAAATCAAGTAGTAAAGCTCAGCAACAAGAGCCAATAGAAGACAACCGAAAACTAAGCTTAAACCAATCCCTAATCCACTGAAAGATGTCATCTTTTGCTTGAAAGTCACATCTCCTGGGTGCATAAAATCTTGGGTCTCGCTTGGAGTTCGGTACCAAATGTGAAAAAAGTTTATCAGAGAGAAAGAAAAGACCTTTAAATCACAAAGCCCATTTTTTCTAAAGGAAACGAAGGATGGAATAAAGAACCCTTGGATAAGCTTCACTTTTACTGCAATTCACAAAGCCAAGATTCCTTGTGGTGAAAAATAAAGCGGGCAATGTATAAATTTGCCTGAAACAAGAATCTGATGAAAAAGCTTACTGCAGATAAAAAGTTACCGTATAAGCCCAAATTTTCAAAGCAACAAAGGAACACCACAAAAGTAGTGTAGCCAGTAGCCTTTTACTTGCTGCCAATAAACCGCATATTCGAATAAAAAATGAAAGTGAAATTATATTTTGTGGAAATTGAAAACCGCAGGCAGATTGAATTGTCAAACACAAAGAATGTTGAAAAGGGAGCAAAGAAAAAAGTAAAATATATGATTGGGGGGTATGGGCAAATCTGTCTTGTGGAGTTTGTAAAAATGGCAATGGCTTGGAGAATGTAACTCACATGGGAAGTAAAGTTTTGAAAAGAAAAATGGCCAAATTATAGTTTTGGTCCATCTACAATGCTCAAATTATAAATTTAGGCTTTGTACTTTAATTTCACATAATTTAGTCATTCTACTTTTTATTTAGGGAGTTATTCACTCCACTTTTATAATCTCTTTACCTAGTAAAAATAGTTAATATTGCTAATTATTTCAAATAACATATTAATGTACATTTTTCTTAGTAGACCTGGCAAACTTGACCCAAAATTCGAGACCTAAACAGATCTATTCGATCCGAGACCCGATATAGATCCAAACATGATGGTCTAAATTTGACTCGAATCTGAACCAAAACCGAACTGAACCAAAATCGACCAGTTTTTTGTTAAACCGAAAATAACCCAAACCGAAAATCAACCCAAACCGAAAATCAACCCGAACCGAAAGCAACCCGAATATAATTTCCTCAAATATATGTTTTATTATCATTTTGTATTATATTACTAATTAACAACTGCCTTTAGTAATAGTTTAATGGTTTAATATCATTTTTCTCCTTTAAAAGATCATCTTCACATAATGACTCAAATTGAAAGCCGATCGATCCGATATTGACCTGACCCGAAAAGCAACTGATCTGATATTGACCCGACCTGAAGTCAATTGATCCGATATTGGGCTGAATTAAAAAGTCAATCGATTCGATAATGGCCTGAACTGAAAATCAACTAATATGATATTAATCCGACTCGATCCAAAATAACATAGACCCAAACTAAATCCGAATCAGACTCGATTCGACCTGAATCGAACCAAAACCAAAAAAATCCAAACCGAATATCAATCCGATCCGAAGTGACCCAATCCGAACGACCCGATTACCACCTCTATTTCTTAGAACTAGTTTAACATTATTGTTTTTATAAAAAAAATTAACATATTGTTGCCGTTGAAAAGTACTTTAAAAAGGCTTAATAGTCAGAAAGGTGCTCAACCTATACCTGTTTTTCTATTTTGGTGCCTAACGTTTTTTGGTCCACTTTGGTGCCTAACGTTTCCAACATTACTCAAATAGGTGCACCGCCGTTACTGTCCGTTAATTTTCACCGTTAACTTCCGTTAAGTGCCATATGTCAGCTTCTTAGAATTCCAAAATTATATTTAAAAATAAATAAAAATTAATACATCTGAAAAAACCCAAAATTATCCTAAAATTTTCAAATAATCTCAAAATAGTGTCCAAATCTCTAACCCCCCCAAATTCGGCCACTATCACTGGCGTTGGTCGCGTTTTCGGCGAAATGAAGCGTCCTCCCCTCACAAAACAACTTGAACCGACAAATTTGACCCGAGAATCGACTCGAACACGATGACCCGAATTTGATCTAAAACCTGTAATAAATCGAACCAAACCGAATTCAAACCGAATTTCAGTTGAACTGAAAATAGACCCGAATCGAAGGTAAACCAAAATAAAGAAAATATATTAAAATAAATAAATAAATAAAGGTGAGATGTGAACTGTCGCACAACTCACCGAAAAAAGTCAAATATACATGCTATATAAAGTCATATGTATGGTGGAAAAACCTAACTCGACTTGAAAACCAAACTAAAATCGATAGATCTCCTATTAACCCGATATTGACCCGAAATCAACCGACCTGAAAATAACCAAATCGAAAATCAACCAACTCAATATCCCGACCCCATACCCGAACCGAAATCACCATAGACCCAAACTAAAACTAAACCAGACTCGAACCAACCTAAATCAAACTTAAACCGAATATAGTCAGACCCGAAATGACTTAAATCGAAACCAAAGCGAATGACCCTTAAATAATTAATATAAATAATTTTTAAATTTTAATTTGAATATTTAAATAGTAATTTAACCCTTAAATCACAAGATTACTCAAAAGTCAACAACACTTAAATTCAAATATAAATTAGGATCATTTTATAATTTTACATTAAAACTAGCGAAGCCAAAGAATTACTTGAATTCAAATTTTTGTTTGAATTAAAAAATAGTTTAAAGGTAAAAAGGTTTAACTGAATTTCATGAGAGTGGACAAAGGTCATGCATGAAAATCTAGCTCTGATCGGAAGATGTGAACTAAAGATATTGAGCCTCATTAAGAGAATCTCACATTTAATTGTCATTTCCTTTGTTTTTACGCAAATTTATACGTTGGATTGTTTTTTCGAAAATAGTGGATTTATTTTTTATTTGAATACATTCGTTTCATGTCTAACGGCTAAAACTTGGCTTTCTTTAGTTTTGGCCTTTTCACTATTTATACTTATTTGCAGGGAAGGAGACAAATGGAGGGTGGGTGGGGCAATTGCCCCCAACTTTGAATGGGTTAATTGAATTTAGGCCATTGGTAGTTTTAAAACCTTTGCAGTTAAGTCCTTGTCCCTCCCAAAAAAATTTGGTTTATTATTTTTTAAGACCCTTTAATTTAAAATTAATAAAATTAAGCTTTAACCCATATTTTTTTGTTTAATCACTTTTTAAGACCCTTCAATTTTAAAATTAGTGAAATTAAATATTAATTTCCTTAATTTTTATGATTTGGTTACTTTTTAAAACCCTATCTATTTCAAAGTTAATTAACTTGTCCCCTCATAGTTTAATCTTGATTCCGTCCATGCTTATTTGTCCTTTTTTAATATTATTTATAATTGTAGCTACATCTGTCTAAAGTTTATAAAATAATTTTGAAATATATAAACATTTACATGTGTTTTTTATTAAACAAAACTTTGCATTTTATATCGATAAAAGTTTTATTTATCTAAAAAGAAAACATTATTTAAAAAAACGACTACTAATTGCATCACATATAAGATAATATGTTTCACACATACAATGACATGACCTTGTCCATGAAGAATTATAAACAAAAAGGTGAAGATAAGGTTATAAACTCATTTACAGGGACAGAGCTAGGATTTGAGGTTGAGGGTAAAATATAAATGTTTAAAAGTGGGGGCAAATTCACACATAAACCATTTTTTTAAATATATAAGAGGACAAAGGTGAAAAAATAAAATTTTTGAGGTGGCGGCAATTGCCCCTCCCCCCACCCCATATGCCTCTGTCACTGCTCATTTCTCGCATTTGGTCCACGAAGAAGATTATTACCCTAGTAATAACATTTTTATTGAATTTTTTCAATAGTATTACTTTTCCTCCTAAATGGGGGCGAGTCTAAAGAAAGGCATGTTAGTACACGGCTACTAAACGGCGGGCTCTTAGAATCGTTAGATGAGAAAACTATTAATTTTGACCGTTAAAGTTAGATTCTGAAAAAAAACTCATGGAACCGGGAAAAGGATGTTTCCGGTAAGTTACGAAACTTAGTACGTAGTGTCGGAACTTGATGGGGGATAACATTCTAGTTGCAACCTAAAATGTTACAATTACGCATGACATTTAAGGTGGATAAATAAAGTTTCGGAACTCTGAAACATGTACCAGAACCTGTAGAGAAATGTGTAAACCTAAAATGTTAGTAAAGTTTGTGACAATAAACGTTGATAGAAGATGTATCGGAATTTGATATAGGGTACCAAAACTTTCAGTTGTGAAAGTAACATTTTAGGTTTAAAATGTAACATTTAACGCTTTTCGTATGGTTTTGGAACTTTTGTACGTGTATCGAAACCTGTAGAGAAATGTGTAAACTATAAATGTTTAAAATCCTCTAACAATACATGTTTGTATAGTAAGTATCAGAACGTACAAATCAGTACCGAAACTTGACTTATAGTAGTTGGATGGATAAAATTAGACATTGAAACCGTAAAAGTAAAGAAAGTAGATAACATATTAGGTTGAAGAGCCGAGTATCAGAATTCAACAACGGGTATCGCAACCTATACTCGACAAATATAATATTTTTGGTTTAATGATTCATATTTCCAGTTTTTTGTAGGTCTCACAACTTACTTAGTCGTTTTCCTCTATAAAATGAAAATCGAACTTTCATTTGTTCAATAACATTTTAGGGTTAGAACTTATTTCACCACTGAAAATTTGGAGAATCCTCTCTATTTGTAAAAAGCGTTCGGCCAGTGTAAAGGATTGAAACCTCAATTTATTTCTAACAATGTAGGTCTACGATTGAATCTGCGCAATCATCCTAAATTTTCTCCATTACGAACAAAACGAAGGTAACAATTAAAACCCTAAGTTTGTTTATTTGAGAAATACTTGAAATCTAGGGTTTGTGTTTCAAAATTTTGGTATGGAATTGCATTTCTTGTTGGAAGAAATCTGTTTAAAGTGTTTTATTCATCCATTTAGAATAAAAATTGTCATGTTTTTATTTTTTTAAATGTTACCCTTTCCATCTCTTTCAACCTAAAAGGTTAGATTTGTTTATAATGAGAATGGGTTTATTTATTAGTGAGTTGGTTTGTTTCTGCACTGATTCATGTGAAGATTTAATCCTTAGGATAACAACTGCAAATTTGAATCCCGTTTTTGATGAAGTTGTTGATGAAGTTGATGTTGATAAAGTTACTGATGAAGCTGGTGTTGAGATGCTGGCCATATGTGATAGGTCGTACGGACAAAAAACATGTCCTCCCTTTATTAAGTTTTAGTAAGTTGATATTTGAAGTATGTATCTTATTGCAACTCGCAATGAATAAAATAGATACCGTTGTTATTTTAATGTTTTATAGTAGTGCTGAATGTATGAGGATGAAGTAAACTAACAAAAAAATGAATAATATGGTAGGTTTCAGTGGTTTATGATGTTTGTTAAAGGCGTATATAAAATGTTAAATTCATTTGTAGGTTAGGAAAGAGTTAGGCAAGAAATGAGAGAACATGTCAAAGGAAGAAAAACAACTTTACCTTGATGAAACTGAGAAGGAGAAGACATCACACAAAGACTATAAATCAGTCATTCCGAATAAGGTAATAGCAGCATAAAGACATTCTTTGTTTGATAAGTATAAGTTTATATTGAGATTGACGTAATAATTGTTATCTTATCTCTTGTAGACATCTTTTGACACAAGGTGCAGTCAAAAACAATTGTACCAATTGATAAAAGAAATGAAGACGATGAGGATTGATCATGTTCTTGAAGAAATTGGTTTTGGGTCGTTACTTTTATAAAATTGTGCATTCTACGCTGGGAGCTATGTGGGGAGTTGATGGAAAGTTTTGATGTTTGAAGGAGTGTTATTGAGTTTGAAGGACACAACGTTATTGTCTCGGTTAAACATGTAGAAGCTATATTAGGCCTAAAGAATGAGGGTGTTGATGTTCATGAAATGTTGTCGATGGAGAATGGTAGAGAACTCGATGCAAAGTATAACCTCAGCACATTTGTTACTCATGCACAAATCAAGTGAGATATAGTTTCTGGTGCTTTTGAAGGGGATGCTTTGAAAGCAAGGGTGTTGTTGTACATTATTAGAGTTTTTTGTGTCCTACTGGTGAGATATGCCCATGTCCAAATTATTAGAATTTATTGCGTGACGATTGCTTACATGGTAATGTAAAATGGGTTAAGTATGTTTAAGATACGCTTATTAGGGCAATAAACTGTTTACAATGACGAGAAGGCAGGTTTACCTAAAAGGGTGTATTGCAATCCTAGAGGCAATGTTAAATCACCATTAGTTATGAGAAATTAGTGGAAATGAATTTTGTCATATTAATGTTGTGTTATGAATGATATGGAATTCAGGTTCAGCGGTATGATTATTGATCTTGATTTGATAGCATAGCCAGTGTAGCTGCTAATGATGGTGTGCCTCGCATTCTTTATTGCGTGAAGTTAGAGGTCGCGTCTGTTTATTTCTGCTTGAAGAGGGAGTGAGCTTCGAATAGACCAAAGGTATCTAATGGATTATTATTTATCTAGTATGTCAATTCAATCATGCTTAATTATATGTTTTCACTCTGAATTTATTATCTGGAAGCATTCATTACCTGAAATTGTTGAAGCACCTAAAGTCAAGGAATCGTCGGAAGACATAAAAGCACCCAAAGTCAAGAAAGCTTCGAAGAGACGTAAGGTAATACTTTATGGGTAATTGAATTAATTATTTATTATGTGGAAGGCGAATCTTTAATATTTATTTAATTTGAAATGTTACTTCCGCGGAGTATGATGTTTCAAAATGCAACGATAGTGATGCAACGAGGCAAATGGTGTTAGAGATGCTTCAACAAGTAATGTCCAAAGTGAATAGGCTAAATGAGGTTGTCAATACGGGAATTGAGAAGAAAATTAAACTTGAAGAGAATTGGGCAGTATGAGGGGAGTTGATGACAGTATTCTTTCTAAAGACGGTGTAGAAGTACGGGCCAAAATGACATGCTTGAAGAGTTTGGAAGAGAAGATAAACAATTCTGATGTCAAAAATAAATGGCTTTGAAGTCAAAATAAACAATTTTGAAGTCAAAATCAAAGATTTTAAAACCAAAATCGACGGTGTTTATGAGGATCTCAAAGCAATGCGGAACGAAATGAAATATACTTTGCGGAAGATTTCAAGGAAAATAGATGACGATGGTGCCCATCTCGTAAATGAAATTAGTAGGATTGTTTCCTGTAACTATATAGATATGTCACCTCCAAGAGATATTGGGACCCTTTATCCTACAAACATCGTTACTCCTTCTTCTAATTTCAAAACACCCGAGGTGGAGCTAAGAGAATAGATACAAACTGTGCTTGTCTAGCACCAAAGAAGGCAAAGGTAAAATATAACTTTATTTAAAGATCATTTTCATCTTTTTCATGTACCTATGGGCTTGACTTGTGTAATGTTCCATTGTAGGATAAGCCTGCTGCCATCTAGCTTTGTCGAAAATCCCTTCGACTCTCAAAGGGATAAACATTCAACCGCATAAAGTTTTAACAGTTAATTGGAAATAATTTTCATACAGTTACCATTCTTAATGGTAACTGTTGGTTATTTTACATGTACTTTAATAATAGAAAATGGCGGTTGCCATATGCATTGAACATTGGGCCTTAAGCCCATCAAATTGAACATTGGAAATAATACAAGTTTGGCCATTAAGTCCATCAAATTAAATGTTGTCCCTTAATGGTTATCATTTTATTTTCGTTTACATAATTTATGATTTGTCTTTGTTATCATCATATCTTTCTTTTGAAAGGTTGGAGAGTCGATCAAATTTTCATATGCTATAATACCTGATGGGATTGATGAAGGAAAATGGGCTTACTATGATTATTTATGGAATACCCTGTTGTCGCAAAAGTAATCCTTCAACTATATAACTTAAATTTGTCATATTGTGAAATGTAAAATCACAATGTTTGTATGCAACCATTTGGTCATTAAACTCAACAACATTTTTGCCACTATTGAAGAGATTGATACGTTACGACCCTGTCAAATTTTGTTAACACTTGGTAAACGATTGAATATTTAGAGTAAAAGGTAAGAAAATAATGCCAAGGTGAGTCTTATGCGTGCAAGTATACATGGTCAGCAAGTAATACAGTAGTAAGCTGAGTATCGAATCCACAGGGATTGACCAAGAACTTATTTGCTTATGTTTACTTGTTTTCTAAAAAATGTTTGAAATGATTGGGACTTTTGATTGAAAGATAGCAAAAAAAGTATTGAAAAATAAAAATAGTCTGACAGCGTAAGTGTTTAATTGAATGATGAGCATTGGCAAGGGATGCTTGTATTTCACGCTACTTATGCTAGCTTTTAATAATATCCTGCCTTGGTTTTATTGCTGAGCAGATTCAAGATAGTATTGCCTCTTTCGATGGCAAAACCCTAAGTTAACCACGATAAAACCCCTATATGTCTATAGTGAAGCTTTTCAGTAATTAACTCAATTAAGTTTGAATCTTTACTCCTAAGGGGTAGACTCACTTCCGAAGTAAGTTCATATACTTGAACATCTTCTGTCAAAGCTTCTCGCCTTAGTATCTAGCAACTGATCATTATCCCTTAAGTCTGTTAAGATATTAAGGTGCAATAAGCACACTATGTCAACTATCGTATGGCAAAGGATTTGAGAAAATTAAGTACTAGCAGATAGAAAATAATGCCAAGGCATTTTAAATTATTAAAAACCAAACATAAAATTAGCATTCATTGCAAACATCACCCAACCAACTGTAAAAACTTAGTTCATGGTTGAGGGGTCCATCCACATAATACTATCGTATCTTAACATCACCATTCAAATAAAATTAAATCTAAGGGAATGGACAAGAAGGAGATCCATCGATGCAGCCTTTCAATTGCCTCTTGGTTCAGACCCATCGCCTCTTGGTTCACCATGGTGCAACCTCTCTTCTGATCCTCCTCATGTGGTGGCTTGAACTCCTTTAAATAGGCTTGCGTGGAAACCCTAGGATAAGCTTTGGAGTTTGAATTTTGAATGCACGAAGGGATATGATGTGGTATCCTCTTATCCTGATTTGAATCCTAGGGCTGACATGTACATGATCCAACTGCTACTTTGATCGGTCATTGGACATCAGTCCTTTGCCAGCCGAGCTTAGCATTGTTTGGTCCATCTATGTCAACTACTACTTGACAATTCTCTTGCTTCTTTTCCTACGATCTTTGCAAACACCTCTCTGCCATGCCTGACTGCCCGTGTCCTACATCAAAACCAGCAAAACAACCTTCACACTAGCAACAAAATATCTCTTAACTCCTTATGCAAATGCATGAATTTTATCAACTAAATGCAAACATATCTACTTAAGGCAAGCAAAAACATTGTGAAATAAGCATAAAAATCAGTACTTTTGAGGAGTTAACACTCCCCCAAACCTAGCTCATTGCTTGTCCTCACATAATGCAACTAAAAGTCTATAAAAAATAGAAAAACATGAGAAACACCTCAGGAACAAATTTTCATGGTTCCCAACACCTGCCAGCTAGCAAAATATTATCCTAGGTCCGTCCTCGGTTATTCAGTGCATCAATGCCAAGCAAACAAGCAAACTCAAGTGCAACAATATAGTTCTAGTCTAAGGTCATCTAGTGTATAAAAAGTGCGGGCAATATACATCAAGTTTACTTAACTCCCTTATCCAACTTTACTACCCAAACTAAGAATTTTTATTTTTATATTTTTCTTGTTTTTTCCTTTATTTTCCAAGGGTGTTTTTATGCTGGCATTTAATCAGGGTCGCGTCATGTACTGTTTGGCATGAGATATAAGAGGGAGCAAACCACGAATACCCATGTTAATACAGATTACATCACTAAGCTAACCCATTACACTCATACCCTAGAGTTATGTTGGCTTGAGAACTAAGAAGGAGCAAACCACGAAGACTCAAGTTAATTATTTTCCCTAAGGCAGAGCAGTGTTCTAAAAAAATTTAGCTTTTGGCAAAACATTGTTGCCTTACTCTTTCTTTCAACCCTGATATTTTGTCTCTCTCTTTTTTTTGAGTTTAGTTTCAAGCGAACCTAAGTTTGTTTCGCAAACTAGATACATACTGTGTGTAGAGTGAAACTAAAGTTCCCCAAACTAGAGTTCAGTTGCCAAGCTACGTGGAAATGCTAACATGCTAGCATAGAAGTTCTAAATTCTAGTTTCTTCATCGGATAAATAATCTAGCACAACTTCTCCTAAACTAGCAGTGTTGGTAACAAGTATAAAATTGACCGAGGCAATTTTTTTAGCGGGTTGGTATGCATGTGTTAAATCCTACATGGCAAACATAATGCAAACTAAAATATAAACATAAATTTCATGGCAATAAATTTAAGGTAACCTACACCACCAAACATAAGGTGTGCTTTGTCCTCAATGCATGAAAACAACACATATATACAAATAAAATTTAAAATGCATAAACATGTAAATGAAAATGAAATGAAATGCAAGGAGTTTAAGAGGATGAGGACTCTCCTTCGGAGGGTTCTGGCCGTGAAACGTGTGTTTTCCTTTTGATGAAGCTTCCTTGACTGAGAGCCATATGTTTTTTGCGTTTAAGGCTGGGCTTTGATGCAGCTGTGGAAGCTCCAAGGCGTGGAAAACTTCCTCAACGATCTTCACCGGTTCAGAGGCAGTTGGAACATCAGTGGTAGTAAATGAGGCAGGTGTTGTAGGCGTGGAAGCAGTCTTGGCTTGGCTTTGAATTCCTTCATCTTCAGATTCAGGTGGTGTATCAGTTCTGGCAGATTCAACTTGTAATTGAGAGACTGTGAAGGTGGCATCAGATTGTGTCAGAGTGTGGATAGAGTAAGAACTGGCTAGCATGAAATCCTTGACAAGGAGGTTGGCAAGGAACTCAGGGAACACTGGCAATGTATGTGCGGATATGCCTTTAAGTGTTTGCTTCATGGCACAGTCCCTGTCATGAACATACTGACAGAACATAGAGTTCCGCTCCTCGACTTTCTCCATCTTTTGGAGGATGATCTCTAAGCGTTGGTAGATCTAGGAAAGCATTGCCATTGATCCAGCTGACATCAGAGTCACAAGTTCTTCCTTTAGTGCTTTTGCCTTTGGCACAGACTCGGTAGTCTTTTGATTGCCTTTCTCCTTTACCTCTATGGCAGTTAACTGTCTTTACAGGGCATGAGTTATGGTGGTCCCCTTACTCTTTTGAATGCTATCTGAATCGAGATGTAGCACGTCGTGCTGTATGCAAATGGTAGAGATTAGAGAGTGAAAAAGTAAACTTCCATTGCTCTTACCAGCACACTTAAAAGTCTCTTTGATGATAAGTCATCCAACATTAATCTTGCGGCCAGTCATGATAGAGTGCAGTAGTGTCAATATCTCCTCCAAAATTGTCTCATTATGGGTAGTCGACATTAGGTTTGCCTTTAAGAAGTGATTCCAACCCTGTGGTTGAGACTTTAATGCCAACCGTTTCACAGTTTGATGTCCTTTTGATGACACGTTCCATTGGGTGCTGACCTCACATAGTTCCCTCAATATCGTCTTTTTCTGTTCCATCCAAAGAAAATATATCATTTATATAACCTTCATCAAAATGAACACACTTACCTCGCACCATCAAGAATGGTGAGTCTTTGGCTGTAAGATGAGCATAGAATTCTTGAACGACATTGGCATGGACTTCCCCTGGTGGTTGGCAGAATTTTTCTCACTTATGCGTCTTTATCACCTTGGCAAACTTTGGGGAATAGCCCAAGTTGGGTTCGTTCTTGAACTCGAAACCCTTCTCATAGTAGAAGGTTCTTGATGTAAAATTTTCTTCATACTTTTTGTGGATCTCTTCATTGAAAAAGATCTTGAAGTGTGTTGAAGAAGATGCCATGAAAAACTTTTGAAAATTTTGATGGCTCTTTCGAAGAAAGGGAAGCAAATCTTGCTTTTCTCTCTTGATAAAGACAAAGAAGGAAGAGTGAAAAAAATTTAGCTAAGAATTGGTTATGGTTTAAGTAGATGAAGGGATAAAACGGTTGAGTATTTTAAATGATGTTTTTAATTTGGTCGGGTGAGTAGGGATAATGATAAGGGTTTAGCGTGCTTGGGGAAAATAAATAGTAATGTGATGAGGAGTAAAGTGATAAGACAGTGCGGGGAAGATATGGTGATTAGGTTAAAATTTGAATTTTAACTTTTCACCTTGGGTGGCTAGGGTCAAATTCAATACTTAGCAAAAAAAATCGTTCTCTATTGGGATGAGCTTCATCAAGCCTTGGGCGGCTAAGATAAATCTCCTCTCTAAATTTTTCGTATCGCCCCATGCCAGTCCTCTTCCTTTGCATTCCACTTGGAAACAAATTCCTATATCCACTGAACAAAAACCTTTCAACACAGTAAAAAGAAGATAAAAACTGAAAAGAAGGAAAATAAATGAAAAATAATAATACATACAAAAACCAAACCATGGTGATGACTTTCACGAAACCTCTGCCAAGAGGGTAACCTCTTTGGCATCATTTTGAGTGCCTTCAAAATAGCGTTTCAATTCTTAGTCGTTTACTTTGAAAATTGTTCCCATTTTCAAATCCTTGATATCTACTGCTCCATGAGCATATTGTTTCACAACTTCAAAGGGTCCTAACCATCTAGACTTGAGCTTAGCTGGAAACAACTTTAGCCTCGAGTTAAATAACAAGACACGTTGGCCTACCTCAAATTGCTTTGGCAATATCTTGTTGTCATGCCATCATTTTGTTCTTTCTTTGTAGAGTCTGACATTCTCATAAGCTTGCGTAATAAATTCCTCCGGTTTGTTTATATCCAATAAGCATTTTGCACCGGCAACTCTCTATTCTATGTTGAGCTTTTTGATTGCCCAATAAGCTCTATACTCTAATTCCACTGGCAAGTGGCATGCCTTCCTAAAAACGAGCCTATACGGAGAAGTCCCCAATGAAGTCTTAAAGGCTATTCTGTAAGCCTACAAGGAATCATCTAGTCTCAAAGATCAGTCATTCCTCATTAGATTCATATTTTTCCATAATGTTCTTGATTTCTTTGTTTGAGATCTATGCTTGGCAATTTGTTTAGGTATGGTAAGCTGTGGCAATACGTTGCTGAATTTCATACCTGCACAGAGCTTTAGAGATTAAATTGCACATAAAATGTGTACCCTCATCATGAATGATAGCTCTGGAGGAACTGAATCTAGTGAATATGTTCTTATGCAGGAACTTGGCAACAGTCTTAGCATCATTCGTTAGTAGCGCGACAGCCTCGACCCATTTTGAAACATAATCGACAGCCATGAGAATATATAGGTTGCCAAATGATGGGCGAAAAGGACCCATGAAATCTATTCCCCAAACGTCAAACAGCTCCACTAGCATAATATTCTAGAGTAGCAACTGATGTCTGCTAGAGATGTTACCCGTCCGCTGGCATCGATCGCATATATTGGCAAAGTAATGAACGTATTTAAATAGCATACGCCAAAAAAATCCTGATTGCAACACCTTGGTAGTGGTCTTTATGCCAGAAACTGTCCTCTATATGGTGCTGCATGGCATAACTGCAAAATGTTGTGCTGCTCCCCTTCTAGCACACATCGGTGGATCACTTGGTCAGCACATTGTTTGAACAAAATTTGCTCATCCCAATAATACTACCGAATGTCTCACAAAAAATGTCTCATGGCATTACTCACCAAATCTGATGGCAAAATATTGCGTACTAGGTAATTGACTATGTCAGCATACCATGGCATAAAATCAACTACAAGTAAGTATTCATCGAGGAATTTATCTCTAATGGTAGTGACTCTTCCTTCCTCAAGGTGATGCTCTAATCGTGATATATGGCCAGCTACCAAGTTCTCACTCCCCTTCTTGTCTCGAATCTCAAGATCAAATTCTTGTAGCAGAAGCATCCATCAAATTAGTTTGGGCTTGGCATCCTTTTTTGCCAAGAGGTATTTTAATGCCGAGTGATCTGTATACATCACAACTTTTTTACCTATTAAGTAAGATCTAAACTTATCAAATACAAATAAAACCACGAGAAATTCCTTCTCGGTAGTGGTGTAGTTGAGTTGGGTTTCATTCAATGTCCGGCTGGCAGTGTAAATGGTATGAAAAATCTTGCCACGCCTTTGTCCCAGCACAGCTCCAACGGCATAATTGCTGGCATCACGCATGAGCTTGAAAGGCTCATTCTAGTCCAGTGCCACTACTATGGGGGCATTAACCAATCTGTCCTTAAGTTCCTAAAATTCTTTTAAACAAGAATCATCAAACGCAAAAGTGTCATTTTGTTCTAAAAGCAAGCATAAAGGTTTATAATTTTAAACGACGATAAAAACATGCATGTCCTAAAAAACTTCTGATACCTTTTACACTTGTAGGAGATGAAAACTGTTTGATTACCTCCACCTTCTCCTTATCTACTTCTAGGCCTCTCTTGGTTACTATGTGACTGAGAACTATGCCTTCCTTCACCATAAAATGGCATTTTCCCAGTTCAAGACTAGTTTAGTCTCAATAAATCTTATCAAAACATGCTCTAGACTCTAAAGGCATTCCTCGAACGTTTTGCCAAACACTAAGAAGTCATCCATGAAAATTCTAGGCTGTTCTCAATCATGTTAGAGAAAATAGACATCATACATCGTTGGAATATTACCGGAGCATTACACAGTCCAAAGGGCATCCTCCTAAATGCGAATGTCCCATATAAACAAGTGAATGTGGTTTTCTTCTACTCCTCTAGAGTGATGGCAATCTGATTATAACCTGAATATCAATCTAGAAAGCAATAGAATGTCTTACCTGCCAGTCAGTCCAATATTTGATCGATAAAGGGCAGTGGGAAGCAGTCTTTCTTGGTGGCATTATTCAGCTTTCTATATTCCATGCACACTTTCCACCAAGTAATAGTTCTAGAAGGAATCAACTCATCTTTGCCATTTTAAACTACAGTCGTGGCACCTTTCTTTGGCACACATTGCACCAAGCTAACTCACGAGCTTTCAGAAATGGGATAGATTATCCCAGCATCTAGCCACTTGATAATTTTTTTCTTAACTACCGTTTTCATGCTCGGGTTCATTCTTCTATGGCCCTCAATTGTTTTACCATGATATTCCTCCAAGATTATTTTGTGCATACAAATAGTGGGGCTTATTCCTCGGATATCGACCAAGGTCTATCCTAGAGCTTGCTTATATTTGCTTAAAATTTCCAGCAATGTTTCCTCCTGATCATTAGATAGATCAGCAGCAATGATCACTGCAAAGTAGAGTGTTTACCTAAGTAAGCATACTTGAGGTGGTTTGGCAACGATTTTAGTTCCAATTCTGGTGTCTCATCGATGATTGGTTTAGGTGCCTTGAATTCTTTTCCCTCCAGCTCCAATGGATCTGGCTGTCCAAAGTAATTAGCAACTTCATTCTCAAAAGTTAGTCCTTCAGTGTCTTCATTCATCTTAATTTCATCATCCAGTTCTCTGGTGTCATCATCCATGTCTTGGCACAGTTGTGCCACGTCTATAGTGAAATAAACTCCATCATCTTATCAGCTTAGCATTCCTTTGGTTTATCTGTACATTTAAGAGCTTGAAATACATTAACATAACATGTTGGTCATTCACGCGCATAGTAAGTTCACATTTATGAACATCAATTAGGGCTCTACCTGTGGCAAGGATTGGTCTGCCCAATATGATTGGGATATTCATGTTTGCCTCATAATCTAAAATGATAAAATTAGCTAGAAATATAAATTTATCTACCTTTACCAGCACATCCTCAATCTTACCCTTAGGATGTGCAAAAGATTGGTCCGCCAACTGAAGTGTTATGGTGGTAGGCCTTGCTTCGATGCCGAGCTTTTTGAAAAGAGACATTTTCATCAAATTGATGCTGGCTTCTAGGTCACACAGTGCTTTGCCCATGAATCTATTGCCAATGGAATAAGGAATAGTAAAACTTCTTAGATCTTTCAGTTTAGGTGACAATTGATTGGGTATCATTGCACTGCATCCCTTAGTGAGAGCTACAGTCTCGAAATCACCCGATTTCCTATTTTTGGACAAAATGTCTTTTATGAATTTAACATAATTGGGAATTTGCTCAAGAGCTTGTACTAACGGTATGTTGATCTGGAAATGCTTAAGAACTTCCAAGAAGCGCTTAAATTGCTGATCCTGCTTGTGCTTTTGTAGTCTTTATGAAAATGGTGAAGGTGGGTAAGCAAATGCTGACTCTACTGGCTTTGCCAAGGGCTTGCTGGCACCCGACTGAGGTCTGACATCGAATAGAGGTTTAGAATCGCTTATGTCTGCTTCTTTCTTCTCTGCTTCTTTTGGTTCATCTACTAGTCATTTCTCTTGGCAATTGGCTGATTGCGTGATAGGTATCTCAGCCTCGCATTGTTTGCCATTCTAAAGAGTTACAACTTTGCATTGTTCATTGTTTCTCTACCGAGCATCTTTTATATCACTTGGCAACGCTCTCTAGGGTCGATTGCTAAGTGCTTTGGCAATCTGTCTGATCTGAATCTCCAAGTTCCGCATAGATGCCACCAAACTCTGAATAGTTGCATCATTCATCTCTATATATTCTATCAAAGTCCCCTGGTTGTTTCGTTGTCCTACATAAAATTGCTTTGCACCCTCTGTGGTATGGCATTCTGATAGAATCCTTGCTGGACATTATTATTCTGACGCTGAGCATTGTTCTGACGTTGGCCATTGTGTTGATTACCTTCTTGATTTCCCCAATCTAAATTTGGGTGTTACCTCCATCCTGCATTGTAAGTATTGGAATTTACATTATAATTACGATTGAAATTGCCAATAAAATTTACCGACTTAGGGTTGGCAGGGCAATCTTCCATGTAATGGTCATCCCCACATATTGTGCAAAATGGGTCTAACGTCTTAATCTCTTGAGATGCTTTACTCTTTTGCAAAGTTCTAACCTTGCTGGTAAGATTGGAAATCTCAACGTGGATGGGTGTGAATTCATCTAGTGCTAATTTTCCTCTAATTTTATTTTTGGTCCCTAGTCTGGCAGTAGGGTACTCAAAATCATTAGTTGAGATCCTTTCAAGGATACCAACTGCCTTTGTATAGTTCTTGTCTAGTAGCGAACCATTTGCCGAAGCATCAACAATAGTTTCGGCATGAGTATTGAGTCCATTGTAAAAGGTCTCTATCTGGGTCCAATTCGGAATCCATGCATGGGACACCTTCTCAACAGGACCTTGAATTTATCTCAGGCATCATATAGGGTCTTATCGTTAACCTACCTAAACGTAATGATCTTGCTCCTCAGCTTGGCAGTGAGTTTAGGTGGCTGGAATCGCAGCAAAAATTTCTAGCATAGATCTCTCTATAAGGTGATAGAACTAGGTGGCAAAGAACTAAGCCACATTTTTGCTCTATCTCACACGGAAAATGTGAATAATTTCAGCTTCACAGTATCCTCTATCACTACAGGATGCTGAAATAGTTGGCAAACTTCCATGAATTGCTTCAAGTGTTGCCTCGGGTCTCTAGTAGGTGCTCCATCAAATTGTCCTACATTCAAAAGCGTTTTTATCAATACTGGTTTTAGTTCAAAATTTGGTGTACTTACTTCTGGACCAATTAGTCCTGGCATCAAATTGTCTATGTTTGGTGCCGAGTGTTCTCGGATAGCTCTTTCCTCCTCCACATTAACGACTGGAGCAGTAGGTGCGGCCGGTATCCCATTGTGGTTTGGTGGATTTCCCTAATTGTTTGGGTTACCATTGGCTCCTCCATTACATCAATGTGCCATCTCTCAAGCTTTTCTTTTTAGCCACCGTAAGGTTCTTTCAATTTTTGGGTCGTATGGCCAATCTTCCACCAAATAGTGGTTTCTGGTCATACACTAGTTAAAATAAGTAAATAAAATGAAATAATAAAAGAAATGAAAAAATTAAAAATTAAAACAATAAATTCCATCGCAATCCCTGGTAACGACGCCAAAAACTTGTCGACTTTTGCTAACACTTGGCAAACGATTAAATATTTAGAGTAAAAGTGTAAGAAAATAATGCCAAGGTGAGTTTTATGCGTGCAAGTATACACGGTGAGCAAGTAATACAACAATAAGCTGAGTATCGAATCCACAAGGATTGACCAAGAACTTATTTGCTTATGTTTACCTGTTTTGTAAAAAAAGTGTTTGAAATGATTGGGACTTTTGATTGAAAGATAGCAAAAACAAAGTACTGAAAAATGAAAGCAGTCTGGCAACGAAAGTGTTCAATTGAATGATGAGCGTTGGCACGAGATACATGGATTTCACGCTACTTATGCCAGCTTTTAATAATATCCTACCTTGGTTTTATTGCCGAGCAAATTCAAGGTAGTATTGCCTCTATCGATGGCAAAACCCTAAGTTAACCGCGATAAAACCCCTATATGTCTATAGTGAAGCTTCTCAGTAATTAACTCGATTAAGTTTCAATCTTTACTCCTAGAGGGTAGACTCACTTCCGAAGTAAGTTCATCTACTTGAACATCTTCTGTCGAAGCTTCTCGCCTTAGTATCTAACAACTGATCGTTGCCCCTTAAGTGTGTTAAGATATTAAGGTGTAATAAGCACACTATGCCAACTTCCGTATGGCAAAGGATTTGAGAAAATTAAGTACTAGCAGATAGAAAATAATGCCAAGGAATTTTAAATTATTAAAATCCAAACATAAAATTAGCGTTCATCGCAAACATCCCCCAACCAACTGTAAAAGCTTAGTTCATGGTTGGGGGTCCATCCATAAAATACTATCGTATCTTAACAACACCATTCAAATAAAATTAAAACTAAGAGAATGGGCAAGAAGGAGATCTGTCGATGCAGCCCTCCGATTGCTCTAGAGCTCTCGATCTTAGTTGGTCAGACCACGTCGTCTCTCAGTTCACCATGGTGCAGCCTCTCTTCCGATCCCCCTCACGTGGTGGCTTGAACTCATTTTAATAGGCTTGCGTGGAAACCCTAGGATAAGATTTGGAGTTTGACTTTTGAATGCGCGAAGGGATAAGATGCGGTATCCTCTTATCCCAATTTGAATCCTAGGGCTGACGTGTACAGGGTCCAGCGAATACTTTGATCGGTCATCGGACAACAATCCTTTGCCAGCTGAGCTTGGCATTGTTTGGTCCATCTATGCCAATTGCTACTTGGTAATTCTCTTGCCTCTTTTCGTGCGATCTCTGCTAGTACCTCTCTGCCATGCCTGTCTGCATGTGTCCTACATCAAAACCAGCAAAACAACCCTTTACGCTGGCAACAAAATAGCTCCTAACTCCTTATGCAAATGCATGAATTTTAACAACTAAATGCAAACTTATCTACTTAAAGGCAAATAAAAGCATTGTGAAATAAGCATAAAATATGTACTTTTGAGGAGTTAACAGACCCAAAGAATGGGCTCAAAGATATAGTTAGTGTAATAAATATCGCGTATGGCTTGAAATTATATGAAACATTTGGAACCTATTTTTCTATGTGGTTATTATTGTTTTTTAAATTC
This sequence comes from Hibiscus mutabilis, assembly GCA_019671005.1. Taxonomy (NCBI): domain Eukaryota; kingdom Viridiplantae; phylum Streptophyta; class Magnoliopsida; order Malvales; family Malvaceae; genus Hibiscus; species Hibiscus mutabilis. The sequence continues at coordinate 14,310,269 of CM033733.1, forward strand.
CCAAGTTTATTGATATGGTGTCCTTGTTCGAGACTCGCAAGGAGGTGAAGGAAAAATTAAACGTCAGACCTTTATGCCTTGTTATGTTTATGTATGTTTTTTGTTACCATCTTATACAATGTTTATGTCATATTTCTTTGTTGATAAATTGTTTTCGATTGTGAAGAACAACCATTATTAATTGTAGAATACTTTCGTAAGAATATAAACTGTCACAGCATCAGGGTTTGCTGACTTTTGTAAGGCAACATTGAAGTTTTATGGGAACATGAGGGGCTCTGATATTGGAAGATAAAATTTGTTAAAGGAAAAATGTTAAGTGGTTTCAAGATATACTAAATTTTTATTAGTTGACGACATAATATTTGTAGAAATTTATGCCCATGAATGATAGAAATTTGCACTATACTTGTGTGTCATTCATATGGCACGACAAGAAGTTTGGATACTAGATAGCTTACCGGCTAGTATGGTGACTCAGCATAGGAAGGAAACAGTTACGATAATGGTGAGAACACATGAATTTTCCCTGTCGTCATGTTAGCATTGTATGTTATTAACCTGTATGAATGAACTTTGTACTATGTTTTCATTATCGTTCAGATAATTTGTTTTACGAAATTTGTTGAGGATGAAGATATTGTTAAGGTGTTTGGCAAACCGAATATGCCATTTGACAAGCTCAAAATTCAATATCTTCAAGTCATGATTCAAGAAAATGGGTATTCATCTTTCAATATTTCTTTATTGTTATCATGAAATTGGTAATTAAAGGACTAGAAACCACATCGAACTTAATAGATGAGATTGTGGTACGTTCATCATTGCATGGATGAAAGGCATACGGTTAGGTACCCAAATTAGTGATCTGTCGCATATTGTAAGTGATGATTATCATTAGTATTTCATTTATAATCAAACATTGAATGCTTATCGTCCACTATTTTATACTAACATATATTTTTTATTTTCCGAGTATAGAAAGTTGGAGAATGTGACATGATAAATATGCTATACAAGCTCGTTGTAGATACAACAAACATGAATAGGTTACCAATGGAGGCTGCGGTGGTATAACATAATTAATTGATGAAGGGAAAGAAATCAAAACCTCCAAGAACTATTAATTGACCAAAGTATGCGCCTGGAACCTCCAGCCCATGAGTCAGGTTCTTTCCTAAACCATTACCTCTTCACAATTACATCATATTAATTCGACTTTCAATCATAGTTATTGATTTGTATTCTGGTCTAACAGAATTGGGTTTTGGTAAATTTCTAATTTGAGTTATGCTATCGAGACTTGGTCCCTATTTGCGCTTGGAATGATAGCAAAGTATGCTTCGATTACTAACACTCGGAGAACTTTTTGTGAGAAACAATCATTGGTCCCATCTTGACTCACGATAAGTTTAAATTTTAAGAAATGTTAGTGACAACTAAGTCCATTTTTATTTAATTGATGTCATATAATGCATGCAAGCAGGTTTGGGTTGATGTTCAAAAAGTGAATGGTCGATCTAACCATGGTTCATGCTTAGTATAGTGGATCTGCTAGCGTCCCTATTTTTTGAACAAAAATTTTGTTGTACAGTCTGCACAAATTGTACAGAAGTCGGATTTTTTTTGTAAAAGTCTAAAACTCTATGTAAACATTCGATATTAGTCGTATTACTGAAACTAACACATTTATCATTTATGGCACGTTTAATTTTATTACCGAAACTCGGACATTTAACATTTATGGCGGGAAAACAAAAATTTAAAAATAGGTTCGAAATTATGGATGTGTGTTTGGATACTTGTAGAGAAAAACTTAAACTGAAATCGTTAGGAAAACAAGTTACATTTGTGGTTTTACGTGATAAGTTCGAGACTGTATATGCAAATGTTCAATACTCATTGTATTACTAAGAAACCACTTTCTACGAGTTAAATGACATTTATGTGACGTTTAATATTATAACTAAAAAGATTGTTTCAGGCAAAAACCACAAATTTTGGTTAGTTTTGAAACGATGGATGCCAAACTGGATACTGTAAAGCAAAATTTAAACTGAAATCGTTAGGAAAACATGTTATATTTTAGGTTTGAGATAATAAGTTTGAGACTGTATATGCAAACGTTCGATACGCGTTGGATTATTAAAAAGACACTTTATGCGAGTTAAATACCATTTATGTGAAGTTTAATATTTTATTTTATTTAAACCACAACTTTTTTGGTTTTAAAAGGACAGTCTCACTATTAAAGATTTATCTGAAATATTTTCAAGAGGTTGAGCAGGCAATTTTCTTCTAAACTTTCCCCATTCCATTTTCTTCAAGGCATCCATGGCATCTTCTAGTCTCACCATTGACGAGTTATCTGAAATATTTTCAAGAACTGATTTGAAGACAATGCAGAAGTGTCGATTGCTGTCAAAACACTGTAATAGACTTACAAATCCAGCTTTATGAAATCTTATACTGAAAGAACAAACACAAGATGTGGATACTTAATTGCAAGCAAGTATCACAAATATCGTTCTTATAGTTTTGTAAGCGAATACCAATTAGGTCGTGATGATGGCAAACTCACGTTCGATTTTTTGCTTCATCACAAAGTTGAGATCTTAGACGCTTTGGATACATGTTTATTGTTTTGCAAAGGTCATCCAGAACAAAACCATTATATTTGTAAATCTACGACAAGGCAATGACAAGTTACGCTAAGTCTACACCCCAAACCTCCAAAGCCTGAATATCCGCCAATGAGGATTAGCATGATTGTTCTCAGATCAAGCCCCATAGAGTTCAAAATCGTACAGCTTTTTGATTATTGCAATTACAATTACGTTAAAGGTTTTAAAGCTATCAGTTGCAAAATCTTTGATTCCAATGGTTGGACTTGGCATCGCTCGGGTGATTTGAAGTTACCAGTCGATGAGTATTTCGAGCATAATTCATGCACAATATCTCTATGTGGTGGGCTGCATTGACTGACATGGATGGGTGGAAAATATAGAATACTTGTTTTTGACCCTGAAACTGAGAGTTGGGAATCAATAACGGTGTCTGACTCATGCAATTCTGGAATTTTTAGGTATGTCAATCTCGACAAGCATGAAGGGAAGCTCGCAAAAATGTCTACGAGATGAGATGTGGCTCGGTTGGAGATTTGGACGATGGAAAACTACACACAAAAGTTATGGAACAATAAACATAGTATTGACCTTGTAGGTTGTATGGATGAAATCGGCTATGCCACGCCTATGTCATTTTACAACACCAATAGTATTATGATGCTTGCTGATGATATAGCAATGTTTTATAATGTGCAGCATGAAAGCATTTCTCGATCCATTGTAGTTGACCACCCCACATTTGTATCATTTATTCTATCAGATTATAATCTGAATATGTAATGTGATTGTGTGTGTTTTGTTTACTTTATTAAATGTTGTGTTCTTAAATTTAACTGGGCTATGTTTACAATTCTTATATTTACAACCTGTATTATTTAAATGTTATATTCTTAAATTTCACTAGGCTATATTAAATGTGATTATTTAATGTTGTGAAGTATAGAAACTCTACTAGAAGTATCGAAACAATCAGAATTTGACATAAACCTTTATAACATTTTGGGTTGATACCTACAGTTTGGGAACTTGACTACCAATTTCGAAACCTTTATACAAGCATCGGAACATTATTCTACCCACTGCAACAACTGAAAAGACTTATTTGTTGTTGACGTATCGAAACGGGTTACAGAGATTCAAAACTAACAGTGAAAAGACACTTATTGCGAACATGCATCTTTTGAAATTCAAAATCCATCAAACCCTCCAATTAATTTTTTTAAATGTTCTAAATTGTAATGGTTGGATGATAACATATCAGAACTAGTTCCAAACTCATAAATGTAAGTAAAGGAGTTCTGAATCTCAATTTTGGAACTCTTAAATAAAGGTTCGATACTAATATAATTAAAGATGAACTGAAAATGTGAGAACAAGCAGTATCATTTTAGGTTTGTAGTTACTTAGTTTTGAACCCACTACAAGCAATTTCGATATATCCGAATGAAACAATAGCTTATTGGTTGGTAATCTTTTAAACAGTTAAGGTTGACCTATGAACAACCACGACATTGTAAACCCTTTATGAGTAGATAGATCGGCAAGCTTTTTCCCCTATAAATACCGCCACTTTGTGTTGTAATCTTCATTCACATCTTTGTCTTATTTCTTCATCTTCTAAACCATCTTAAACTGAAATTGTAAGATCAACATGGCAGCGCTACCTCGTTTTTGAATGGAGTTTCATTATGTTGCTTTGCAGACTCCTGAATTCGCCCCTTATCTACTTTCTAGTAGATTTCCTCTGTTACGTTGTCCTTTAACTTGATGGTTTTGTTTTTATACAGTTTGTAATAATCATTATTTTTCTTTAGTAATGGTAAGAGTTGATGGATATCTGTATCATTATCGACTTCAAAAAATTGCACCTGCTGTCAGCCCTTATAAATGGCATAAATTTAAAGTTTCCATTATCTTCCCACCCGACTACCCTCTCTCCTCCCAAGGTAATATAATTAACCTCCCAAGATTGTTATTTTATGTTTTTTCAAATTTTTTACACTTAAGCATTTCATGGATAATGGTTATCTATTTTTGTAGATTGCTATTAAATTTGATGGCGACTTGTTCCACCCCAACATTAGTGAGTCTGGCAGCATTAGGCTGGACATCCTCCGTGAAAGGTGGAGCCCTTCTATCAGAGTTATGGAGATTGTTTTGACTATATTGGGTTTTTTGTATGCTCCAAACTCAGACGATCCTCACCCGGATTGTGAGGGTGTTGGTCTGATTTACAGGAGGAATTCACAGCACTTTGCAAAGTGTTGAGATTTTTGTTTTGATATAAGAATTTGAAAAATGTTTTTGGACTTGGATGAAAGATTGCAAAAATGATTCAAAGTCCAAACAACTTGAAAATATGTTTGAGGAGTTTTCAAAAGGTTTTGGAGGGTTTTAAAACATTTTTAAATAGAAAAATATCAAAAATTAAAGCCTCGTACTGATACCCATCATACCGTGTCGATACGTGACTCAATCCAATATTTCCAGAACCAAAACCTCGTACCGACAACACTAGAATGGGAAATTTTGCTTGGGAATCATCCCCAATGGCTCCAATTCATTCCCAATGGTCTCCAACGGCTACGAAATCATTCCACACTATAAAATGAAGGCTGGAACACTTGAAGATGTGGAGAGATCATATCCAAGCTTCATGTTCAAGAGAAATTGAGTTTAAGTCTTTATTTTCTCCATTTCTCTTGTAAATATTTGTAAAGAGTGTTTTTATTGTATTTATCGTTCATTCTTTCTTGTGAGCTAAATTGTGTAAACACCCACCTTGTGAGATTTAATTGTTTACAATAGAGAGGTTCGAGTTTAGCCTAAGTAAAAACTAGGGTGGTTCTATCTTAGCTAGTGAAAGATAGGGTTGTAAAGGTTTCCTCTTGAGCCTATAAAAAGGGAAGAATTCTTAGTGAATTGGAAAATCATTAGTGGTGTGCTAAAGTAGTGCATATAGACTTGGTTGGGTAGTCGAACCACTCTAAATTATCATGCAAATTGTCTATTATTTTTTTGGTTTGGCCAATTCATTCAAGAAACAACTTTCAACCCCCTTGACGGTTATTTGGGAGATCAATTCGAGCGTGCTACAAGCCTTTCAATTGGTATCAGAGACTCGTCTCCGTCGAATGACTAATATTTGGGAGTAAAGATCATTTTCTTGAAGTCCACCGTTCAAGAAAATGGTAAGATTTGAAGAAGTTCGCTCTATCTCGTGTCGTCCGCTCTTCGAAGGAGAAACATACTTCCAATAAAGCAACGTCATGAAGTATTTCATCAAATATCTTAATTTTGGGGTTTGAGATGTCATTGAAGATGGATACTTAGAAACTCATAAGAAGAAGAAGAAGAAGCAAATGAGTGCAAATGACACGAAGGCAAAGCTAAATGCCAAGGCCATGCACACTCTTCTTTGTGGCTTCAATGAAGATGTTTCCAAGAAGGTCTCCACATGCAAAAATGCCAAAGAAATATAGGAGAAGCTTGAGAAACTCTAAGGAAACAAGAAGGGAGAGAAGAAAGATGATGCTTCATCTTGTGCAAACCCCATCTCAATCCCTAAGGTGGATGGTTTTTTGGCTCTCAATGAGCCAAAGGTATCTTCTAACTCTAACGATTCAAATTCTTATTCATTTGATGAGTTGCAAGATGCTTTTGATGAATTACTTTTGTAATTTAAGGCCATGAATTCCAAATTTAAGAAAATGATTTATAAACTTGAATTTGAAATGATTTTCTTTTGAAAACAAATTTGGATTTTGAAAACCAAAATGAAATTTTGAAAATGATTTAGAGTTTTCAAAAACAAGTAATGGAGTTTTAGAAAAAGAAAATCTTGATTTGAAAGTTAAGCTTGAAAGCTTAACAAAAGAAAAATAAATTACTCATCTTGTCACATAATGGCAAAATGCTCACATTGCCATTATCTTGGTCATTCTTTACATACTTGTCCTATAAAGAAAATAAAAACTTATAGGATTAGACAAGTATGGTTTCCTAAGGGAACTAGAGACATTGTGACTAATGTAAATGAATCCAAAGCAATTTGGATACCAAAAGTCAAGTAAATGTCTTTTGTAGGTATGTTGGAGCAATGATGATGATAACAAAGATTTTGGAATGCTCTAGTCACACAAATGAAGAAGATGGGTAACCTCTATGCTAATTCTTTATTTATTTGGTTATCTATTCTTTTGTTTTGAAGACTTGGATAGTTGAGTTTCATTAGCTTTCAAATTGATTAGATTTAATGATGAAATTCAATATCTTTTAAGTGTAAAGCTTTTGAGCCAATTTTATGGAATGCTTTGAGAACAAGGGGAGCCAATTTTAAAACAAAATTCTTATTTTGTCAAATTTTTTTAACTCTCCATTTTTATGGTACTTTAAAAGTTTTCAAACTTAAGTTGAATCATTTTTGATATAACAAAAATGGGAGAAAGGTTTGAAAAATTAAAATTTCAAAAGAAAAAAGGGGAGCTTTTAATATTTTCGAAAATAAATCTTTTTCAAAAATTATTTTACTAAGGGGGAGAATTTCAAAAATAATTTTTCAAGTTGGTTTTATTATATCAAAAACGATGAGATTGTTGAGATTTTTGTTTTGATATAATAATTTGAAAATGTTTTTGGACTTGATTGAAAGATTGCAAATATGATTCAAAGTCCAAACAACTTGAAAATATGTTTGAGGAGTTTTCAAAAGGTTTTGGGAGGTTTTAAAATGTTTCTAAATAGCAAAATTATCAAAAATTGAAGCACCGTACCGATACCCATCATACCGTATCGATACGTGACTCAATCCAATATTTCCAGAACTAAAACCTTCAACCGATACAGCTTCTTTCGTACCGGTAAGGAATGGTGGTTTCGAAACCACCCTAGAGGTTTCAAAACCTCTGCCTTTTTCAGCCTACAATAGTTATTTCCCAAAATAGGGGCGTACCGATACGGGTACTCGCGTACCGGTACCGACAACACCAGAATAGGAAATTTTGCTTGGAAATCATCTCCAACGGCTTAATTCATCCCCGACGGTCTCCAACGACTAGGAACTCATTCCACACTATAAAATAAAGGATGGAACACTTGAAGATGTAGAGATATCACATCCAAGCTTCATGTTCAAGAGAAATTGAGTTTAAGTCTTTATTTTATTCATTTCTCTTGTAAATATTTATAAAGAGTGTTTTTATTGTTTTTTCCTTCACTCTTTCTTGTGAGCTCAATTGTGTAAATACCTACCTTGTGAGGTTAATTGTTTACATCTTTTACCTTTTAAAAGGGAGAGGTTCTAGCTTAGCCTAAGTAAAAACCAGGGTGGTTCTATCTTAGCCAGTAAAAGATAGGGTTGTAAAGGTTTCCTCTTGAGCCGAGAAAAATGGAAGAATTCTTAGTGAATTGGAAAATCCTTAGTGGTGTGCTAAGGTAGTGGATATAGTCTCGGTTGGGTAGTCGAACCACTATAAATCATCATGCAAATTGTCTATTATTTTTTTGGTTTATCCAATTCATTCAAGAAACAACTTTCAACCCTCTTGACTGTTATTTGAGAGATAGATTCGAGCGTGTTACAAGCCTTTCATAAAGTATGCGAGGAAGATTATGGGTTGAATCATTACTCTATATTGGCCACATTACTTTGAGATTTATGTTTATGTATTGGCCACATCTTTTTATGTTATGTTTTTAATATATCGAAACTTCTGTTAAAGTTCCGAAACTATAACTCTGAATGTTCATCCACGAATCTCACAATTTCCTTTAATATTTCAAGTCTAAAACCTACCATAGCGAAACAATTTTAATATGAGTTCCGGTACTAATGTTATTAGTATCAAAATAATAAGCAAAAGTTGCGACACTACCTTTAGGTCATTTGATCGATTACTCTTTGATGTTCTAAGTACCAAAATTCATGATCCGACTTTTGATATTTATGATCATAGTATGCAAACTCTATGACAATGTTGCAATACCCCATTGTAAGTCATTTCTATCATAATAACCCCAAGTCCCAGAACTAGTTTACTATGTTTCGATACTATGTATAAGATAAATAGGCCTAATAATGACAATGTATCAAAACACGTTGTTTGAGTCCTGAAAATCTGGTTAAGTAGCATCAAAACACTATGTTGAAGTTGTGATACTTTCTTTAGGTCATTTGATGGACTACTATTCCAAGTTATAAGTAACGAAATTCATGATCCTAATTTCGATATTTATTATCCTAGTATGCAAACACTATCTAGAATAACCATTATATGCATACAATAAAATGTGTACCACTACATAATTATCCTTCAACATATAATTACATACTGTTCAAAAACTCAAAATAGATAATAGACTTATTCCCTAGTTGGCTGGGATTGTTTGAAGCTCCACAGTCTCTCATCCATACTTCCTCCTACTCCTAATAAGGAATAAAAATTGTTTCATACGTTATAATTGACCAGTGATAGGAAGCAAACATGTAATTTAATAAATATGGACTAACATTTTCATCGATTGAGTCCATGTTGTCCATTGCAGTTTTTGAAAATTCCATGTTCGGACCATAAAAATCATCATTACATGCGGATGATGGTGTTGGCAATCCTAGCTTCAACTCAGGACATGTGACTTTATTGTTTCCTTCAGATTTGCAATTTAAACAATAGGGCCTACTCTTGCTTGCCATTTTGTTCGACCCAATAATTGGACTTTTGTCTTTATTCCTTGACGGGTCCTTAACTCTTTTGAGTGGTGTAGTTTGGTCATAAGAATCATTCAACATATAAGATGCCTCGAGTTCGGTTGTAAGTCTATGAACCTCATATTTGGCCCATCGGAAGCTCTGATTCGTATTAGATGCAATATAGAAAAAGTCTATTAGAAATTGAGCAGAGCGAAGTGAACCGTGCCATGTGTTTCACTTCAGGAGGAACATTGAAGTCCACAAATGATGGGGTAGCAACCTTTGCATTCTTTGTCCATCGATTTAGAATTAATGAATTTAGGATATGTGAGCTATCTTGCATCTTAAGAATGTGTAGTTGATGTCTACATGGAAACCCGACTGTCTCAAATTTACGACAACATGGTAGGGTTTGCATGACAACATCAAATTGTAGTTCATATTCCTTTTCTGGTTGTTGATATTTCATCAGATAAATAGTTTGAACACTGTTGAATTCTTCCCCTTCTCGTGATACACGATACAATGTCTCCAATTTAAGTTCCTCTTGGAATGTCCTATATGATTTTCTTGTATACAGTTCAGTTGCATGGCCTTCTAGCTCTTTGAATTTTGTCAATTGCATCGGCTTACTATGTGTACAAGTAAAATTCACTTTCAACTCGTTCAAGCGCATCTGACCAATAGAATCTTCAATTGCACGAATAAACTCCAAATATGTCTTCTTGCACTTAAAGAAAATAGCCAGAGACACATTCATTGATTTGTACCTTTGGGTTGACCTCAACTTCGCAAAAAAATGACCCGTCATATATGCTTGTGCCCATAAGTGACAGGTCTTGCTTTTCTCCACAACCCATGGATGGTTTTTCACATTAAACTTTTTAATAGTTATCTCTCATTGTGCATCAAATTCCTAAGATGTCCACCAAGAATACATGCATTTGCTAAAGGCCTTTGTAAAATTTAGATCACCAATATTTTCTTGTGCATTGCGAGCTAGATGCCAAGAACATATTTGATGTTTAGCATCAGGAAAAACATTTTGGATTGCCCTCTGCATTGCCCTATCTCCATATGTAACCACTAAAAGTCGAGACTTGTTCAACATAGCTTTTGCAAAAGCATTTAAATACCTATTAAAACGTATATGCGATCTCTTCCGCAGGGACAACAACAACAAACACAATTGTTTAATGGTGGTGATTTATACCAACAATGGGCATAAGAGGTCAAGCGTATGCATTACCCTTGTAGGTGGTGTTAAATGCAACAACATCACCGAATATAGAGTAGTCAGCTTTCAAAGTTGAATCAGCCCAAAATAGATTATACAAACGATTCAAATCATTAACTAAAAATTTCATGCAAAACACAAGATCTGCCTCTTTCTTGCTGTCAAAGTAACCTAGTACTACATTGACATCCCCATCAATAACTTCATTGGCTTTTATGTTGTGAAGGCCATTGTATAGGTCTTTCTTAATAAAACCAACATTCTGATAACCGCCAGACTGTTGCATAAAGTATTTCATAATTTTTGATGTTCCGACACCAACATGTTTCAAGGTTGAAGCCTCTACAATATCGGTCTCCGTCATAGATCGATGTGAATAAAGGAAGGGTGCCATGAATGATGGACAAAGTTGATGTTTTTGTTCGTTATCAAACAATGATATTACCCAACTATTCGGATCTTCTGAATGGACTGCTATTCTAGCCTTACAACTAGTCCTTGTCAGTGGTCATAGAGCGCGCGAACGTTGCACCTCATCTACTTTTGAATTCATGCGCCCTTGTTTTGAACAACAAAACTCTTGCTTGTAAACATTTCCATTTATATCAACCCAAGTTGTTCCATGGCGTGCACTAAATCTTTTTTGATTTACGTATTCCTTATAAAATTCCAACAAAATGTCATGCAACGATGTTATCAAACTCTCTACACTATCTCCTCCTATTTTAACATCACCTTTTGTACTTGGAACTTCCATGCTAAGTATATTACAGCCCCTAAGTAAATTAATATGAAATAATTGAAACATTGCATAAAATTAAGTTGCATAAAAGTAAAAAATTACTTATTATGAACTTGCTTACCTTCTTAAGACCGCAGTTGCTGGTTGAGAGTTGAAAAAAGGGTTTATGAGCTTCAAGATGGAACAACTTGTTCAATAGGAAGAAGGTTAAGAGGAAAGAGACGTTTATTGAAGTTGGTAGTACATGCCCTGGATAATAGTTGCAACAGTTATTGGAACTTTTAATGAACATTTCGAGAATGGTTGTTGGAGTAATAAATGTTATCATTCTACATAAAATTTATTTCACAAGTTTCGAAATTTCATCTTTAAGTTTCGATACTGATTAAATATCTTATGTTGCAGTGTTTGCTATTACGTATCGAAACTGGTATCTCAGTTTCAAAACTTTAAAAAATTTTGAACTTTGAATTATGACATTGTTAGTTCTAAACTTCAAACATATATTTTTTTGGTTTTCGTTTCCGTTTTTTTACAATAAAAGTAGTGAAACTTATGACTTAGTTATGATACTTACCGTGAAATATATATATATATATATATATATATATCAAAGCTGGAAGGTCACGTCCAAAAATTAATGCCCTTTTTCTCTCTCACTCAGTTGTGCGAACCAATTGGATTTCTCCATTCCTTCAGTTCAAAATCTTTAAATTCAGGGAATTTTTAGTTATTCTTTAACCAATCAAACCATCTAAACACTATATCCTCATCCATTTCAGTTCAATTTGAATCTACAGGATTCGAAAGTATTTCTAGAAACCCTAGTTTTTAAAAATAGTCTTTCTTTTGTTTGGATTTCATGTGCTTTCCATGGATGACCGTTGATGTTGAAAATATGGTTGATATTATTGATGAGTTTTTTAGATTTTTCGATTATTTTGTTTAAAATTTTACAGGAACCCGAAATCTAGTTCACTCAAAGCCTGTTGGAAGCAAAGGTATGTTTCTAGAAACCCCTTATTCTGTTAAAATACCCTTGGTTTTGTTTGGTTTTCATTTACTTTCCATGGCTGACCGTTGATGTTGAAAAATTGGTTGATATTATTGATGGGTTTTTCAGATTTTCTGCTATTTTTTCAAAGTTTAACAGGAACCCTAAACTCGGTTCAATCGAAGCCTGTTGAAATCAAAGGTATATTTCTAAAAAACTTAAATTTTTTAAAATTCCCTTGCTTTTTTCTGGTTGTCATTTACTTTCCATGACTCACCGTTGATGTTGAAATATCGGTTGATATTATTGATGGATTTTTCAGATTTCCCACTAATTTTGTTTAAAGTTTAATAGGAACCATAAACCTAGTTGAATCAAAGGTATTTTTGGAGACCCTAAGTTTTTACACACCATTTCTTTTGTTTGGTTTTCCAATTTTTTTCATGGCTTAGCTTTGAACTTGAGAATTGCTTACTATTACCGATGGGCTTGACTTTGTGTTCAAAACACATTTGATATTACTGATGGGTTCCTGTAAGTTTTCTTTTGTTTTAATATATTATTGATGGGGTTTGCCAAATTCTTGAATATTTGATATTGATCGACTTGCAATAAATTGTTTTATTTCTTATAGCATCCCTAAACCCAAATCCTAGTCAACTCTTCTTTACTCTACTCATTAACCATGCCGCCACCCAAACGTCAAAAATCCATTAAGCCAACACCATCTTTTGATGTCTACTGTTTTAAAACCGAGGATGAAAAGAACAAATTTTATAAACATTTCTAAAACAGACCAATTCGTAAGGAGCATGTTGTGGATATGAACAAATTTTATAAACATTTCTACAATAGACCAATTCGCAAGGAACATGTTGTGGACATGAATTTCCTTCAGAACCCATACTACAACTTCAAAATGAGCTCAACATTCACTAAATGGGGTTGGAATGATTTTTTTAGGATCAAACCAACCGTTTGTGAAAGTATTGTACATGTCTTTTACAGTAATGCCACAATTGAACGTGAGCCAAATTTATCTAAGGAGATCATAGGCATCAACTCTTATGCTATGCGTAAGGATCTCTTTATCTCTCTCGATACAATTGCATCTGCTTTAGGTATTGAAAATAAAAGCCCTTATGATGAAACTGAAACTACCTCTATTGAAAAGTACAAAGACCATAGCCCTAGAAATCTTCCTTTTGAAGAGAGAATCTTTCACCTTATTGTGTCATTGTTTTTCCGATCATGCGCTGAAAAAGCATCAATAATCTGAGATATTGATTATTAGTGGCTTAACCAATATTGAACTGAGGTTGCTCCTAACAATGTCAAAACCATTTTCCTCCAGCTAGCATCCTTTGTCACTAAGGGCATTGAGTCTCAACCTCTCTTCCATATGCTTGTGTCCTTACACACATCTTTGAGAAGAATGATGTTGATTTTTCTTTTAACCCACATATCCTTTAAAGGAAAAAGATTGACATTTATTCGGCTCGCAAATGCAGATTCGACTTTTGAAAGGATTGTTGGATTTATAAAGGTGAGGAGTCAAAAGATGCCACCAACTCCCAAAATATAGAACAACATTTAGCTTTACCTACCAAAGAAGCTTCTTCTTCAAATCGAGAAGGGATTACGATGAAGTCACTGCTTGACTACATGGTTACTTGTCGTGACTTTGTTGATTCGTAGTTCGCTGACCTTCGTAACCATGCTGATTCGCAGTTCGCTAGGCTTTGAAACCTTACTGAATCTTAGTTTGTTGAGTTTTGTATCCATGTAGATTCGTAGTTTGTTGAGCTTCATAAGATGCCGATTCTCAATTTGTATAGATTAGCAAGGAAATGGCCTCCCTTTGTCAAGAATTCAGTACCCACAAGACAGATGACTAGACTTTTATTATAATGACATTTGAAATTGTTAATATTTTATAGAATTTGATGTGTATGAACTTAAGTTTTGATGGACTTCATTTTATTTTATTTGAGTTACATTTTTTCAAATTGAAATTACATTGCTTTTTATTTTATTTTATTTGCCAAAATTATATATTGTTCTTATAATTCTCTCCATTTCCATATTTGCACAGTGCAATGTCAACTGTTTGAGTTTTCCTTCGACGATGTATACTGGAAGTTTTAAATCATGTGTTGAATGAAACATTGTTCACTGTTATTGTGGATTATAATCACCAGTTTGCAATTCAACTGTACCACAAAACAAAGGGAAGAGATTTTATGGATGTGCTAAAGGCCTAGGAGTATTAAGTAATAAGTTGGGTTTACTGTTCCAGTGATTCGATTAATGCGTTATTCTGAATTTCTTTTGCACATTTGTAGGGCGATTGTTATTTCTTTAAATAGATTAACAATGATGGAAATTCAATCTATGTTGAAGAATTGAGAAATCAGGTTCACATGTTGTTGGCTGAAAACAGGGAAATTTGAATTCAGAATGCCAAATTGTAGAAATTGGTGAATATGGATGAAGTAAGAAGGTTGGACAAAAACTAGACAAATTTGAAGTCGAAAGAAAAACCTGAAAAGCAATGTGATGTTCTACAAGTCTGTTTTGATTATTTCATGGCCATGTTATGTTGTAATAAATTTTTTCATCTAGAGATATGAACAAGATTCAAGTTACCTTCTAGAAAACAAACAATGCTAGAATACTTTTGGAAACTAACAACTGCTTGTTTATCGTGAATGTAATACTTAATATTCACAACTAGTAAGAAATCGAAACCTATCATGAAAACAACTTACGCGACTGTACATTAAAGGAATCAAAGTTGTACTCTAACACGACTCATGTCAAGAATCTCTTACGTACATCGCTGACACGTCATTTCATTTTTTGGATTCTCTATTGTACGTGCCTGACACATCTTCTCTTGTCAGGATTACTATCTATAACAGAACTAACGTTTCGATACTTAAACATAGAAAATGTTCACAATCCTATAAAGTTTCAATACTAATCGCGTACAATGTTCATGTTCATGTATATTTATAGGTTCATATTTTATTGGCATTATTGAAACTTATGGAAGAAATTTGATACTTACACCGACAACGAACACCTTAAATGTTACCAAATCTTGTAAGATTTTAGGTTCATATTCAAGAATATCAAAACTCAACTTTAAGTATTGATACTAATCATTAAACATGTGACAGCAATGTTGTTTTCAAATTTGGGAGACAGATTGGCTGCACTAGAAGCATACAATGTCGAACGTGCTTAACGATATACTCAGCTCTGATTAAGTTGTCAAAATCCATTACATTTGGTATATTTGTTCAAGAAACCGATGTGTGAGAAATATGATGACCAACACAAATAAAAATTAGATTAAAAAGTAAGATCTGAAATTTGATACATAGTTCATTGATACTAAGCTTTGTTAAAATGAATGGAAGAATAGTACGTTTTTGTGTTGTCGTAGTTTGTACATATATCAAATTTGAATTTCAATTCCTCAATTATTTTATTTTTTCTCATGTTGTCTCTTGGAATACGTATAGAAACAACATTTTCGTCTGTGAAAGGTGGAGCACCTCTTACGATTCTTGATAAACTATCACCTTCATCAAAATTTACATACAACTCGATATTGATGCCCCTACACGGCTGTATCTCCTAAACATCTTGCAAAGGTTGCTTGTAGTACATATCATTAGCATGTAAGGTGCTTTAGGGTCGGGCTCATCAACAAGGATTTTGGCTTCCAATGAAGAAAATTTCTTCCTTGTTGATTTGCTAACCTCCATGGAAATCAACTCAAACAAATCATCCTTCTTGATGTTGCTGTTGAATGAAGTATAGAGTAAGTTCCTAAAAAGAAAACAGTTGCAGAAAATCTTGCCATAATTTTTTAAATAATGCTGTAAAATATGATAGAAGTGTGGAAGTATTTATAGAAGATTTGTAAGTGTAAAATTTGGGGTTCGACACCTAAAATTTTACCGATAGTTAGTTTAAGGTTCAACACTTAAAATGTTACTGATAATCAATTTGAGGTTTGGCACCTAAAATGTTACCGAAATTTAGTTTGGGATTTGGACCAAAAAATGTTAATGAAAGTTTGTTTGGGGTTTGGTACCTAAAATGTTACCCAAAATGGGTTTCAGGTTCCACACCTAAAATGTTACCGAAAATTAGTTTGGGGTTCGGGACTTAAAATGTTATTGACAATGAGTTTGGGGTTCAGAACCTATAATGTTATCAAAAAATAGTTTGGGGTTCATAATCCAAAATATTACCGAAATTAGTTTGGGGTTCGGACCCTAAAATGTTAATGAAATTCAGTTTCGGGTTCAGCACCTAAAATGTTACCTAAATTCATTTTGGCGTTAGGGAACCTAAATTATTACCGAGATATTTAACTTTTTAAGTTGAGTGAAACATTTCATTTGTCGCCAAAAATGTTACTGAAAATTAGTTTTTGTGGTTCGGGAACTTAAAATATTACGAACATATTTCACTTTTTAAGTTGAAAGGGAAACATTTCACTCGGCACCTAAAATGTTAGAAAAAATTAATTTAGGGGTAAAACATTCCATTCACCAACCTTAAATGTTACCCAAAACCTGTTTGAATTGGTTGGTAACCTGTAAATAGGAAAACAGGTAACGCCGTATATTAGCCACATTTTAAATGATGCACCGCAGACCCTCCGCTTAAATGGTGGGATTGTATTCTCACCAATTTCTTAGGTATTTGTCAATTTTCACCCCTTAGACCATGTTGCCCATAAGTAAATGGATTTTGTTCATATGAATCTGTTGTTGAATTTTAATTAGATGGTCAATTATTTGTGGTGTAAATTAGTTAAATATTTTTATTTAATATTTAAATAATGTTACATATATTTAAATATTGTTTAAATATTTAATGTATATTTATTAATATTATTTACAATGTTTATATGTTGAGATTGCATATTGCTTGAGAATTAATAAGTTAGAAGTTGATGTTTTAATTTTATTATTTGATTTATAAGATGTTTATTATCTTATAAAAAAATTATTAGGTTAAACTTATGATATAAAATTTTTATCACTATTTTACAGCTTTTAGATTTTTTTATTATTTACTTTGATTTATTTGACAATATGTCATAAATAATAAAAAATTAAAAACTTGAACATATTAAAAATTTAGCATTTGAAAATTCACAAAAATATTTTAATAGAGAGTAACAAGGGTATGAAAATATAAAAATACACTTAAAAATATTTAATATGATAATTATACTAAAAATATGATAAATATATAGTTTTGCAAATTTTAGATAGTGCAACAAAAATAGTTCTATGATTTTTTACGTAAATATTTTAAACTTAATATTAAAAGTTTAACATGTTAAAAAAATATAACAGGGAGACAATTTGATAAATTTTACTTCTTAGCAATTTTATATAACAAGGTGATGTAACATTCCCAATAATGTGTCAGTTGATGTTACATTTCGAATATCATATTTCTACAACCAATCTTACATTCTGTGAACCAAACTCATCCTAATAATATAAAATATAAATTCTTTCAACTGTCCCACTCCATAGTCAAATCTAAAAAGTCCACGACGGAGATAAAAGAAATATAATTGATTATTAAAATATAAAATATTTTTGCGAGACTATTACTCTTTTATATAATTGATTATTAAATTAAAATTTATTTTTATAATTTTACTCATCAAATTATAAATACAACGTATAATATCTGTACTTTATTTTCATGACATTTTAATACTTATAATACATATAATATGTTTAGTCTTCTATATTTACATATTTAATCAATTTAGCCTCAATTCCAAAAAAATCAATAAATTTACAAGTCATTTTAATTTGGTCCTTCTTTTCTTCTTCTCCGATGCACCTTCCTCTGTTTTCTTTCTTGCGGAGGCTATTGTCGATGCTACTTTGTCCGGAACTGATACTAATCCAATTTTTTACTTCCAAAACCAATTAAAAAAATTTCTCTTTCAATTTGTTTTTTTAATAACTGAGGTATATAATTTTCTTAGCCACCAAACAGAACTATTAACCCACCGCCATCACCGCTTGAATTGTGCATCGTATTCAAACATAATCATTCACTTGATAAATGCCTCCACTTATCCTTCTCACATTCTTCAGATTCAAGCTCAAATTATTTACCGAATCCTCCTCAAAAACAACTTCATAACTCAAAATTTCATCGATTCATGTGACTTTTAAACGAAGCCTATGCCTTCCTCGTCCTTTCAACTCAAAACCAAGACCCTATTCAACTCAGAACCAACACTAATTCTAAACCAATAAATTAACCATACGCAAGTCGCTCTATTTCCAACAAGCACAATCAAGAGTAAAAAATGAAATTGCTATCTCTTCTCAATTTTGAAAATAAGGGGTTTTTTCATTTAAGATTTGAGGCTTCAATCTTGTGTTTATAGGTTAAAATTTAAATCCTATAATCATATTACCTTATACTTTAGACCCTATAAATATTAAAATTTAACCCCTAAATCTTAAAATTAAGGTGCTTATAAAAATATTTTATTTCGACAGCTGTGTATTGAATATAAATTTTTGAAAGGGTAGGACTGTTTTTAATCGATTTGGGGTTTTAATCTTAGGTTGAATTTTTAATCGATGTTAGCACATCAGTTGATGACCCGTCGGGATTTGACGATGTCACTGACCCGAACCATAGGAAGCAACAGCAGCGTCACTGACCCCTGACCCGTTGTTTAAGATTTAAGACCCTGCTGAAGGAGTATTGAACTTGACCGTGATTGGTGCGGAGGTGAAATTATAAACATGGCCCATATGGGTTGGAGGTTAGACTTGAGAGTGCATAAGGGGCCATTTCCAACAACATTGAAAACTGATGGATCAATGAGAAAAGTGTAAGGTCTAATCGTATAAGTGAGAAAAACTTCAATACATTACATAAGCCTTTTAGTTTTAGGGGTTAGGGGTTTAGTTTAGGGTTTAGTTTAGAGGTTTGGATTGTATGGTTTAGAATTTAAGATTAGTATTTATAATTTAGGGTTTATAGTTTAAAGTTTGTGGTTTAGTTTTTTGGGTTTATGTTTAGTAATTTAAGATTTAGGTTTATAGTATAAATATGCAGACTTGTACAAAATAAAACACAAGTCTGTGTATCAAAATTAAACTCTAAGTAAGTTCTAAATAAGACTGATAGGCTAAGCATCTCTCTTTATGGAGAAATTATTATATAGTCCCGGCTCACCACGTCATTCATGGTTTATCCAATGAGATTCATTCATTTAATGACGTGTAAGAAAGATGTGAAGATTCACCTTGGAAAAAAATGAGATGAAAAATTATTGTTATATTGGACCATGAATGACGTGATGAGCCAGACCCATCTAATCATTTTTTCTCAATATGGGGCGAATAAGACAAAAGTGCAAGGCTTACAAGTGCCCCTAGATTTGGTACACCGAGTATTGAGGCATTTAAAGAATTGCCTTGTATCCGGAGTTGATTTTGAAAGCATCTTTATAGGACTAATGCCTCTCCCATTGAAGTAACTTGTAAGAGTAATAATAATAATATCCTTTTCCATTTGAATAAGGTAAAATGACAGAGATGGTGTTTACTTGGATTGTTATTAATCAAGTGGTGGAAGCAACAATCATGTATTCTAGGATAGACACAAGATTTTATGTTAAGGGTACAAACTGTTAGATATTTTATATTAGAATTTTAAGGGTGTGAAATTACAAAATTTTAAGGGATGCAAACTTAGATCATCGATAGAAAATAAAAAAAATACATAAACTATATGACAATTTGAATAAGGTAAAATCGCATATGGAGTTTACTTGGATTGTTATTAATCAAGTGGTCGAAGCAGCAACCATGTATCCAAGGACGAACACATTGTAACACCCTCGACCCGGATGTTACAATTTGGGCCTCAAGCCCAAACCAAAACCATAAAAATTTTGCAACTAGATTTAGCCCATAACACACTCATTGCATGAAAACCCATTAAGTTCAAGTATTTCAAGGTAGGATAATAATAATTAAAACGTTACATGAGGAGCTCCGTTTAAAATACATAGTTAAAAGCATTCGACACTTAAGTTAAAATCCAAAATATGAGTTACAATACAATCATAGTGTCTTGTGAATACATAGCCCATTATAATCTAAGTACTGTACTCGGACACAAGTCGATGTTGAAGTTCTACTCCGATGGTGCTCCAACGATGCAGGCCAAACCTACTAACCTGTGAACGGAAACAACAATTCCGAACACTGAGCTAACAAAGCTCAGTGGATACACTTCCACTCTACCATGCTTCATGCAAATAAAAAATATGAGAATGCAGCTAAAGGAATGATATCATGGCATAATGTAACAACATTGGCGCTACCTCTAGCCGCCTAAACACAAAGTAAACAAAGGAAGGTATTAACCACTCACAACACGTAACACATCATACCAACAAACCTGGAGTGAGGCCTAGTGCCGCACAGCTTTGGGAACGTACTATAATGCCTCGGTTTTGGGTCTAGCGGTTTTGAGGCTTGTTAGACAATTTGATGGACTGGGTTAGGGATTCGAGTCGGATTTTGGAGTAAATATTTTTGTGAAAGATAAAAATATAGAAAATGGTTAAAAATCATATTTTAATATATGAAAAATATTGGTGAAATCAATTTTGGAAAATGAGATTTAGAAGGGTGACATTTTGGTCAGTGACTAAAATGTAATTTTTGAAAATTGTTTTTAAAGGTGACTAAATTGTAAAAGATCAAATTCTTAGAATCTTTAAGGAGATATTTTACCAAGTTGTTGCTGGTGGTTTCTCCCTTCAATTAAGACTTTTTAACATGTGTTTTTAAAGGTAATTAAAAGGGATTTTGGATAATAAAAGTTATTGTTTTTAAAGAAATTTGACGTAAACTTTTCTCTCAACTTTTCTCTCCACTTCTTTTCTGCCAAACACTCTTGTTTTCATCAAAATCCAAAGGTGAAAGATCTTTTTACTTGGATTCTTGATTTGTAATTGCTTCTTTACCTTTGATTTACAAAACCTCATTGAGGGAGAAATCACACAATAGAGGTAAGGTTCATTCTTCTCCTCTATTGATGGTTCTTTATTGATATTCCCAATTATTTGATCCTTGATTAATGATTTATAATCTGATGTTATGTTTTTATAATGAATAATTGATTTAATTAGGATTAATTGGTGAAATTATGGAAGATTCGTATTGGATCTATTTTCTAGTGTTGAGGATTGATTTTAAACATATTTTGGATGATTTATAATTTTGATAAGTTGTTTTTAACATTGGAATCCCGAAACTCCTTGAATCCTTGATTATTAAGTTGTTAGATTTGTGTTTTTGTGGAGTTGTGGTAGCTGTGTAGTTGCTGGAAGTTTATGGACGAATTAATCCTATTTTTAGAGGTTATTAGATGTTGATTGAAGTGTTAGATTGATAGATTGTGGATGGTTGTGTTTGGAAAGGGTTAGATGATGATTTCGGTTGTTGTGGTTGGGTAATTGTGAAAGGATTGTGAGTTTTGCAAGGAATTGTTGTTGCAGTGTTTTGAATGCATTGAGATGCATTAATCATCTGTTGTAATGTGGTTAAAATAGGGAAGATCGATCCGGAAGCGATCGGTGAAGCTTTTGAGGCTTCAGACGCTTGTTTTCGCGCCGGTGAATTGAGGTTTCGCATATCGGTGAGTGAGAACGTGGATTTCAGCTTTGAAATGATTTAAAAGTGGTTTATGGAAGTTTAAACTGAGCTTGAAACGCTGGTTTAAACTCGGAAGTAAGTATGACGTGGTTTTCTCTCTCGGTCTTGCTTTGATGAAATGGTTTTATGCACTTGTTTTGATTTACATTGTACCTATTATTTAAGCATGTTTTAAAGTATATGAGATACTATTTTTTGATCATGAAATGATGATGGATGCACGTGGTAAGTGATCCATGTAAGTATATGGTTTATACTTGAGTTTTAAGCATGTGGTGTTGCTTGGAAAATGGTTTGGTTTAATGCTTGTAAAAACATTGAGGTAAATGGTGAATTATATTGGTAAGTGATGTAGTTTTAAAAATTGTTATCGGATATAGTTGGTCGGCCATAGGATTGATAGTGCACTATAATAAGTCGCCTTGGATGTTGAGGGGTTTTGATTTGGTGTATCAAAAACTCCATCCAAGTACCCTAATGGTCAAGGGGTTATATGGTACCGTAAACTCCTGTTAGTGGATTAAGCGTCTAACCGATGATTGGAGTTGGTGTCCCCGTGAGTTGTAAATTGTACTCGGTTTGTAATGTACTGCGATTGTGATTGTATTGCTATTCCGGTTGAGATGGCTTGAAGTGTTGTGAGAACACTTGTTGAATTCGTGTATCCAATGAACTATTTTGATAAAGGAACTTGGTTATGATCACTTGTAAGCCAATATAATTGTTAATGTATCATTGAAAGGTTTATGTTGTATAATGTGATTTATACATGTTTACTCTTTAAGCTTTGCATATGGTTGTTATGCATGGGAAGGCTTAAATTGAGGTTTAGCAATGGGATTTGTTGTTGGTTAGTGTTACATGTTGCATATGGTTTAATATGTTGGTTTTTAAAGATGTTAAGTGCATGGTTTTCAAGGCATGATAATGTTTTAAATGATGTTTAAAAGATGATTGAAATGGGATTTCAATGTGTTGTAAAGGAATGGTTTTAATGCATTGATGGTGTGTTGTTTTTGAGCACTCCTCACTAAGCCTAGTGTGCTTACGCTCTCTTTTTCCATCAATGCAGAGAATTAAAGGCTTGAAAGGCAACGGGAAGCAAGGGATCACAAAAGTACTTGGTATCAAAAGTTTGTTTTTGGATTAGACTATAAGTAATAAGGGCAATTGGGGTTTCGTTGTTGTTTTGGGAGGTGTTTTGCTAAACTCCCTATTTGAGCATGTTTGTTTTGCTGCTCTTGGGTTGTAAAAGGCCATTTTTGGTTGGTTATGGTGATGGTTTGAGATTTCATGTTTTGCTTGCTTTGGTTTGTAGAAAGCATGCCTCTAGATTTACATTTGAAGCATGTTGCCATGAATTGATGTTGGAACTGGGTTGCTTTGATGTGGTTTGACCCTTAAATATGTTGGATGTATGCTAGAAGCATGTTAGGGTGTTTTGGTATGTTCGAAAGCATATTAAACCAGGAAAAGTGGACTTTACAAGCCCAAGATACCGATACGGGTGTCCCTGTTTCGGTACGAGTAAGCCATTTCAGGCTTAGTGTACCGGTACGCGGGCAAACATTTCGATATGTGCTTAGGCAAATTTGGCCAATGTTTCGGTACGCAAGGAGCTGTTTCAATACGACACAGTGTTTTTATTATGAAGGGTGTTTCGATACGCGGGGGCATATCGAAACGAGTTTTGGCTACTGGAATTTTGGAGTTTGAATTAATAAAGGCGTATCGATACACCTCCTTGCCTATACTGATACGGTGACAGTTAAATTAGTTATTTGGTATATTCTGATGTTCTATTTTCTTACGTTTTAGTCCCTGAATGTTGTAGATGCAATTGAATGAGTATGAATGACCTTCTTGAGCTGCTTTTTGACATGTAAGCATGAAACCTGTTTAATTAAAGTTTGATAACATAAAAATGAGCAAGGTCCCTGTAGTTTTCCTAAATTGCAATTTGGTCCCTAAATTGCAATTGTGTTCAATTGGATGTCGATTCGATGCTCGATTGAGTTAAGTTTTCACCTGCGATCAGTATGTACATGTAGGATAATAATTGTTCATCGAGACAAGATAAAAGAAAAAAATAGACGTGTTTCGGGTTTCATCTTAATGGTTTACTTCGGTAAACCTAATGTAGCTCGCTCGGTTTGGTCTTGCGACTAGGTCGGGTCAATAGGGTTACATTTGGTGGTATCAGAGACAGGTTTACGATATTTTGGAGTTGGTTTGATTGTTGTAATGTTGTTATGATTTGTAATCCGTTGTTTGTGATGCATGGTGATTATAATATGCACGGTGGTTACTTTATGCCATGTTGGGGGGAAATTTGGGAAACCCATTGCCTTATTATTATAGTCTGAAATGTTAAGATTTTGAAAAGAAAGTCTTGGATCCTTGCTCGGAGATGGCCTAGCCATTTTTTGAATGATTATCATGTCTTAGATATATTTTAGCACGATGAGACCGAATAGAGAGTTGCGATCTGGTACGATTGTTGCTGCCGTTGGGCAGGGAGGTAAGAGGAGGATGTTGTACCTCATAGGGGTTTGCCACCCCCAAGTATGTACCACATGTGCCAGTTAGGCCAGTGTTAGGGAATACGGCGCCTTGAAATAGGCAATGTTTGGAGCTTTTTAAGATGTTGTTGCTGTAGCGCATGTGTCTACGCCAGCTGTTAGATAAGCAGGGTTGCCGTTGGAATTTCTCCATAGTTTTGGGAGGAGTTAGGTCTCGTGGGTTGTCACCTGAGGCATCCGAGGTGTGGATGGCTAGTTCTTTTCGGATTTTTGGATCAAGTGGGGTGTAATAACACCCATAAATTGGGATGTGTTATATCCCTACTGCAAGGTGATGTTTATAGTTGGTGAACAACTGTATTTGCGGGCATGGAACCCAATAATGTAGATTGGGAGTTTTTCAAGCTATCTTTAAGTAGAAGTACCTGGGACTTAGATACTGGGATGAAATGAAACGAGAGTGGGTGGCTTGGGTGTAGGGTAGTATGTCTGTTTCTCAGTATGAGGTGTAGTTTGTGAGGCTGAGCCAGTATGCACCTGAGTTAGTCCCTGACGAGCATCAACGATATGATCATTTCTGCTACGGGTTGTTGTAAGAGGTTAAGACGTACATGCTTGCTGCTGAATATACCGATTTTGATGTGTTGGTTACACGAGCCAAGGACATTGAGCAGAACCTTGGTTTGGCTTCTAGGTGTCGAGGCTTTAGCTCTGGTAAGAGAGTGACAGATTCCAGTTTTGGCAGTGGTTAGTCCAAGAGACACAGTGATAGGAGGTATCGCCCTGAGCTGAGGCGTGGTGGAGGTGTTGTTGGGCGTGGAGCGCAGGGGCAGGGTACCTAGGTTAGGGCTCCACATAATACCTGTTGGGCGTGTGGATCGCGTGATCATTTGAGGCAAGATTGCCCACATTTGGCCAGAGAGGGTTAGGCACCAGCGGCAGTTGTGGCCTGTAACCCCCTCGACCTGGCCTAGTCGCAAGACCGAACCGAGTGAGCTATATTAGGTTTACCGAGGTAAACTGTGACGATGAAACCCAAAACATGACCATTATTTTCCTTTTTATCTTGTCTAGAAGCACAATTATTATCCTATACGTATACACTGATCACAAGTGAAAATCCAATTCAATCGGGCATCAAATTGACATCCAATTGAACACAATCGCAATTTAGGGACCAAATTGCAATTTCAAAAAACTATAGGGACTTAGCTCATGTTTATATTACCCAATTTCATGCATTCATGTCAAAGATCAGCTCAAAACGATCATCCATACTCATTCAATTGCATCAACAATATTCAGGGACTAAAACGTAAGAAAATAGTACTTCAAAATATACCAAATAACTAATTTAAAGGTAACTGCATCGGTATGGTTACACGCGTTTCGATACGACTTTGCTATTTAAAAGCCCCGGATTCTAGTAGCCAAAACTCATTCCTATACGGCCCCGCGTACCGAAATGCCCTTCATAAAAACATTGTACCATGTCGAGACACTTTCCCGAGTTCCAAAACACTGGCCAATTTTACCTTGGCCCGTACCGAAACAGTTGCCTGCGTACTGGTACGCTAAGCCTGAAATGGCTTACTCGTACCGAAGCAGGGACACCCGTACCGATACGCCTGGACCTATAATGTCCTCTTTGCTGGTTTAACATGCTTTCAAACATACCAAAACACCCTAACATGCTTCTAGCATACATCCAACATATTCAAGGGTCAAACCACATCAAAACAACCTAGTTTCAACATCAATTCATGACATCATACTTCAAATGTAAATTTAGGGCATGCTTCCTAAAATCCAAAGCAAGCAAAATGTGAAATCTCAAACCATCACCACAATCAAACCAAAATGGCCTTATACAACCCATGAGCAGCAAAACAAACTTGCTCAAATAAGGAGTTTAGTAAAACACCTCCCAAAACAACAACGAAACCCCCATTGCCCTTATTACTTATAGTCTAATCCAAAAACATACTTCTGTTACCAAGTCTTTTTGTGATCTCATGCTTCTCGCTGCCTTCCAAGCCTTTAATTCTCTATATTGATGGACAAAGAGAGCGTAGGCACACTAGGCTTAGTGAGGAGTGCTCCAAAACAACACACCATCAATGCATTAAAACCATTTCTCAACAACACATTGAAATCCCATTTCAATCATCTTTTAAACCTCATTTAAAACATTATCATGCCTTGAAAACCATGCACTTAACATCTGTAAAAACCAACATATTAAACCATATGGAACATGCATCATTAACCAACAGCAAATCCCATTGCTAAACCTCAATTTAAGGCTTCCCATGCATAACAACCATGTGCAATGCTTAAAGAGTAAACATGTATAAATCACATTATACAACATAAACCTTTCAATGATACATTAACAATTATATTGTCTTACAAGTGATCATAACCAAGTTCATTTACCAAAATAGTTCATCGGATACACAGATTCAACAAGTTTTCTCACAACACTTCAAGCCATCTCAACCAGAATAGCGATACAATCACAATCGCGGTACATCACAACCGGGTACACTTACAACCCACGGGGACACCAACCCATTCCTCGGTTAGATACTTAATCCACTAATGGAGTTTACGGTACCATAGAACCCCTCGACCGTTAGGGTACTTGGATGGAGTTTTCGGTACACCAAATCAAAACCCATCAACATCCAAGGCGACTTATTATAATGCACTATCAATCCTATGGCCGGCCAAGTATATCCGATAACAATTTTCAAAACCAAATCACTTGCCAATATAATTTACCATTTACCTCACTGTTTTCACAAGCATTTAACAAAACCATTTTCAAAGAAACAACACATGCTTAAAACACAAGTATAAACCATATACTTATATGGATCACTTACCACGTGCATCCATCATCATTTCATAATCAAAAACGTCTCACATACTTTGAAACATGCTTAAACAATAGGTACAATGTAAATCAAAACAAGTGCATAAAACCATTTCTTAAAAGCATGATCGAAAGAGAAAACCACAACATACTTACTTCCGGGTTTAAACCAACGTTTCAAGCTCAGTTTAAACTCCCATAAACCACCTTTAAATCATTTCAAAGCTGAAATCCACGTTCTCACTCACTGATAGGCGAAACCTCAATTCGCCGACGCAAAATCAAGCGTTCGAAGCACCGCAACAACAATTCCTTAGTTTAAACTTCCGGATCAACCTCCCATGTTTTAACAACATTACAACAGAGGATTAATGCATCTCAATGCATTCAAAGCACCGCAACAACAATTCCTCATGGACTTCCATAATCCTTTCACAATTACCGAGCCACAACAACCGAAATCATCAACTAACTCTTTCCAAACACAACCCAGCCACAATATATCAATCTAACACTTCAATCAACATCAAACAACATCTAAAAATAGGATTAATTCATCCATAAACTTCCAGCACTACACAGCCACCACAACTCCACAAAAACACAAATCTAACAACTTAATCAAATATTCATGAGTTTCAGGATTCCAATGTTAAAAACAACTTATCAACATTATAAATCATCCAAAATATGTTTAAAATCAATCATCAACATTGGAAAAAAGATCCAATACGAATCTTCCATAATTTCATCAATTAAACCCAATTAAATCAATTATTCATTATAAAAACATATAATCAGATTATAAATCATAATTCAAGGATCAAATACTTGGGAATATTAATAATGAACCATCAATAGAGGAGAAGAACGAACCTTACCTCTATTGTGTGATTTCTCCCTCAGTTGATTAATTAAAGCTAGAAAAACATAAGATTTCAATGAGGTTTTGTAAATCAAAGATAATGAATCAATTATAAATCAAGAATCCAAGTAAAAGGATCTCTCACCTCTAGATTTTGATGAAAACAAAAGTGTTTGGCAGAAAAGAAGTGGAGAGAAAAGTTACGTCAATTTTCTTTAAGATGATAACTAACTTTATTATCCAAAATCCCTTTTAATTATCTTTTAAAACACATGTTAAAATAACTCAATTGAAGGGAGAAATCACCAGAAAACACTTGGTAAATAGATCATTAAGGATCTCTCACCTCTGGATTTTGATGAAAACAAGAGTTTTTGGCAAAAAAGAAGTGGAGAGAAAAGTTACGTCAAATTTCTTTAAGATGATAACTAACTTTAATATCCAAAATCCCTTTTAATTATCTTTCAAAACACATGTTAAAATAACTCAATTGAAGGGAGAAATCACCAGCAAACACTTGGTAAAATAGCTCCTTAAGTTTCTAAGAATTTGACCCTTTTCAATTTAGTCACCTTTAAAAACAGTTTTCAAAAATTGCATTTGGGTCACTAACCAAAATGTCACCGTTCCAAATCTCATTTTCCAAAATTGATTTCACCAATATTAATCATATATTTAAATATGATTTTTAACCATTTTCCATATTTTTATCTCACTAAAACATATTTACTCCCGAATCCGACTCGAATCCCTAACCCGATCCACTGAATTGTCTAGTAAACCTCAAAACTGCTAGGCCCAAAACTAGGGCGTTACAACTCTCCCCCACTTAAGAAATTTCGTCTGGGAAATTTACCTGGAGGAAACAACTGTGGAAATTGTTATAACATGTCCGTCTTGCACTCCCACGTGACCTCCTCAACTCCGTGGTGCCTCCACAACACCTTAACAAGCTCAACCGTCTTGCCACGCAGAACCTTACTGCCGGTGTCAAGAATCTCTACTGGTTCCTCATCATAAGATAGATATGGCCTTAACTCAATATCCTCCACTGGTATAACATACGATAGATCCAACTGATACCTCTGCAACATCGAAACATGAAATACATCATGAATCCTCTCCAACTCAAAAGGTAACCTCATCCGATAAGCAACAGACATATACGCTCAGCCACCTCGTATGGTCCAATAATACTCGGGCTAAGCTTCCCTTTCCGCCCAAAAAAACATCACCTTCTTCCAAGGCGACACCTTCAAAAACACTCGATCACCAGCAGCATACTCTACATCCCTACGCTTCAAATCCACGTAAGATTTCTAACGATCTGAAGCCGTTCTCAAGCGCTCACATACCAACTTCACCTTTTCATTGGTGTCTTTCAACACATCAGGCATGGAAACATGTTTTTCCCCAACTTCATCCCAACACAACAGTGTACGGCACTTCCTACCATACAACGCCTCGTACGGTGCCATATATATACTAGCTTGATAACTGTTATTATAAACAAACTCCACCAAATGCAACTACTTTTCCCATGTTCCCTAGAACTCAATGATACAACATCTCAACATATCATCCAAAACTTGTATCATACGTTCCGACTGACCATCCGTCTGAGGATGATACGAAGTACTAAAATTCAATCGAGTTCTAAGAGCACGATGCAAGCACACCCAAAACCTTGCTATAAAATGCGGATCTCTATCCGAAACTATGGATTTGATTGCCCCTTGAAAACATACAATCTCAGAGATGTACAGCTCAGCCAACCTATCCAAGGAATGCGTCGTATGCACTGGCACAAAATATGCACACTTTGTAAACCAATCAACAATCACCCAAATGGAATCCTCTTTGGTCGGTGTTAAAGGCAACCCGGCACAAAATACATGGTGATTCTTTCCCATTTCCATTATGGTATCCTCAACGGTTGTAACAACCCGAAAGAAAACTGATGCTCAGCTTTCACTCGCTGACATACCATGCATTGATCAACAAATTCAGCCACGTCATTCTTAAAACCAACCCAATAGTACTCGTCTTTCAAACCTCGATACATCTTAGTACTACCGGGATGCATAGCAAAAGGACTAGCATACGTTTCGGCCAAAAAGCTACGCCTCAACTCCTCATCCTCAGGCACTACAACCCAACCCTTAAACCACAACACTCCATCATCATTAAAATGAAAATTTGTAGGATTCCCATCCATGATATCCTTCACATGCAGTACCAAACTCTCATCATGCGGTTGATTCTTCTTAATCAATTGTGACAAGGATGGTTTCACTTGCAACTCAGCTAACAACCTGTCGTCGCAAGTCACACTTAACCGAGCAAACATAGCTCTCAACTCCACAACAACTTTTCTAGTCAAAGCATCAGCTACAACGTTAGCTTTTCCTGGATGATACTTAATACATAGATCATAATCTTTAAGAAACTCCAACCATCTTCGTTGCCTAAGATTTAACTCCTTCTACGACATTAGTACTCAGTATAAACCACACACTTATCACCGTAAAGGTAATGCCTCCAAATTTTCAAGGCAAACACGACTGTGAAAAGCTCAAGATCATAAGTAGGGTAATTACGCTAATGCACCTTCAACTGTCTAGATGCATACGCAACTACCTTACCCTCCTACATCAACATGCAACCAAGCCCAACATAAGACGCATCACTATAGACAACGAACTCTTTTCTTGATTCAGGCTAAACCAAGACCCGAGTTCGCGTCAAAGCTTCCTTCAACCTTTCGAAAGCCCACTGCCTATCATCCGACCACTCAAAACGAACATTCTTTTGTAACAACTTGGTCAACGGAGTAGCTATACTGGAAAACCCTTAAACAAACCTACATTGATAACCATCCAAACCAAGAAACTCTGAACTTCTGTCACAGATTTAGGCACCTTCCAACTCATCACAGCCTCAACCTTGTGCGGATCAACACGAATCCCCTCGACCGATACCACATGCCTAAGGAAAACAACCTTCTTAAGCTAGAACTTACACTTGCTTAACTTGGCATAAAGATGATTAGCCAACAACATCTGAAGCACAATCCGTAAATGTCTATCATGATCCTCCTCGGTACGAGAGTACACAAGGATATCATCAATAAACATGACCACAAACTGATCTAAAAACTCACGAAACACCCAATTCATCATGTCTATAAAAGCAGCTAGTTCATTGGTCAAACCAAATGGCATCACCAAAAACTCATAATGCTCGTACCTCATATGAAAAGCTGTCTTGGGCACATCCACATCTTTCACCTTCAACTGATAGTACCCAAACCTCAAATCTATCTTAGAAAACACTGACGCACCCCTGAACTGATCAAACAGGTCATCTATCTGCGGCAAATGATACTTGTTCTTTACCGTCAACTTGTTCAGTTGCCGATAATCTATACACATCTGCAACATACCATCCTTCTTCTTCACAAACAACACCGGTGCACCCCACGGTGAAATACTAGGTCTAATGAAACCTCGATCAAGCAACTCCTACAGTTACATTTTCAACTCCTTTTAGGCCATGCAATACAGAGCAATTGACACTGGTGCCATATTCACAAAGATCTCAATGCCAAACTCCCCTCACGGTCAGGTGGCAACCTCGACAACTTTTCCAGAAAAATACCTGGAAACTCACATAACGTGCGAATATCCTGCACCCTCAACTCCTTCAAACTAGGATTCATAACATAGTCCAAGAAAGTATGACATCTAGAATCCATCATCCGACTCAGTTTAAGAGCCAAAACAAAATTAGACAAGAACTTAGCATTCTCACCTACAACCACCACTTCAAAATCATCAGAAAACTTCAAGGTTATCTGTTTGGTCTCAAAATCTACCACAGCCTTATGCTCGGTCAACCAATCTATCCCTAGAATAACATCAAAGCCATAGAATGGCAATTCCGTCAAATCCACGGCAAACACATGTCCCTAAACCATTAGGGACATCTACGATACAACTTTCTAACCACAACTGTCTCCCCAAGAGAACTAGTCACTCTAACACCCACATTAAGAATTTCAACAGGTATATCAAGCAACTGTGCATGCTCACTCAAGATGTATGAATAGGTAGAACCAAAATCAACCAACGAATACAACGACAAGGACCTTGAAGAAAAAGTACCTATAATCACATTGGTGTTATTGTGATCCTCACGGTACGTATACACCCTAGTCGGTCCACCTCTCTCAGGCTGGATAGCAACAGTATGAGCCACGGTCCTCTACCTAGCACCTCTACAGTAAAACGGGCCACGGCCACGACCACGGCCTCTCTGCGGAGCAATAACAGGTGCAGCACCCTACCAACAACAGATGGTCGCCAGATCTACAACTCCAACAAGCATTGGCCACAACAGTCGCAGGTGCCTGACCCTCTTTGGCTAAACGAGGGCAATCTCGCCTCAAATGATCACGCGATCCACAAGCCTAACAGGTAATATTTGGAGCTCTAACCTGGGTACCCTGCCCCTACACTCTATGCCCAACAACACCTCTACCACGCCTCGACTCAGGGCGATACCTCCTATCATGGTGTCTCTTAGCCTGACCACCATCAAAATTGGAATCTGCCACTCTCTTACTAGAGCTAAAGCCTCGAGACCCAGAAGCCAACCCAAGGTTTTGCTCAATGTCCTTGGCTTGCGTGACCAACATATCAAATATGTATAATCAGTAGCAAACATGTATGTCTTAACATCTTGAACCAGCCCATAAAAACCCGATCACATCGATGTCGCTCGTCAGGAACCAACTCAGGTGCATACTAACTCAACCTCACGAACTGCACCTCGTACTCAGAAATAGACTCCTAGGTACTTCTTTCGAAAAGCACTATAAAAAAACTCCCATGTTACATCCTCAGGTACCATCCCAGCTATCGTGGTTGTCCACCAACTATAAGCATCACCTTGTAACAGGGACACAACACAGCCTAACTTACGGGCACGAGAACAACCCATTTGGCCTAGTATCCTCTAAGTACTAGCCAACCAATCCTCGGAAGCCTCAGGTACCAAACCACGAAACTCAACTCTGCCCAGACTGCAAAGACGCTCTAGTGGCATACCTTGCCCAACCACTGGTGACGGTACATGAACACCCGCAACTGCTGCCTGGAACACACCAGTCATGACCTGAATAAAAGGTGCCATATCACCCATCCCTGGCCCAGCTGGCACAGATAGTACTTGCTCCACATTCGTAGGTAGATTAGGTAAGGGCAGCGGCAACCCCTTTGGAGGTACAACATCTCCCTCATCTCCCTACCCAACAGAAGCAGCAATCGTACCAGATCAAAACTCTCTCCTCGGTTCTATCGTGCTAAAAATATATCTAAGGCATGATAATCATTTCAAAACAAATAGTTAGGCCAGCTTCAAGCAATGATCCAAGACTTCCATTTCAAAATCATAACATTTCACACTATAATAATAAGGCAATGGGTTTCCCAAATTTCTTCCAAAATAGCATAAAGTAATCAGCGTGTATATTACAATCACCGTGCATATTAAACAACAGATTACAACATTACAACAATCATACCAACTCCTAATTATCGCAAAACTGTCTCTAATACCACCAAATGTAGACCGAACTAAGTAAGCTAAATTAGGTTTACCGAGGTAAACCGTGAAGATGAAACCTGAAACACGTCTATTTTTTCCCTTTTTATCTTGTCTAGATGCACAATTATTATCATACATGTACATATTGATCACAGGTGAAAACCCAATTCCATCAGGCATCAAATTGATATCCAATTGAACACAATCACAATTTAAGGACCAAATTGTAATTTTGGAAAACTACAGGGACTAAAACATCCATACTCATTCAAATCAAATCAAATATCAGCTCAAAACGATCATCCATACTCATTCAATTGCATCCACAACATTCAGGGACTAAAACATAAGAAAACAAAACTTCAGAATATGCTAAAAAACTAATTTAACGGTAACCATATCGGTACGCTTACACGCATTTTGACACGCCTTTGCTATTTAAAAGCCCCAGACTCCAATAGCCAAAACTTATTTCGATAATCCCCCGCTTATCAAAACGTCCTTCATAAAAACACTTACCGTATCGAAATGCTTTCTCGAGTACCGAAATGCTGGCCAGTTTTGCCTTGGCCCGTACCGAAATAGTTACCTGCGTTCCGGTACGCTAAGCCTGAAATAGCTTACTCGTACTGAAATAGGGACACCCATACCGATACGCCTAGACCTGTAATATCCTCTTTTGCTAGTTTAACATGCTTTCAAACATACGAAAACACACTAACATGCTTCTAGCATACATCCAACATATTCAAGGGTAAACCACATCAAAACAACCTAGTTTCAACATCAATTCATGACATCATAATTCAAATGTAAATCTAGAGGCATGCTTCAGAAAATCCAAAGCAAGCAAAACATGAAATCTCAAACCATCACCACAATCAAACCAAAATGGCCTTATACAACCCATGATCAGCAAAACAAACTTGCTCAAACAGGGAGTTTAGTAAAACACCTCCCGAAACAACAACGGAACCCCATTGCCCTTATTACTTATAGTCTAATCCAAAAACATACTTTTGATACCTTGTCTTTTTTGTGATACCTGTATCCCGCTACCTTCCAAGCCTTCAATTCTCTACATTGATGGACAAAGAGAGCGTAAGCACACTAGGCTTAGTGAGGAGTGCTCCAAAACAACACACCATCAATGCATTAAAACCATTTCTCAATAACACATTGATATCCCATTTCAATCATCTTTTAAACATCATTTAAAACATTATCATGTCTTGAAAACGATGCACTTAACATTTTTAAAAACCAGCATATTAAACCATATGCAACATGTATCATTAACCAACAACAAATCCCATTGCTAAACCTCAATTTAAGCCTTCTCATGCATAACAACCATATGCAAAGCTTAAAGAGTAAACATGTATAAATCACATTATACAACATAAACCTTTCAATGATACATTAACAATTATATTGGCTTACAAGTGATCATAACCAAGTTCCTTTACCAAAATAGTTCATCGGATATTAATTCAACAAGTGTCCTCACAACACTTCAAGCCGTCTCATCCAGAATAGTGATACAATCACAATCATGGTACATCACAACCGGGTACACTTACAACCCACGGGGACACCAAACCCATTCCTCAGTTAGATGCTTAATCCATTAATGGGAGTTTACGGTACCATATAACCCCTCGGCCGTTAGGGTACTTGGATGGAGTTTTCAGTAAACCAAATCAAAACCCCTTCAACATCCAAGATGACTTATTATAGTGCACTGTCAATCCTATGGCCGGCCAACTATATCCTATAACAAATTTCAAAACCACATCACTTACCAATATAATTTACCATTTACCTCACTGTTTTTACAAGCATTTAACCAAACCATTTTCCAAGCAACAACGCATGCTTAAAACACAAGTATAAACCATATACTTACATGGATCACTTACCACGTGCATCCATCATCATTTCATGATCAAAAAATAGTATCTTACATACTTTGAAACATGTTTAAACAGTAGGTACAATGTAAATCAAAACAAGTGCATAAAACCACTTCTTAAAAGTACGGCCGAGAGAAAACCACACATACTTACATCTGAGTTTAAACCACACATACTTACTTCTGAGTTTAAACCAGCGTTTCAAGCTCAGTTTAAATTCCCATAAACCACCTTTAAATCATTTCAAAGAAGAAATCCACATTTTCACTCACCGATACGTGAAACCTCAATTCACTGATGTAAAATCAAGCGTTCGAAGCCTCCAAAGCTTCACCGATCGTTTCCGGATAAACCTCCCATGTTTTAACAACATTACAACAGAGGATTAATGCATCGCAATGCATTCAAAGCACTGCAACAACAATTCCTCACGGACTTCCATAATCCTTTCACAATTACCCAACCACGACAACCGAAATCATCATCTAACTATTTCCAAACACAACCCAGCCACAATCTATCAATCTAACACTTCAATAAACATCTAACAACATCTAAAAATAGGATTAATTCATCCATAAACTTCCAGCAACTACACAGCCACCACAACTCCACAAAACACAAATCTAACAACCTAATAATCAAGGATTCAAGGAGTTTCAGGATTCCAATGTTAAAATAACTTATCAACATTAAAAATCATCCAAAATATGTTTAAAATCAATCCTCAACACTGGAAAATAGATCCAATACGAATCTTCCATAATTTAATCAATTAAACCCAATTAAATCAATTATTCATTATAAAAACATAAAATCAGATTATAAATCATAAATCAAGGATCAAATACTTGGGAATATCAACAAAGATCCATCAATAGAGGACATGAATGAACCTTACCTCTATTGTGTGATTTCTCCCTCAATTGATTGATTAAAGCTAGAAAAACATAAGATTTCAATGAGGTTTTGTAAATCAAAGATAAAGAATCAATTATAAATCAAGAATCCAAGTAAAAGGATCTCTCACCTCTGGATTTTGATGAAAACAATAGTGTTTGGCAGAAAAGAAGTGGAGAGAAAAGTTACGTCAAATTTCTTTAAGATGATAACTAATTTTATTATCCAAAATCCCTTTTAATTATCTTTTAAAACACATGTTAAAACAACTCAATTGAAGGGAGAAATCACCAGCAAACACTTGGTAAAATAACTCCTTAAAGATTCTAAGAATTTGACCCTTTTCAATTTAGTCACCTTTAAAAACAGTTTTCAAAAATTGCATTTTGGTCACTAACCAAAATGTCACCCTTCCAAATCTCATTTTTCAAAATTGATTTCACCAATATTAATCATATATTTAAATATGATTTTTAACCATTTTTCCATATTTTTATCTCACCAAAAAATATTTACTCCCGAATCTGACTCGAATCATTTACCCGGTCCACTAAACCGTCTAGTAAACCTCAAAACCGCTAGGACCAAAACCAGGGCGTTACATGACAAATGCTTGCTGGATTTGTGGGTTTGGCAACCATTTGAGACGTGATTGTCCTTTGTTAGCCAGAGGAGGGCAGGGTGTTACACCTGTTGTTGCTCCGCAGAGAGGCCGTGGTCGTGCCCGTGGCCCGTTTCAACACAGAGATAGTGGGCAGAGGATTGTGGCTCATACGGTTTCTATCCAGCCTGAGAAAGGTGGACCGGATAGGGTGTATTTTTCACTTTGAGGGTCGCAATGACACCGATTTGGTTATAGGTACTTTCACTTTACAGTCATTGCCATTGTATTCGTTGGTTGATTCTAGTTCTACCCATTCATACATCTTGAGTGAGCATGCACAGTTTCTTGATAAACCTGTTAAAATTCTTAATATGGGTGTTATAGTGACTAGTTCCTTTGGGGAGACAGTCATGGTTAGAAAATTGTATCGTAGATGTCCGCTGATGGTTCAAGGACGTGTTTGCTGTGGTTTGATGGAGTTGCCACTCTATGGTTTTGATGTGACCCTGGGAATATATTGGTTAAAAAGCATAGGGTTGTGGTAGATTTTGAGACCAAATAGATATCTCTAAAGTTGTCTGGTGATTTTGAGGTGGTGGTTATTGGTGAGAATGCTAAGTTCTTGTCAATGATGTTTTGACTTTAGAAGTGAGACGGTTGTTGGATTCTGGATGCCAGGATTTCTTGGCCAATGTTAAGAATCCTGGTTCAAATGAGTTAAGGGTGCAGGATATTCGCACGGTATGTGAGTTTTCAGATGTTTTTCTAGAAGAGTTGCCAGGGTTGCACCCGATCGTGAGTTAGAGTTTGGCATTGAGATCTTTGCAGATACAGCACTAGTGTCTATTGCTCCGTATCGCATGGCCCCGAAGGAGTTCAAGGAGTTAAAAACACAACTGCAGGAGTTGCTTGATCGAGGTTTCATTAGACCTAGTATTTCACTTAGGGTGCACCGGTGTTGTTTGTGAAGAAAAAGTATGGTACATTGCGGATGTATATAGATTATCGACAACTAAACAAGTTGACGATAAATAACAAGTATCTTTTGCCGCGGATAGATGACCTGTTTGATCAATTCAGGGGTACGTCGGTGTTCTCTAAGATACATTTGAGGTCTGGGTACAATCATTTGAAGGTGAAAGATGTGGATGTGCCCAATATAGCTTTTCGTACGAGGTTTGGGCATTATGAGCTTTTGGTGATGACATTTAGTTTGACCAATGCACTAGTTGCTTTCATGGACATGATGAATCGGGTGTTCCATGAGTTTTTATATCAGTTTGTGGTCGTGTTTATCGATGATATCCTTGTGTACTCTCGTATCGAGGAAGATCATGATAGACGTTTATGGATTGTGCTTTAGACTTTATTGGCTAATCAGTTGTATGCCAAGTTAAGCAAGTGTGAGTTCTGGCTTAATGAGGTTATTTTTCTTGGGAATATGGTATCAGCCGAGGGAATTCGTGTTTGTCTGTACAAGATTGAGCCTGTGATGAGTTGGAAGATGCCTAAATCTGTGACAGAAGTTTGGAGTTTCTTTGTTTTGGCTGGTTATTACGTAGGTTTGTTAAAGGGTTTTCTAGTATAGCTGCTCCATTAACCAAGTTGTTGCAAAAGAATGTTTGTTTTGAGTGGTTGGAGGATAGGCAGCGAGCTTTTGAAGGGTTGAAGGAAGCTTTGACGCGAGCTCCGGTCTTAGTTCAGCCTGAATCAGGAAAATAGTTTATTATTTATAGTGATGCATCGTATGTTGGGCTTGGTTGTGTGTTAATGTAGGAGGGTAAGGTAGTTGCGTATGCATCTAGACCGTTGAAGGTGCATAAGCGTAATTACCCTACTCATGATCTTGAGCTTGCCGCAGTCGTGTTTGCTGTGAAAATCTGGAGGCATTACCATTACGGTGAGAAGTGTGTGGTTTATACGAATCATTAGAGTTTGAAGTATCTGATGTCGCATAATGAGTTAAATCTTAGGCAACGAAGATGGTTGGCGTTGCTTAAAGATTATGATCTATCTATTGAGTATCATCCGAGAAAAACTAATGTTGTAGTTGATGCTTTGAGTAGGAAAGCTGTTGTGGGGTTGAGAGCTATGCTTGCTCGGTTAAGTGTGACTTGCAACGACGGGTTGTTAGCTGAGTTGCAAGTGAAACCATCATTGTCGCAGTTGATTAAGGAGAAAAAACCGCATGTGAAGGATATCATAGATAGGAATCCTACGGATTTTCATTTGAATGATGATGGAGTGTTGTGTTTTAAAGGTCAGGTTGTGGTGCCCGAGGATGAGGAGTTGAGGCATATCATTTTGACCGAAGTGCATGCTAGTCCTTTTTTTATGCATCCCGTTAGTACTAAGATGTATCGAGGTTTGAAGGAAGAGTACTATTAGGTTGGCTTGAAGAAAGATGTGGCTGATTTTGTTGCTTGATGCATGGTATGTCAGCGAGTGAAAGCTGAGCATCAGTTTCCTTCTGGGTTGTTGCAACCGTTGGGGATACCGGAGTGGAAATAGGAAAGAATCACCATGGATTTTGTGTCTGGGTTGCGTTTGACACCGACCAAAAATGATTCCATTTGAGTGATTGTCGATCAATTTACAAAGTGTAGGCATTTCGTGCCAGTGCATACGACGTATACCTGGGATAGGTTGGCCGATCTGTACATATCTGATATTGTGCGTTTCCACGGGGTGCCCAAGTCCATAGTTTCGGATAGATATACGTATTTTACAGCAAGGTTTTGGATGTGTTTGCATCGTGCTCTTAGAACACGGCTGAATTTCAGTACTTCTTATCATCCTCAGATGGATATACAGTCAGAACATGTAATACAGGTCTTGGAGGATATGTTGTGGTGCTGTATCATTGAGCTCCAAGGAACATGGGAAAAACAATTACCTTTGGTGGAGCTTGCCTATAATAACACTTATCACGCTAGTACACAGATGGCACCGTACAAGGCATTGTATGGTAGGAAGTGTCTACACCGCTATGTTGGGTTGAAGTTGGGGAAAAACATGTTTCCATGCCTGATGTGTTGGAAGACACCAATGAAAAGGTGAAGTTGGTATGTGACCGCTTGAGAGCAACTTCGGATCTTTAGAAATCCTGCGCGGATTTGAAGCGTAGGGATATAGAGTATATTGTTGGTGACCGAGTATTTTTGAAGGTGTCGCCTTGGAAGAAGGTGATGCATTTTGGGCGAAAAAGAAAGCTTAGTCCGAGGTTTATTGGACCATACGAGGTGGTTGAGAACGTGGGTCCTGTTGCTTATCGTTTGAGGTTACCTCCTGAGTTGGAGAGGGTTCATAATGTGTTTTATGTTTCAATTTTGCGGATGTATCGGTCGGATCCATCGCATGTTATGTCGGTGGAGGATATTGAGTTAAGGCCAGATCTATCTTATGATGACGAACCAGTAGAGATTCTTGACACCAGCAGTAAAGTTCTGCGTGGCAAGACGGTTGAGCTTGTTAAGGTGTTGTGGAGGCACCGCGAAGTTAAGGAGGCCACGTGGGAACGCAAGATGGACATGTTGGAACAGTTTCTGCATTTGTTTCCTCCAGGTAAATTTCAAGGATGAAATTTCTTAAGTGGAGAAGAGTTGTAATGCCCCGGTTTTGGGCCTAGCAGTTTTGAGGCTTGTTAGACGGTCTGGTGGATCGAGTTAGGGATTCTAGTCGAATTCGGGAGTAAATATTTTTGTGGAAGATAAAAATATGGAAAATGGTTAAAACTCATATTTAATATATGAAAAATATTGGTGAAATTAATTTTGGAAAATGGGATTTGGAAGGGTGAAATTTCGGTTAATGACTAAAATGTAATTTTTGAAAACTATTTTTAAAGGTGACTAAATTGTAAAGGATCAAATTCTTAGAATCCTTAAGGAGCTATTTTACCAAGTTGTTGCTGGTGGTTTCTCCATTCAATTAAGACTTTTTAACACGTGTTTTTAAAGGTAATTAAAAGGGATTTTGGATAATAAAACTTAGTTATTGGTTTTAAAGAAATTTGACGTAGACTTTTCTCTCAACTTTTCTCTCCACTTCTTTTCTGCCAAACACTCTTGTTTTCATTAAAAATTGGAATTAATATGTCTTAAACCCCTAAAAGGACTTTGACCTCTCGAAGAATTATAAGATTCCTTGTGTTAAATTAAATTAGGTTCATCCTCAACTCCAATTCAATTGACCGAGTGGTCAAGTAAGCTCGTGTTGTATCATATTGTATGAATTTGAATCCCGATATTTATATTGGAAATATAATTATCTATTTACTTAATAAAAAAAGATAGACTACTTCAGTAGTCATCGAACTATTGTTTTTTTCGTCGATGACCAAAATAAGAAAAAAACATAATATTAACTACGATTTTAACAAAAGAAAATAATTTGATAATCAAAAATAAGAAAAAAAATTATAGTATGATAACTACATAGTTTACCTTAAAAAATTGGATTCTTCCTCCAAAAATAAATTTCATGTATTAATGTATTGTCCAAATATGTAAATTCCTTTTCTTAGATTTCCCGCGAATGTAACAAACTTGCTTATCAAATGGTGAAGCTGCTGGTAAGTTTAATACAACAGATGTTCTCACAAAGAACTTCTCCTTGAGTATGATGAGGAGCTCAAGTTCCCTCCTTCTCCCTTCTCTATTCACGAAACACGGTGGTTTATTGCTCGAATGTCAGTTTCGGTGGCATGAAGCTCCCTTCGAGATACTTCGTCGGTTTCCAATCGTGGGTTCGGTCTGAAAGCGATAGAAAGGTGGGTGAGAGACACTTTGGGGTGGGGTTGTTTGGTCCGTTTGGATTTTTTGGTTGATTCATACAATAGTTCCGGCAGATTTGTTTGCCGCCTGAGTTTCTGGCTTGACGGTGTTGACAGGAACATGGTTTCCAACGCCCTCCGTGATGAAGTTACTAGCCACGACGATCGAAAGATCGTTAAGGAAATGATTTGGGCGCACCATGACTTGTACATCTCGTTGAAGGTTCGCACAAGGGTTTACATTTACGTGATCCTGCAAAAGGTCACCCTCGGCTTACTTTAGCTGTTTCAGAAGATTTACTGAGAACCATCTTCCTACAAATTCAAAGGCAGCATTGCTCACCGTTTGATCGAGAAGGAGGAAGTTTTATTTTTTACGCCATTCTCACCCATGTTTGCTTCGGGTTTTGAAAGGCTCGCATCGGTTACCGTCTCTTATGCAGTTAAGTTTTTTGCGGTGATCTCCTGGTGGTCTCTGACCGCTGCTCCACTTGTCGTGGAAGCCACCACCGTTGCTAAAGTTTTGTTTGCTTCAGGATGTTTCAAGGGGGTGGTAAGGCTATAGGGGCTATGTCCTACTTTTGTTTGCTTGCGGTTCACGCTAATTTGGTTTGGCACGCTTCTCAATCTCTGCTCTCCAAAGTTTTTTTGGGGGGGATTTTGTCCTATTGCCAGATGGATTTTACCAACCTGGCATGGTAC
Organism: Hibiscus mutabilis; assembly: GCA_019671005.1. Lineage (NCBI taxonomy): Eukaryota > Viridiplantae > Streptophyta > Magnoliopsida > Malvales > Malvaceae > Hibiscus > Hibiscus mutabilis. The sequence goes on from CM033733.1 coordinate 14,353,083, forward strand.
TCTCCGAAGATCTATGGGGATTTTGGCTATGTTGGTCTCTGCTCCTTGATTATCTTAATGTATGATTCGGTTGACCTGTATTTTTTGGAGAGTGTGCCTTGGCCCTCTTTGGGTCATACTCCTTGGTTTTCGTATGGCAAGGGAATGGTTACTCTCCGAATGGTTTCAGTCGACTTTTATGAAGCTTTTTCTAGGCTCGAAGGTAGCCATGATAAGCTCTCGAATGATAATTCCACCTTTGTGTCCACGGATAACCTTCAGAGAGGTTATCCGCATTTCAAATGAGTCTGATCAGCCCTTCTATCTTCGAAGATAGGAAAGATCGAAGAATAGCTTTGGGGACTTTTCCTTCCCCTAGGATCATTTGCTTCACCTTGGTTATGAATGAACCTAGGTTTTGTAACCCCTCGACCTGACTTAGTCGCAAGACCGAACCGAAGAAGCTACATTAGGTTTACCGATCTAAATGCCAAATTATTATCCTATGTGTACATGTTGTCATCAGGTGAGAGCTCATCTCAATCGGGCATCGATTTGACATCTAATTGGACCTTTATGCATTTAAGGACCAAATCGCAATTTCAACAAAATATGTGGACTTCTTTAGACTTTTGGCTACTATCATCTAATATAACACATTTCATGCATGAACGTCAAGAATCAACTTCAATCGATTAACCAAACTCATTCAATTATTCCCGCAACATCCAAGGACCAAAACGTAAGAAAATAGGACTTCAGAACACTCAACAACTAACTTAACTACTTGCGGTATCGGTATAGTAGGTCGAGTATTGGTACGTAAGCCGGAGTTGAAAATCCAATAGCTCAATACCGTACCGGTACACTCCACGTGTACCGGTACGCCTTACCTTTTTATGCTCTTCGTACCGGTACCCAAACCCGTGTACCAATCTGCTAAGCCTAATCGCCTCGCCCCGTACCGATACACATACCTGAGTACCGGTACGCTAGGCCAAAATGCCTTGCAGCGTATCGATACGCAAACCCGAGTACTGATATGCTAGGCTTGATTTGCCTGCTCGTACCGATACAGAGGTACATGTACTGATACGCCAGGTCCAGAAATGTTCATTTTGGCTGCCTAACCTATTTTTCATCAATCCAAAACACACTAACATGCCCCTAGCACACAACCAGCATATTTAAGAAACCATCCCAACCACACATCACATGTGAGCTAACATCTCAAGTCAACATGCTTCAAAGAACAACTATATGCATGCTTCCTAGAACTCAAGCAACCAAAGCATAAACCATATGTCAAATCCAACAAGTCAACCTTATTACAAGTCCAAAATAGCAATATAAATTAGCTCAAACAGAGGATTAAACACTCAAACCCTCCCAACAACATTCAAGCCACATTGCCTTTTTTACTACTACTTTAAAACCTAACATACTTGGTAAATCAAGTCTTGAGAACTCCCTCCTTGCTTGCTAGGCCACTTGCACTCAATCAATCTGCATTGATGATAAAAGAGAGCATAAGCAATCATTGCTTAGTGAGGAGCGCTCAAAATATAAAACATCATCCAATGCAATTTCAAACCATTTTAGAACAATCATGTCACTCTTTCAAAACATGCACTTAATCTTTACAAAACTAGCATATTAAACCATATGCAATATGTATCATGGATTTCCACAACATATTCCCATATACAAATTCCTCCACTTAAGCCTACCCAAGCATAACATCTCATATGCAAAGCTTAAGGAGTATAACTCGTATAAATCACATCATTCAAACCAATCCATCAACATGATACAATTTAAAACATTATATTGGCTTCCAAGTGATCCGTTACCATATACATCCTTTCCATAAATCATCACTAACATCGGATACATGGATTTCCCAAGAGATTTCGCTATCTCTTGCAGCCCAATGGCATGGAGTTGTGCAATACATGCACCACCTCTACACTACCAAGGCTAGTCCTCCAACGTGGAGTTCACACACTCAACGCATCAACCTCTACAGCTCATGGCTGGAGTAAAAGCCATCTAAGTGTTACCTCAACAACATTGGGGTTCACATGATCGGAGTAAGTACCTCTCGTACTACCTTTACAACTATGAGCGACTTATTATAGTGCACTTTAAATCCTATGGCCGACCAATTATATCTGATAACATTTCCATAACATTTTCAATTCATCACTTGCCAATATAACCCACTTTTATAAACACACCTCCCTGTTTTCATATGCATTATTCAAATCATTTCATTTTGCATTAAACCATGCATAAGCCATGTTCATAAACATTCTTTAAAATCATGCATTACTTTCCAAATGCATCTAACAACATTTCATATCAATTTCCAGCATTGAATCGTGCTCATTTCATGCATAAAATAAGAGGTAAACAATCATTTAACAAGTGCATTCATAAATCATTTGCCAACAGAAATTGAGACAGAAATCTACTTTACTTACTTCTGAGCCTTAGACCAGCGTATCAAGCCTAGTCTAGGCTCCCATTAAACCTTTTCAAATCTTTGAAAAGCCATTCTTATCCGTTTCACTCACCGACAAAGCATCGCCTCTCTTGCCGATGCCAAATTAAGCTTCTGGCAACTCCTCAACACTAAGGTTCACTTCCGGATTAACTTCCCCTGTTTCAAACACATCACAACAGAGGATCCAATGCATTATAATGCAGCCAAACTCACAGCAACCATCAATTAACATTTATCTAACTATAATTCTCCACAACACCACAACCTATGAACCGAAAACATCATCGATTCAACGAAAACCGCAACCCAGCCCACAACTACGAATCTCAACCTTCAATTAACATCAAAACAACAATATAAAACAACCTTATACCTCCAGTTGTAACATCCCTTTTTCGTATTTATCACCGAATACGAGTCAGTGATGTTACTAGCAAAGATTAAACCCTTATATTTTCTTAATATAGAAAATTGGCAGCCTGCACTGCCTTTACTTAAAAATTTATAAAAACTTTTATAGACATCGAAAATTCGTTCCGAAATTTTATAATTAAACTAGATTCATTAAGATTTCTAACCATATAAATTTTTATCCTAAATTCATTACACAAAAATTCAAATAAATCCTTAGATTCACGTCACAGCCCAGGATTTCAAAAATTCTGCTACCTTGTTTTCTGACCTTCCGTCGAATAAAAATTCACAACTTTTTACATACAACTCGAAATCAGTCACCGTTAATTTTTTAAGAAACTAGACAAAATTTTTAGTTCATACATATAATATTCACCATCTAAGTCCAATTGTAGAATTTATGCTGATTTTTCAAACTCACTGCTTTTGCATACACATTTGGACAGATTTTTAATCTTTCTACCTTAAGACCCAAATTTAATAAAACTTAGTCCATTATCATTTATAGATATAATAGAACTTACTAGGTTCATTATCTATATTATCACAACTATTAAACAGCCATATTTGGTAATAAGTTATTACAACCTCATTGATTATACATGCCATCTAGTACATTTCTAAAAGAAAGGATGGATGTCATTACATTACTATGAGTATGGAGATATACCTCCCAAAATATGAAAGTGATGCTCGGCTACTCTTCTCCCGAAGCTCCTTTAAAACCTATGCATGAAATTCGTCATACGCTAAGCATATACTTAGTGAGGCAACTACATTTCATTCAAATACAATTTAACATAGATATCAATATAATAAAATAACAATGCATATGATCACCTACCATTTTATGCATATTAGCATATATGACATGATATAAGTATAATAACATATTACAAGGTAATAACCTTGATTCTTACCAATACCGTTGCCATATTCATCATCGAGCTTTCAAGCCTTTTTATCCTGTTTTTCAATTCATTTAGCCCAAGTATTGAATTAAGGAAATTTTTGTACGCGAGTCATCCCCCCTATACTTACTTGAGTATAGTATATTATGTACACTTTACTGGAAGTGCTTAGCACCGAAGTGCTCTTGTATACTTACCGGAGTATACAGTTATTAATTATTTTGCACTTTACCTGAAGTGCTTATAATAAAATTGCACTCTACCGGGATTGCTAAAATGTTTATACAGCTGTTTATGACTCTATGATATCCAACTATACTTTTAATCTCCTATCTCAAACTTTGGGCTTTATGCCAATCATAATCTCATACATGGCAACATATATACATATTAAGCAATTCCTACACAAAATAACATTCCATGAACAAGTAGTGATCTATGCATGTATTTTCAATTCTTGACATATTTTTAACATGTCAATTATATGATGAATGACATAAAGATCATGCATTGCACTCACCTTGACACTTTCAAAAGTAGACTTTATACTAGCCTCACTAAGCTTGGTTGCACTTCTATCTTCTTTCTTCACTCGTTTGATCTCGAACTAGCTTGTTATCTGTATGTACATTAAATACATGACACAAGCAACCTTGAGTACATGTCCAAACCTTAATAATGCATGTACATACCAATATGGAAAAATTAATATTTTCAACCAAGTACTTCTTTGTAACCACCATGCTCCCAAACTTTAATCACATCTCAAATTACACACTACAACCAATAATTTGATAATTTCCCTTTAAATCCTAAATTCTCTCCTAGGGTTTATAAACTAAAATTTGGAAACTTCCACATTTCATCTCCATTTTCAAAAATATTAATACCAAAATGATCATTGTATCATAGCAAACAGCATACCCATGCTTCTTGAATATTTTCCAATTTTTCACTTATTTCACCCAATTTACACAATTCACAAATTGGTCCTAAAATGATGTTTTCTTCAATTCAACAACATAATTCAACTTATAAAACATTATTCCAATCAAATCCATCATCAAAATAATTTTTACAAAATTTCCCCTAATATTATTCATTTTGCTGAAATGGTCCCTATAGGTTTATCAAGAAGTTTTCATCATTTCAAGCATCTAAACAACACTGTAACACCATTTCCAACTTGATTAAGCCTTAAAACATGAAATCTTAACATGCTCTTCAACCACCCTAATCATCAAACTCAACTTAGAGACATGGAAACTAAGCAAAACTTATGTCAAAAGATAGAGAATTCAAAGGAGATCAATTTCTTATTTCATGTCTCTAACCAAAAACCAAGTAAATCAAGCCAAAAATTGAATTGAAATTTTTGCTCTTACCTTGCTAGGGGTCTCGGCTACTTGGGAGAAAGATGAGCAAATTTCTAGTCTTTTTTATCTTTAATTTTAATGCCAAATGTCTTTCTAATTTGGCTATATAATAATAAAAATCTCTAAAATAGTCAAATGACTATTTCACCCCTTAGTTATAACCAATCACAAGCCAACACCTATATTTTATCCTCTTCCATAATAAATTTTCATTAAAAAGTATAGGTGAAATGTCTAAAATGCCATTCCATCACCTATACAAAATACTGAATAGAATCGAATCTAAACTGATTTAAAAACGATTCAAAACTTTGATGCTATGCTCTTCGGGTCTTTTTAAGACTTCCTTCAAATTTTCATAAAATTTCGAGCTCATATGATTACCCGAATTATACTTAAACTTTAACCGTAATTTCCCAATAATAGAAACATCAGATCAAACCATAGTTTTTATATTCGATCCACACCCTTAGATGATCTGTCTATTTATGGAATAAAAATAATTATTGGGAAAATTACTATATTGATCCTTGAACTTTTCTCAACTTTTCACTTTTGTCATCAAACTTTAAAACTTTACGTTTTAGTCACTGAACTAAAACCACTAACTTTTGATTCTTTACGTTTTGGTCACTAATCAAATAATGAGATATTACACCAGCAACCAAAAATTAACCTCAACACCTCAAAATCTCTTAACTACCAATCTAACAAACTAGAGATTCAATAGATTCTGAGATTCTATCATCAAAACTCACTTCATTGTCATATTAAACATCAAAATCAAGGTATAAACCAATCTTTAACTCAGCAAAAATAATTCACCACGAATTTCTTCAATTTTTCATCATAAACCATCAATTAAACCATAAATCTGAGTTTAATTAATCAAAACCCAATAGAAATCATATAAAATGGATCAAGAACTCAGGAATTTCAATAAAGAACCTTTCATTAGAGGAGAAGAACGAATCTTTACCTTCAATGCTGATTTCTCCCCTCAATTGCTTTATAAACCATGAAAATCAAGGTAGAAACAATAAGTATTTGATGTAAAAGCTTTAGAAATCAATTGGAAATCAAAAACTCTTTGAAATCCTAATTTTACCTGAAGAAATTGAAGTTGGAAATGTGTTTGGCTGGAGAGAATTTGAGAGAAAGAAGTTACAAAGTTAGTTATGTGAAATTCTTTTAAAAAGCTTAATTGTGTTTAATTAATTCTCTCCACTATTTATACCTCTTAAAAACTTAATTAAAATAGTTAATTAAAGGGAGAAATTTGATGAAACCCTTTTGGATTATTAGCTCCTTAAATATTCAAAGTTTTGACCCATTTTCAAAACCGTCACTAAAAACAGTTTTGCAAACTTTGCGTTTTAGTCATTAGCTCAAAATGTCCCATTTTCGAATTTTTTCTCCAAAATTGTTTTCAACAAAATCATTTATATAATTAGTAAAGATTTTAGACTATTTTCCCATATTTTTATCCCTTATAAAAATATTCAATCCAATTTAAATCTCGAATCCAACTCGAATCTCTAATTTCGGTCCACCGGACCAGCTAAACCATCCCAAAACCCCTAGGCCCAAAATCGGGGTGTTACAAGTTTTGTTTTCTTTTTCAGGGATGCAATGTTTGTATTATTAAGGGCGTTTCTCCATCGAAGAGCCTGGAAATGGTTTTCTTTGGACTATCATTGGCCTTATCAAGTCTGGTGTGTCTCCTTCATCATCTATGATGACAAGACCCTCGCCCTTGATAGAAGAGGGAGCTTGCCTCTGGATGGAGCTCTTGCATGAACATAGTTTAAGTTGTTTAATCCAAATTCTTATTATTGTCCTTGTTTGTTCTTTGCTGTGGAATTTTTTTTCTTCAGATTTTCGGTTTGTGTTTCTGATTTTCTAACGTGGTCCTTTTTTCTTATGTTCTTTCGACGTGGGTGATGCATGGAAATGCATGACTTTAGATTTTTGTTTGTCCATCGTTTGTATGTTTTATCCTTTCCCTTGGTGTTGTTGGGTGTATGTTAGGTCTTGTGACCTTTTCAAAGGGATTGGTAAATGCTTGTAATGGTTTGCATGCATGAATGATACTTCTTTATTGATAAAGAAGGTGGCTGATAACTTTCATTTACCATGTATGATGCTCCTCTGATCCTTATCCACCTACTGGTTAATAAGATGAGTCTAGAGTAAATGTTATGTTCCACCGATATATAACTAATCATTAGAAGTCTTTAAAAATACCGGACCCAGATAATTCGGTTTATTGAGCTGCCAACCCGATCAAAAAATTCGGGTAATTTTATAAAAAAAATTGCCTCCCTGTAACGACTATTTTTTTCGGGCTGCTACAAAAATAATAAATTATTAAAAGGGGTCCCGCTTTTATTTGAAAAAATTTATTCAAAAAGGGAATTTTGGGAAAACTCATATTTTTGAAAAACTTAGAGTCATCACCGACCACTTGGGTAGACCGGACACGATTAAAACAAAAACCAGAGATTTTTTTTTTAAAAAAAAAACTTGGGTTCGGGAGTTGATTACGGATGCGGATGATTAGCACCCCCACACCGCCCAAAATTGGTACCAAATAATTACCGCTTTATTAATATCAAATTTTACGAGTTAAAGTGACAATTAAATTAAAATTTGGTTATATGTGCGAGTATATTTTAAGGGCTCCAGTGTTCGAGGGATAAACGAAAACTACCATCTACGTCTTAGACTGGTAGCCAAGTTTATGGTCGAAAAAAGGAGCATCGCATTGACAATTAATATACCGATATGCAAATCAATAAACATAATAAATCATACATAAACATAAATAAAAACATGAACATTAATATATCATGATATCTAAACCATGTATTAAATATAATACAACACACAAAAATATATTTAAAAAACATGCCAATATTAAATAAATACAAAACTATATATCACCATACTTCTAAACTAATATTAAAAAAATGCAGAGATAAGGATCAAATTTTACCCCCTAAAAAATCGAATGAAAAATTTTGACCGACCCCTACCAAGATCACCGTGCCATCTCATCGTGGCCTAAAAATTAACTAGATCGGACCACAAAAGGACTTCTGATCAAATACTAGATCGAACCAACTGGGGCCAAGAGCACTGCTCTTGGCCACATGGCAAGCTAAGAGCTATGCTCTCTTATTTGACCTACCGCTAGGCTCTTTTCTTGCTTCTCCATGATGCCCCCGCCCCTTTATATAGGCAAATGTGAGGGGTGGGGTGACGTGGATGCATGGCATCCACTCCATTTTTTTGCTTTTTTATTTTTTTTCTTTTTTTATAAATTATTTTTTATTTTTTGCTTTTTTTAATTATTATATATTACTTTTATTATTTTTTTTAATTTTTATTGATTTTATATTAATAATATTACTATTAAAATAATAATAATAATACTAAAACCCAGACAAAAATGAGTGATTACAGCTGCCCCTCTTTGCTTGTTCTTGTGAAGCGAGAACAAAGCAAAGATCACAAGCACTCATTTTTGTCATACTTCCTTGCCATTGGCTTCGAAATCACAGGTTCTTCTGGAACTTTATGTTCTTCCTCAGTCAACTCTTCAAGCTTCAGTCTTCTAAATGGAGGATCCGTTGGGAAGACAAAATCTAGAAATAAAAAATTCTAGGCCACAAGTTCTTCCTATATAGAACTGTTCTCTCTTCTTCTGACTGGAGCCTTGGAAAAGCAAATTCTCCCTATATAGAATTTTAGCTTGTCCTCGATATTATATTTGGGCTGCAAGTCTTTCCTATATAGAACTTTTCGCCTTCAACTATCAACGCTGCGGGTTCTCCCTATATAAAACCTTTTGCATCTTGGATTCTTCAAACTGAGAGTTCTCCCTATATAGAACTTCTAGTCTTGAAATTCTAAAGCATTAGTTTCTCCTATATAAAACTCTTTGCTTCAAAGTCTTTTGAGCTTCAGGTTCTTCCTATATAGAACCTTTCGCTTAGAGTCATGAGTTCCTCCTATATGGAACCTCTTACTCTGAAATCTTAGGACTACTAGCTCTTCCTATATAGAACTTTCGTCTTGGAATTTTGAAGACATGACTTCTTCATATATAGAACCTTTGTCTTCAAACATAGTTCCCCATTTTCTGATGGCACGAGCACCAATAATTCATGATTCTTCCCAAAAGGCTGAAGAAATGAAAGTTCTCGAGATGATGCCCATGATCGTCTTGGCATCAACAACAATGAAATATCATAATTGGGTGAGTAAAAAATACTCTTGATTCTTTGATAAGGTCCACTTTCCACAGGCGAAGTCGCTAATTTAAATATTTGATGAGATCTATTTCTCCAAAATGCGAGGTTGTAGATTAAAATATGTTTGGAGAAATGCATGTAAAAGCAATTAAATGTTATTTCTCCAAATTTCTTAGTGCTTAAATGTGATGTGGGAATAAATTTCCAAGAATGTTTGTAGTATGTTGTGTGGAATTGATATCATGCAATTAAATAAATCTTGTCTTGATTGTGAAACCTTTATTTTTTACCTTTTACCATACCTTTACCCAAGCCTCGTTACAACCCTTGTAAAGACCCTTTCATTTTTGTATCACATTCATATGTAGTGGCGGAGATTTGATTCATTTGCAAGCTTATAGTAATATAATGCTATGTTTTGATCTTGAGAGTTAAATTTACCCTAAACACTTTGAAAGTATTGAGTGAAACCATACAAGACTGTTAAGTCTTGTTGCACTTGATATTGGTGGATTGATGAGATGTTTGACTTTTATTGCAAAATTTATCCTATGAATGTTCATTATCTTAATTGTCATTGTGATTCAAATCCTTGATGTATGCTTAACTTTATTGGTATTATGAGATTTTAAACGAGATGAAAAGGAATTTGATGGGAGAGTCAGTGTGTTAAATTGAGGTGTGCTTGAGAACAAGCGTGAAATATGTGGGGGAAATTGATAGGTTATAATTATATACACTTGTTTTGATTAGTTCCTTCATATTCTAGTTATATTATGTGATTAATTATGTTTGTTTTGATTTAGGATGCAAATGAAAGATTATAGAATAAGTTCATGAGGGAATTTGCAAGGCACACCCTAGTGGTTTCACTATGGCTAGATAGGTCATACGCTTTGGATATTATTGGTCCACTATGGAAGGGATTGCATTAATTATGCATAGAGATGTCATAAATGTCAGATTTATGCGGACAAGATACATACTCCGCTACAACATCTTCACGTAATGATAACTCCTTGGCCATTCTCAATGTGGGGCATGGTTGTAATTGGGCCAATTATCCCTAAGGCATGAGTTTGGGGAAGACGTTCAACCCATGAGATAATTATGTTGTAAAATCTGAGCAAGTTGGGGCAAGTACATGACACCCAAATTCAGTAGGATTGAAGAAGTTAAGAAACCGAGAAACCTTCTCCAAGAACTAAGATGGGAATTCACGTGGAACTTGGCCCACATCGTATTAAAATACACCATGCAGTCATGAGTTAGTCATTATTAGGGACATGCTAACTCATTTCAATCATAGCATTTGTTAATGTTGACAGAAACATGAAAATAAAGAACATAAATTTTCACACTACCTCGGGTTTGAAGAAGTAGAGTTCAATTTTCTTCTTCTAGGTATGAAACAACATATCACTTTTAAACTTGGTATCCTCAAGTTTGAAGGATTAGATTTTATTTCCACTACCTTGGGTTTAAAGAAGTGGAGTTTGATTTGTTCTCCTCGGGTCTGAAGAAGCAAATCATTTTACAACTTATAGTCATTGGGTTCGAATGATCAAAGTCATCATCACACTACCTCATGTTTGAAGGAGTGGAGTTTGATTTGTTTTCCTCAGGTACGAAAAAGCATATCATTTTACAACTTAGATTCTTTGGGTTCGAAGGATCAAAGTCATCATCACACTACCTGAGGTTTGAAGGAGTGGAGTTTGATCTATTCTTTTTGGGTACAAATGAGCAAATCATTTCACAACTTAGAGTGCTCGAGTTCAAGGATCAGAGTTATCATTACACTACCTTAAGTTTGAAAGAGTGAAGTTCAATTTGTTCTCCTCGGGTACGAAGAAGTAGATCACTTATATGCTCAATGTCCTCAAGTTTGAAGGATTGGAGTTTCTTTCCACTACCTCAGGTTTGAAAGAATGAAGTTTGATTTGTTCTCCTCGGGTATGAAAGAGCAGATTATTTTACAACTCAGAGTTCTCGGGTTCGAAAGATCAGAGTTATCATCACACAACCTCAGGTTTCAAGGAATAAAGTTTGATTTGTTCTCCTCGGGTAGGAAAAAGCATATCATTTTACAACTCAGAGTCCTCGGGTTCGAAGGATCAGATTCATCATCACACTACCTCAGGTTTGAAGGAGTGGAGTTCGACTGTTCTCCTCGGGTATAAATGAGCAAATCATTTTATAACTCAAGGTCCTCGGGTTCGAAGGATAAGAGTCATCATCACACTAACTCAGGTTTGAATGACTAGAGGTCGATTTGTTCTCCTCGGGTACAAAGAAGCATATCACATTTCAACTCAGTATCCTCATGTTTGAAGGATCATAGTTTCTTTCCACTAGCTCAGGTTTGAAGGAGTGGAATCCCGATTTGTTCTCCTCAGGTAGGAAGGAGTAGATCATTTTTCAACTCAGTATCCTCAGGTTTAAAGAATCAGACTTTCTTTTCGTTACCTCTAGCTTGAAGGAGTGGAGCTCGATTTGTTCTCCTCGGGTATGAAGGAGCAGATCACTTTTCAACTTAGTATCCTCAGGTTTGAAGGGTCAGTGTTTCTTTCCAATACCTCAGATTTGAAGGAGTGGAGTTTCAATCTATTCTCCATAGGAGCGAGAGAGCTGGTCACAGTGGCTAGTGTATAGCTTGGCCGAATAAAATCACTGCCTTTGAGTTGTTTGCCCTATTCCTATTTCACCGGAAAGTACAAAAAAGGGCAGCTGTAGTCATGTGTTTTTATTCGGCCCATTTAAGTTTTTTATCTTATTTTATTTGCATTTTTAGTTTTTTTATTATTATTAATGTATTTTATTTATTTTTGTAGATTACAAATGATCCTAATCACGTCAGTTATGGGAAGATTGCATGAAATCTTGTCCAACAAGTATGAAAAATCAAGCTACGTGCTTATGGCGAATTTTCTACAGGATCTGTGCATTTTGGGTCACAATATCTTCTAAGGAACAGACCATTTTCAGTTACATTTCCAACACATCTTGAAACACCTCAATCGGACGTTGGGAGCTCATGATATGTTCATTTTACTAAAGACAACACGTGCAAAAAAGTAGATACGGCCTACGAGTCCAATACCGGAATTCGATGTTATTACGAGTTTTCAATTATTTTATTGATTATTTGTAATTAAATTCAAACTTGGACTTTCCCTATTTGTTTTAATTAATTTAGAGTCATATTGAGTGTAAGGAAAGTGGTTTGGTGCCCAAGTAAATGCATTATTCCCTTTCCAAGAATATTTAACATTAATGTAGAAGATATCATGCTTTTAGGTTTTTGATATTTTTAGGGTTTCTTAGAGCCTATAAATAGGTTTCTTTCTTATGTAATTTACAGGAAGCATTCTACAAAGAAAAAGATGTACAAAAACGATGAATAAAAGTTTCCTCTCTTCAAAATTTCCATGAGTTTCCTTATTCAAGATTTTATCCTTATTATTTGGAATAGTAAAGATTCAAGGCGTTACAACGTGTAAAAATTCCTCCAACATTTTTGCACCCTGGTTCATGCTTCTGTTAATCTATGTCATTTTAACTTTTATTATTGCAATTACGTCATTGTTTATTTACTTATGCTTTTAGTTTTCACATCCAATTCACGATTCATATTAATTCCTACATTTAATTCACGCATTCTTTGGAATCAATTTCATGTATGTTCCTTTAAATTTTGGCTTACGTATTGCTATCCGAATGAATGCTCTTTACTTTTTCTTGTTTTGTTTTGTTTCTATATAGTATTTGTATGTTTGTTTGTATATACTATATTTGTTTTAAATACTTACGATAGTAATTGTAATGTATTAATTGTATTAATTTTTTATTCTATAATATATTTATGCATACATATATACAATATAAGTTGTTTTCCCTCTTAATATGTATATATATATGTCAAGCGATTATTTTCATTAATGAGTATATAATGTGTTGTATATTCGTTCGATATTTTTTGTTTAATTTAGTATATGTATTATCTTTATATTAGTTAACATATATGTATACAACTTACTTTTTTTTTTACTATATGTATATATATATATATATATTACTATAGTAATGTAGACTGATTTGTTTTTACCAAATATACATAATATTCTTTAATATATTATTTTATTATGGTATTTTCCATTAATGTCAAATATTTTTTTTACTAATTGATATATATTTTTCTTATATACATATATTACATATAGTTTACCATATATATTAATAAATATACATACCATAGCTTAATATATTATATTTACTATGTAATGTTGTGTATACTATGTATAGTGTTTAATTAGATTTACGTCATATTTGCTTGTTTTTTAGATTTATGTAATATCCCAAATTTTGACTAGTGACCAAATTGTAATTTTTGGAAGTTTAGGGGTTAAAGTGTAAACTTTGGAAAAGTTTAGGGACCAAAGTGTAATTTTTAAAAGTTATGTAATCTAACCCCGTAAATGAATAGTTCACCCCCAAGAGTGACATCTCTTTGCTACCCGAATTTTTCGTACGAAGTTTATATGAATGGCTATAAAGCGATAAAGTTTAAAAATTTAGAAATCGTATTTTGGATCGAATAAAAATTGTTAAGTTTGCTAACCATAGTAGCACAAGGATGGGTGACCTACTAGGAAGGTTCCATGTTAGTGTTTTTGATTGATAAAAAGGATTTAGCATGAGTCAACAATATTCGTAATAGAATATTGTTATAAGATTTTCAAGTAGGGATTGTACCTGATAAACTTCTCGGTAATTATCGGTACATCGGATCGAGTTAAAATTTTAAAGACAGTTCTAAAGGTTATGAAAAATTCATAAAATATTATTTTATAAATATTTTATTATTTTTGGTTGGATTCTAACTAGATTTAGTTAGATTCTAATGGAGTGACTATAAAGCAATAAAGCTCAAAAAAAGAAAATTTGGAAATCGTATACTGAAATTCGAATATTTGGATCGAATAAATGCCATAAATAAAAATTTAAGATATTTTGGAATGAGGGCGGTTGGAATGGAACCAATTTGGTTCAACTTTAATGCGGTGGCAATTTTTAAGACTTGTTGTAAATAAAGTCTACTTGGAGGGCAAATTGGTCATTTGACATGGATGGCATTTTTGAAATATTTTGAAACTTTGAGGGCAATTTTGAAAGTTCAAAATACACATGGATGAGATCTTGTCCATTGATTTTGATGAGATTAAATCTTATCCATTGGATTAAAAGGGCATTTTAGTAATTTCACTATTTAAATGAATTTAAATTTCATTTATATTTACAAGTGGCATAATTGTAGAGATTGAAAGTTAAAGAACCAAAAGATGAAGACTAATCTTCATCTTCTTCATTTCGAAAATAAAGGGGAAATCGGAGAAAATTTCCAAGTTCGATTCAAGCCCCGAAACTCGATTTTTAGGTAATATTTTCAATTGCAAAGTTGTTATACTCTTCAAGTTCTATCTTTTGGTGTAAATAATTCATGGAAAACATGCTCGATTGATGAGAATTTTGCATGAGAAGAAATTAAGGTTTATGGAAAAAGTTTGGGGCTTTTGGAATTTTTTGATTTCATGATGAAATTCAAGTTGAAATCAAGCTAGTATAATGTTAAAATCAGGTTATTGAGTTGAGATTTAAACCCTACATATTTTAGTTTGTATGAAGATGATTAGGGTTTCTGGATTCAAGTTTGATTTAGGGTTTGTGATGTTGGATAAATGATCTAGTAAGCTTGAATTATTATTTGGAAGCAAAACCCTAAATTAAAGGTATATGGACCATTTCAGAAATTCTAAAAGTTAAAGGACTAATCTAAATTTTTATGATTTTGAAGTGTATTTATGTTATTATTGAAGTTGGAGATTTGAAATTGAAGTTAGAATGTTAAACTGATGTTGAATCGAATTAGTGATCATTTTGATAAATTGTCAAACTTAAGTGACCAATTCGGAAATAAGGTTTTAGAGAAGGATTAAATCTGAATTTTAGTTGAAATAATAGAATTCAAGTAGTAATGTTGATTTGAGGACTGATTTGCAAAGTTAAGAAGCTTGAATCCTTATCTTTGCATTTTTAGTGACTATTTCGGAAAGAATGAAAAATTAGAGGGAATTATTTTTGAATAATTATTTGATGAAGAAAATGATACATTAGTGGTTTGAATCAAGTAAGGGGACCAAACTGACAAATAGCAAAGTAAGGAGAAATTAATATAAAGTTTGAAGTTATTTATAAAAGTTGGGTAGGAAAACTGGATTTAGCATTAAGTTTGAAAATTCACCATAAATTTTACAAATATGATTAGATGGTGAATTTTATATCGATGTAAAGATTTATTCGTCTAGTTTCGTTTAAAACAAACGGTGATTGATTTCGATTCATATATCAAAAGATATGAACTTTTAAGTGATGAAAGGTTAGAAAACAGAATAGCAGTCTGTTCCGAAATTCAATACTGGAATTCGACTTTAAATTTTTTCCATAAATCGTACAAATTGAATCTGAGTTATTAGTTTATATGGTTGAAAAGCTTATTGAATCTAGTTTTGTTTCCAACAAACGGAAACTGATTTTGAGTTCCGAGTTAAAAGGTATTAATTTTTAATCGAATAAAGGTCAAAAAAATTACAGAACAGTTTCTGTCATGAGAGACCTGTAAACGGGAGTTTGATGAATTTCCATAATTTTTATAGTTTTTATTAAATTATGTGGCTTATACTGTTAGAACCGTTAACAAATCTAGTTTCTACGGTATAAAGAAGATTAAGATTCAATATGTATTTTGCCCTGTAGAAGTAAATCTTTGATAGTAGTGCAAGTTGACAGAAAATGGAAATTGAGACAATTTATGTCTAATGTTGGTTAGCAAGCTTGGAGGAATTATTTGAAGATCAAAATGGTCATTAATGACCAAAATGAGTTTGTGAACAGTATAAGGAAGGAAATAAATTTATGGAGAATTTTTATGTTGAATGATTAAATAGCTTAATTGAAATATTGTTAGAAGTGAATCTAACAAATGTTTATTTATATTCATGTGATAAATGAAGTTGGATCCAAATCAAAAGAAGATTCGAGGTACTATAAAGGAAAGGATCAACAGAGCTTAGTGAGGCATATTAATAAATGGCCAAGGTGAGTGCATTTCTATATGTTTGCATTATGTTGAAATTGGCATTATATTTCTCTATAATACGTGATATGATACATTGCTCGACATGGCAAGATTGATGGAATATCAAGTATGAATGATTGTTGCATAAATGATGATGCATTATGCATACATGAAATATGGATAATGAAAAGATTAAAATGAAACAAGTTGAAATGAAACAATATACACTATGGGGATCCAAGCCCATAGTGCAAAATGCACTAACGAGGTGTTTTAATATAAGGAGCAAAGAGCGTCCTTATATGAGGAGCAAATAGCGTCCTCTCGAGTACGTACTCTACAAGGCACTACGGTGCAGATATGCTACGGGGTTTCCATGATCCTCTAGCCAGACACGATGATAATATAACAAGATGATTACATGAAAGAACATGATACATGATAGAAATGTTACATGAAAAAGATGTTACATGATACATGATACAGATGTTAGATGATATATGATTCCGATGTTACATGTTACTTACTACATATGTTATATGATATATGATACAAATGTTACATGAATACATGATACATGAAAAAGAAGTTACATGTCACATGACCAAGAAGGACATGACATACATGGTAGAATACATGTTATGCAAATGATGGCATAATGAAAACATGACCATGATAGAATACATGTTATGCAAATGATTGCATAAAGGAAGCATGATCATGATAGAGTACATGATATGTAAATGATTACATGATGAAAGCATGTCCATGATCGAGAATATATGCAATAATAACATAATTTATATGATAGTTATGATACATGACATATATACATTGTGATATACTTACCATGTTATAGAAAAAAAAAGAAATGCACTTTTATATATGACATAAAGTATTACATAATTTCATGTTTTTAAAATAAATAAGTTTAACTGCCTCACTAAGTTCGTACTTAGCGTGTGTTTTATTTCACACGTAGGTTCTTCATATCAGAATTAGCAAGGAGGAGCCACTCATTTGGAAGTCAAGTTATCGGTAAGTGAAAGTACTTACATCTTTAAAATAGTCAGGAACTAGTGGGCATGTAATTATATTTTCAAGAAAATTGTTTTGCAAGCTTTAAAGTATATATTTTCGAAGTATGATAGTACAAGGATACATGGAGTATGAAAATGAGCTAATGTTACCAGTAAGGTAAAAGTATAATGGTTTAACCAGAATTTAAATCTTATCGCTCAAAATTTTTATAATCAAGGGTCTAGGCAACAAGTGACGTTTTCACCCTGAACAACATTTTCTTTTAAATAACTAAATTTTATGTTTTATAAACCAATTCAGGGTTAAAACTAGCTACAATTGTCTAGAATTGTTTTCAGTTGAAATTTATAGAAAATGTTGTTTATCGAAGAGTTAAAAAAAATTGTATATGTTTTTAGTAACATCTGTAATGTATATTCGTATTACGGATATACGTTATGGGTGTTAAAATTTATGTTTAGAATTTAGGTTTAACCAATTTAGTCCTTAGATTGACCTTAAATATTTTAGATTGGATTCCTAATAACTAAGTCCCTTAATTAGTACCATAAGTTTAGGTTTCTTCCAATAATTTATTCCTAAATAACAAACTTGGCAATTTTAAATAATTTTATATTAGGTAGATTTTTCTTTAGTCAAACATTTTAAATAGAGCAGTAGGTTGATTAGGCTCTTAGTATGTGCCTTTAGGATTAGAGAACCTAGACTTTGGAAATTTTCTTGAGAACTTTTACACATTACTTACATGCATGCATACATCCGAATTACGAGAGAAATATTAGTGACCAAGTAAGCACCATTTTACTGGCGTTGTAAGGGTGCTAATCCTTCCCCACACGTAAAAGTGCTCTTGAACCAAAGATTATGGATCTTTGGCTCCCTTTAGGTTTCCGATCTACCTAATTAAAGATCGGTGGGAACTCCGTGTGTATTTTTTATTTACGTTGAGTCCTGAATGCGACATGTTGCAATATTATCTTCCACTTCTCCATGGTGAAATAGTGGCAAAGGTTGAGATGGCCAGAATTATAATAGCTTGTTATCAATTAGTTGTTGAATATTCAAAGTTGAAAACTAGTGAAGATTTTGAAAATGTTACTCAATCATCACCTATACCTCTTCGGGGAGATGGTGAAATAACAAGCTTTGATGATTTTGTTGTTGCCTCTAAACTTTCTCTTGAAAATATTGGGGTTGAATTTAATCCTTATTTAGAGGAGCGTTTGTTTCCAAGAAAAGGTGAATTTTATTTGCTTGCATGGTGGAAAAATTGTCTTAAATATCCTATATTGTGATTGATAGCTAGGGATATTTTTGTGATTCCTACTTCAATTGTAGTTTCAAAATAAGCTTTTAGTACCGGTGGTAGAATTATAAGTGATTCTCGTAGCAGTCTTAACAATGATACAATAGAAGCATTGATGTGCACACAAAGTTAGCTAAGAATTGAATTGAAAGGTATTGAATATATATAAAGTTATTTTTTAATTTGATATAGTTAATAGTTATATATATGAAATGTTTTGATACAATGAATGCTTTTTGTTGTTAGATTATGAATCAGTTAATTTGTTGTTGTGGAAGATTACTAGAGATATGAATGCGCATGCGCTTCAGGTAACTTTCCAATTTTTTACTTTCTAATTTTTACTTAATTCCTGTATTTTTTATGCCTATGAATCTATGTTATTTATTTTTCGTATTATTTAAACTTATTTTTCAACTTATGGGTTGATGACAAGAAGGACCAAAATAAGTCTACAAGAACATCATCAAATACCATGTATTAGATTGGTTTAGGTAAAAAAGTGTTGAGAAAAGACCATCCCTAATTTCGATATCCGAATCATGTTAGAACTTATCCAACATTCATATTTGGTGGATTTGTTAGATCACGTGTTGCAACTGTTGCATTTCTAAGGAACTAAAATTGAAGTATAGATCTTTTGTCATGAATTGACTACACGCTGATTTGTTGTGGTTGAAAACGATTAATGATATTGCATACACATTGGGTGCTAGATGGATATTGACATTTGAAACTTTCCTTTATCGGATTTTTCTTTATGCTTCTTTCCATGAAAGATATTGGCGTTACTTGTGCTGAGATTATCCTAGGCAATTTAGTATCATGTTTGTTTAGTTTCTTGAGTTGTAAGGTGGAGACCAATCTGGGACAATCTGATATATTTTACAAATTTTAGGTGTTACATTGATTTCAAAAATATTTATTTATTTCTTGGGACGAGGATTAACCGACACCTGCAGGGATCCATAAGGGATGAATATGAGGACGAAAAAAATCCCTGCAACATATAATGAGTATTCTTCAAAACCGTACCTACAAGTGCTTGAGACGAAGTAGTAATGCAAAACCGTCCCCGCCCCGTTGCCACCCTTACTTATTGAAGTTATAGTTTGTTTACACATGTCAATAATCTCAAAGTCTTATGAATTTTTTTTATCTCATTTAATATATTAGTCAGTCATTTATGACTTTGTCTCAAAAGTAAATTTCAATTCTCCTAATAATTGAAAGAATCTAAACTAATTGAAATATTAGGATAATTATCTCAAGAGGTTTTATAAGGAGGTTTCAAAACAAATCCAGAGATAGACACTCTTTTCATTCATCTACTAAGGAGTAGAAATCATTAAAATGCTACAAAAAAATCTCTCTAGCACTAGTGTCTATCATTTTTCCTTTTCCATATTAGTCAATGTTATTGATTTAAAGAGACCATAAAATATTTTCATCTACCATGATAATTTTTTTTATCTTAGTAAGATTATCCAATTTTACTCTAACTTTTGCATTAGGTTAGAGAGTGTCATTTAGTCATAGTATTTTATAAAATTGGAATAGTAAGCACAGTAATAAACAATGCACCATGTAGGTTCAAGAAAGAGATGTGGTGCACAAGGCACACCTAAATACTAAGTCTTTCATTGAATCAATCATATAAATGCACTTTCATACAACCACACTACTTTCTAATTAGTCATTTATGATTTTTTTTCTTTTCTTATTAAGGTCTCTTAAAAAAATAATGCTTAATATTTTTTACTCACAATAGTATCTTATTAAGCATAGTTAATATAAGACTTACTACTTAGAAAAGTAATTCATTCTAGCCTTAATCTCTATCCTAGTTTAAACATGCTCACAAATTTTACAGACGAGCTTAAATGCTAAATGTAAATTCATGTGATAAAAACATGAATTAATAGACAACAAGTCTAAGTAATGTGACCTTATATGTAAACCATAATCTCAAGTTGACTTTAATTATTTTCACCAAATTTGTATCTTTAATCTCGTCATATGAATTAACATCTCTTTAAAACTTGTTAATTCTAAAATCAAAGAAGATTCAACAAGAGTAATTTTTAAAAATAATTTACTATCAGTAATAAATTTCTTTAAAAAATATTGATAGTAATAAAGTGCTTACGTTTAGAATTCCACTTTTCCTTCAACATATTGCAAAATTTAGATAAGGATTTGGACAACTCCTTTGAAGAGCACTTGATTCAGTTACTCTTGCATCATCAGTGTACTCCAAAATTTCAATCGTCCTGTAACCTTTTTAAAAATTTCTCAAAGAAAATTATTAGTATGATAATTGTGTATCAAAATTATTTAAAAAATATCAAACGACTTCATCGTAGCCATTGAAAATCCAATTTACATTTTCTTAGAAAATATTAAACAATCATTTTTCATGATTATGTCAATTATGGTTCTTTATCATAATTAGTAAAAAGATAAAATTAACTTTCACACACGATAATTAGAACCATTTTAAATTTTATCTACAAAATTATTCTGAAACCCTCGGATTCGTAGCAAAAACTAAGTTATACACAAAAACCACTCGTGGGCCCTTTATTCTATACTTAAAATTCTTATGCCATTAATATTTCCAATTTCTCAATCTTTGAAAGTACATCAAGATTACTATTTTGGTAGTGGAAACAAATAATCATTAAGCAAAAGACAATAGAAAACATGCCTTCCTAATTATCTCGAGATATCATGGCATAAGTCTATGGCCCATTACCTCATATACACAAACGACAATACATATAAATCTAAGATGTTTTGCACATGTTTGTCTTATATGTTAAAAATTAATCCACAAGGCTATGACATTTAAAAGGATAATACATATAAAAATCAATTATCAACAATTGACAAGAAATATCGTATTTTCCTCTTTATAGCACAATAATTGACCTATTGTAATAATCGAATAAGATTATTACAAGTATTCACCAGGTAAATAAACAGATGATTTCAAATTTTAACAAAAAGTGGTACAATGATTCTCCTAATCCGGGCAGATTAATTGACTTTATAACCCATTATAAAATATTATAAATAATATTTAATTCACTCATAAATTCAGTCTTAATTATAAGTTTAAAGGAGTGAAAGTATGATGGATTTGTCTAACCTATGCCGTAGGGTATAAGTTAAGGATCATTTAATATTCTAAATTAAATCAAAGATACCCTTTGAAAATTACACTCATTTAACTACGTACAAAGAACTTTTTTTCATTAATTCTCTTATTTAATAATTGAATATCTCTCTCCCATTTTTAAGTGATTTATCTTGGTCTGCAACTTCCATTTTAGTTTTGTTTCCTATTGAATAACAAGTATTTCTTCTTTTTTTTGTTGTTTCATAGTTTGTTGAATTTAGCTAATTTTTAATTTTTTCTGCATAATTTAAAGATTGATCGAAAATGAACCTCCACCAGAAAGAGACTTTTAGATAAATGTCAAGTACAAAGAAAATTTTCTTATTCTCTACAATAAGCTAGAACTTCAATGAAAAAAATAGGATTTAAGCTTTCACATTGAGCAGCTTTCTTTCTCTTTTTTGCAAGAGCTGATGAAACTTGATTTATATTGCAATTCTCTTTCTCGGGACAAGTAATAATATTGTGAGAAGTTCTTTTGCAGATGCTGCAAGCCCTAACTTGTTTTTCTAATTCCTTCCCACCTTTTTCTCGTTTGCTTTTGGGACGTCCCTTAGTAATTGAATGCAGAGGACGCTGAGGAAGTACATCCCGGGCAAAACTAGTATCACCAGTAGATGTTCTCTTTCAACTGTAGGTATTGTTCCATTTAATATTAAAGCATACCCAACTTTACGAAATTCATCTGAACACCAACGCAACGACAAATATCTAGCTGGAATCTTGAAACAGTCTTTGTGAAGAAAAACGCTCAACACATGACGACAAATGATTTTCCAAAACTCAAAATTTTTGCAACTACAATTAGTCACAAGACCATCCAAGAAAACCTTGTGGCTCTGTGAATGTGGCTTATCATAATGCTGCACAATGAATAAATTATGAGTTTCTTCACATAATTTATATTGACTTGCCATCTCAAATTGAACTTGAAATTTTCTAAAAGCAAATTCTGTGAATACTTGAGACACTTGATTTTTTAAAGGTGACAAAATTCTTAATGAAGACCCTCTATATGTATCCAACATAGTACGATGTAATTAAGTTTGCTCAACCTCTACAACGGCAAGATTAACATGAAATTTGTGATTGAAAATAGATTTATACAAAGCAAAATATATGCATAAATACTAACAATTAATAAACAACATAATGACTAAAAGAATATTGTAATAAGTTAGGTAAGGAACTTACTTGTTTAATAATTTCAATTAAGCATGATCGAGAAAAAGTAAAATTCTTCACACAACTATTTATGCTTTCTGATCTTCCAATAGTTATTATACCGCCAAAAAAGTAGGGACCGTAACACCCTGAATTTTTTGCCCAAATTAAAAATTCTAAATTTGAAATCCCTAAATTCAAAACCCTAGAAATTAGAAATTTAAATATGAAACCCTAATTAGGAAATTTGGGAATTAATTGAATTTTAAACAATTTAGTGACCTTTTTATAAAGAACTGATATTAGATACCTATTTTGTGAATCCTAGAAAAATACAAGGACTTGCCTTGTAATTTATCCAAAATTATATATATATATATATATATATATATATATAAGTTTGGTTTCAACATCCCTGCCGCATTCTTTTCCTCCAGCAGCCGTCTTCCCCTTTCCCTCTCTCGATTTGTATTCGAATCATATCTCCTTTTTTTTTATTTAATTCGATCAAACCCCGTTGAGTCTCTGGCACTGTTCAATTCAACTATGTATTCGGTTGATTTGAAGATCAACTATTCGAATCAGATAAGTATTCATTAAATTTTGTTAGAATAGTATTTAGGAATAATTCTTTGATTATAGTGACAATAGTAATATCAGCTAGATCCAGTACGTCTAATCGTGGGAAACGCATCACGCGGTAGGTTGAGTTTGCTTGGATAAGGTGTGTTTTCTTCCGGTGCTATAAATAAATGATTTTTATATGGTTTTATATCTTGCTTGATTTATTGTCTGATTGATTGTGATTTGAGAATGTTTTAAAAATATCATGCATTACATATTAAATTGTAATTTTAAATTAAGTATCGGATTTTTGGAAAATGAGACACTTGTAAGAGTTCGGATTTATGATTTTACAAATCATATCATGTGTCATGGGATCGGAATTATGTTCGGAAAAGGTGAGGGAAACTTCTACTCTGTATGATATCGGATAGTCGGGCATTGAGTCATGCATCAGACATCATAACATTAAGATTTGAATTTATCGGATTTATTATGCATTCAGAAAAGACTTTATCATAAAATAAAAATAATATTTTGTTTTTTTTGTTGCTCGCACTTTAGAGACACACTAAGCTCTTTAGCTTACTCCCCATAGTTTCATCTTTTAGATAATCAGACTGATTAGGCGACTCGATACTTGAAGCTTCTCGCATTTTACTCAGATATTTTATTATTCAGTATGAACTCTTTTCAGTTATTCAGATTAATGTTTTAACATATTTTGGAACATTTTGTAATTCGGACATTTGGGACATTTAAATTGAGATTTTGTTTCCGCGCGCGTTTTCGAATTTAATATAAATGTTTTATTTAAATACTT
This sequence comes from Hibiscus mutabilis, assembly GCA_019671005.1. Classification (NCBI taxonomy): domain Eukaryota; kingdom Viridiplantae; phylum Streptophyta; class Magnoliopsida; order Malvales; family Malvaceae; genus Hibiscus; species Hibiscus mutabilis. The sequence continues at coordinate 14,377,748 of CM033733.1, forward strand.
AGAATTTGTTTTAATGATTGAGTTCAAAATTAATTGAGATATTTTATGGTAATTATTATTATTATTTAATAATAATTTTGATTTATAGATAAAAAACCTAAAATTTGTTACTTGAGGAGAAAGCTTTCAAACTTAACTCCCAAGATTTGACCTAATCAATTAGGTTAAATTTAGGGGTTACAGGGACGAAGATAGGTTGGCACCCAAAATCTCTTAATCTCATTCAAACCGATTACATGCTTATTGTCTTTTAAATTGAACTTTGTAACCACAACAGGCCATTCACGCTCAAACTCTTCGATGTTGTCAAGTCTATACAACGTATAAAACTCACCACACTATGCCATGTATTTTTCTCTTAAAACTGAAGTAAACCAACCGCTAAGAATAGCGCTACTGTTTCATTACGAAGGAGGGCACAACCAAAAATTATAGTCCTTCCATGATTGTCAATGCCAACAAAAATTCCGAAAGGCATGTCATAGTAGTTCACTTTGTAATTGTCAAAAGCAACCGTATCACCATATTCTTGGTACAAATCAAAACAATAAGCTGGTGACCAAAAAATATGCTCTAACCTATTATTATCGTGAAGAGTATAATCATATTGGAACCTTGAATCTTCACCTTTAGCTAGTTTAAAATGTTCAACAAGGATCTCTAGCGTCATCCTTGCATGATTTTGTTGAATTCTTTGAAAGAAGTTATGAATATCTTTTTGAAAAAATGGAAGATTCCCATGCACTACAGCAAAACAGGGTTTTAACGGCAATTTTAAGTACTGCTAAAACCCTCATGGCGTTAAAAAAAGCGCAGCGAAAAGTGCTTGAGCACCGCAACAGCAACTTTTTTGTACAGAAAATGCCACAAAAGGTTGTTATATACAACGGCGTTTGATTTTTAAAACGCCACAAAATGTGTACGCCTTTAGTGGTCTTTTTAATTCTAAACGGCGCAACTTTTCGTGACTTGTAGTGGCGTTTGTTTTCACAAAAGCCCCAACTTTTTCATTCAATTATTTTAGTATTTTTGTTAATAAAAGTTCCTTTCAGATTTGATCTTGTTTCCCAAATTCCAAATAAAGTTAAAAACAAACAGAAATTGAAACGAAATAGAGTTGGTCGCTTATAAATTAATTCAACAGTTAAAATAAAACAAATTAAACTTTCAAATAATTTAGCAAAGTAACAATATAAAATTTTTAAGCTGGAGAAGTTCTATCTTGAACTATAGATCCATCACTTGTAGCAGAACGTGAGACCCTTTTCTAAATTGATTTGCTGCTATCACCCTGCAATGGCAAGAGCTTCGAAGTGATCCCCATGGCTATCAGCAAAAGCCATGTCCCGTGCTGTTCGATCAACGGCTTGCTGAATATCGAAGTGTTCTACCCTGATGCTTATACCTTCCAACAACCATGGCTAGAACACCTCTGATGGTGCCAGACTCTGATTTTTAAGGACCTGTGATTGAGGTTAGCTTAGCTCGGCTTGAAGCAAATACAACGCAAAGATAAGATATCTAGTTTATCTTTACCAATGGCAAGAACGGGACCAGAGCTGAGGAATTCGCATAGCTCATTGAAGAAGGGTCTTTACTTCAAGTCATCATAATGTTTCTGGGCAAACTTCTTTGATGGAACCACTAGCTTCATGGCCACAAGCCTAAACCCTTTGCGCTCAAAACGAGATACAATTTTCGCAATCTGGAGAGAGAGAAATCTTTTAGTCAGCTATCTATCATGTTTCAATCTATAATCTCCAAAAACTGCTAAATTTGAAAAGAAGAGAGTCGCAATATCCAGCAACCAGCATATTTTTATGTATCCACTACAAGCAAAATGCAACAAGGATGAATACTAATCTAATACAACAGTGCTGATTTTTCCTAATTACAATATAAAATAAGATGATGAGAAGACATCTTACGTTGATGGTAAAGATTTGATGAATCTCACCAGCCCTCTTTGTACTCTATCTGGCTTGATAGCAATGAAGGTATGTTCCATCTGAATGGACAAAAATGGTAAATTACACATAGAACAGAACGGGAAAAAATAAACAGCACAAACAATCGAAAATATAAAGCACTAGCTACATAAATGAATAGTGATGGATTACCTCTGCAGCATGAACCCCCTGCTCCTGAAGCATGTAAGCTACAAAGATGATAAAAACACAAACATTCAGGGGTTGGGTTGAGGGGGAAAAGTGTGGAATTCACCCACAAAGATTACAATCAATAAGCCAAGCATCTACACTACTAATACTCTTCATTTTGTTTTAGAATTAATTCCAAGAGTAAAAGTAGTTAGAAATTTGATCTAGCAAATAAAGTGATTCATCATCATACAACCGATCAAAATTGATTCGAAGGACGTAGGTAGCAAAATCAACTAATTATGATTTATAGGAAACCAACTGTGAAGCCATGCAATAGATGCACACAGAAGAAAGAGAGTTAAATCAATGCAGCAAGACATAATGATAGTCAGTGCACAAATGGTAAATAAACCATTTTTTCCGAGAGTCAAATGTAGAAAGTACTTCCTTAATGGCAAAATGTGAACCAAATCCAATTTTGAAGCTATTAAAAAATCCTTAATTTTTAGAGAATCGCCTCAACTTCCTTGTACTGAGATATGCAAATGAATAATCAAAATTAAAATCTATTAAAATTATTTTCATAACCCTAAACAACAATCCAGCTTCAGTAATCTCCGTTTCTAGCAAATCAAAACTAAAATTTTCCCTTATGTGTGCTCATTTAACCGCATCCAACCCTTATATAATAAACAAACAACATTTCATGATCAAACAATTAGATGAATCGATGAGAAACCCAACGTGAGTGAAAAATGAAAAGAAATGAGTTTGGAAATAAGGCGTACCATAGCGTGAAATGTCGCCGATGATCCTTGATGCTTCGCGATTCTGCTCGACTGTAATATCAGAAATAATAACGGAGGTAAATGGGGGAATTTGAAAATATTAGATGATTCGTACAGTGGCAGGGTCTTGAACAGTGAAAGGCTCGAGATAGATACAGTAGCCGTCTTCGACACCACCGTCAAATGCTCGTCCAAGAGAAAACCACAGTGACAACAAAGATGAAGCTGTTCTTGATACGATCAGCTTCTCGAACAACAAACAACCAACAGCTGTAGAAGTTGAAGAAGAGAAAGTGAAATAAGCCATTAGAATAAAAAGGAAACTGTTGGCAGCGCAAAGAAGGGAGAGAAACGTGAGTTCTGTAAAAGAGAAGAATCGACATTGAAGAAGGAAAACAACCCTAGACAAATGGTTTGAAAAGAAATTAAAGACAGGATACTATTCATAAAATTTATTACGGCGTTTGTCATTTTAAAGGCTAAAATGCCATTATATATCGTATATAGCGGTGTTTATTAAAAAAACGCTGCGAATTTTGTAAGTTTGTGGCATTTGCTCAAAAAACATCACTAGATGAACAACTTTAGCGATATTTGCACGAAAAATACAGCTAAAAGTGCCGCTGAAGACTTATTTTGCTGTAGCGATAGCTTATTTTCTTTTGAAGCTCTATAGTATGAATTATCTGTCTGACAGAAAGGCAGCTTCTTTAAATAAGATAATTTGTTGCTTATCTTTCTTTGAAATAGTACGATAAGATGGACGAAAAGGCACCAACTGAGGTGAAAGCAAATTATGATTGTGTTCTGGTATGAATTGAGTAACATGTCACTGTTCAGGAAAAATATCAAAACACTTTTTCAAAATGATCTGCATATGTGCTCTGCATCCACATCTTGAAGATTTTCTGTTTCGTTGATCTTTAGTCTGATCAACAAGCTTTTTCTCTGAAAATCCTTCACGATGGAAAAAAATCTCTTCTAATTATTATTCCGCTGTGAAGTATGGATCAACCTTTTCGAATCGAAAAACCATTTTTTGCATAATTTTCATAAAAACCATATGCCTCTTGTTCGTTCTCAAAGCACTGGCCAACAAATGGTTCATTATTCTCAAGGAACCCTTCATTTTTATTATCATCTTTTTTCTAAATCAAAAACTTCCATTCCAAAATCATTAACTATATTTTCCGGTGGAAGTTCATTGAGATCAAACAAACTCAATCTACAATCCAAAAATAAAAAAAAAACATATATGATTATGCAGAAAATGATTAAAAATTAACTAAATTCAACAGAATATGAAACAACAAAAAAAGAAAGAAAAAAAGGAAGAAGAAATACCTGTTATTCACGAATGACTCTTTCATCTCCTGTTGAATTTTTTTTAATAGGAAACAAAACTAAAATGAAAGCTGCAGACCAACGAATGACTATTCCATCTCCCTTTGAAATTTTTTTATTAGGAAACAAAACTAAAATGGAAGCTGCAAACCAAGACAAATCACTTAAAAATAGGAGAGAGAAATTCAATTATTAAATAAGAGAATTAATGAGAAAAAGTTCTTTATACCTAGTTAAATGAGGTGTAATTTTCAAAGAGTATCTTTGATTTAATCTAGAATATTAAGTGGTCCTTAACCTTTGCCCTAGGGCATAGGTTAGACAAAGCCAAGTAAGATAACGTTTGTAGACCACTAATTGCCAATTGGTGGCACTCCTTCTGCCAGTTCCTCACACATCTACACTTCTTCATTAAAGTTTGATGCCTCATCCACCTTGCCTATTGTTGGCTCTTCGCACATCGAACCAAGCTTCAAAGCCTCGCTCTCCTTGGGCTTGTCCTATTCCTTGGACTGTTTAACTCTGTACGGGTAATCAGACCAACTATGTGACCCCTCGTAATAAAAACACTTTCGTTGCACTTTTTTAACCCTCGACTTAATTGTCTTGAAAGAAACAATCGCACCAAGTCTAGCTTCCCTTCTCTCAGACCCATCATTTACCTTGATGGCTGAAAGGTTAGCTTTCTCTGGACAATCCCTCGACATGTGCAAACCGTCACAATAGAAGCAGTTCTATGGCTTCTTTCTCCATGGCTTGACTAGCATCATGTGCTTGTAATCCCACCTCAATGGCCTCCCCTTTCCATGCGAAGTCCCATCCATCTTCATAGCCTTCAACTCGACCTCAAGCGTATCATCTCTATTATTCAACTTCCCATAAGTCTTGCCAAGAAGTTCCTTCATCTCTTCTTTCAGATGGTCCCCTTTGTTGTCCAGCTCTTCGAAGCGTGTATCAACTGCATAAAGTTGCTCCCCCGAGTCATTCACAAATTCCTCAAGTTGGGTTACCTTTCTCTCCAATGACGTGAGGATATCCTTCAGGTTCGCCCTCTTGGGTTTGTCAACTTAAGTTTCTCCACCCTCCTTTGCTGCAACATCATTGTTTGGTTGTGCCATCTCGATCAGTGCCTTCACTCAAACCTTCGCTTTGGTACATGCGGCCTTAATTGATGTTCTTTAGACCAACGATTAAGTCAGCTTGAATTCTCACTCCGAAAGATCAAACTCTTCCAAGGCACTAAGAACGCTGAATCGTTTTAAGCGGGAGCAAATTGTAATGCCCCAATTTTGCGCCTAGGAGTTTCTGAGTGGTTTAGACGGTCTGATGGATCGGATTAGAGGATTCGAGTCCGTTTTAGGATTTAATTTGAAATAAATATTTTTGGGTTAGATAAAAATATGGAAAAAATGTTCAAAAATCATTATTAAATATGTAAATGATTTTGGTAAAATCAAATTTGCAAAAAGAGTTCTTGCAATTGGACATTTTGGTTAGTGACAAAAATGTAAAGTTTTAAAACTGTTTTTAATGACTATTTTGTAAAAGGGTCAAAAGTTTGAATATTTAAGGAGCTATTTACCCAAAGACTAATATCAGACTTTTTCCCTTAATTAGCTATTTTAAAATGATTTTAAAATAATATAAATAGGCTTGGAGAATTAATTGGATACTTAAAAAACGTTAAATAATTTGAAGTAACTAACTTTTCATCAAAAACTTTTCTCTCAAATTGTCTCCAGCCAAACACTTCTTTTCTCTTCAAAATTCTCAGGTAAAATCTTATTTTAATTAATCCTTTGATTTCAGAAGGAATTATAACGATTTCCTAACAAAATCTAATCGGTTTTTCATTGTTCCATTATGTAAATTCATCCAATTAAGGGGAAAGCAACCATTAGAGGTGAGGTTCGTTCTTCTCCTCTAATACAAGTTTCTTTATTAAAATTCTCAAGCTATTGATCATTTACATATGTTTTCTAACTTGATTTGAAGATTTAATTAAGGGAAATTTGTTAAATCAATGTTTAATTGACTGGATAGATGGATTTTCGTATAGGCTCTATTTTTTTGAGTTCTTGATTGATTCTAATCATGATTTTGATGTTTACTAATGTTAATTAGTGGGCTTTCACATTGGAATCCGGAAACTAGGTGACTCTCTAATTTTCTAGGTTATTAGTTGTGAGTTTTTGAGGTATTACGGAGGTTTAATGGATGTTGGAGGTATAAGGATGGTGTTGTTGTGTTTTTAGATGTTAATTGATGTTAATTTATGGGTTAAAACATTAGGTTGTGGTTGGGTTAAGTTTGGAAAATATTTGATGTTGATTTTGGTTGTTGTGGAGGGAAATTGGATAGAGTATGTTAAGGTTTTATGTGATTCGATGTTTATGGGCTATTGAATGCGTTTTGATGCATCGAATTCTCTTTTTTTGTGTGGGTAAAATAGGGGAAGTTGATCCTCAAGCTTGAAGGACGTTTCGAAGGCTTTGGATGTGTGTTTACCGTATCGGCAAGCGAGGCTTTCCGTGTCAGTGAGTGAGAACGAGATTTACAGCTTTTCAAAGGTTTGAAAGTTGTGTTTAGGGGTTTAGATCAAGCTTGAAACGCTGGTCTAAGCTCACAAATAAGTAAAGGATGAATTCTCTCTCGAACTCGGTTTGGCAATTGGTTTTTATGCATTTGTTTTAATGGTTTAATTACTCACTATATATGCATGTTTTGAGCATGATTTAATTCTGGAAATTGATTATATAATGTTGATGATGTATTTGGAAGTTATGCATGATTGGTAAATGTTGTTAAACATTGGTTAATGCAAGGTTGATTGCATTGGTAAAATGATTTTGTTGATGCATATGAAAACAGTGAGTTGATGTTAATAAAATGAATTATATTGGCAAGTGAAGGTATAAAAAGGTTTGAAAATGTGATCGGATATAGTTGGCCGGCCATAGGATTGATAGTGCACTATAAAAAGTTTCCTTGGATGTTGAGGGGTTTATGAGTACCGAATACTCCATCCAAGTACCCTAACGGTTGAGGGGTTTAATCGTACCGAAGACTTCCGTTAGTGGGTTATACATCTAGACGATAAGTGGTGTCGAGGGGTTTATATGTACCAAAGAATCCACCACGGGTGTCACAACGGTGTAGGGGTTTATAGGTACCGATAACTCTCGTGTGTGGACCTTGAGATGCCGGTAGATTGTATGTGAAGTATTGAGGGAACACTTGTTGAATCCGTATATCTGATGTGATCTTTTAAAAAGTGAAACTTGGTTAATGATCACTTGTAAGCTAATATAATTGATGATGTATCATGTGATAGATTATGTTGTTAATGGTGGTTTAAACATGTTTTACTCTTTAATCCTTGCATTGGTAGTATGTATGGGAAAGCTTAAATTGAAGGTAGCAAATGAGACATTGCTGTTGAATCCATGATACATGTTGCGTATGGTTTAATATGGTATTTTGGAAATGTTAAGTGAATGGATTTGATAAGGCATGATGTTAAAATGATGTATGAAAAGTGTTTTGGAAAGCAGTTTTCAAAACGAATGTCAAATGATTTTAAATGCATTGATGATGGTTGGTTTTTTAGCATTCCTCACTAAGCCTAGTGTGCTTACGCTCTTTTTTTCCATCAATGCAGAGAATTAGAGTTTGGAGGCAGCGAGCAAGCTGAAAGGAAATCCAAGGACTTGTATTTGCGAAAGTACAATTTCGGTATAAACGTGTAGTAATAAAGGCAATGGGGTCAATTGGTGTTTTGGGAGGGTTATGTGTTGAACTCCCTGTTGTTCCAAGTTTATGTTGATGTTTTGGATGTGTAATTGGCCATTTATGGTTGTTTGAAGTTTGGTTTAAGGTTTTTACTTATTGAGTAGGGAGCATGCCTATAGATGATATGGATGTTAGTGTTAGGCTTGTTAGACTCGCTTAGTATGTTGATATGTTGGTAATAAGCATGTTCTTGATGAGATATGGTGTTTAGCAATATGTTGAATATGTTTTGATTAAGCCAAATTGTCATATGTTGGACCTAGAGGTCATTACATGACATTGCGTACCTGTACAGGTACCCAAGGATCGGTACGCGGGATCTGGAAAGGCTCAATCCTTCAAAAAATAACAAAGGGTATCGGCATACTAGCCACTGTATTGGTACGCCTTGAGGAAAATTTTTACTAGTGTCGGTACACGAGTTTGAGTACCGGTACGATCCTTTCGATTTTAAAGAACTGTATCGATACATGAGGTACCGTATTGGTACGCGTTTTAGTCACTGGAATTTTGAGTTTTTGAGAAATCATAAGGGAGATCAGTACTGGGTCAAGGCCATATCGGAACGGGTTGGTCAACACACCGTATCAATACGGACGTACGCGTATCAGTATATGAGTTACCGTATCGGTACACGTTTTTGTCACTGGAATTTCGAGTTTTTGAGAAATCATAAGGGAGATCGATACGGGGTTAAGGCCATATCGGTACAGGTTGTTCAACACACCGTATCAATTCGGATGTACGAGTATCAGTATGAGCAGCCATTATGTTTGTTAATCCGTATTGATATGGGCTTGGCCACATCGGTACGCCCTGTTGATTTTGTGTAGATCAATTTGTTAAAGTTTGGAAATTTTACATTTTAGTCCCTAAATGATATGTATGCAATTGAATGAGTTCGAATGATTGTTTTGAGCTAGAATTTAACATATGAGCATAGAATTGGACTAATAAAGGATTGGTAACCTAAATTTTAATAAAGACCCTATAATTTGAGAAATATACGTTTTGGTACTTAATGTGCGTTATTAAGCAATTGAACCCTGTTTCGAAATCTGATTCCAATGTAATGTTTCTGTTGAAGCATGTACACCATAGGGAATGAATTTGATGCATTTAGATAAGATAAAAAGGAAAAATAGACCGGTTTAGGTTATTAGCTCAGGTTTGCTTCGGCAAACCTAATGTGATCATTTTAGTTCAATTTCGGCTAGGCCGGGTTAAGGGGGTTATATTTGGTGGTATCAGAGCCAGGTTTACGAAAAGAATTGAGATGTTGTTGATGATTGTTCAATGTTGTTTGCTGTGCATGGTGATTGTTTATATGTACGATGTTTGAAATATGCCATGTTGGGGTATTTTTCAGACACATTACCTTATTACTACAGTTTTAAAATAATTTTTGGATTGAAATGAAAGTCTTGGATCTTTGCTTGAAGTTGGCATGATTGTTTTTGTTTTGGTGTAATTATCACGCCTTAGATACATTTTTATACGATGCCACCGAGGAGAGAATTGCATCGAGCAAGAACACTACTGTCGGAGGGCAGGGAGTTGAGGGTGAGATTGTGCATCCTAAGGGATTACCACCTCCTCCGCCTAATCCTCCTGAGGAAGTAGAGCAAGTATCACCTGCACCATCTGGTCTAGTGTATGGTGATATGATGCCTTTAGTTCAGGCGATGACTGGAGCGTTCCAAGCCATGACGGCTGGAGTTCATGTACCCACACCGACACCCACTGCTGCTATTAAACTGAGTTGTCGTTAGAGCGTTTGCACAATCTTAGAGGAGTTGAATTTAGAGGGTTGACACTCGAGGCATTCGAATAGTGGTTTGCCAGTATGGATTCGATTTTGGATCAGATATGATATAATGATGCGCGTAAGTTTGGATTTGTTGTGTCTGTGTTGTGTCCCTGTTGCAGGGTAATGTATACAGTTAGTTGACCACTGTGATCATGAGCATAGAATATGGTGATGTGACATGGTAATTTTTCCAATGTGCCTTCAGAATGAAGTATTTGGGAGTTAGATATTTGGATGAGAAGAAACGTGAGTTCATGTCTTTGGTTTAGGGAAATATTATAGTAACTTAGTACGAGCTACAGTTTGTAAGCTGAGCCAGTATGCACCTGAGTTGGTATCAGATGAAAGGTATCGCTGTGATCATTTTTGCTACGGGTTGGTACAAGATGTTAAGACATATATGTTGGCCACTGATTATACGAATTTTTACGTATTGGTTATACGGGCGAAGGATATTGAGTAGAGTTTGGGTTTATCTCTTCGTTCTGAAGGTTTTAGCTTAGAGAAGAGAGTTATAGATTTTGGTTCTAATTGTGGTCAGACCAAGAGGCACCGTGATAGGAGGTTCTATCCAAATACAAGACGTGATAAAGATAGTGTTGGGCGAGAATCGCACGGGCAGAGTACCCAGTTTAGGGCAGCTTATAGTATTTGTTGGGTTTGTGGATCGAGAGATCATTTGAGGCGAGATTGTCTATGTTTGGCTAGAGAAGGACATGCTCCTGTGGTTATAGTTGTGAATTCTTGCTGGAGTTGTAGGTTTGTTGATCATATGAGACGTGATTGTCTATTGCTTTCTAGGGGTAGGCAGGTACCTGCACCTATTGTTGCACCACCGAGAGGCCATGGCGCGGTCGAGGTAATTTTCAACGGAGGATGAATGGACAGAGGACTGTAGCACATACAGTGGTGGTTTGACCTGAGGGTGGTGGACCTATAAGGATTTATTCGCATCGGAAGGAGAGAAATGACACGGATGTTATAACAAGTACTTTTACCTTGCAGTCTATGTCATTACTTTCTTTGATAGATTCTGGTTATACACATTCATATTTTTTGCATGAGCATACATATTTGCTTGATATACCGGTAGAAATATTAGATGTGGGTATGCAAGTACGAGTTCTTTTAGAGAAACGGTTGTTACAAGAAGGTTGTATCAGAGGTGTCTTATGATGCTTCAAGGTCATGTGTTTGTGGCTAATTTGATGGAGCTACCGTTTCATGGTTTCAATGTGATTTTGGGTATGGATTGGTTGTCTGGGCATCATTCTATGGTCGATTTTGAGACCAAGCGAGTTTCGTTGAAACTTGTTGATGATTATGAAGTAGTTGTTGTGGGTGAGAATGTTAAGTTCTTATCCAATGTTGTTTCAGCCTGGAAAGCGCAAAAATTGTTAGAGTGTGGGTGTCAAGCATATTTGACCTAGGTTATGAACCCAGACATAGAAGAAGTGCAGACTAAAAATATTTGTATTGTTTGTGATTTTTTGGGTGTCATTTCGGAGGAGTTGTTGGGTTTACCACTAGATAGAGAGGTGGAGTTTTATATTGAGACATATGCTAATACAACTTCGATGCCGATTGCACCATATCGCATGGCACCAAAAGAGTTGAAGACACAACTCTAGGAGTTGTTCGACCGTGGTTTCATCCGACCTAGTGTTTCGTCATGGGGAGCACCTGTGTTGTTTGTGAAAAAGAATGATAGCACTATGAGGATGTGCATTGACTATCGACAACTAAACAAGTTGACGATTAAGAATAAATATCCTTTGCCATGGATTGATGATTTGTTCGATCAATTCTGCGGTGCTACGGTGTTTTCCAAGATCAATTTGAGATCTGGATACTATTAGTTGAAAATTAAGGATAAAGATGTGCCGAAGACTGTTTTTTGTACGAGGTATATGCATTATGAGTTCTTGGTGATGCCGTTTGGGTTGACAAATACGCCTGCAACATTTATGAACATGATAAATCGAGCGTTCCATGAATTCTTAGATCAATTCGTTGTAGTGTTTATTGATGATATTCTTGTGTACTCTCGTACCAAGGAGGATCATGATCGACACTTGCAAATTGTATTGAAAACCTTGTTGGATAATCAACTTTATGCCAAGTTGAGTAAGTATGAGTTTTGGATTAAAAAAGTGGTTTTTCTCAGTCATATGGCCTCTGCAGAAGGTATATGAGTGGATCCAAAAAAGGTTGAGGTGGTTGTAAATTGGAAGCAACCTAAGTCGGTGATAGAAGTTTGTAGTTTCTTGGGATTGGCCGGTTATTATCGATTTTTTGTAGATGGGTTCTTAAGGGTTACTGCTCTGTTAACCAAGTTGTTGCAAAAGGATGAATGGTTCGAGTCGACAAAAGCTAGACAATAAGCTTTTGAAAAGTTGAAGGAAGCTTTGACATAAGCTCCAATCTCAATTCAACTTGAGTCAGGGAAAGAGTTTGTGGTGTATAACGATGCCTCCTACATTTGTTTAGGGTGTGTGTTGATGCAAGAAGGAAAGGTTGTAGCTTATGTATCGAGACAGTTAAAGGTGAACGAGTGCAATTACCCTGCGCATGATCTAGAGCTTACTGTGGTAGTGTTTGCGTTGAAGAATTGGATAGATTACCTATATGGTGAGAAGTGTACTGTATACACGGATCATAAAAGTCTGAAGTATTTGATGTCACAAAAAGAATTGAATCTCAGGCAACGTAGGTGGTTAGAGTTGCTTAAGGATTATGATTTAACAATTGAGTATCATCTAGGCAAGATGAATGTTGTGGTTGATGCTTTGAGTAAAAAAGCTATTGTAGAGTTGAGAGCCATATTTACGAGGTTGAATGTGGGTTTGTTGGCCGAGTTGCAAATGAAGTTATATTTGTTGTAGTTGATTAAAGAAAAACAACCCTATGATGAGGCATTGGTACCTCATGTCAAGGGCATCATGGATGGAAATCCTACAGATTTTCACTTTAATAGTGATGGGGTGTTGTGTTTTAAAGATCGGATAATGGTGCCTAGTGATGTGGAGTTGAGGCAGATGATTTTGACAGAGACACATGCTAGTCCTTTTTCTATACATCCTGCTAGTACCAAGATGTATCAAGATTTAAAGAAATAGTACTATTGTGTGGGTTTGAAAAAAGGATGTGGCTAATTTTGTTGCTAGATATATGGTATGTTAGCGTGTGAAGGCTGAACACCAGTTTTTTTGGGTTGTTACAACCGTTGAGAATTTTGGAGTAGAAATGAGAGAGGATCACCATGGATTTTGTGTCGGGGTTACCTTTGACACCGACTAAACAAGATTCCATTTGGGTGATTATTGATTTATTTATGAAGTGTGCACATTTTCTGCCAGTGCATACGACGTATACTTTGGATAGGTTGACATATCTTTATGTGGCGAAAATTGTGAGGTTACATGGGGTACCTAAGTCAATTGTTTCAGATAGGGATCCACAGTTTAAAGCGAGGTTTTGGGAGTGTTTGCATCGAGCTTTGGGTACTCACTTCAATGTCAGTACTTCGTATCATCCTCAGACGGATGGTCAGTTTGAGTGTGTGATTCAGATTTTGGAGGATATATTGAGATGTTGCATCATTGAGTTCCAAGGAACTTGGGAAAGACAGTTGCCTCTGGTAGAGTTTGCGTACAATAATAGCTATCAGGCTAGTATAAAGATGGCACCATATGAAGCCCTGTATGGTAAAAAGTGTCATACACCTTTGTGTTGGGTTGAGGCTGGGAAAAGTATGTTTACATGCCTGATGTGTTGAAAGACACAAATGATAAAGTAAAACTTATTTATGATCGTTTGAAAGCAGCCTTGGATAGGCAGAAATCTTACTCGGATTTGAAGCGTATAGAGGCTGAGTACGCGGTTGGTGAAAAAGTATTCTTGAAAGTCTCACCTTAAAAGAAGGTGATGCGCTTTGGACGTAAAGGGAAATTGAGTCCGAGATTTACTGGACCGTACAAGGTGTTAGAATGTATTGGCCATATGGCTTATCAGTTGAGGTTGCCTCCTGAGTTGGAAAAGATCATGATGTGTTTCATGTATCTATGTTGCAGAGGTATCATTCGTATTCGTCGCATATGATGTCAATCGAGGATGTTGAGTTGCGACTAAATTTGTCTTATGATGAGGAACCAGTGGAGATCCTTGACTATAGTAGTAAAGTTCTTCGTGGCAAGACGATTGAGCTTGTTAAAATGTTGTGGCGACATCGCGGTGTTGAGGATGCCACGTGAGAGAGTAAGTCGGACATGGTTGAGCAGTTTCTGCATCTGTTCCCATCAGGTAAATTTTAAGGATGAAATTTCTTAAGGGGGAGAGTTGTAACGCCCCAGTTTTGGGCCTAGGAGTTTCTAGTTAGTTTAGACAGTCCGATGGATCAGATTAGAGGATTCGAGTCAATTTGGGGATTTAATTTGAAATAAGTATTTTTGGGTAAGATAAAAATATGGAAAAAAGTTCTAAAATCATTATTAAATATTTAAATGATTTTGGTAAAACCAATTTTGCAAAAAGAGGTCTTGAAATTAGGCATTTTGGTTAATGACCAAAATGTAAAGTTTTAAAACTATTTTTAGTGACTATTTTGTAAAATGGTCAAAACTTTGAATCTTTAAGGAGTTATTTACCCAAAGTCTAATATCAAAATTTCCCTTAATTGGCTATTTTAAATAATTTTAAAATAATATAAATAGACTTGGAGAAATAATTGGATAATTAAAAAGCTTTAAACAATTTGACGTAGCTAACTTTTCATCAAAAGCTTGTCTCTCAAATTCTCTCCAGCCAAACACTTCTTTTCTCTTAACAATTCTCAGGTAAAATCTTATTTTAATTAATCCTTTGATTTCAAATGGAATTATAATGATTTCCTAACAAAATCTAATTGGGTTTTCATTGTTCTATTATGTAAATTCATCCAATTAAGGGGAAAGACAGCCATTAGAAGTGAGGTTCGTTCTTCTCCTCTAATACAGTTTTCTTTATTGAAATTCCCAAGTTATTGATCCTTTACATATGTTTTCTAACTTGATTTGATGATTTAATTAAGGAAAATTTGTTAAATCAAGGTTTAATTGATTGGATTGATGGATTTTCGTATAGGCCCTATTTTGCTAAGTTCTTGATTAATTCTAATCATGATTTTGATGTTTAATAATGTTAATAAGTGGGATTTAACATTGGAATCCCAAAACTAGGTGAATCTCTAATTTTCTAAGTTGTTAGTTGTGAGTTTTTGAGGGACTATGGAGGTTTAATGGATGTTGGAGGTATAAGTATGGTGTTGTGTTTTTAGATGTTAATTGATGTTAATTTAATGGTTAAAATGTTAGGTTGTGGCTGGTTTAAGTTAGAAGATGTTTGATGTTGATTTCGATTGTTGGGGAGGGAAATTGGGTAGAGTATGTTGAGGTTTTATATGATTCAATGTTGTTGGGCTGTTGAATGCATTTTGATGCATTGAATGCTCTGTTTTTTGTGGGTAAAATAGGGGAAGTTGATACTCAAGGTTGAAAAAACATTTCGGAAGCTTTGGAAGCGTGTTTACCGTATCGACAAGTAAGTCTTTACGTGTCGGTGAGTGAGAATGAAATTTATCATTTTTCAAAGGTTTGAAAGTTGTGCTTGGGGGTTCAGATCAAGCTTGAAACGCTGGTCTAAGCTCCGAAGTAAGTAAAGGATGAATTCTCTCTCGAACTCGGTTTGATAATTGGTTTTAATGCACTTGTTTTAGTGGTTTAATTACTCAATGTATATGCATATTTTGAGCATGGATTAATTCTGGAAATTGTTTATATAATGTTGATGATGCATTTGGAAGTATTGCATGATTGGTAAATGTTGTTAAACACTAGTTAATGCAAGGTTGATTGCATTGGTAAAATGATTTTGTTGATGCATATGAAAACAGTGATTTGATGTTAATAAAATGAATTATATTGGCAAGTGATGGTATAAAAAGGTTTGAAAATCTTATCGGATATAGTTAGCCGGCCATAGGATTGATAGTGCACTATAAAAAGTCGCATTGGATGTTGAGGGGTTTACGAGTACCGAATACTCTATCCAAGTGCCCTAACGGTAGAGGGGTTTAATCGTACTGAAGACTCTTGTTAGTGGATTATACATATAGCCGATGAGTGGCGTCGAGGGTTTATGTTTACCGAAGACTCCACCGCGAGTGTCACAACGGTGAAGGGGTTTACGGGTACCGAAAACTCCCGTGTGTGAACCTTGAGATACTGATAGATTGTATGTTAAGTGTTGAGGGAACACTTGATGAATCTGTGTATCTGATGCGATATTTTGAAAAGTGGATCTTGGTTAATGATCACTTGTAAGCCAATATAATTGATGATGTATGATGTGATAGATTACGTTGTTAATGTTGGTTTAAACTTGTTTTACTCTTTAAGCCTTGCATTGGTAGTATGCATGGGAAAGCTTAAATTAAGGGTAGAAAATGAGACTTTGCTGTTGAATCCATGATACATGTTGCGTATGGTTTAATATGTTGTTTTGGAAATTTTAAGTCCATGGTTTCGATAAGGCATGATGTTAAAATAATGTATTAAAAGTGTTATGGAAAGCAGTTTTCAAAAGGAATGTCAAATAATTTTAAATGCATTGATGATGGTTGGTTTTTTTAGCATTCCTCACTAAGCCTAATGTGCTTATGCTCTCTTTTTCCATCAATGCAGAGAATTAGAGTTTGGAGGCAGCGAGCAAGCTAAAAGGAAATCCAAGGACTTGTATTTGCGAAAGTACAATTTCGGTATAAACTTGTAGTAATAAAGGTAATAGGGTCAATTGGTGTTTTGGGAGGGTTATGTGTTGAACTCCATGTAGTTGCAAGTTTATGTTGATGTTTTGGATGTGTAATTGGTCATTTATGATTGTTTGAAGTTTGGTTTAAGGTTTTTACTTATTGAGTAGGGAGCTTGCCTATAGATGATATGGATGCTAGTGTTAGACTTGCTTAGTATGTTGATATGTTGGTAATAAGCATGTTCTTGATGAGATATGATGTTTATCAATGTATTGAATGTGTTTAGATTAAGCCAAAGTGTCATATGTTGGACCTAGAGGTTATTACAGGCCATTGCGTACCAGTACGAGTACCCCAAGGATCGGTACGCGGGGTCTGGAAAGGCTCAATCCTTCGAAAATTAACAAAGGGTATTGGCACGCCTAGCCACCTTATCGGTACGCCTTGAGGAAAATTTGTACTAGTGTCGGTACACGGGTTTGAGTATCAGTACAATCCCTTCAATTTTAAAGAACCGTATCGATACTCGAGGTACCATATCGGCACGCGTTTTGGTCACTGGAATTTCGAGTTTTTGAGAAATCATAAGGGGGATCGGTACGAGGTAAAGGCCGTATCGGTACGGGTTGGTCAACACACTGTATCAATATGGATATACGAGTTTCGATAAGAGCAACCGTTATATTTGTTAATCCGTATCGATATGGGCTTGCCCGTATCGGTACGCCTGTTGATTTTGTGTATATCAGTTTGCTGAAGTTTGGAAATCTTACAGTTTAGTCCCTAAATGATGTGTATGCAATTGAATGAGTTTGAATGATTGTTTTGAGCTAGAATTTAACATGTGAGCATGGAATTGGACTAATAAAGGATTGGTAACCTAAATTTTAATAAAGACCCTAAAATTTGTGAAAATTACATTTTTGGTCCTTAATGTGTGTTATTGAGCAATTGAACCCCATTTCAAAATCCGATTCCAATGCAATGTTTTCGTTGAAGCATGTACACCTTAGGGAATGAATTCGATGCATTTAGATAAGATAAAAAGGAAAAAATGGACCGGTTTAGGTTATTAGCTCAGGTTTGCTTCGGCAAATCCAATGTGATCCTTTTAGTTTAGTTTAGTTTCGGCTAGGCCGGGCTAAGGGGGTTACACAAACTATAGAGAATGGCCTCATTAAACAAAAGAAGAAAACCAAGAACACTCAAGAGCAACACAGAGGATATAGAGTAAATGTATTGATCAATCAGAAAATAGATGATTTACAAATAAGGTGGGGAGCCTCTATTTATAGTTGAGTCCCCTTACATCCGACGATTCCTACTAATTTACATTGACGACCTAGATTAAAACCTACCAACCACAATCATTACAAAACCGGCATATTCCCACGATTCTAATCGCTATTTAAGGAAAGCATCGCCTATGTTCACATTGTATGTTCACATAGGTGTGGATGGATAAGTCTTCTAGAATTTCTCCATGGAAGGGTGTCAGTCCAGTGGTCTTTTCAAGCTCAGAGTTTGCCTTAGAACCTCTTGGGCAGCTAAATGTGCATTTGACTCAGACTCGAACTGCCAGTCCATGACAATATAATTGGATAGACTCAACTAAACAGATTTTAGTTATTTTATGAGTGCACAGAGCAAACTTGCATTTCTTTAGGCGTCACTTCAAAAAATATCAAAAATTTAATCGGAGATAGTGATACATTATCCTAAAACAACCTTCTCTTACATCAAAGATCATCTCGGGTTTTTGTGAGCATAAAATGATCAATGATAAGTACAAATTGTTTCAAAAGCAACAACTATTCACTTCTAAATTGTTAGAAAATTGACTGATGCAAAACAAAATCATTAGCATTGACTGGAAAATAAATTAGTATGAATGAATCAAGCTTAACTGTGTCGTGGTATTAAACCGCTGCCTTAGAAGTGAATTCGTCTTAATTGATGTAATCGCTGCATTGGA
Organism: Hibiscus mutabilis; assembly: GCA_019671005.1. Lineage (NCBI taxonomy): Eukaryota > Viridiplantae > Streptophyta > Magnoliopsida > Malvales > Malvaceae > Hibiscus > Hibiscus mutabilis. The sequence continues at coordinate 14,396,346 of CM033733.1, forward strand.
TGATGTCCCCTTAGGTTAACACAGCCTCTCATTGAAATCGTACACCCGAAATTAGGAGTGCACATTAGTGGTACTACTCTTCTCTAAGATTAGAAAAGAGGAACTAAAAAAAACACTTAAGAAAAAACACATACAGATGTGAGTTGAGAAAACCTTAATTTATGGGTTAAATTCAGAGGGTAAAAACATATATTTACAAAACATAGAATTAAAACATATTTAATTCCTTGTTTAAAACGGTCAAATCCATTACTCTGCCATAAAGCTAGATCAATGTTGCTGTAACAGACGAATTAAATGTTGTTTTAAATCCAATTCATTCGAGGATTAAAGCTGCAGAAAATACAACAATTCAGTCAACATATGTAAATAATTCGAGTCCTATAAATAGTGAAGTGGAATCAATTCTTTCGAAGTTTAAAAAACACAAGAAAAATCCTTATAGATTTCTCCAAAAGACAATATATAGCCCACAAAATATGTTAACTCAAACACTAAACCAAAATCAAGTCAACCGAATGATGTCAACATCATGTGTGCATGCAAGGTCCTTGTCATTCTACCATTAAACAAAGAAGGGAGAAAATGCTGTATATAAATTCATTTCAAGGTACATTTCCATCCAATGTGGAATTTACATGCTATACTCCCTTGAGCATTACCAACATCACCGTCAAGTATTTCCTCCATTATTTGGTTGATAGCAGTTCCTCGAGCCTTTACTCCAATTGCAATTGCTATTTTTAGCTTTACAAGCTCACCCAATCACAAGGACCTTTTTTTTATCATCTCTAACAATGATCAATGATACCTTTCTTGATTTAGCCAACATGGGTAGGTGCTTCGTCAACCACTTTGGATTGGAATCAGCAGCAAACAAAATAGCCTGAAGCCAAACACGAGGTGATTGAGTTGTGCATCCCTCGTCGGTGATGAGCGTCATCCGTTCAAGTACACGGGTTAAATCATTAACACCGAATAGAAGAGAGACAGATAGCTAACGGATTGAAGGTGAAGATAAGGTTTGGGGTTTGTATATTGAGATTTTGGTTTAAAAAAATTATATTTTTTTATTTTAAATCTGACATGGTATTAAAATATTAATAAAATAATTCATGTCATAGCATAATAGCAAAATATTAATAAAATAAACAATGTCATCATTGGAGTGATCAATAATAGAAACAATTTGAAAGTTGAGTGATTAAATTAAAATTTTTAAACTTTAATGATCAAAATAAGAGTGAGAAGAAAGCTGAGCAATGAACGGTGGAATTTACTATATTTTCATTTTTTATTAAGAAATGAGACAATTACATTCTCAAGATAAATGTTGATAGTTAAACTTATACAAAATAAAAAAATATAAACATTTTTTTATCACTAGGCCAATTAATAAATCTCATTTTCAATTTTTAAATAGGTGATATAAAGAATTAAACGAGATCAATTAAAAATTTAATATCAATCAAAGCTGAATAGTATCTTTACCATTATATACATAATCAATTAATTTTCATCCTACTTCATTGATTTTTATTAACCCCTCCAATCCAAACGCGAAAGTCCACCACTAAAATTCTTAATCTGATATGTTTAAACTTTTTATAGAATACACTCGTAAGATTCTAGATAGAGTATGCATCCAAAACATCTTGATGAGAATGCCGTGACAAAAATATAGATGCTTAATGCTAAAAAAATCTTAACGTTTGACTGAATAGTCACTTCGGGCCCTATTTTTTCAAGCAATTTAGCCCTCAACGTATCATTTTTGAGTCAAAATGGCCTCCCTGTTAATGAAAACTGTTAGCTAACTGATGATAAACAACTTGAAATGACTTGACAGAATGACATGTTAGAACCAAATCATAAATTAAAATGAAACCTAGTACCAGGATCTATCATGTCAAATCATCAAGAACAATAAACTGAATGCGGAAGCGTACCTGAATTAATCGATAGATGAAAACCTTGAATCATTAGATGAAGATCGCCTAAAAGGTGGTTGTGATCTTCCAAGAAGATAGGTTAGCCATTGCCGTAAAAATTCTCTGACGGGATAAGAGTAATACAAGTTAACCTATTTCTTGGGAACCACTACCTCTTTATATAGTTAATTATTAAATTAACTATTAAATATTATAACTCTGCCCCTCATTGAATTATAAATATATCTTACGGTATCTACACTTTTATTTTCATGACACTTTAATACCTATGACACGCCTAACATAATTGGTCACTTGATTTTGTGTCATACTTTATAATAGTATCATACATTTTACATATGTGCCCACAATTGCGAATTTTAATCCAACAATCTCCCACTTGGGCAACATATGTTTCCTGATAAATGTACAACCTTATAAGCTCAAAAATTTGCTACTATATAATAGGTATTCTATAACAATCTCGTTCATCAACTATATCCATATAGGATCAAAGTAGGTTTTGCCATATCAATAATGACTAGACCCATCAATGGTCACGTATACAAATATAGTCAAATGACATAGATCAATCATGGATGCGTAGCATGAAAAATTACATGAATTGTGAATCGAACATGTCTATTTCCAACTGGTCCTCCTTAAACCTTAGTGAGATCAAACTTGACTGAATTCAGAGTGTACATAAACCAAAATACTTTATTTCTGCATAAAATAATTTTAAAATAACTTTAAACTGAAGTAATCGAAATTGTGTCTAAACCAAATGAACATTTTTTTCAAAATTACAGACTCCCACTAAAACTGAATATCTTTAAATATTATTACACCCACATGAGTAGTGTGCTCATGAAAGACCTAGGGTGATAATTTCTTAATAAGCGCACAATTATGGAGTTTGTACCAGCATGCTCTATAGACACACAACCACTCTGAATTTTCTTTAACAACTAGGAACTTAATATTTATGTGCTTCAAATTTGAAGTGTTCCTATTGTTTATAGAATAAATGAATGCATATTTATTGTCACAAAATAACTGAAGTGGTCTTTCTATTTAATCTACAATTAGCAGTTCATGTGACAGAATATTTTGCATCAATATTCTAATAGAATCGAAGCCTGTAAACTTGATGATCTCTAACTTACCAGAACTTCGATATGTGAGCATGTAATTTTTGTTCTCTAAAGATATCTCATAACCCTACTAGCTGCTATCCAATGGCCCATACTAGATTTGCTTAAATATCTATATAACATTCTAACAATGTACGCAATATCTGAACGCATACATACTTGAGCATAAATTAGATTCTCAATAGCTTATGCATATAGAATCATTTTTATTTTCTAAACTTCAAGGTTACTTTTAGGGCATTGAGTAAGACAATATTTGTCTTCTTTAGTAATATGAGTATCACTTGGTTTACTCCCACTAAACTTGTAGTATATACAATTGTCAACCAAATTTATCTCAAAACCAAATGAGATAATCAATATAAAATTTATAATTTCATTAATGAGAGTCCTACTTAAGCTCATAGATGGATTTCTTTAATTTACATATCATTGATATTGTATCATAAGACACAACTCTATGATTGTATCATATAAATAGTTTCTCCAATGTTGCCATTGGGAAAAACAAGCTTAACATCTATCCAATGTAGCTTAAAACTAAAACGAGCAACAAGTGTAATAATTATCTTGAAAGAGTCTTTCAATAAAACTTGAGAGAAACTCTTTACAAAATCAATGTCTTCTTTTAGAGTATATCTTTTAGATACATGACGTGCTTTATACTTACCCACATTACTATTTCCATCCCTATTGGTTTTAAATATCCATTTACAACCAATTGGTTTGCACCTTAAGGTAATGAGACAAGTTCCTAAACTTTATTGTCTTGCATAAAATTGCACTCTTCTTGAATGACATCAATCCACTTTTGAGAGTTAGAACTTTTATGGTCTGATAAAAAATAATTGAGCCATTTTCTATCATTCCATTGTTAACCTTATTTTCTTGAGGAAATACAATATAACAATCTCGAATAGTATTTCTCATTCCTCTCGTGAACCTCTTTAATGACACTTGTTTTTTTGAGGTTGTTGAGTTTGTTCTTTTGAAACAATCATCTTATCTTGAATGAGAGTTGTTCAACATTGTTTTATGAGGTACTTGATTCACTTCTTGATAATGATAGGTGTGGAAACCTAAACATTGTCAAAAGTGATAGTAGGAATTAAATTATAATCCAATTCATCCTCAATAGCAATGCATCTAACCTTATTTCTCCCTCCAAACACAACATCTTAAAAAATATAAATCTCTCCTTAAAATAATCTTAATTGTGGGATCATAAAATTTACAGCTCATGGATCACTCAAAATAAACGAAGTAGTTGCTTACTTTTGAAGTTTAATTACTTCACATGTGTCCTAACTTGTTACAAAAGAAATCAACCATTTGTAACTTATTGTTATTTCTTTTGAGTTGGACCTTAGCAACTTTATTCTAATATTTTTTATTGCCCTTATTCTTAAAGACACAAACTAAATAAGCACTGACCAAATGATTATTTTACACTTATAATGCTTCAACCTTTGTCCCTCTTGAATACAATGAGAAATGAGCCCAAATAGAGTTTATTTCTCCCTTTGACAATTGTAACTTGAATTGGTTAAACTGTATAGGAAGCAGTGCCAAAACCATAAGAACAAACAATTGTTAGAAAGTTTGATCTTATGTGCCTTAAAATTTGAAGCAATATTAAACATTTTCATAATGTACTCCCTCACATTTCCTTGACCCTTATACTTCATAGACATCAAAGAAGGCATAAGTGATGTCATCCTAACCTTAATGTTTTGGGTAAAACATTTCTTAATTTTGTCAAGGAAACCCTTAATATGAGTAATCTCTTTAGATTTTTTTTTACTCCTAAAGACTTATAGAATGTTATTCATTATAATCATTAGACTCGTGCGACTTGAACAATCTCACCTCTCCAAATCCCTTTTATGGGTGCTTACCGCGGTGAGAGATACAAGTTATTCTTCCCTTAGTACAAAGTCTATGTTCATACAACCAAATACTATATGTGAGTGTCTTTTCTATTCTTTGAAACTAGTTTCACTAAACATGAGTGTAGAATGTATTTAACAGATATTGTGACAGCAAAGATAAATTACCCAAATATAGAACAAAAATAAGTAAATAAAATAAAAGCAAACTCACATAAATATTCATAAGTAAACAAATAAATTCAAAATAATGGCTAGTTACCCTCAAGATACCAACCACAACATTAATATCAAGTCTTTGGACAGTAATATTAATTGTAAGCGGTACTCTTGTTGTAGCAATCAAACATTGACAATAAACTATGTCAAACAATAGATTAATCTTTAGACTAACGTATTGCTTACATAAAATACCTTATAATTGTCACACATTTATCGACACAGTTGTCATTGTAATTCTGCCAAATATTAACTTTCTTTTGGGCCAATTAATAAATGCATGAATTACAAAAACCCATAATTATCTTAATATTTTAAATAAACTAATCTACACAAAAGCGGTCACTTTGGTGACATTATGTTTCAATTAATCCATTAAAATATTAGACATCCGAAGCTAAAATATGAATTTAATTGTTTCAAAATATTTGTCTTAATTTTATCTTTCAATCAAATTAAAAGATAATCAAAATAATAATAAATTTAAATTAAGGTAAACCTCATATCAAGATAACATACACTCCATTAATATTTCATCTTTGGACAAAATATTAATTTGCAAGTGATATTTTGGTAAAGTAATCAAACATTGATTATAAGAACATGTCAAACATAAATCTTCCTTTTGGGACGATTTATTGCTCACATATAAAACTGAATAATTATCACATGTTTATTACCACAGTTGCACATGTAATAATGTTAATTATTAACCTTCCTTTGGGCCGATTAATACTAACATAATCTGACTTACATGCACAAAATCTTCTATATATTAAAATAAAAATAATTTCTACAATAGAAGTCACTTTGGTGACTTAATGCTTCAATTAATTTTATCTCAAAATATATAATATAAATATACCTATATTCAAATTTAAAATTTTGTAACAGTCAAAACTAAAATTTCTGATAACACTTAAGTTTCTGAAATAACCCGAAATAAGGTTGTCTATATGGGGCTATCAGAAATCGAAAAAACCAAAATCTTTGACTGTTTCTCAAAAAATTCCTTAAGCATGCATTTACCAAAATAAAACTTAAATTCAAAACAACCAACCTTTAACTTAAATATATATATATATATATATCATATAAATGGATAATTCATAAAATGATCACATTAAACTTTAATATATTCATATAACCTAATGATCAAAATTGAAATTCTTGATTAAACCGAATCGAATATGAATTCCATAAGATTAATGACATGCTTTCCAAAACCAAAACCCAAAATGTATATATCAATGCCAAACATAAACATTATAATGATTCAAATGAAACTAATTACATTGTGTAACTAGCACAATTAATCCAAACTGAAATGTATTCCAAATTTAAATCAAACCTTCAACATTAATATGAAAAGATAACATATAGAAGTACTTCCTAAACTATGTCATGACCATGCTTTAATATATATGATAGCAGAAGCATAATAGTTTAGCTTATAAATAACGATGAAATTAGCATGGAACATGAACTAAAAAGTTTGACTTTTACCACCATATAACAGAATTAACAAAATATTAATTCTCAAAAAAGAATTAATCACAGTGCATGGACCAAAACTAAACATACAGAAAATAAAGGTACTTTAATGCATAATTTTCTCTTGAAAAAATTGCCCCAAGACAATGGCAAACTTCACATGAATCTTTTAATTCACTTAAAAAAATGTTAAAGAACCACAACAAACATAATCGCATTGGATCCACGATCTATCTGTTGATTAACTTTCTCTTTTCTTTTCTTTTTTCCTTTTAATGCGGCGATTGAAGAGAAAACAAAATAGTTAATCAATCGAATCAAAACCCTAAAATCTTATTAATGAATCAAATTGCCGCGAAAACCTAAAGCCTTATGAGCGAATAAATCCAAAATTAAATAAATAAATTTGTTCTCAATGATTCAACATAACGAGGCGCTGATGCCACTTGTTGAAACCAAACCATAATAGATATGAAACCTAATACCTAGGATCGATCATGTTAATTCATCAAGAACAATAAATTGAATGCGGAAGAACCTGAATTAATCGATAGATAAAAACCTTGAATCCTTTGATGAAGATCGCCTAAAAGGTGGTTGTGATTTTCCAAGAAAATAGGTTAGCCCTTGCCGTAAAAACTCTCTGACGGGATAAGAGTAATACAATTTATCCTATTTCTTGGGCACCACTACCTCTTTATATAGTTGATTATTAAATCAACTATTAAATATTTATAACTCTGTCCCTCATTGAATTATAAATATATCTTACGGTATCTACACTTTTATTTCCATGACACTTTAATACCTATGACGCGCCTAACATAATTGGTCACTTGATTTTGTGTCATACTTTATAATAGCATCATACATTTTACATATGTGCCCACAATTGCGGGTTTTAATCCAACATGACACGTCAGAAGAAAAAAAATATTTTATATTTTATATAATTTTGTAAAATTATTTTTTGACTGATGTGTTATTTTGTAAAGTTATCATATTTGTCTTTATGACACTGCTATCGCGGCGTACACTTCCATGCAAGTTTTCCATGTCATTTTTCGTCAGTTAACTAACAGTTTTCATCTGTAGATGAGTCATTTTGACCCAAATGAAACATTAAGAATTATATAGCTTTAAAAAATAATAGGGGACAAAATAACTATTCAGTCAAACATTATGAGCATTTTTTGACATTATGCCAAATATAAATAAACAAGCAATGCAACATTCAAGCTGCAAAACTGAATCGTTCCTTGTATAGTAATAGTTTCTACGTACTGGTTGCTAGTGCACCGGTTCAATTTATGTAGTAAACTAAGATTTTGAAGATATTTGAAGAAATCTATCGTAATAGGGTGCAATTGATTATAATTATGTATGTGTTGTATGTATCAACAATTAATTGGTCCATTGGAATAAAACGTTAGATTCTTTAAGTAAAGTCAAATGTTTAAATTATTCTTTAATAAGGTTAGAGGTTCGAATCTTAATATTATGAATTGAACAAATTAGATTAAGAAGGTTACCACTATAATGAGTCTATGCAATACCTGATCCAGATTAGCCAATTAATAAAATGGATATTCCTGCTTACAAAAGAATATAATTGTGGTATGTTTGAGTGATCATTATAATAGGCGAAGCCTATTAATTGAGGGCATAAAGACAAAAAAAATACCATCAACGTTTGACTGAATAATCACTTTGGCCCCTATTATTTTTTTTGGAGCAATTCAACTCTCAATGTTTCATTATGGGTCAAAATGGCCCCTCTGCGGATGAAAATTGTTAGAACTGACGGTAAATAGTTTGAAATAACTTGACAGAATGATAAGTTAGCAAAATATTATTTTATATTTTATATAATTTTATAAAATTATTTTTTGACTGATTTAACGTTTTTTTCAAGTCAACGCATTTGTCTATATGATATTGCCATGTCAGCATGCACTTCCATATGAGTTTGTTACGTCATTTCAAGCTATTTACCATCAGTTGATTGATAGTTTTCATCCGCAGAAGGGTCATTTTGATCAAAAATAAAATGTTGATGGTTGAAGTGCTCAAAAAAAGAATAGGGGCCAAAGTGACTATTCAATCAAACATTGGGGGGCATTTTTTGATTTATACCTAAATTGAGTGTAATTGTAATTCTTAGGGTAAGAATCAGAGTAATTACATGCATAATTAGTTATTTTTCCAATTATTTTTATTCTTTTTTAGTAATCTTAATGTGGCCCCGTGATAATATATGTTCAATTCCAATTATTGAGGGAGGAGGTTTACTTTCTGACATTAATCGTACTTTACTTGTGAATCTGCCGAAAGTGTCCATACAGAAAAATATGAGCTTGTTTCAACCAATTAGCCTTTGCACAGTAATCTATAAGGCGATTACGAAAGTAATAGTCAATCGCCTGAAACCTCTACTACTAGGATGGGTTTCAGAAAACTAGACCAGTTTTGTTCCGGGCAGAGCTATCACGAATAATATCATCATTGTTCAGGATATTATCGATACAATGAGATGGAAAACTAGTCGAAAAGGGTAGATGGCAATCAAGATTAATTTGGGATAGGTTGGAGTGGGGGTTCATTAATGATACACTCATGGACATTGGAATTCTGGATACCCTTTGGGATTCGATCATGCGGTACGATTCTATAACTCCGTCTTTTTCTCTATCTTGCAGTATTCGTCAAGGTGATCCATTATCCCCATATTTGTTTGTGTTATGCATGGAAAGACTTGCTCAAGTCATTCAGTTGGAAATTAATAGTGGTCACTGGAAACTGTTTTGCACGTCCAAAAATAGCCTTGATATTTTTCACTTATTTTTTGCGGATGATATGATTTTGTTTGCCGAAGCTTTTATTTTGCAAAAGAATCTAATTCAGACAGTTTTGGAGAATTTGTGCACCGCCTCTAGGCTTAAGGTTAGTTTGGCTAAGACTACTATATTTTTCTCCAAGAATGTTTGTCGCTCGGTAAGATTGTTCATTAGTAATTCTTTTGGATTTGAGGAGGTGACAGATTTTGGAAAGTAGTTGGGAGTTCCTCTGCTACATAAAAGAGTCACCATTGGGTTTTACAGATACTTGGTGCAGATGGTTCATAACAAACTTAGTGGCCGGAAAGCAAAGTCTCTTTCTCTCGCAGGACGAATCACATTGGCTAAAATTGTTCTTTCGGCAATTCTGAGATACACTATGCAGATGGCTATTATTCCAAAAAAAAACTTGTCTGGAGCTTCATAAACTTTTTTGACGTTTTATCTAGGGTAATTCAGACTCTGGGAGTGGTATTCATCTTGTGCAATGGTCGGATGTGTGTCTCCCAACGTTGCATGGAGGTCTTGAACTTCGGCATGTGCATAATCAGAATAATGCCTTCATTATGAAGTTGGCATTCCACTTACTCACACGTCATGATGTTTTTGGGGTACATTTCCTTAGGGCCAAATACAAATGTCCCAATGGTGTTCCGGTGTCGTTACGAATGAGTAATTGTTCATCGCTTTGGAGAGGGCTTAGTGTGATACGGAATGATGTTCGTGGTAATATTTATGGAATATTGGTCATGGTTGTGATGTGGATTTTTGGATGGACTCGTGGGTAGCTGAGATTGGACCGTTGATCGCATATGTCCCTCATGAGCTTGTTAGTGAGGTATATAGTGTGTTAGTCTCGAAAATGGCTAATATGAATGGAGAGTGGCAGTGATTTAAATTTCAGAATTTGTTATCGTCCCATGTGCTTCTTCGAATTGCTACTGTTAAGGGACCTAATGCCAATATTTTAGAGGATTCAATAGTTTGGAATGGTGCACCGGATCACAAGTTTACGGTTAAGTCTGCTTATGCTCTAAGATCGCAGCCAACTTATGACCCTCATGACATCGTTTGGAGGATTGTATCTAAGTTTCGAGGTTTGCAGTAAATTAAGACATTTATTTGGCTCGCTTGCCGTGATAAGCTTATGACGAATAGTGAATGTGTACGCCGACACATTACCATGGATGGATGATGTCCGTTTTGTGCTGTTGAGTGGGAAAATACGGATCACTTGTTATGATTGTGTCCATCAGCTCTCTCGGTCTAGACTGTCCTAATTAAACCTGAGAGGTTAGTGGAGTTTCTATCGATGGGTTTTATAGACTAAATTCGACTCAACTTGTCGAATTTTAATTATTTTGCCAAGGATAATAGAGATTGGGACCTTTTATTGGTGTTGTTCTATGGAACTTGTGGTTATTTCGAAACTCTGTTGTGTTCAACAATCCTTTGGAGTATAGGGGGTCAATTTTGGAGCAAAGTCGCAAGCTTCAAATTCTCTCGGTTCAAGCAGCACTAGCGTCACAAGCTGAGCAGTCGCTGCGCACATTCGCATCAGTTTGTTCAATGCAGCAAGCATCAGTTTTCTAGATTCCACCCTAGATAGGTTGGATTAAAGTCAACACTTGGATTCTCGAAGTTCATAGGTGTATGTTCCGCTCTCAAGGCTGAGCTATGGGGAATTTTTGTTGGGTTAAAATGTGCATGGGACATGGGTTTCAGGCGCATCGAGACAGATAGTTTGGACGCTATCAGAATTTTATAGCAGGATTCTATGCGTACATGTTCACATGGTATAGCCGTCCATATTCTTGATATTTGTGCTCGCCATTGGTTGGTCTCGTTCTATCATACTCGCTGGGATGACAATAAGGTCGAAGATCATATGGCTAAGTTGGCCAAGTCCGAGATGCTTGATGTTCATTTATTTCCTGTGCCACCTTTGTCAGTTGGTGCTTGGTTGAATGCCGATATAGGTGGTTATCTTTGGTTATGGCCTTTGAGGGTTTTGGTTGATGATTTTGTGGAAAGTTTGGTGTAGTGTCAGTATCATACGTTTGCTTGTAATCATTTCTTGTGTGATCTTTTCCTCTATTTAGGTTTAGAGAGGTTTTTAATGAGGCAAAAGATAATGATTCCCTTTTTCATGAAAAAACGTACGCATACCTTGCAGTTAAAACTGCTCAAAGCCAGTATTTCTAGGAAGAACAACATTTCATTTTTTATTGGGTTCATTCCTTAAGTTATTTTTAATTAACAAATTACATTAAATAGTGTGTGTTGATTGTCAATGTGGGATGGTGGCGGTTTTAGGTGGTTCGCCCATTCTAAATTAGACGAAGAGTCGCACTCAGTAGTGATTTGGAGAGAGAAAATAAGGAAAGGTTAGAGAAAACGATGAACAATAGGTTTGAAGGTTCTTCAGTTCCCCCTCCTACTAACCGGTGCAAGTATTTATGTCCTTGAGTATGGGCTCTAAAAGTCATCTTTAGTGGTTGATATCAGTTCTAGTGTTGATTTCTATTAATAGGTTAACATGTAACCCCTTTGACCCAGCCTAGGCGTTAGGCCGAACCGAGCGAGCTACATTAGGTTTGTGTTAGGATATTTGTTTTGATATAATAATTGAAAATAGTTTTGGACTAAATTGAAAAGATTTCAAAAATGTTTTTAAGTCCAAACAAATTGAAAATATGTTTGAGGAGTTTTCAAAAGGTTTTGGAAGTGTTTAAAATGTTTTAAAGTAGCCAAACTCAAGTTTTCAACATGCCCCGTACCGATACGGTTACACCCGTATCGATACACCTTAGGGTTTTAGCAACATGATTTTTTTAGAACAAAAAACCCGTATCGATACAGGCTTAGGCGTATCGATACGGAGAAGGGTCGTACCGATACGCATATAGGCGTATCGATACTGCATGTTTTTAAATCCCCAACAGCTAGTTCAAAACCCCAATGGCTACCCCCCGTATCAATACAGACTTTGGCGTATCGAACCCCCGTATCGATACGCCCCAGGCGTATCGATACACTCAGACTGCTAAGAGCATATCAACTAGTTTCTTAAGAACGTGTATTGATACGACTACCCCGTGTATCGATACAGACATCTCCAGAACTGCATTTATTGCGGGAAATAAAGTATCCAACGGCTCCAATCATCCTCAACGGTCTCCAACAGATAGAAACTCAATTGGGAGTATAAAAGGCCTCAAGAAGCATCTGAAGAAGCTAATGATCAAAATGCCAACATGTCTATGATTGTAATTAAGTCTTTTGTGCTTTAAATCATATTCTTTGTATAGGCTACACTTGTGAGCCAAAATGTTTATGTATGCTCAAGTGTATTAGGATTTTGGGTAAGAGTAGAGTGCAAACACATACATAAGAGAGGAATTTATCGTTTGCTTTGTTTTCTCTTGTCAGAGAGGATTCCCAAAGCTTGGGTTGTAAGCTTTGGATGCTAGGCTTGGTAATTGAGTCTAGGTTGTAAAGGTTGCCTTCTGAGCCTTGTAAAAGGGGAAGAAATTCATAGTGAATTTGGGAAATCCTTAGTGGGAAAGCTAAGGTAGTGGATGTAGGCTTTGGTTAGAAAGCCGAACCACTCTAAATCGTTGAGTATTTTTTTTCTATCCTTTTGCTTCCACCACCAACACCCAAGAAATCACTTCTCCACCACTTCACAAGAAATTTCTGTTGATTCATCGAGCTCAACAATTGGTATTAGAGCAAGGCTCAATCGAGAAGGTTTAACCACCTATTGAGACGATCCGACAAGCTCGAATCATCAATCTATCAACCGGTGTTCATGGCGCAATCAATCGGCAAGCCACTATTCTTCAACGGTGATCATTATGCCTATTGAAAGAATAGGACGATGTTCTTCATCAAGGCCATCGACTACCGTCTTTGGGACATTGTTGAAGATGGATCGTTCGTGCCAAAATAAAGAAGGCAAGATTGGAGTGTGGATGACAAGAAGAAGATGGAGCTAAACGAAAAGGCCTTGCACATACTTTTGTGTGTATTAGGTTCGGATGAATTTGCTAAAGTTTCTTCTTGTGAAGATGCCAAAGAGGTATGGGACAAGCTTGATGTCATCCACGAAGGTACAAATAAGGTGAAGGAGACAAAGATTGGTTTGCTTAACCTCAATTATGTGAACTTCAAGATGGACCAGAAAGAAGACATCAAGAGCATGTTCGATCGGTTTTCCACAATCGTCAATAAACTTAAAGGTTTTAGAGAGGATATTCTGGAAGACAAACTCGTTCGAAAGTTGATTTACTCACTTCCCGAATCATGGGAGAGCAAGAAGACGGCTATCATTGAAGACAAGAACTTGAAGGAGCTCAAGCTTGATAAGCTTATAGGGTTTCTTCTTACCCATGAGTTGATGTCTAAACCATTGAAAAAGGAGAAGGAGAAGAAAATTAAAGAGCAAGGAGTCGATGTCAACATCATTGCTCTTAAATCCTCCACAAGCCATCAAGAAGATTCAAGTGAGGAGGAAAGTAAGGATGAAGAGATGACCTATCTCTTCAAAAATTTTACTCGATTCATGAAGAGCGAAATGGAAGAATCCAAGCATAATCGAAGAAGAAGATGATGAGGCACACCAAATATGATTGCCCCCGCTTCAAAAAGAAAAGATCATCTTCAAAGAAAACATATGTGGCAACATGGAGTGATGAAGGCTCCACCGATAAAGATGAGGTAGCCCACCTATGCTTTATGGCCTTCTAAGAGGGTGGGGTAACTTCTAACTCATCTAGTTCAAATTCCTATACATCTGATGAGTTACAAGAAACCTATGACGAATTGGTTTTTAAGTTTAAGGCTTTATTTTCGAAAAATAAAACGATGATTTCAAAATCAAAAATTGAAAAAGATTTGCTTTTAAAAATCAATTTGGAGTTTGAAGCAAAAATCAAAGATTTTGAGCTTAAAGTTTTAAACTTACAAAATTTACTTCAAAATTTAGAAAAAGATCATCAAAAGGAAGTGGATGATCTTAAGAAAGAAAAAGATTTGATTTTCAAGGAATTACAAAAGAAAAATAATATGGAAAAAATCAAATTTTTATGTGAGACAATCTAGTGCCCCTAGATTTTTGAATGGTAAATGTTTTAGAAGTATTTGGGTCCCAAAAGGACTAATTACTTCAACTAAAAAGGATGAAATTGAAAAATGGATTCCTAAGGGGACTAAACTTTGTGCAACTAAAGCCTATGGATCCAAAGCAATTTGGATACCAAAAATTACTTGATTGTCTTATTTTAGGTGTGATGGAGTTTTGATTGACAAATGATAAAATTAAAGGGGAGCCTTTATACACACAAGGGAGATCACTTGAAGAAGGAAGGCTTCACATCCCACCTTTGGTTCAAGTGGTAAAATTAGTTAAATTTTATTTGTTTAATTTGATCTATTTTTTTTAATTCAACTAGTTTATCATATATTTGTTGGACTAACTTTTCTATGATGCTTTGAGTAAGGGGAGCCTATTTTTAAAAAAATTATTTTTGTCAAAATTTATTTTAAAATTCTCTATTGTTATGGACTTCTAAGTTTTCAAACTTTGGTTTGAACTATTTTTGATATAACAAAAAAGGGAGAATGTTTTGAAAAATTGAATTTTCAAGTGAATAAGGGGGAGCTTTAGCTATCTTTAAATTTTAAACACTTATTCAAAATTTATTTTTACTAAGGGGAGAATCTCAAAAACAATTTTTCAAGTTGATTTTATTATATCAAAAAATGGGAGATTGTTAGGATATTTTTTTTGATATAATAATTACAAAATAGTTTTGGACTACATTGAAAAGATTTCAAAAATGTTTTCAAGTCCAAACAACATGAAAATATGTTTGAGGAGTTTTCAAAAGGTTTTGAAAGTGTTTAAAATATTTTAAAAGTAGCCAAACTCAAGTTTTCAACATGCCCGTATCGATACGGTTACACCCCGTATCGATACACCTTATGGTTTTAGCTACAGGATTTTTCCAGAACTGAAAACCCGTATCGATACAGGCTTAGGCGTATCGATACGGAGAAGGGTCGTACCGATATGCGTATAGGCGTACCGATAACCCCAACGAATACCCCCCGTATCGATACAGACTTTGGTGTATCGAACCCCCGTACCGATATGCCCTCGGACGTATCGATACACCCAAGCTACTAAGAGCATAATGGCTAGTTTTTGAAAAATGTGTATCGATACGACTGCCCCGTGTACCGATACGAACATCTCCAGAACTGCATTTATTGCTAGAAATAAAGTCTCCAACGGTTCTAAATCATCCCTAACGGTCTCCAACGACTAGAAACTCAATCGGGAGTATAAAAGGCCTCAAGAAGCATCTGAAGAAGCTAATGATCAAAATGCCAACATGTCTATGATTGTAATTAAGTTTTTTGTTCTTTAAATCCTATTCTTTGTATAGACTACACTTGTGAGCCAAAATGTTTATGTATGCTCAAGTGTATTAGGATTTTGGGTGAGAGCAAGAGTGCAAACACACACCTAAGAGAGGAATTTATCGTTTGCTTTGTTTTCTCTTGTTAGAAAGGACTCCCAAAGCTTGGGTTGTAAGCTTTGGATGCTAGGCTTGGTAATTGAGTCTAGGTTGTAAAGGTTGCCTCTTGAGCCTTGTAAAAGGGGAAGAAATTCATAGTGAATTTGGGAAATCCTTAGCGGGGAAGCTAAGATAGTGAATGTAGGATTTGGTTAGAAAGCCGAATCACTCTAAATCATTGAGTAATTTTTTCTATCTTTTGCTTCCACCACCAACACCCAAGAAATCACTTCTCCACCACTTGGCAAACAATTTCGATTGATTCATCGAGCTCAACGGTTTACTATAGCAAATTTGAACTGAATATCTCAAATAAGGTCCATTTATTTTTTTTTTATCTTTTCTAGATGCATCATTACGACTTAGGGTGTACACACTGGCAGCGGTTAAAAACTCGACCGAATCGGGCATCAAATCGCATTGTACGAATTTGTAATTTAAGGACCAAATTACAAATCTGGAAAATTATGAGGTCTTACTTAAATTTGGGGTTACCAATTCTCAATTAACCAGGTTACATGAATACTTTTCCAATTTCAGCTAAAACGGATCATGCAAACACATTCAAATTGCATACATACAAAACATGGAACAAAATAGAAGAATCTAAAACTATGCCATCACTTTAACAAAAATAATGTACTGGTATCGGTACACAGGACACTATACCAATACCAGGCTTAATTTACAAGGGACGTACCGGTACCCTCCCTCGAGTTTCAATACTCTGGCCAAAATGGACAATCACAAATTCCAGTAGCTAAAACTCGTACCGATACACCTCCTCGAGTATCAGTACCCAAGCCCATTTTGCACTTACTCGAACCTATACTGAGGACCCTGTACCGATATCTAGATACCTATAATGCCATTCTTTCCTGGTTTTAGACTTCCAAGCCAATACCAATAAGTCTCAAACAACCTAGCATGCTCAGTAAACACATTTATCATGTTATGCATATGACCACAATATTCCAAACCATCAAATACACATTTCCTAACAAGAAATTGTGAACTATAGGTATGCTTCGTAAACATCTCAACCAACATACCCAGAATAGGATCTAAGCATAAATCCATCAATCCACATTAGAAAACAAAACAACAACCAACAACCATTTTGTAAATCAAAGATAAAGAATCAATTATAAAACAAGAATCCATGAAAATAGATTTTTCACCTCTAGATTTTAATGAAAATAAGAGTGTTTGACAGAAATGAAGTGGAGAGAAAAGTTTACGTCAAATTTCTTTAAAATCAATAACTACCTTTTCATTATAAAATCCCTTTTAGTTAATAATTAAAACACATGTTAAAAGTCTTAATTGAAAGGAGAAACCACCAGCCAAAAGTTGATAAAATAGCTCCTTAAGGATTCTAAGAATTTGATCCTTTACAATTTAGTCACCTTTTAAAAATAGTTTTCAAAAATGACATTTTGGTCACCAACCAAAATGTCACCCTTCCAAATCCAATTTTTCCAAAATTGATTTCACCAATATTTTTCATATATTTAAAAATGATTTTTAACCAACTTTTCCATGTTTTATCTTACTCAAAAATATTTATTCCCGAATCTGAGTCGAATCTCTAACCCGGTCCACTAGACCGTCTAACTAGCCTTAAAACCGTTAGGCCCAAAACCAGGGCGTTATGACTCTCCCCCACTTCAGAAATTTGATCCTCAAAATTTAACTGGAGGAAACAGATGCGGAAACTGTTTTAACATATCCGACTTGCTTTCCCACGTGGCCTCCTCAACACCGTGATGCCTCCATAACACCTTAACAAGCTCAACCATCTTCCCACGCAGAACCTTATTGTTTGTGTCAAGGATCTCCACTGGTTCCTCATCATAAGATAAATCTAATCTAAACTCAATATCCTCCACCGGCATAACATGCGATGGATCCGACCGATACCCCGGCAACATCGACACATGAAACACATCATGAATCCTCTCCAACTCAGGAGGTTACCTCAAATGATAAGCAACTGGATCCACTCGCTCAAGAATCTCGTATGGTCTAATAAACCTTGGGCTAAGCTTCCCTTTTCGCTCAAAATGCATCACCTTCTTCCAAGGTGACACTTTTAAAACACTCAATCACCAACAACACATTCTATATCCCTGCGCTTCAAATCCGCATAAGATTTCTGACGATTCGAAGCCGCTCTCAAGCGCTCACAGACCAACTTCACTTTTTCATTGGTGTCTTTCAACACATCAGGCATCGAAATGTGTTTTTCTCCAACCTCATCCCAACACAACGGTGTACGACACTTCCTACCGTACAAAGCCTCGTACAGTGCCATCTGTATACTAGCCTGATAACTGTTATTATAAGCAAACTCCACCAAACGCAACCGTTTTCCCCATGTCCTTGGAATTCAATGATACAACATCTCAATATATCCTCCAAGACCTGAATCACGCGCTCTGACTAACCATTCGTCTGAGGATGATACGAAGTACTGAAATTCAGCCGTGTTCCCAAAGCACGATGCAAACACTCCCAAAACCTTACTGTAAAGAACAGATCTCTATTTGAAACTATAGATTTGGGCACCCTATGCAAACGCACAATCTCAGAGATGTACAGACCGGCCAACCTATCCAAGGTATACGTCGTATGTACTGGCACAAAATGTGCACACTTCGTAAACCGATCAACAATCATCCAAATGAAATCATTTTTGGTTAGAGTCGAAGGCAACCCAGACACAAAATCCATGGTGATTCTTTCTCATTTCCCTTCCGGTATCCTCAACGGCTGTAACAACCTAGAAGAAAACTGGTGCTCAGCCTTTACTTGCTGACATAGCATTCATCGAGCCAAAAAATTAGCAACATCTTTCTTCAAACCAACCTAATAGTACTCTTCCTTCAAACCCCGATACATCTTTGTACTATCGGGATGCATAGAAAAAGAACTAGCATACGCTTCAGTCAAAATGGCACGCTTCAACTCTTCATCATCAGGCACCACCATCCGACCTTTATAACACAACACCTCATCATCATTAAAATGAAAATCCATAGGTGATATCCTTCACATGCAGTACTAAAATTTCATCATGCGGTTGCTTCTCTTTAATCAACTGTGACAAGGACGTTTTTACTTGCAACTCAGCTAACAACCCACCGTCACACGTCACGCTAAACCTAGCAAACATAGCCCTCAACTCCACAATAGCTTTTCTACTCAAAGCATCAGCCACAACGTTAGCTTTACCCGGGTGATACTCGATGGTAAGATCATAATCTTTAAGCAACTTCAACCATCTTTATTGCCTAAGATTTAACTTTTTTCCTGCAACATAAGATACTTCAAACTCTTATGATCCGTATAAACTACACACTTCTCACCATAAAAGGTAATGCCTCTAGATTTTCAAGGCAAAAAGAACTGCGACGAGTTCAAGATCATGAGTAGGGTAATTACGCTCATGCACCTTCAACTGTCTAGACGATAGGCAACTACTTTACCTTCCTGCATCAACACACATCCGAGCCCAACATAGGACGCATCACTATAGAAAATGAACTCTTTCCCTGATTTTGGTTGAATCAAGATTAGAGCTCGTGTCAAAGCTTCCTTCAACCTTTCAAAAGCCCGCTGCCTATCCTCCGTCCACTCAAAGCGAACGTTCTTTTGCAACAACTTGGTTAAAGGAACAGCTACACTAGAGAACCCATCAACAAACCTACGATAATAACCGGCCAACCCTAGGAAACTCTGAAACTCTAACACAGACTTAGGTATTTTCCAACTTATCACAACCTCAATTTTGTGCGAGTCAACAGGAATCCCCTCGGCCGATACCACATGCCCGAGGAAAACAAACTCTCTAAGCCAGAACTCATACTTGCTTAACTTGGCATAAAGCTGATTAGCCAACAACGTCTGAAGCACAATCTGCAAATGACTATCATGATCCTCTTCAGTACAAGAGTACACAATAATATCATCGATAAACACAACCACAAACTGATCCAAAAACTCATGGAACACACGATTCTTCATGTCCATGAAAGTAGCCGATGCATTGGTCAAACCAAACGACATCACCAAGAACTCATAATGCCCATACCTCGTATGAGAAGCTGTCTTGGGCACATCCTTCACCTTCAATTGATAGTCCTCTGACCTCAAATCTATCTTAGAGAACACAGAAGCACTCATAAACTGATCAAACAGATCATCAATCCACGGTAAAGGATACTTATTCTTTATCGTCAACTTGTTTAGTTACCGATAATCTATTCACATCTGCAACGTACCATCTTTCTTTTTCATAAACAACACCGGTGCACCCACGGTGAAATACTTGGTCTAACAAACCCTCAATCAAGCAACTCTTGCAGTTACGTTTTCAACTCCTTCAACTCGTTCGGGGCCATGGGATAAGGAGCAATTGACACGGGTGTTGTATTCAAAAACCTTAATGCCAAACTACACCTCCTGATCCGGTGGCAACCCCAACAACTCTTCTGGAAAAACACCCAAAAACTCGCATATCGTACGGATATCCTGCACCCTCAACTTCTTCGAACAATGATTCATAACATAGGCTAAGAAAGCCTCACATTTGGAATCCATCATTCATCTCGCTTTTACAGCCGAAATAGCATTAGACAAGAACTTAGCGTTCTCACCCACAACCACCACCTCAGAATCATCAAACAACCTCAGGGATATCTGTTTGGCCTCAAAATCTACCAAAGCCCTAAGCTCGGTCAACCAATCTATTCCGAAAATAAAATCAAAACCGTGGAATGGTAACTCCATCAAATCCACGTCAAACACATGTCCCTGAACCATCAACGATACAACTTTCTAACCACGACTATCTCCCCAAGAGAACTCGTCACTCTAACACCCACATTAAGAATTTCAATAGGTATATCAAGCAATTGTGCATGCTCACTCAGGATATATGAATGGGTAGAACCAGAATCAACCAATGAATACAATGACAAAGACTGTAAATTGAATGTACTTGTAATCACCTCAGAGTCATTGCAACCTTCACGGTGCACATACACTCTAGCTAGTCCACCTCCCTCATGCTAGATAGCAACCGTATGAGCCACAGTCCTCTGCCTACCATCCTTACGCTAAAATTGACCACGACCTCTTTGCGGAGCTAAACAGGTGCAACACCCTACCCACCTCCAGCTAACAAAGGACAATCACGCCTAAGATGGTCGCCAGACCCACAACTCCAACAAGCATTGGCCGTAATAGCCGTAGGTGTCTGACCCTCTCTGGCCAAACGTGGGCAATCTCGCCTTAGATGATCACGTGATCCGCAGACCCAATAGGTATTATGTGGAGCTCTAACCTAGGTACCTGCCCCTGCGCTCCACGCCCAACGACACCTCCATCGTGTCTTTGCTCAGGGCGATACCTCCTATCACGGTGTCTCTTGGCCTGACCACCGCCAAAACTAGGATCTGCCACCCTCTTACCAAAGCTAAAGCCTCGAGACCCAAAAGCCAAACCAAGATTCTGCTCGATATCCTTGGCTCGTGTAATCAAAATGTCAAAATCTGTATAATCAGCAAAAAACATGTATGTCTTAACCTCTTGCACCATCTCTTAGCGGAAACGATCACATTATTGTCGCTCGTCAGGAACCAACTCAAGTTCATACCGACTCAACCTCACAAACTACACCTCATACTCAAAAATAGATATACCGCCCTACACTAGAGCCATAAAATCTCTCTTCGTTACGGCTAGTTATCGAAGGTACCTTTTTCAAAAAGCTTCATAAAAGAACTCCTAGGTTATATCCTCAGGTTCCATCCCAGTTGTCACAGTGGTCCACCAGTTATAGGCATCTCCCTGCAACAGGGACACATCACAACCTAACTTACTGGCATCCATACAACCCATCTGACCCAGTATCCTCTTTGTACTGGCCAACAATGTAACACCCTAAACCGGGCTAAGGAAAGTTACCACTATCTAAGTGACTAACTAATTGAACTAGGTTTTAGTCAAATTAAAAGAATTGGAAATTAACTGAGGGAAGAACATTAGCTAACATAATTAAAGGATTAAAATGTTACAACTAACAAGTTAGAGAGCCAAATTAAGTGGACCAAAATGAAACAAGAATTAAACAAAGAATTTGCATGGTAATTAGACCATTTAGAGGTAGTGGAGTACATGTGTCAAGGTAATTACACATGTGGCAGTTAAGGGAGAGAGTTGGCCGGCTAGTTGGAATAAAAAATTAAGCAAAATTTCATCTCCTTCATTCATCCTTGCTGCCACAGTCAATCTTGAGAGAAAATAGTGAGAGAGAGTGGTTTTGTTGATCAAACTAGCTTAATTGAAGGAGTTAGTTGAATAGCTTCTTTTTAGGAAGGTAAATTCTTGATTTCTTACTTAAATTCCATGTTTAAATCTTGAATTTTGATGTTATTGTTGCTTGATTTGATTAGGATGGAAGATATGAATGTTATTGTGATGTTAGCTCTAAGATTCTTGAAATATTGAGTGTTGTTGA
This sequence comes from Hibiscus mutabilis, assembly GCA_019671005.1. NCBI lineage: Eukaryota > Viridiplantae > Streptophyta > Magnoliopsida > Malvales > Malvaceae > Hibiscus > Hibiscus mutabilis. Next base: position 14,418,986 of record CM033733.1, read on the forward strand.
TTAAATTGCTATGTATATGTGAATGGTTGCTAGAAACTTGAATGTTCATGCTGGAATTTTGCTGGAAATTGCTATGATTGCTGGAAAATTTGATGCCAAATTAGTATGAGTGAATGTAACAAGGAGTGAAACTGTTTTGATCACATTTCTAGATAAGATTGAGTAAACATGCTTGATTTTGCAAAATGCCCTGTTTTGATCACATTGGTAGGTGAATAAAACTGACCTAGACATGTAAGAATATGTATATAAGTTGAATTGGCATGTTAGAAGTGTTATCTAAATGATTAAAGAGGCTAGAAACTTAAGCTAGAGTAATCTGCCCAGAATACCTTGTTCTGGGCAGTAACTTTGAAAAATCTCTATAAATTGTACAAATGGAATTTAAGGCTGAAAATGTAATGGATAGTACCTTAATATGTCTAAATTCATTAGGAGAAAACGGAATTGCATTAGGAATTGTAGAATGGATTGTATAAATGATACACTAGGGACAGTGCAAACTGTCCAGTGTTGTAATTACCCTGTCTTTAAGTAAAAAACTGTATTAATTAGAAAATAATTAAAATGCAAGGCATATATGGTTAGAAGGACAATTAAGTTATCTTTCTAAAGGTATAAACCAATTGAAATTCCGGCCTATGAAATGAAAGTTATACATATTTTAGTAAGTAATGCACAAGCTGCCAGGCAGCAGCCTTGATGTTTTGAAATGTATATTGAAATGAATTATGTGTATTGTTGTCTTGTTTTGAATAAATGAATGTGCTTGTCTTGACCATGATTTATTTTTATGAAATGTTAGAATGAGAAGGGAACATTGGAGAAGGGTCTAAGGAGGAGCATTCGAAAGCTAGAAACAAGGGGATTTGGATCCAAGATTAGCTAAGCTTGGAGTATTGTGAGTGAAGTTTACAATAGGGTTAGGACACAATAGGGTTAGGACTTAGGTCCTAACCAAATGTGCATGATTATCTTCTTTCCATTGATATGCGATGTTAATGATCTCAATTTTAACTTGAATATGAATAAAAGGGAAGAATGGTTTAAGCTAAAACTTGAAATAATAGTAACATGTATGATGTTAATGTACCTAGGAAGAAAGGTGAAAAAAAAATACTTGAACCTTGATGCCTTGACTTTGATCCATTCGAATGAATGCTTAATGTATCTCTATGATTTGAATACTTGTTAACATTATATAAATCATGAATTGAAGATCTTGCTTGATGCCTAAGAAATGGCATATGTTAGTTGCTTGCTTGAATGACAAGATTAAATTGCAAAGTGTAGAGCTAAGGCTCAATTGGCCTAAGAGGTATATGAACATGATCTTGCAATGTATCACTTGAATTGATCCTTGAATAAGCTATTGCTTGACATAAACATGTAATATTTGAATAAGTGATTCATAATTGAACAAAGCCTTGGTTGTTAGTGGTCATAGGTAGAAGGGCATGCCTTAGAGTCTAGAGCTCATTGTGTCAGGATGGACTACGGTTCAGGGCTAAGGCCCCTAATTGGTGACAGATGGAGGGTACGTATGTGTGGTCTTTGGCGACAGTAAGAGGGTTGACCAGTGCTACGACACATCTTGTGGCGATAGTTGGTTGGAGACTCAATTACCTGGACAACTAAATACCAAAGGCATAAACTAAAGAAAGCAAATAAAAATAATTAAAGAATAAGCTTACATGATACTTGAACATACTTGTATTCCTGAATTACATGATACTTTAACTACTTGGATTCTTGAACTACATGATACTTGAACTACTTGAATTCTTGAACTACATGATACTTGAACTACTTGGATTCTTGAATTACATGATACTTGAACTACTTGGATTCTTGAATTACATGTATTTGATGACTTATAATCCTACTTGCATCGATTGTTCCTAGTGTATTGTTTGAAATGATAAGCATGTATAAAGCTTAAAATCGAATTGCTCCCAACTTGGACGAGGCTTAAACTTGGCTAAGTGATACTTGTCTTGTAAATTGGTTAGATCTAGTTGCTACCTCACTAAGTACAATCTTGTACTTATCACTCTTGTTTCCATTATTCCCAACCATAAATTAAGGATTTTGATCGTTGCTTGATCCTAAAGTCTGGTTTCCTTGAGCTCGAAGCAAGACACAAGATTTTGCTAAAGTATGGTCCATACTTGTTTTGTACTCCCCTAGTTGGTGGCACATAGTTGTATCTAATGTCTGGTGCATGCATTTGAATACTTTAACTTGTATATATATGCTCTTGAATGGGCTTACTATTTTGTGACCTTGGTTGTTAACATGAACCTAGTAATGAACTTCTTTGTTAATGTGTAATCAAGCAATGAATTCTATGTAATGAAAGTAATGTTGCTGCGCATATTGATTTATATACTTGGAATGTTCAAAGTGATCATCTAGCCTTGTTCCATTTCGAATATCTTGTGAAATATGATAGTCTTGTATGATCATGACATGTATATATATACTTTTATAAGCTTGAATGGTAATTGTCGAATGGTAAGGCTTGGCATGTTGTTTGCTTGGAATCAAGGTATGTACAATGGATGATGTTTAGTAAGTATGCATGAAATATTATGTGTAATCAAGTAAATGAACAATGAAATGAAAATGAAAACTTGTTTGCTTATAGGTCTCGAAACGTGATGCTTGAATGACAATGTAAAGTGAAATTTTTGGTAACCTATAATGTATGTTTGGTTACTTGCTAGCTAAGTAACTCGTCTAATAGGGATGAGTTAGCCTATTCTTTCTTTTTCATACTTGTATTGTTCATTGGTAACGCTCCCAAACCGGTTTCCTGCCAACCCGGGTAGGGGGTGTTACAAACCAATCCTCAAAAGCCTATAGTGCTAGACCACGAAACTCAACTCCGCCCAGACTACGAATACACTCTAATGGCAAACCCGTCTGCCCAACCACTGGTGTCGGCACATGAACACCCATAACCGTTGCCTGAAACACACTGGTCATGGCCTGAATCAACGGCGCCATATCACCTATCCCTGGCTCAGCTGGAACAAGTAGTACTTGCTCCACTTCCGCATGTGGATTAGGAGGGGGCGGCAGCAACCCCTTAGGAGGTACGATATCCTTCTCATTTCCTTACCCAATGGCAGCAGCAATCGTACTAGATCGCAACTCTTTCCTCGGTCCCATCGTGGTAAAAATATATCTAAGGCATGATATTTTTCCAAAAACAAAACAATCAGTCCAGCCTAAGCAAGGATCCAAGACTTCCATTTCAAAACCAAACATTTCAGACTATAATAATAAGGCAATGGGTTTCCCAAATTTCCCCCAACATAGCAGAAAGTAATCAACGTGCATATTACAACCATCGTGCATAGCAAACAACAGTTTACAATCCACAACAATATTACAACAACCATACCAACTCCCAATTATCACAAACCTGCCTCTGATACCACCAAATGTAACCCCCTCGACCCGACCTAGTCGCAAGACCGAACCGAGCGAGCTACATTAGGTTTACTAAGGTAAACCGTGAAGAAGAAACTCAAAACGCGTCCATTTTTTTCTTTTTATCTTATCTAGATGGAAATTATTATCCCATGTGTTCATGCTGACCACATGTGAAAACTCAACTCAATCGGGCATCGAATCAAATCCAATTGGGAAAATTGCAATTTAAGGACCAAATTGCAATTCTGAAAAATTTCAAGGACTTGTCCTATTTTTTTATGTTACCGACCTTCAATTAGTCAGGTTTTATGCATGAATGATGAAATTCAGCTCAAAATACTCATCCATACTCATTTAATTGCATCCACAATATTCAGGGACTAAAACACAAGAAAATAGAACTTCAAAACATCCAAATAACTAAATTAACCGTAGCTATATCGGTACACTTACACGATTATTTGCATTATTACTTATAGTCTAATTCAAAACCTACTTTTAGTATCAAGTCTTTGGCGATCCCTTGCTTTCTTGCTGCCTCCAAATCGTTAATTATTTGCATTGATGGACAAAGAGAGCGTAAGCACACTAGGCTTAGTGAGGAGTGCTCAAAAACAACACACCGTGAATGCATTTAAAACCAATTCTCATCAACACATTGAAATCTCATTTCAATAATCTTTTAGACATCACTTAAATCATCATTTGAACACCATGCCTTGAAAATCATGCACTTAACACTTTCAAAAACCAGTATATTAAACTATATGCAACAACTGTAATTATCCAACAGCAATTCCCATTGCTAAACCTCAATTTAAGCCTTCCCATGCATTACAAAACTATATGCAAAGCTTAAAGAGTAAACATGTATAAATCACATTATACAACATAAACCATTACAATACACATCCACAATTATATTGGCACACAAGTGATCATTAACCAAGTTTATACTTACTTCCGAGTTTAAACTAGCGTTTCAAGCTAAGTTTAAACTCTGACAATCCAGCTTTAAACCATTTCAAAGCTAAAATCCACGTTCTCACTCACCAATACTCGAAACCTCAATTTGCCGACGCGAATTCAAGAGTTCAAAGCCTCTAAAGCTTCACCGAAAGCTTCTGGACCAACCTCCCTTGTTTTAACCACATAACAACAGAGGACTAATGCATCTCAATGCATTCAAACAACTACAGCAACATTCCTCATAAACATCAACAATCCTTTCACAATTACCCAACCACAACAACCGAAATCATCATCAACTCTTTCCAAACACAACCCAGCCATAAACTAACGATCTAACACTTCCATTAACATCAATCAACACTTAAAAACAAGATTACATCATCTTTATATCTTCAGCAGCTAAACAGCCACCACCACACCTCAAAAACACAAATCTAACAACCTAAATAATTAAAGATTCATGGAGATTTGAGATTCCAATGTTAAAAATGACTTATCCACATTATAAAACATTCAAACATGTTTAAAATCAATCCTCAACACTGGAAAATAGATCCAATACGGATCTTATCCAATTTCACCAATTAATCCCAAATTCAATCAATTAATCATCACAAAAACATAAAATCAGATTATATATCATAAATCAAGGATTAAATACTTGGGAATATCAATAAAGAACCATCAATATAGGAGAAGAACGAATCTTACCTCTATTGTTTGATTTCCCCCTCAATTGATTGATTAAAGCTTGAAAAACATAAGATTTCAATGAGGTTTTGTAAATCAAAGATAAAGAATCAATTATAAAACAAGAATTCATGAAAATAGATTTCTCACCTCTGGATTTTAATGAAAACAAGAGTGTTTCGCAGAAAAGAAGTGGAGAGAAAAGTTGAGAGGAAAGTTTACGTCAAATTTCTTTAAAATCAATAGCTACATTTTCATTATAAAATCCCTTTTAATTAATAATTAAAACACATGTTAAAAGTCTTAATTGAAGGGAGAAACCACCAGCCAAAAGTTGGCAAAATAGCTCCATAAGTATTCTAAGAATTTGATCCTTTACAATTTAGTCACCTTTTAAAAACAGTTTTCAAAAATTACATTTTGGTCACCAACCAAAATGTCACCCTTCCAAATCCAATTTTTCCACAATTGATTTTACCAATATTTTCCATATATTTAAATATGAATTTTAACCATTTTTCCATATTTTTATCTTACTCAAAAATATTTATCCCTGAGTTCGACTCGAATCTCTAACTTGATCCATTTGACCGTCTAACTAGCCTTAAAACCGCTAGGCCTAAAACTGGGGCGTTACATATCTTGTCTAGATGCATCAAATTAATTCCTATGGTGTACGTGCTTCAGTGGTAATGTTTCATTGAAAGCATATTTCAAATCAGGGTTTAATTGCTCAAAACGTATATTAGGGACTAAGGCGTATTTTCTGCCAAAACAAGATCTTTAATACAAATAGTGTTACCATTCTGTAATTAGTCCAATTTCATGCCCGCATGTTAAATTCTAGCTCAAAACAATCATTCGAACTCCTTCAACTGCATAAATAACATTTAAGGACTAAACTGCAAGATTTCCAAACTTCAGCCAACTGATTTACATAGAAACAACAAGGCGTACCGATACGAGCAAGCCCGTACCGATACAGATTAACGAACATAATGACCACACGTACCAAAACACGTTCAACTGTATCGATACGGTGTGTTGACCAACCCGTATCGGTATAGCTTTGACCTCGTACCGATCCCCCTTATGTTTTTCTCAAAACTCAGAATTCCAGTGACCAAGACGCGTATCGATACGGTACCTCGAGTATCGATACAGTTCTTAAAAATTAAAGGGATCATATCGGTACTCGAACTTGTGTACCAACACATGTACAAATTTTCCTCAAGGCATACCGGTACGGCGGCTAAGCGTACCGATAGCATTTGTTAATTCTCGAAGGATTGAGCCTTTATAGACCCCGCATACCGATCCTTGGGTACCCATACCGGTACGCAGATTCCTATAATGACCTCTAGGTCCAACATATGACAATTTGGCTCACTCAAAACAACCTTAATACATATCTAATCATCATATAACAACAACGACGTGCGTGACAACATCAATCTAGCATGTTAAGCAAGCCTAGCAAGCTTAGCACAATCAACCACAAAGTCTATAGGCTTGCTCCCTAACCAACATCCAAAACATAATCCAACCACATCTCAAGCACTTTAAACTACTTACAATACCAAACCAACAATTAAAACTAACGCATACATGGAGTTCAACAAAACAACCGTCCCATATCTCAACCCATACTTTGAAATCCTTCCTTGCTTCCTCGCTGCCTGTAGCCTTTAATTCTCTGCAATGATGGAAAAGAAGATCGTAAGCACACCAGGCTTAGTAATGAATGCTCAAAAACCAACCACCATCAATGCATTTTAAACTATTTAACAACCTTTTTGAAAATTTCTTTCTAAAACACTTTTAAATCAACATCATGCCTTACCCAAACCATACACTTAACGTTTCTAAAACAACATAATAAACCATATGAATCATGTATCATGGATTCAACAGCAAAGTCCCCTTTACTAACCTCAATTTAAGCTTTCCCAAGCATACTACCAATGCAAAGCTTAAAGATTAAAACTTGTTTAAATCCACACTAAACAACATAATCCGCCTCATGATACGTCATCAATTATAATGGCTTACAAGTGATCATTAATCAAATTCCACTTTGTAAAACATAACATCAGATACACGGATTTAACAAGTGTTCCCAACATTTCATGCCATCACAAATGGAATCGAAGGTACATTCACAACCCCACACATTGGTTGGATGCATAACCCACTAACGGGAGTCTTCGGCATAAGGATTAAAACCCCTCGACCGTCTGGGTACTCAGATGGAGTTTTTGGTAAACGGATTAAAACCCCTCAACATCCAAGGTGACTTTTTATAGTGCACTATCAATCCTATGGTTGACCAACTATATCTGATAACATTTTCAAACCTTTTTTGTACCATCACTTGCCAATATAGTTCATTTTATTAACAACAACTCACTATTTTCATATGCATCATCCAATTCATTTGACAAATGCAATAAACCTTACATTAATCAATGTTCATAAACATTAACAAAATGTGCATTGATTCCAAATGCATCAACATTATTGTTAAATCATCAAAAGTACTAAATCTTATGTTTATTTCACATTGTCATTGCTTGCCTTTAAGCGTGTTTAGTTGCATTTAGCCTTAAAATTCATGCATTTGCATAAGGAGTCAAGAATTGTGTTATGCCAGTGTGAAGGGTTGCTTTGTTGGCATTATTGCAGGCTCAGCAGAGAAGGACAGGTTTGGCAGAGCAAAGCAGCGCATAAAGGAAGAAATTTCAGAGAGAATACCGAGTTGTTGTTGGAAGCAATGGACCAAAAATTGCCAAAGCACCGGTTGGCAGAGAAGAGGAGTTTGATGCCCAGCCGAGTAGCTGTTGGACCTTGATGACGTCAGCCCTAGGATTCAAATATAGGATAAGATGATCATATCCCTTATCCCTTGCGGATTCAAAATTCAAATTTTAAGGCTTACCTAGGCGTTCTGTGCTTGCCTATTTAAAGAATAAAAGATCACGAAAGAAGAAGAGTGGGATTGGAAGAGACGATCGAATAGAGAGGAAGGCTGCACCAAGGAGACGTGGTTCAGCCAGCTTGACCGAGAGCTTGGTCCTTGATAGGCTGTATCGATGGATCCCCTTCTAGCCCATTCTCTTTGCTTAAAATTTTTTATTTTTAATGATGATGATGTTGAGATACGATTATTGTTTTTGGATAGATACCCCCACCATGAACTAAACTTTTATAGTTGGTAGGGGATGTTTGCGTTTGAACGCTGTTTTCATGTTTAGTTTTTAATAATAAAAAATGTATTGGCACTGTTTTCCCTATCTAACATGTTTTACAGTTTTCTAAATTCTATGCCAAGCGACCGCTGGCACAATATGCTTATTGCACCTTAATATCATAACAGACTTAGGTGGCAATGATTAGTTGCCAAAATTAAGCCAAGATGCTTCGGCGGAATATGTTCAAGTAGATGAACTTACTTCGGGAGTGAGTCTACCCCTTAGGAGTATAGATTGAGACTTAATCAAATTGATTTATAAAAAACTTCATTATAGAGATATAAGGGTTTTTACATGTTTAATTTCGGGCATTACCATCGATAGAGGCAATGCCAACTTTGAATCTTCTCGGCAAATAATATCAAGGCAGAAAATTATTAAAGCTTGGCATGAAAAGCGTGAAAATAGGCATCCCTTGCCAACGCTCATCACTCATTTAAACTCTCCTTGTGCCAATGCTCTTTTCCTTTTATTTATTTTCTTTTAAACTATTTTTAAAACCCACTTCAAATCAATAATTCTTTCCCTTTGATGAGTAAACAAGAAAGGCAAACAAACTCTTGGTCAATCCTTGTGGGATCGATAACCAACTTACTATTGTATTACTTACAGACCGTGTATACTTGCATGCAAAAAACGTAGTCTTAGCATTATTTTCATACATTTCCAGTACATTTCCACCCTTTTTCCAAGCACTCACGCAGTCGAACAAGTTTTTGGCGTCGTTGCCGAGGATTGCAACGGAGTTTGTTGTTTTTAAATTTTTTGCTTTTCTTTTTATTTTTGTTCTTTATTTTATTTCTTTGTTTTAACCGGTGTATGATCAGAAACTGCCCTGTGGTGGAAGATTTGCTATATGATCCGGAAATCAAAAGAACCCTATGAAGGTTAAAGAAAAAGATTCGAGAGATGGCTTAACAAGGCAATAGAGGAAATAGTGTGTTAAACAATGAGGAAAATCCACCCAATAACAATGGAATACCACCAACTCCTGTTGCCCCAACTGTTAATATGGAGGAAGTGAGACCTATTAGAGAACACTCGGCACCAAACTTTGACAATTTGATCCTAGGACTAATTGGTCCCGAGGTAAATACACCCAATTTTGAGCTCAAACTAATAATGATACAAACGCTTTTAAATGTATGACAGTTTGATGGAGCACCTACCGGAGATCCAAGGAAACACTTGAACCAGTTCATGGAAGTCTGCCAGCTATTTTAGCAGCCTAGAGTATGGAAGAAACAGTGAAGCTAAAGTTGTTTACATTTTCTCTAGGAGATAGAGAAAAAACATGGCTAAGTTCTTTGCCACCTGGTTCTATCACCTCATGTAGAGATCTATGCCAGAAATTTTTGTTACGATCCTAGCCATCTAAACTCACATTTAGGCAGGCTAATGATGAGACCCTATATGATGCCTGTGAGAGATATAAAGATCTACTGAGGAGATGTCCCGTGCATGGATTCCCGAAATGGACCTAAATAGAGACCTTCTACAATGGACTTAATGCGCAAACCAGAACAATTGTTGATGTATCAGCAAATGGCTCACTGCTTGACAAAAACTATACAGAGGCAGTTGGCATCCTTGAGAGGATTTCAATCAACAATTTTGAATATCCTACTGCCAGACTTGGGACCGACACTAAAACTGGTGGAAAATTATAGATAGATGAGTTCACATCCATCCACGCTGAGATTTCCAATCTTACTAGCATGGTGATAACTTTGCAAAAGAGTTATGAGGCCCAAGAAGTTAAGGCATTAGCCCCATTCTGTACAATATGTGGAGAGGATCATCGCACAAAAAATTGCCCTGCCAACCCTGAGTTGGTAAATTTTGTTGGCAATTTTAATCGTTTAACACCCCAATTTTGGGCCTAGCAGTTCTGTGGCATTTTGGTTAGTGACCAAAATGCAATTTTTGAAAACTAGTTTTTAAAAGGTGACTAAAATGAAAAGGATCAAATTCTTAGAATCCTTAAGGAGCTCTTTTACCAAGTTTTTTCTGGTGATTTCTCCTATCAATTAAGTCTTTTTAACACGTGTTTTAAAAGTTAATTAAAAGGGAATTTGGTTATTAAAAGTTAGTTATCATTTTAAAGAAAATTGACGTAACTTTTCTCTTAACTTTTCTCTCCACTTCTCTTCTACCAAACACTCAAGTTTTCATTAAAAACTAGAGGTGAGAGGTTATTTTACTTAGATTATTGATTTGTAATTGATTCTTTAACTTTGATTTACAAAACCTCATTGAAATCTTGTGTTTTCTTACTTTAAACAAGCCAATTGAGGGAGAAATCACACAATAGGGGTAAGGTCCGTGATCTCCTCTATTGAATGGTTCTTTATTGATATTCCCAAGTGTCTGATCCTTGATTTATAGTTATAATCTAATTTTGTGTTTTTATATTGAATTAATTGATTTAATTGGGTGAATTTGATGAAATATTGAAAGATCCATATTGGTCCTTTTGTTATGCATCCCAGTAGTACTAAGATGTATCGTGGTTTGAAGGAAGAGTACTACTGGGTTGGACTGAAGAAAGATGTGGTTGATTTTGTTGTTGGATGCATGGTTAGTCATCGAGTGAAGGCTGGGCATCAGATTCTTTCCAGGTTTTTGCAACCGTTGAGGATATCGGAATAGAAGTGAGAAAGAATCACCATGGATTTTGTGTGCATTTTATGCCAGTGCATACGACGTATACCTTAGATAGGTTGGCTGATCTGTACATCTCTGAGATTGTGTGTTTGCACGGGGTGCCAATGTCTATAGTTTCAGATAGAGATCTACGTTTCACAACAAGGTTTTGGGTGTGCTTGCATCGTGCTCTGGGAACTCGGTTAAATTTTAGCACTTCGTATCATTCTCAGACGGATGGTCAGTCAGAGCGTGTGATTTAGGTTTTGGAGGATATGTTGAGATGTTGTATTATTGAGTTCCAGGGAATGTGGGAAAAACAATTTCCTTTGGTAGAGTTTGCTTATAATAAAAATTATCAGGCTAGTATACAGATGGTACCGTATGAGGCGTTGTATGGTAGGAAGTGTCGTACGCCCGTGTGTTGGGCAAAAGTTAGGGAGAAGCATCTTTCCATGCTTGATGTATTAAAAGGAACGAATAAGAAAGTGAAATTGATATGTGAGCGCTTGAAAACGACTTTAGATCGTCAGAAATCCTACGCGAATTTAAAGCGTAGGGATGTGGAGTATGTTGTTGGTGACCAAGTGTTTCTGAAGGTATCGCCTTAGAAGAAGGTGATGCATTTCGGGCAGAAAGGGAAGCTTAGCCCGAGGTTTATTGGACCATATGAGGTTGTTGAGCGTGTGGATCATGTTGCTTACCAATTGAGGTTACCTCCTGAGTTGGAGAGGATTCATGATGTATTTCATGTTTCGATGTTACGGAGGTATCAGTCGGATCCCTCTCATATTATGCTGGTGGAGGATATTGAGTTAAGGCCAGATCTATCTTATGATGAGGAACTGGAAGAGGTCCTTGATACCAACAGTAAGGTTTTGCATGGCAAGGCGGTCGAGCTTGTTAAGGTGTTGTGGAGGCACCACGGTGTTGAGGCCACATGAGAATGCAAGTCACATATGTTTGAATAGTTTTTGCACATGTTTCCTCCAGGTAAAATTTTGAGGACAAAATTTCTTAAGTGGAAGAGAGTTGTAACGCCCTGATTTTGGGCCTAGCAGTTTTGTTGCTTGTTAGACGGTTTGGTGGATCGGATTAGGGATTCGAGTCAGATTTAGGAGTAAATATTTTTTGGTAAGATAAAAATTTAGAAAAATAATTAAAATAATATTTTAATATATAATTAATACTGGTGAAAACAATTTTGGAAAATGGGTTTTAGAAGTGTGACATTTTGGTTAGTGACCAAAATGCGATTTTTGAAAACTGGTTTTTTAAAGGTGGCTAAATGAAAAGGATCAAATTCTTAGAATCCTTAAGGAGCTGTTTTACCAAGTTTTTGTTGGTGATTTCTCTTATCAATTAAGTCTTTTTAACATTTGTTTTAAAAGTTAATTAAAAGGGAATTGGTTATTAAAAGTTAGATATCACTTTAAAGAAAATTGACGTAACTTTTCTCTCAACTTTTATGTCCACTTCTCTTCTTCCAAACACTCAAGTTTTCATTTAAAACAAGATGTGAGGGATCATTTTACTCAGATTATTGATCTGTAATTGATTCTTTAACTTGGATTTACAAAACCTCATTGAAATCTTGTGTTTTCTTAGCTTTAAACAAGCCAATTGAGGGAGAAATCACACAATAGGGGTTAGGTCTGTGATCTCCTCTATTGAATGGTTCTTTATTGATATTCCCAACTATGTCAAATTCATGAAGGACATATTGTCCAAAAAGAGGAAGATGAGTGATTTCGAAACTGTACCTCTCACTGAGGGATGCAGTGCAATGATACTCAATCGGTTGCCACCAAACCTGGAAGATCTGGGAAGTTTTGCTATTCTTTGTACCATTGGCAACAGATTCATGGGTAAGGCACTGTGTAACTTGGAAGCTAGCATCAATTTGATACCAATGTCTATTTTCAGTAAGCTTGGCATAGAAGCAAGGCCTACCACGATGACACTTCAGTTGGCGGACCGATCCTTTAAACATCCTAATGGTAAGATTGAGGATGTGTTAGTAAAGGTAGATAAATTCATATTCCCAGCTAACTTCATTATCTTAGATTATGAGGTAGATTTAACTGTCCCAATTATATTGGGCAGACCGTTCCTTGCCATAGGTAGAGCCTTGATTGAAGTTCATAAAGGTGAATTAACTATGCACATTAATGATCAGCAGGTTACATTTAATGTGTTTCAAGCTTTGAAATGTGTATATGAATCAGACAAATGACAAGCAAATGATAAGATGGAGTCCATTTTTAAGGTGGACATGGCACAACTGTGCCAAGATACTGATGATGATGCCAACGGAAGCGACAGTGAAGGTGAAACAAGTGAGGACACTGAATGAGCAGCCTTAGTAGAAGTAAGCTATTTTGGACAACTAGAACCATTAGAGTTGGCTGGCAGAGAGATCGTGGCACCAAAATCATCCATTGAGGAGCCACCCGAACTAGAGCTCAAATTACTGTCATACCATCTCAAGTATTCTTACCTAGGTAAACGCTCAACCTTGCCAGTGATCATTGCTGCTGATCTCACTAATGATCAGGAGGAACAATTGCTGGAAATTCTAAGCAATTACAAGTAAGCGTTGGGATGGACCTTGGCTGATATCCGAGGAATAAGCCCAACCATTTGCATGCACAAAATCATCTTGGAGGAATATCGTGGGAAGACCATTGAGGGTCAAAGAAGATTAAACCCGAGCATGAAAGAGGTTGTTAAGAAGGAGATTATCAAGTGGCTAGATGTTGGGATAATCTATCCCAATTTTGATAGCTCGTGGGTCAGTCCGGTACAATGTGTTCCAAAGAAAGTTGGCATGATCGTGGTTAAAAATAGCAACAATGAGTTAATTCCTTCCAGAACCGTTATCGCATGGAAAGTGTGCATGGATTATAGGAAGCTGAACAATGCCACCAAGAATGACCATTTTCCATTGTCCTTCATTGATCAAATGTTGGACAGACTGGCAGGTAAGGCATTTTATTATTTTCTAGATGGTTATTCAGGATATAATCAAATTGCCATAGCTCCAGAAGATCAAGAGAATAACACGTTCACATGTCTATATGGGATGTTTTCCTTTAGAAGAATGCCATTCGGGTTGTGTAATGCCCTGGCAACATTTCAACATTGCATGATGTCCATTTTTTCTGACATGATTGAACAAAATTTGGAAGTATTCATGGATGATTTCTCAATGTTTGGCAAAACATTCGAGGAATGCCTTCAGAGTTTGGAGCATGTCTTGAAGAGATGCATTGAGAAAAATCTAGTGTTGAACTAGGAAAAATGCCACTTCATGGTGAAGGAGGGCATTGTTCTCAGGCACAAGGTAACCAAGAAGGGATTGGAGGTCTACCAAACAAAAATTGAGTTAATCAAGCAATTGCCACCACCGACAATTGCAAAAGGTATTAGAAGTTTTTGGGACATGCATGTTTTTATTGTCGTTTCATTAAAGATTTTTCTAAAATTTCTAAACCTTTATGCTTGCTTTTGGAACAAAATGTCGCTTTTACATTTGATGATTCTTGCTTAAGAGCATTTTAGGAACTTAAGAAGAAGTTGATTAATGCCCCTATACTCGTGGCACCAGATTGGAATGAGCCATTCGAGCTCATGTGTGATGCCAGTTATTATACCGTCAGAGCAGTATTGGGACAACGGCGTAGAAAAGTTTTTTATATCATCTACTATGCCAGTCGGACACTAAATGGAGCTCAGTTGAATTATTGCACAACCGAGAAAGAATTTCTTGCAGTTGTATTCGCTTTTGATAAATTTAGACCTTATTTAGTTGGTAACAAGGTTGTGGTGTATACAAATCATTCAGCACTAAAGTAACTTTTGGCAAAGAAGGATGCCAAGAATTTGACCTCGAGATCTGAAACAAGAAGGACAGTGAAAATTTAGTAGCTGACCACCTATCACGTCTAGAGCCTCACCTTGAAGATGGTAAGAACACTGCCACAAGTGATGAATTTTCCAGATGAGTATTTGCTTGCAGTCAATGTTGTGCCATGGTACGCTGACATAATCAACTACCTGGTAAGTAATATTCTGCCACCAAATCTGGAATACAATGCCAAGAAACGATTCCTACGAGAAGTTAGTCAATACTACTGGGACGAGCCAATATTGTTCAAACAATGTCCGACCAAGTGATAGACAGTGTGTGCCAGAGGATGAGCAGCACAACATTTTGCAACTATGCCATGCCACACCGTATGGAGGTCACTTTACTGGGATGAAGACTGCTGCCAAGGTGTTGCAGTCAGGATTCTTTTGGCCCACACTATACAAAGATGCCCATAACTATTCCAAGGCATGTGATCGATGCCAGTGAAAGGAAACATCTCTGGCAGACACCAACTGCCTATGGACTTATTTGATGTTTGGGGGCTAGACCTCATGGGTCCATTTCCTGTGGACTTATTTGATGTTTGGGGGATAAACTCCATGGGTCCATTTCTTCCATCATTTGGTAACTTATACATCCTCTTGGCTATTGACTACGTTTCAAAATGGGTTGAGGCTATTGCATTGCCAATGAATGATGCTAAGGTCGTTGCCAAGTTCTTGCACAAACATATTTTTACTCGATTTGGTGCCCCTAGAGTGATTATTCATGATGAGGGTACCCATTTTAAATACAATCTAATCTCTAAAGCTTTGTGCAAATATGGAATTCAGCAAAGATTGACATTGCATACCATCCCCAAACAAATAGGCAAGCTGAGATTTCAAGCAAGGAGATCAAGAGTATCCTTGGAAAGACTGTAAATCCATCTAGGAAGGACTGGTCCTTGAGACTAGATGGCTCCTTGTGGGCTTACATTACAGCTTTTAAAACTCCATTCGGTACTTCACCATTCAGACTCATATTTGGAAAAGCATGCTACCTACCGGTAGAAATGGAGCACCGTGCATATTGGGTAATCAAAACGCTTGATATGGCATGGAGAGCTGCTGGAGAAAAAATACTACTAGACCTAAATGAGTTGGAAGAGTTCAGAACACAAGCTTATGATAATGCCAGACTCTACAAGGAGAGGACCAAACGCTGGCATGACAGAAGGATAATGCCAAGACAATTTGAGGTAGGCCAACGTGTTTTGTTATTTAACTCAAGGCTTAAATTGTTTCCAGGCAAGCTTGTCAAGGTGGTCAAGCCCTTTTGAAGTTGTAAAGCCATATGTCCATGGTGTTGTGGACATTAAAAATTTAAAGTCGGGAGAAGTTTTCAAGGTAAATGGTCAACGATTGAAGCACTATTTGGAAGGCACTTCGAGGAATGCAAAATAGGTTATCCTCCTAGAAGAGATTCAGTGATCATCATCAGTGTGTAATTTTTGTAAATAGTAGGTTAGATGTTTTTCTTTTCAGTAATTTTCATTCCTTTCTTTTTCTTATTAGTTATAATTTTTTTCTTTTTATTTTGATTTTTCTGTGTTGAGAGGTTTTCTTTGAGAATGTGCAGACTTAATGTGCCAGGCATATTGCTGAGATAGGGACCTGGCAAGCGGCGATTGCAAATTGGAAGAATTCTGTGTGCCAGACACAATGCCAGGACAAGGGTTGGCATGCGGCGATTGGAAATTTGGAAGAAATAAATTTACCCAAGGCTTGATTAAAACTCAGCCCATGAAAAGTGAAAATTTTCCTTTGAATTTTTAGCCAAGCCGCCCAAAGTGATAGGTTGAATTTTGAATTTAAACTTAATCATATCGCCTTATCACTCCACTTTTAAACCTACCCTATCACTTAAACCCTTATCACATGATCCTTATCACTTAAACCCTTATCACATGATCCTTATCACTTAAACCCTTATCACATGATCCTTATCACTTAAACCCTTACCCCTCTTAAATTGGCCACTTTATTACCCCAATTAAAACACTCAACCTCTTTACCTTTCATCTACCCTAGCCGTTCAAAACCTAAAAGCTTTTCACTTTTCCCTTTTTCTTTATCAAGAACACCAAGATTCACTCTCTTTTTCTCTTGTCCAAAACGCTCGAGTTTTTTCAATCTTTTTCAATGGCTTCTTCATCGACTCCCTTCAAAATCTTCTTTAACGAAGAGATCCACAAGAAGTATGACAACAATTTTTCTTTGTGATCATTCTGTTACGAGAAAACCTTTGGGGTCAAGGACGAACCAAACTTGGGCACAAGTGGGAGCTTTTATGCCAACAGAAAGGACCCCAACATTGTCCGAGAATTCTATGCCCATCTTGTCACCAAAGATTCACCCTTTTTGATGATTTGAGGTACGTGTGTGCATTTCAATGAAGGGTACATTAACACCATTTTTAAGTTGGCTGGTACAGAGGATGAACACCAGGAGTTTGTCTACTCCATGAACATTGCCATGAGAAAGAAGATGTTGACAGATTTGTGCAAACCTGGCACTACATAAACTGTGTCATCCAAGGGACACCGGACGATCAAGCGGTTGGCCTTAAAATCACAGCCGAGGAGGTGGAACCATTTTATCAAGGCACATCTGATGCCAACTACCCACAATGAGGCTGTCTCAAAAGAGAGGCTGGCATTATTGCACTCCATTATTATGGGACGCAAGATTAATGTAGGCCGTATTATCAACAACAAAACTATAAATGTGATGAAAGAGCGATGATGCCATGCCAGATAGCCTCACTCAGTTCATAACTTGATACACTCAGAAGCCACCATCCCAGTTTTGTCAATTCAAGTTGAATCCACCAAGATAGAAACACTGTCAGAATCAAAAGAGGAAGTCAAGAAGAAACTTTCCACAACGCCTGCACCGTTCGATGTTACCGCCACTCCTGTCACATCGGAGCCAGTGCAAATTATCAAGGAAGTTGGAGCTTCCACTGCTGCCTCAAAGCCAAGCATGTAAGGAACAAAAAAGAATGGCCCTTGATCGTGGGACATTTATCAAGTGAAAAACCCTCTTCACACGAGAGGAAGTCTCCACAGGGGAGTCATCTTCTTCCTAAACTCCTTTGCATTTCACATGTTTATGCATTTTATTTTTCTGTTATTTGTATATATGTGTTGTTTTCATGCATTGAGGACAATACACATCTTTGGTTTGGGGCCGTGCGTTGCCTCACATTTATGCCATGCCATGCATTCATGTTTACATTTCTGTTGCCATGCCTAGATTAATGCCATGCATACTGAACCACTAAAAAAAGAAAATTTTGCCTCGATCAAAAATTGAAGAATTTTAACACTTTTTAGGCAAGTTTAATGTGTTCTAGGGTAGTATGTCCGATGAAGGAATTTTTTTAATCTTTAGCTGCCTATGCCAGCAGAATAGTAATGCCAGGTCTACTTGACAATTGATCTCTAGCCTAGGGAGTTGACTTTCACTTAACACGTAGTATGCATCTAGTTCCTAAGCAAACTTATAATTTCTAAAACTAAGCTAAAAAAAAGATTATGTCAGGGTAAAAGAAATTAATAAGGAAACAATTTTTTGCCAAGGCAAGAAAAAATGGAACACTTATCTGCCTTAGAGATAATAGGTAGCCTGGGGCTTGGTAGAACTCCCTCCTTAGTGCTCAGGTCAAAAACTTTAAGGGTATGAGTGTAATGGGCTAGCTTAGTGATGCAGCCTAGACTAACATGGGGATTTGTGGTATTATCCCTCTTATTACTCACGCTAAACAATGACATGACGCGAACACTAATTTAATGCCAGTTGACAAAAAGAGAAGAACCCCTTGGTAGGAATAAAAGAAAATTTCTTAGTTTAGGTAGTAAATTTGACTATGGGAGTAAATGGATACTTGATGTATATTGCCTACACTTTGTGCGCTTGTCATGCCCTAGACTAGAGTTATATTGTTGCACTTGAATTTACTATCACCTTGGCATTATTGCACTGAGATATCTGAGGACAGAACTAGAGCTTCATTCTGCTTGCTAGCACGTGTTGGCATTCCGATCAAAATTTTCCCGAGGTACTATTTTCACCATTTTGTTTTTAGCTTATTTGCATTGCTTGAGGACAAGAAATGAGCTAGGTTTGGAGGTGTGTTAACTCATCAAAAGTACTAAATCTTATGCTTATTTCACATTGTCTTTGCTTGCCTTTAAGTGTGTTTAGTTGTATTTAGCCTTAAAATTCATGCATTTGCATAAGGAGATAGGAATTGTGTTATGATAGTGTGAAGGGTTGCTTTGTTGGCATTATTGCAGGCTCAGCAGAGAAGGACAGGTTTGGTAGAGCAAAGAAGAGCAGAAATGAAGGAATGCTAGAGAGAATGCTGAGTTGTTGTTGGCAGCGATGGAGCAAAATTTGCCAAAGCACCGGTTGGCAGAAAAGATGAGTTTGATGCCCGGTCGAGTAGCTATTGGACCTTGATGATGTCAGCCCTATGATACAAATATAGGATAAGATGATCACATCCCTTATCCCTTGCGCATTCAAAATTCAAATTTCAAGGCTTATCTTAGGTGTCCCATTCTTGCCTATTTAAAGAAGGAAAGATCACGAAGGAAGAAGAGAGGGATCAGAAGAGACGATCGGATAGAGAGGAAGGCTGCACCAAGGAGACGTGGTTGAACCAGCTTGACCAAGAGCTTAGACCTTGAAAGGCTGCATCGACAGACCCCTTTCTAGCCCATTCTCTTTGTTTTAAATTGTTTTTATTTTTAATGATGATGATGTTGAGATACGATTATGGTTTTTGGATGGATACCCCCTCTATGAACTGAACTTTTACATTTGGTGGGGGATGTTTATGTTTGAACGCTATTTTCATGTTTAGTTTTTAATAATCAAAAATACCTTGGCATTATTTTCCCTATATGGCATGTTTTACAGTTTTCTAAATTCTGTGCCAAGCAACCGCTGGCACAGTATGCTTATTGCACATTAATATCTTAACAGACTTAGGGGGCAACGATTAGTTGCCAGATACTAAAGCAAGATGCTTCGACGGAAGATGTTCAAGTAGATGAACTTACTTTGGGAGTATTCTACCCCCTAGGAGTATAGATTGGGACTTAATCAAATTGATTTATGAAAAACTTCATTATAGAGATTTAAAGGGTTTTTACATGGTTAATTTTGGGCATTGCCATCGACAGAGGCAATGCCAACTTTGAATATGCTCGATAAATAATATCAAGGCAAAAAATTATTAAAGGTTGGCATGGAAAGCGTGAAAAACAGACATCCCTTGCCAACGTTCATCACTCATTTAAACTCTCCTTGTGCCAACGTTGTTTTCCTTTTATTTCTTTTCTTTTAAACTATTGTCAAAACCCACTTCAAATCAACAATACTTTCCCTTTGACGAGTAAGCAAGCAAGGCAAACAAACTCTTGGCCTTGTGGGATCGATAACTAGCTTACTGTTGTATTACTTGCAGACCGTGTATACTTGCATGCAAAAGACTTAGTCTTGGCACTATTTTTATACATTTCCAATACATTTTTTCACCCTTTTGCCAAGCACTCACACAGTCGAACAATCATTATGTAATCATTTTCCAGCATTAGACCATGCTCAAAACATGCTTGTTCATGCTTGTTCAAATCAACTATTTATGTAACCCCCTCGACCCAGCCTAGTTGCAAGACCGAACCGAGCGAGCTACATTAGGTTTACCGAGGTAAACCGTAAAGAAGAAACTCAAAAAGCGACCATTTTTCCTTTTATCCTATCTTGATGCAAATTATTATCCTATGTGTTCATGCTGACCATGGGTGAAAACTCAACTCAATCAGGCATCGAATCGACATCCAATTGGGATACAATTACAATTTAGGGACCAAATTGCAATTCCAAAAATTACAAGAACTTTTCCCATTATTATGTTACCAACCTTTAATTAGTCGGGTTTCATGCATGCATGTTGTATTTCAGCTCAAAATACTCATCCATACTCATTCAATTGCATCCACAACATTCAGGGACTAAAACGCAAGAAAACAGAACTTCAAAACATCCAAATAATTGAATTAACGGCTGGCCATATCGATACACTTACACGTGTATCGGTACGGTGTTGCTATTTCAAAACCCCAAATTCCAGTAGCCAAATCTCATTTTGATACACCCTCGCGTACCGATACGCCCTGCCTTTTACACTTACCCCGTACCGAAACGGTTCCTCCCATATCGAAACACAATGCCTAAAAAAGCTTACCTGTACCGAAAAACTTGCCCGTATTTCGATACGCTAAGTTTAGAATGGCTTACCTGTAACAAAACAGGGACACGCGTACCGATATACCTGGACCTGAAATATCCTCATTTGCTGGTTTAACATGCTTTCAAACATACCAAAACACCATAACATGCTTCTAACATGAATCCAACACACTCAAGAGACAAACCACAACAAAACATCACAAATTCATCAACCTTTCATGGCATCATACTTCAAATGGAAATCTAGAGGCATGCTTCCTAGAAATCAAGCCAAGCAATGCCCAAATCTCAAAACCAAAGCAACCAACAATCCATAATGGCCATTTACAAACCAAGAGCAGCAAATAACATTGCTCAACCAGGGAGTTTAACAAAACATCTCCCAAAACAACAACAGAAACCCCATTGTACTTATTACTTATAGTCTAGTTCAAAATATACTCTTAGTATCAAGTCCTTGGTGATTCCTTGTTTCCTCGCTGCTTTCAAATCTTCTATTATTTGCATTGATGGACAAAGAGAGCGTAAGCACACTAGGCTTAGTGAGGAGTATTCAAAAATAGTACATCATCAATGCATTTAAAACCATTCTCAACAACACATTGAAATCTTATTTCAATCATTTTTTAAACATCATTTAAAACAACATTCAAAATGACATGCCTTGAAAACCATGCACTTAACACTTTCAAAAACAAATATATTAAATCACATTCAACATGTTTCATTAACCAACAGCAAATCTCATTGCTAAACCTCAATTTAAGCCTTCCCATGCATAACAAACCATATGCAAAGCTTAAAGAATAAACATGTATAAATCACATTATACAACATAAACCATTACATGACACATCCATAATTATATTGGCTTACAAGTGATCATTAACCAAGTTCCTTTAACAAAATAGTTCATCGGATACATGGATTCAACAAGTGTACTCACAACACTTCAACCCATATCAACCTGAATAGCAATACAATCACAATCCCGGTACATTACAACCGGGTATACTTACAACCCACGGGGACACCAACCCAAACCTCAGTTAGATGCTTAATTCACTAACGGGAGTTTATGGTACCATATAACCCCTCTACCGTTAGGGTACTTGGATGGAGTATTTGGTACACCATATAAAACCCCTCGACCTCCAATACGACTCTTTATAGTGCACTATCAATCCTATGGCCAGCCAACTATATCTGATAACATTTTTAAACCACATCACTTGCCAATATAATTCACAATTAACCACATACCTCACTGTTTGTATAAGCATTAAACCAAACCATTTTCCCAAAGCAACAAACCATACTTTTCATAAGATTTCACATACTTACAAGGATCACATACCATGTGCATCCTTCAACCATTCATGATTAAAAATAGTATCTCACATACTTTAAAACAAGCTTAAACAACAGGTATCATGTAATTCAAAGCAAGCTCATAAAACTATTTCATAAAGGAAGACCGAGAGAGAAAACCACTTTATACTTATTCCGAGTTTAAACCAACGTTTCAAGCTAAGTTTAAACTCTCATAAACCACCTTTAAATCATTTCAAAGCTAAAATCCACGTTCTCACTCACCGATACGCGAAACCTCAATTTGCCGACACAAATTCAAGCATTTGTAGCTTCTAAAACTTCACCGATAGCTTTCGAATAAACCTCCCCTATTTTAAACACACAAAAATAGGGGATTAATGCATCTCAATGAATTCAAACCACTACAGCAAGATTCCTCACAAAACATCAACAATCCTTTCACAATTACCCACCACAACAATCGAAATCATCATCTAACTCTTTCCAACCACAGTCCAGCCACAATCTATCAATCTAACACTTTCATAAACATCAATTAATACTTAAAAACAGGATTACATCAACCTTATATCTCTAACAACTAAACAGCCACCACAACACCTAAAAAACACAAATCTAACAACCTAAATAATTAAATATTCATGGAGATTCGGGATTCCATTGTTAAAAATGACTTATCCAAATTATAAAACATCCAATACATGTTTATAATCAATCCTCAACACTGGAAATCAGATTCAATACGAATCTACCTCAATTTCATCAATTAAAACCAATTAAATCAAATAATCATCATAAAAACATAAAATCATATTATAAATCATAAATCAAGGATCAAATACTTGAGAATTCAATAAAGAACCATCAATAGAGGAGAAGAACGAACCTTACCTCTATTGTGTGATTTCTCCCTCAATTGATTGATTAAAGCTTGAAAAACACTAGATTTCAATGAGTTCTTGTAAATCAAAGATAAAGAATCAACTATAAATCAAGAATCCATGAAAATAGATCTCTCACCTCTGGATTTTAATGAAAACAAGAGTGTTTGGCAGAAAAGAAGTATAGAGAAAAGTTTACATCAAATTTCTTTAAAATCAACAACTACATTTTCATTATAAAATCCTTTTTAATTAATAATTAAAACACATGTTAAAAGTCTTAATTGAAGGGAGAAACCACCAGCCACAAGTTGGTAAAATAGATCCCTAAAGATTCTAAGAATTTGATCCTTTACAATTTAGTCACCGTTTAAAAATGGTTTTCAAAAATTACATTTTGGTCACCAACCAAAATGTCACCCTTCCAAATCCCATTTTCCAAAAGTGATTTCACCAATATTTTTCATATATTTAAATATGATTTTAATCATTTTTCATATTTTTATTTTACTCAAAAATATTTATTCCCAAATTCAACTCGAATCTCTAACCCAGTCCACCAGGCCGTCTAACTAACCCTTAAAACTGCTAGGCCCAAAACCGGGGCGTTACAACTCTCCCCCACTTAAGAAATTTCATCCCTGAAATTTACCTGAAGAAAATAGATGCAGAAACTGCTTCAACATATCTGACTTGCTTTCCCACGTGGCCTCCTCAACACCGTTGTGCCTCTACAACACCTTAACAAGCTCAACCGTCTTGGCACGCAAAACCTTACTGCTGGTATCAAGGATCTCTACCGATTCCTCATCATAAGATAAATTTAACCTCAACTCAATATCTTTCATGGGCATAACATGCGATGGATGCGACTGATACCTCCGCAACATCGGCACATGAAACACATCATGAATCCTCTCCGACTCAGGAGGTAACCTCAAACGATAAGCAACTGGACCCACACGCTCAACAATCTCGTATGGTCCAATAAACTTCGGGCTAAGCTTCCCTTTTCGCCCAAAGCGCATCACCTTCTTCCAAGGTGATACATTCAAAAACACCCTATCACCAAAAACAAACTCTATATCCCTACGCTTCAAATCTGCGTAGGATTTATGACGATCCGAAGCCGCTCTCGAGCGCTCACATACCAAGTTCACTTTTTCATTGGTGTCTTTCAACACATTAGGCATCGAAATGTGTTTTTCTCCAATCTCAGCCGAACACAATGGTGTACGGTACTTCCTACCATACAAAGCCTCGTACGGTGCCATCTGTATACTAGCCTAATAACTGTATTATAAGCAAACTCCACCAAAGGCAACTATTTTTCCCATGTTCCTTGGAACTCAATGATACAACATCTCAACATATCCTCCAAGACCTGAATCACACGCTCCGACTGACCATCCATTTGAGAATGATACGAAGTACTGAAATTTAGTCGTGTTCTAAGAGCACGATACAAACACTCCCAAAACCTTTCTGTAAAACACGTATATATATCTGAAACTATAGATTTAGGCACCCCTTGCAAACGCACAATCTCAGAGATATACAGATCGGCCAACCTATCCAAGGTGTACGTCGTATGCACTGGCACAAAATGCGCACACTTCATAAACCGGTCAACAATCACCCAAATAGAATCCTTTTTGGTCGGAGTCAAAGGCAACCTAGACACAATCCATGGTGATTCTTTCCTATTTCCATTCTGGTATCCTTAACGGCTGCAACAACTCGGAAGGAAATTGGTGCTCAGCCTTTACTTGCTGACATACAAAATCAGCAACATCTTTCTTCAAACCAACCGATAGTACTCTTTCTTCAAACCCCGATACATCTTAGTGCTACCGGGATACATAGCAAAAGGACTAGCATGCGCTTCAGTCAAAATGATACGCCTCAACTCTTCATCATCAGGCACCACAATCTGACCTTTAAAACACAACAACCCATCATCGTTAAAATGAAAATTCGTAGGATTTCCATCCATGATATTCTTCACATGCGGTACCAAACTCTCATCATGCGGTTGCTTCTCTTTAATCAACTGTGACAAGGACGATTTTACTTACAACTCGGCCAACAACCCACCGTCACAAGTCACACTCAACCTAGCAAACATAGCCCTCAACTCAACAACATCTTTTCTACTCAAAGCATCAGCCACAATGTTAGCTTTACCCGAATGGTACTCGATGGTAAGATCATAATATTTGAGCAACTCCAACCATCTTCGTTGCCTAAGATTTAACTCCTTCTGCGACATATGATACTTCAAACTCTTATGATCCGTATAAACTACACACTTCTCACCATAAAGGTAATGCCTCCATATTTTTAATGTAAAAACAACTGCGGCGAGTTCAAGATCATGAGTAGAGTAATTACGCTCATGCACCTTCAATTGTCTAGATACATAGGCAACTACCTTACCCTCCTATATCAGCACGCAACCGAGCCCAACATAGGATGCATCACTGTAGACAACGAACTCTTTCCCTGATTCTGACTGAATCAAGACCGGAGGTTGTGTCAAAGCTTCCTTCAACCTTTCAAAAGCCCGCTGCCTATCCTCCGTCCACTCAAAACGAACGTTCTTTTGCAACAACTTGGTCAAAGGAGTAGCTATATTGGAGAACCCCTCAACAAACCTACGGTAATAATCGGCCAACCCTAGGAAACTCCAAACTTTTGACACAGACTTAGGCATTTTCCAACTCATCACAACCTCAATTTTGTGCGAATCAACACGAATCCCCTCGGCCGACACCACATGCCCTAGGAAAACAACCTCGCTAAGCCAGAACTTACACTTGCTTAACTTGGCATAAAGCCGATTAGCCAACAACGTCTGAAGCACAATCCGCAAATGCCTATCATGATTCTCCTCGGTATGAGAGTACACAAGAATATCATTGATAAACACAACCATAATCTGATCCAAAAACTCATGGAACACATGATTCATCATGTCCATGAAAGCAGTGGGTGCATTGGTCAAACCAAACGGCATCACCAGAAACTCATAATGCTCGTACCTTGTACGAAAAACTGTCTTATCATCCACATCCTTCACCTTTAATTTATAGTAACCCAGACCTCAAATCTATCTTAGAGAACACATGAGCACCACTAAAATGATCAAACAGATCGTCAATCCACGACAAATGATACTTACTTTTTATCGTCAACTTGTTTAGTTGTCGATAATCTATACACATATGCAACGTACCATTCTTCTTTTTTACAAGCAACACCGGTGCACCCTATGGTGAAATACTTGATCTAACAAATCCTCGATCAAGAAACTCTTTTAGTTGCGTTTTCAACTCCTTCAACTCTTTTGAGGCCATGCGGCACAGAGCAATTGACAAGTGTCGTATCCGCAAAAGCTCAATGCCAAACTCTACCTCCCGATCCGGTAGCAACCCTAGCAACTCTTTCAGAAAATACCTAGAAACTCGCATACTGCACGGATATCCTGCACCCTCAACTCCTTCAAACCAGGATTCATGACATAGGCTAAGAAAGCCTCACATCCGAAATATGTCATTCGTCTTGCTTCTAAAGCCAAAACAACATTAGACAATAACTTAGCATTCTCACCTACAACCACCACCTCAAAATCATCAAACAACCTCAGGGATATCTGTTTGGCCTCAAAATCTACAACAGCCCTATGCTCGATCAACCAACCCATCCCCAAAATAACATCAAAACCATGGAATGGCAACTCCATCAAATCCACGTCAAACACATGTCCCTGAACCATTAGCGGACATCGACAATAAAACTTCCTAACCACGACTATCTCCCCAAGAGAACTGGTCACTTTAACACCCATATTAAAAATTTCAACGAGTATATCAAGCAACTGTGCATACTCACTCAGGTTATATGAATAGGTAGAACCAGAATCAACCAAAGAATACAGCGGCAAAGACTGTAAAGTGAATGTACTTGCAATCATATCAGAGTCATTGCGACCATCACGGTGTGTATACACTCTAGCTAGTCCACCTCCCTCAGGCTGGATAGCAACCGTATGAGCCACAGTCCTCTGGCCACCATCCCTGCACTGGAACTAGCCATGACCATGGCCTCTATGCGAAGCAACAACAAGTGCAACACCCTACCCACCTTCAGCTAACAAAGGACAATCACGTCTCAGGTGTCACCAGATCCACGACTCCAACAAGCATTGGCCACAACAGCCGTAGGTGCCTGACCCTATTTGGCCAAACGCGGGCAATCTCGCCTTACATGATCACGTGATCCACAGACCCAACAGGTATTATATGAAGCTCTAACCTAGGTACCCTGCCCCTGCACTCCACGCCCAACGACATCTCTACCGCGTCTATCCTTAGGACGATACCTCCTATCACGGTGTCTCTTGGCCTGACCACCGCCAAAGCTAGAATCTGCCACCCTCTTACTAGACTAAAGCCTCTAGACCCAGAAGCCAAACCAAGATTCTGCTCGATATCATTGGCTCGCATAACCAACACGTCAAAACTTGTATAATCAGTAGCAAGTATGTATGTCTTAACTTCCTACGCAAGCCTATAGCAGAAACGATCACATCGCTGTCGGTCGCCAGGAACAAACTCATGTGCATACTGGCTCAACCTCACAAACTGCACCTTATACTCATAAACAGACATATTGCCCTGCACAAGAGCCATAAAACTCTCTCTTTTTCTTGTCAAGAGACTAGACCCCCAGGTACCTTTTCTAAAAAGCTTCATAAATGAACTCCCGGGTCATATCCTTAGATTTCATCCCAGCTGTCACAGTGGTCCACCAGCTATAGGTATCTCCCTACAACAAGGACACAGCACAACCCAACTTACAGGTATCCGTACAACCCATTTGACTCAGTATCCTTTTTGTACTGACCAACCAATCCTCAGAAGCCTCTAGTGCTAGACCACGGAACTCAACTTTGCCTAGACTATGAAGACGCTCTAACAGTAAACCCGTCTGCCCAACCATTGTTGACGGCACATGAACACCCGCAACTAATGTCTGAAATGCACCGGTCATGGCCTGAATCAATGGCGCCATGTCACCCATCCTCGTCCAGCTGACACAGGTGGTACTTGCTCTACTTCCGCAAGTGGATCAGGAGGTACAACATCCTCCTCAGCTCTCTGCCCAATGGCAGCAGTAATTGTACCAAATCACAACTCTCTACTTAGTCCCATCATGCTAGAAATATATCTAAGGCATGATATTTTACCAAAAACAAAACAATCAGGCCAGCTTAAGCAAGGATCCAGGACTTCTATTTCAAAACCAAAACATTTCATACTATAATAATAAAGCAATGAGTTTCCCAAATTCCCCGCAACATAGCATAAAGCAATCAACGTGCATATTACAATCACCGTGGATAACAACCAACGGATTACAACTCACAACAACATTACAACAACCATACCAACTCCCAATTATCGCAAACCTGGAACCGAGCGAGCTATATTAGGTTTACTGAGGTAAAGTGTAAAGAAAAAACTTGAAACGCTTCCATTTTTTTCTTTTATCTTATCTAGATGCAAATTATTATGCTATGTGTTCATGCTGACCACGGGTGAAAACTCAACTCAATCAAGCATCGAATCGACATCCAATTGGGATACAATTGCAATTTAGGGACCAAATTGCAATTCTAGAAAATTACAAGAACTTTTCCCATTTTTATGTTACCAACCTTCAATTAGTCAGGTTTCATGCATGCATGTTGAATTTTAGCTCAAAATACTCATCCATACTCATTCAATTGCATCCACAACATTCAGGGACTAAAACGCAAGAAAACAAAACTTCAAAACATCCAAATAGTTGAATTAACGGTTGGCCGTGTCGGTACACTTACACGCGTACCGGTACAGTGTTGCTATTTCAAAAACCTCAAAATCCAGTAGCCAAATCTCGTTTTGATATGCCCTCGTGTACCAATACGCCTATGTTTTACAGTTACCCCATCCCGAAAAGGTTCCTCGCGTACTGAAACGTAATGCCTGAAAAGGCTTACCCTTATAGAAACATTTGCCCGTGTTTCACTACGCTAAGCCTCGAATGGCTTACTCGTACCGAAATAGGGACACACGTATCGATATGCCTATACCTGAAATGTCCTCATTTGCTGGTTTAACATGCTTTCAAACATACCAAAACACCCTAACATGCTTCTAACATGAATCCAACACACTCAAGAAACAAACCACAACAAAACATCACAGATTCATGAACCTTTCCTCGCATCATACTTCAAATGGAAATCTAGAGGCATGCTTCATATAAATCAAGCCAAGCAATACCCAAATCTTAAAACCAAAGCAACCAACAATCCACAATGGCCATTTACAAACCAAGAGCAGCAAACAACATTGCTCAACCAGGGAGTTTAACAAAACATCTACCAAAAGAACAACAGAAACCCCATTGCCCTTATTACTTATAGTCTAGTTCAAAGCATACTCTTAGTATCAAGTCCTTGGCGATTCCTTGCTACCTCGCTGCCTTCAAATCTTTAATTCTCTGCATTGATGGACAAAGAAAGCGTAAGCACACTAGGCTTAGTGAGGAGTGCTCAAAAACAGCACACCATCAATGCATTTAAAACCATTCTCAACAACACATTGAAATCTCATTTCAATCATCTTTTAAACATCATTTAAAACAACACTCAAAATGTCATGCCTTGAGAACCATGCACTTAACACTTTCAAAAACCATCATATTAAACCACATGCAACATGTGTCATTAACCAACAACAAATCCCATTACTAAACCTCAATTTAAGCTTTCCCAAGCATAACAAACCATATACAAAGTTTAAAGAGTAAACATGTATAAATCACATTAGACAAC
Source organism: Hibiscus mutabilis (assembly GCA_019671005.1). Classification (NCBI taxonomy): domain Eukaryota; kingdom Viridiplantae; phylum Streptophyta; class Magnoliopsida; order Malvales; family Malvaceae; genus Hibiscus; species Hibiscus mutabilis. Next base: position 14,449,270 of record CM033733.1, read on the forward strand.
ATAAACCATTACATGGCACATCCATAATTATATTGGCTTACAAGTGATCATTAACCAAGTTCCTTTAACAAAATAGTTCATTGGATACATGGATTCAACAAGTGTACTCACAACACTTCAAGCCATCTCAACCGGAATAGTGATACAATCACAATCGCGGTACATTACAACCAGTTACACTTACAACCCACGGGGACACCAACCCCAAACCTCGATTAGATGCTTAATCCACTAACGGGAGTTTACGGTACCATATAACCCCTCGACCGTTAGGGTACTTGGATAGTGTATTCGGTACATCGTATAAAACCCCTCGACTTCCAATGCGACTCTTTATAGTGCACTATCAATCCTATGGCCAGCCAACTATATCCGATAACATTTTTAAACCAAATCACTTGCCAATATAATTCACAATTAACCGCATACCTCACTGTTTGTATAAGCATTAAAGCAAACCATTTTCCCAAAGCAACAAACCATGATTTTCACAAGTATTTCACATACTTACAAGGATCACTTACCATGTGCATCCTTCAACCATTCATGATTAAAAATAGTATCTCACATACTTTAAAACATGCTTAAACAATAGGTATCATGTAATTCAAAACAAGTGCATAAAACCATTTCATAAAGTACGACCGAGAGAGAAAACCACTTTATACTTACTTCCAATTTTAAACCAGTGTTTCAAGCTAACTTTAAACTCCCATAAACCACCTTTAAATCATTTCAAAGCTAAAATCCATGTTCTCACTCACCGATACGTGAAACCTCAATTTGCCGACGCAATTTCAAGCATCCGTAGCTTCTAAAACTTCACTGATAGCTTTCGGATAAACCTCCCCTATTTTAAACACATAACAACAGGGGAGTAATGCATCCCAATGCATTCAAACCACTGTAGCAACATTCCTCACAAAACATCAACAATCCTTTCACAATTACCCACCACAACAACTGAAATCATCATCTAACTCTTTCCAAACACATCCCGGCCACAATCTATCAATCTAACACTTTCATAAACATCAATTAACACTTAAAAATAGGATTACATCAACCTTATATCTCCAGCAACTAAACAGCCACCACAACACCTCAAAAACACAAATCAAACAACCTAAATAATTAACGATTCATGGAGATTCGGGATTCCAATGTTAAAAACGAATTATCCACATTATAAAACATCCAATACATGTTTAAAATCAATCTTCAACACTGGAAATCAGATTCAATACGAATCTACCTCAATTTCATCAATTAAACCCAATTAAATCAAATAATCATCATAAAAACGTAAAATTAGATTATAAATCATAAATCAAGGATCAAATACTTGGGAATATCAATAAAGAACCATCAATAGAGGAGAAGAACGAACCTTACCTCTATTGTGTGATTTCTCCCTCAATTGATTAATTAAAGCTTGAAAAACACAAGATTTCGATGAGGTTTTGTAAATCAAAGATAAACAATCAACTATAAATCAAGAATCCATGAAAATAGATCTCACCTCTGGATTTTAATGAAAACAAGAGTGTTTGGCAGAAAAGAAGTGGAGAGAAAAGTTTACGTCAAATTTCTTTAAAATCAATAACTACCTTTTCATTATAAAATCCCTTTTTAATTAATAATTAAAACACATGTTAAAATTCTTAATTGAAATGAGAAACCACCAGCCACAAGTTGGTAAAATAGCTCCCTAAAGATTCTTAATTAAAATTCTTAATTTAGTCACCTTTTAAATACAGTTTTCAAAAATTACATTTTGGTCACCAACCAAAATGTCATCCTTCCAAATCCCATTTTCCAAAATTGATTTCACCAATATTTTTCATATATTTAAATATGATTTTTAACCATTTTTCCATATTTTTATCTTGCTCAAAAATATTTATTCCCGAATCTAACTCGAATCTCTAACCTGGTCCACAGGACCATCTAACTAGCCCTTAAAACCGCAGCCCAAAACCGGGGCATTACAATTTAAACAAGTGCATAAAAACCATTTTTCATTCTGAGTTCGAGAGAATATTCATCATTTACTTACTTCCGAGCTTAGACCAGTGTTTCAAGCTTGATCTAAACTCCAGACACAACTTTCAAGCCTTTTCAAAGCTGTAAATCTCATTCTCACTCACCGACATACAAAGCCTCACTTTCCGATATAGTAACCTCACCTCCAAAGCTTCCGAAACAATTGCTCAAGCATGAGGACCAAATTCCCCTATTTCATCCACACAAAAGCAGAGGATACATTGCATCAAAATGCAATCAACAACACAGCAACACAAATCATCAACATCCATTACCTAATTTTACTCTACAACAACCAATATCAACACCAAACATTCTCCAAACTTAACCAAGCCAAAACCTAACGTTTTAACCCACCAATTAACATCTAAAAACATAACAACAACATCTTTATACCTCTAGCATTCATAAAACATCCACAACACCTCAAAACTCACAACAAACAACCTAGAAAATTATAGATTCACATAGTTTTGGGATTCCAATGTTAAAGCCCACTCATTAACATTATTTAACATCAAAATCATGATTAAAACCAATCAATAACTCAAGAAAATAGAGTCCATTCGAAAATCCACCAACTAAACCTCAATTTAACCAATTTTCCTTATTTAAATCGTCAAATCAAGTTAAGAAACATATGTAAAGGATCAATAACATGGTAATTTCAATAAAGAACCTTGTATTAGAGGAGAAGAATGAACCTCACCACTAATGGCTGCCTTTCCCCTTAATTGGATGAATTTACATAGCAAAACAACGAGAAAAAAATTTGATTTTGTTAGAAAATCATTATAATTCCATTTGAATTCAAAATATTAATTAAAATAAGATTTTACCTGAGAATTTTGAAGAAAAAATTTTTTTGGATGGAGAGAATTGGAGAGAAAATCCTTTTTGAGAAAAGTTAGTTACGTCAAATTGTTTAAAGCTTTTTAATTATCCAATTAATTCTCCAACCTTTTTATATTATTTTTAAAATCATTAAAAATATCCAATTAAGGGGGAAAGTCTGATATTAGACTTTAGGGTAAATAGCTCCTTAAAGATTCAAAGGTTTGACCCTTTTTCAAAACAGTCACTAAAAAATAGTTTTAAAACTTTACATTTTGGTTACTAACCAAAATGTCTAATTTCGAGACCTCTTTTTGCAAAATTGACTTTACCAAAGTTATTTCCATATTAAATAATGATTTTATATTATTTTTCCATATTTTTATCTCATTCAAAAATATTGGTTTCGAATTAAATCCCGAAACTAACTTGAATCGTCTAATCTGATCCAGTGGACCGTCTAAACCACCTAGAAATCTCCTAGGCCCAAAACCAGGGCGTTACAAAAATGATTGTGAAAGTACTGTGATATCTTAGATATACTCGAGAGTATGGATTGCATTATTCTAAATATCCTATTTTTTGGAAGGATACTCCAATACTAGTTTGATATTTGATATTCAAGATACCAAAGACACAAGTGGATATGTTTTAACTTTGGAATAAGGAGATGTGTCATAGAAATCTTCAAGACAAATGGTTATAATTATATCCACAATGGAATCTGAGTTTGTAGCTCTAGACAAGTCTAGAGAAGAAGCTGAATGGCTTTGGAATTTCTTGGAGGATATTCCTAAATGGCCAAATCCAGTGCCCACAATATGCATATATTGTGATAACCAAGCAACAATTGGTAGAATACAAAGCTTTATATACAATGGTAATTCGAGACATGTGTCATCGACATAATACCTTTAGACAACTAATCTCAAATGGTGTTATCTCTATTGATTTTGTAAGATGAAAAAATAACATTTTGGATTTCCTAACCAAATGGTTAAATCGAGATCAGGTTGAGAAAACTTCAAAAAGAATGTGAATAAAGACTAGGAAAATTTAAGGCTCTATGTGAAGGAAAACCCTATCTAGTTGACTGGAGATCCCAAGATCTAGGTTCAAAGGGACAACTTACTTGCATAGACCTTGTGTAGTCAATGTGCGGGTTCTTCTCTCAAGTTCATTCCTATGATGTAATAGTGAAATGGAATAGGTAAACAAAGCTTTTAATGACCATTATGTGTTTCGGTGAGCCAAACAAAATAAGTCACCTAAGAGTGAAGTGGAGCCATTTCAAGTAGACTATTGGGGCATAGTTCTCTCAAGCTCTTGTAGAACCAGGGAGATATTCATGGCCATATAAACCTAACCAATAGAACTAAAAACCTCATTAAGAAGGTAGTTGTGTGAGGCATATCATCGTTTACACAAATAATAGAATAGTTCAAGGACATCGCGTCTACTAGTCAACCAGTAAAGTAAATATACTTTCATAATGGAAAATTCAAGGGTGGACACCTACCTATCCTATGCATCTATCAATCATAGAATCTATCGCCACATCGAGTCAAAATATTTTAATTAAATGATTGATTTCATTCATGTGGGGGATTGTTGGAAAAATTATGACAAATTGGAAACTTTGAGGCATATTTTCTATGGGTAAAGGTGGAGATTTGAATAATTAAATCACGGCTTCATATTCTACTCCATGAGACCTTTACAATGATATTTCATATGCTCAAAAGGGTGAGTGATGAATGAGAAATTAATGCTCAAAGTAGGCTAATTGTGAATTGAGTTACAGAAAAAGGAAAAAATTATATCTCATATTGATGGGTACCAAGTTTGGGATATATTTATATACAAGACCTAACTTGGTGGTTATTGAATACTCCAAACTAGTCGGGCACTCCATGGTCGAGCGAATATTTTAGCCCACAACGGATAATTTTTCCTTAAATATATCATTTTCAATATCTCAAATAAAAGGATAAATTATCATATACTATCTTTAAATTTGGATATTATTTTTGAATATTATGAAATTAAAAGATACATATCTGATAACATCTTATCTTTTAATTCAGATATTATTTTGATAATGCTATTTAATTAATGAATTTTATTTCAAATAAAATTCATATAATTCAAAATTTTTATCTGCTCTGAAACTCCTATACATATAAATATCATGTAAACCTCTAGGTTTAACATAACAACAAAACAAAAACACAGATATTTTTCTCCTAATTTTACTCTGTGATTTTCAAAAGCATTTTCGGTGATGGAAGACGATGACGTTACGATTCATTGATCACTACAGGTGTGCTACTATTATGCTCATTATGTTGTTGTATTCTCTAAGATAGGCATCTAACGTTTCTCAATAACCATAGGAGAGAATGTAACACCCTCATCTTGATCTGGATCTGAAGCATTACATTTGGGTCACCTAAAAACCGACCCAACAAATTTCCATTTGAAAATCTCAAGTTTAGCCATCTTCCAAAACATCAAATAATCCATTATTCATTTAATTAAATAAGCATTCTAAATAAGTTTACAAAACAAGAGCTCTAAGTTTAAAATACCGTATATCAAAATAATATTTCAAATAGAGTTTACAGACTCAACCACTGTAAGGTACTATGAATATAATGGACCAAAAACTAAACATCAAGTATTGTACTCTGAAGTGATACGGTGCTGGAAAATCCCTTCTCGATGTGCTCTTTGGCCACGATCAACCTACTAACCTGCGAACGGAAACAACAATTCCGAACGCTGAGCTTACAAAGCTTAGTGATACATTTCTACTCTACCACGATTCGTGATTATCATAAAATAAGCATGCGAGATAAATATAGTCTAGAGAGCATAGACAAGGCTTACTATATATGATTAATCAACTAGCCTACACAGATAGAGTTCTTAAATCACCTATCTCAACGCATCATTAAATCTACAAGAAGTCCTACATATTCTACAATGCTTCACAAATACTCGAGGTTAATACATCCATAAGCTATCATACATGGCACACAAGGACCAACCATACTCAAGATCTGACCAGATCATTTGAGCATAAGCAAACTAAGTCAGAACCACAAACCTGGAGTAAGGCCTGGTGTCACACAGCCTTAGGAACGTACACCCATACTTAGCATCTCTCATCGAGTATCTTCGAATGAGGCCCGATGTCACATAGCCTAGGGAACGTTTAATCAACATCTGTAACCATGGTGTTGCAACACGCTCTCTGGGTATCCAGATCCGATCAATCAAATGTGACTCAACAAAACAAGTGTCCATATAGCTCATAGTATTAACCCGGTTACCAAACAAGTGCCCTCGCTTGGCATGCAACATCTCAAGATCCACCAAGGACCTCTATGGTTACTAATACAACAAGTCACCCAAAGTTTACCGATTTAATATTACATTATAGAGGAGTACATTAATTATTCTTGTTAGTTGTCCCCATCAGTCCATGTTATCTCATTAATGAAGATGACTCGGCCAACAAGTGCCCAAATGGCACACACATATTAATATATCATCAAGTTACGGTAGCTAACAGTTTACGAGTCACCCATTTTTAATTACCAAGTTCTAACAGACTATGCTCGTGAATAAAGGTAAATTCTCGATTTCTTGGTTTACAATTCATTTTACCATATTAGGAGTCCTTTAGGCCACAGCCGACAAGTTATAAACCTCGTGAACTTAAAACGAACATTTTTAGGCATATTACCCAGTGGGTACCGATACTGGCCCTCACATATCGGTACAGTATACATGGATACTGGTACTCACGGCATACCGATACTAAAAGGGCTTACTAGAATTTCTCCAAGCCTTTATGTATCATTACAGGTCGACCCATACCAATATTGTACTGTATGGCGCACCGGTACATGTTGAACATTGTACTAGTACCATTTTTCTTGACTCAACTAAATCAAACAGTTTTCTTTATCTCAATACACTTAGGGTACCGGTACGATCCCCCTTTGTACGAGTATTGAAGCCTAGAAATAGCTTTCTAGGCTCGAGAAATTGCTCCTAAAGCCCCTAACTCATAACCACTAACCCCTTAACTTGATCCTACATCTTATGGAAGTTATTTAGGGTGGTTTGCTACCATTTTTACACATTATTAACATTTAATCTGAATTTTACCATTAACAAGGCTTTAAGCTACCAAAACACCAAATCTAGCAACATTAAACCACAAAATCAAGCAAGGCAATCACTTTATGATCTTCAAGAAGAGTAACAGTCAGAGATGTACTAACCTTAAGCCAAAAATCCCAAAATGCACTTTTACCCTAAGCTTCTTCAACTTTTCCTCTTGGCTCAAGCTTGAAGAATCTCCTAAATCACTTCCTCTAGCCACAATATTATGAAAAACAAAACAATGTTTGAACCAAAGGTTATATACAGATCTGTCATGAATATACAACACTTAAAATCAAAGGAAGAACTACAAAAACCCTTAAAACATTAAACTTTCCAAAAACCCAAAAATGGCTATCTTACCTTTCCACCAAAAGATTATACTTTTCTTGAAACTTGAGATAAGGGGATTAACATTCTTGAATCTTAGATCCCATAAGGATGAAATGATAAAGAAAGCCTGAATATTTTGTGGTTAGAAACTATGGTGTCTTGGAAGAGAAAATGATGAAGAAAAATGGTGATATCACTCACACTTTCTTTTCCCCTTCAACACCTCACGTGATAGCCCATTTTAAAGAAAAGTGATCAGCCTTTCACTTTAAAAATGGTATAATTACCCTATAAAACTCCTTGCTTTTTTCCTTGTCCCAAGATGGTCGCTTTCCAAGCTTATATGGTCTAATTCTCATCCAATAAGGCCTAAACTTGGCCTAACGGGTCCAATTACCCAAACCAACATGAAGGTTCATAACCCAGGTCAAAGCCCATATGTTGACTCAGAAATTTGATTCGTTACAACTCTCCCTCCTAAAAAGAAATTTTGTCCTCGAAATTTAAACGAATGGAGAAGATCAAACCATCTCAAATCCCCATTTCCCATCTCACATACGTTCACCTTGATTCTAAAAATTCCTCTCCAAAACTTCCATAGCTAGAGCTCATAACATTGGACTTCTCAACACCTCTCTCATGAATCCCCAACTGATTCATTCCCAATGATAGAATAACACTCACATCGAACCCTAAATCAAAACAATATATGATAGACCCAAACGATACTGTCCAAGCAACAATCTAAGGAACTCACATCGGATAAATTTCATCTCGATTAATAACCCTCTCTACCATTATTTACGATTCAAAACTCTTGAACTCAGACCTTATCTGTGTCTGGAACGTGACACATCTTCGAAGATATACTACTATGAACACTTCTTCGTCTATTATTAACACTGTGACCAAATATTTCAAGAACATGCGAAACTTTGACGATCGAACTCTACAATCGATCTATCTTGAATTAACTACCCTTCTTCCCGGACTTGGCATCCCACTTTACTTAAACTCGCCCAAACTCAAACGAAAGCTAACTCACAATCATGCAATTTCTCTAATTAAGACATTTTGATTCCAATCGAAAACTGTTACCGCTTACAAACTCTACTAGAGATCAAAAATCATCCAACTACCCTCGAAGATTCAAACATTCACTTCCAAGCCAGCCACTTAATTCCAACAAATAGTTATGGTAAATCTCCAACAAGCCCTCAAGGATTTCAAATGGTTTTTCTAACAAGATCTGCTGCAACACAAGAATCTTGGTTCCACATAACCATAACTGATAAATGACACTTTTGCTGCGCTACTCTAATAATATTTACACTATTGTACCATACATGTAAACAATCTATCTAAAGACTCAATAGAGAAAACACTTAATTCATCAAGCCCATGATTATATCAACGCACCCATGAGTCTGAACTACCTCACGAATTGTCTTTAGAGTCCAATCATCACATCGAACACAACCTTACCACGTCTTTCTTATAACTCTCAACTTATGATACTTATTTTTTAAACCATCATACAAAAACCTTGAAACTTATCTACTAATTCCAAGGTCATCGACCTTAAGGGATGGGTAATAGTCATCCACCATCACACATCTACTCACAACATTTAACACCAACACTGGTCACCATACTACAAGGTGTTGAACACTAACATCAAACTCGATATTACCTCTATCAAGGTTCTAACCCACTATTAAGAGGTAAGCCCGTTCATTCCTTAGAAACACATCAACAACCTCTTAATTGTATGCAAGTTCTAAAGTTTCTGATTCCAAACCCTTGTATCCATTGCGTAGGTTAGGGAGGTCTCATAACTTACAAATCCGTTCTTGAATTAGCATTACTAAAACATTGAGATCAGGCTAGGGAGGTAATGGTTCCTTACTTAAATTACTAAAAAATGTGTTTGCCTAAAACCACGAAGCTTTGAGACTCTCGCTCGAAAACCAAGGCATACGACACGGTCAAAAGACTAATCCAAGAACAAGGTAGCATCTACTAACTAGGGAGATAGTAAATCTAACAAGTCTATAGGGATTGTTACTCTCAATCCTCACTTACCATCCACAGTAAAAACCTTACCTACAAACACTTACAAATCCGACAAATTAATCAATCCAAAATTAACCTCTAGATCTTACCATAACTCTTAATCGACGAGAATAGATACCATTGTATGAACAAGAAATTAGATTTCCATCAATGCAAAAAATGAAACCAAAATGAAACATAGGTACCTGACATATCATTCGTGGCAAAGTTGTCATCTTTGGCCTGAACGACAAACTAATCTAGCAACGACTCGAGCATCGACTCCAACGGTGGGTCATATAGTACCTCCATCCTGGTATCCAAACGATGCCCTAGCACCGCCTCTAGCAAAACTCCAACCAGGCTGAGAAAAAGTTAACCTTTGAGACTGAATTAGAGTAACAATATTTGTATTCGGGCAATCATTCCCCATGTGACTGGGTGCTCGGCACCTATAGCAGAGCAAGAAGCATACTCTAAGATATTGAGCCTACAATGCTCACAACTTAGTGGAAATGATGATCTGCTTAACCATCAGTACTCCCCTCAAGAGCAAGAGTCAAAGAACCCCTATGAACTCTTGGTCTAGATCTTTCACTGACTCTTAGTAGTTGATCTAAAGTAACTCTCTTTGAACCCCTCGAATCACCGAACCTCCTAGAAAAAGTTTGAGAATGACCTATGATGTCTTGAGCTTCCATAATCTGACCCTTAGGGTCTTCAACCTGACTCGCCTATGCGTCCCAAAGTCGTTCGAGCATCTCCGCAGTAGTGGTACTTCGAAATGTCCCAAATGGACCATTATCACATGTATTTAAAGGTCAATCCATAATCCAAGTTTGAACCTCTTATATTTTAATTCCTCAGTGGCAACCAACTTTGAGGCATATTTGGCCAGCAACTAAAAATCTTGCTCATAATCAAATGATGATCGGTAACTTTAAACTAGGTACATGAACTGATCTTTCATCTTATCCATGCAAACCTCACAGGCTTACTTCTTCCTAAACTCACCCAAGAAGAAATCCCAAGTTGGAAGTGTAAGATGCAGTCCTAACTAAATGGTCTCCCACCACTCATGGTCATTTCCCTTAAGTAGAGTGACAATGCAATCAAGGTAGTCCTCTAAACAACCTCTCGACTGCCTCAGAATCCTTTGTGGATACCTCAACCATTGATCAACTTTGATTAGGCCATCCTCACCAAAACCTTCAAAATCCGTAGGTCCAAAATGACAAAGTCTCCCCACAAGTGTCTTGCGAGGCACACCAGAAGGCCTTGAAATAGCTTGCACAACATACAAGAGAGCGAAGTCCAGGTTATGAAAGTAGTTCACCACCCTAACTCCTATATCCCTTGGAAGGCTTGTGTCCACATCATTCGGGACAGACTCCTTACCAAAGGCTTTCTCATGAGATACATGGCTTTATTCATGACCCTCTTTTCTTGTACAACATCACTCACCATAACAAATTCTAAAATCACAAGGAAAAAAGGTAGCACCATCAGGATTCCAAGTCTTGGAAGAGTAAAACTTAACTTTAGGGGCTTGTATTCACTAGACACCATACTATGACATCTCTACCACCTGGGGTTTCCTAGAACTGGCTAAACCTAGGCTCTATTAACACTAAATATAATACCCCAATCCTGATCCGAATATGAAGCATTACATTCGGGTCACCCAAAAATTGATCCAACAAAGTTCCATTTGAAAACCTCAAGTTTAGCCATCTTTCAAAACATCAAATCATTCATGATTCATTTAATTAAATAAAAATTATAAATAAATTTACAAAATAAGAGCTCCAAGTTTAAAACACCAAATATCAAAATAATATTTCAAATAGAGTTTACAGACTCAACCACTATAAGGTCTTATAAATACAATAGCCCAAAAACTAAACATCAAGTATTGTAATCTAAAGCGATGAGGTGCTAGGAAATCCCTTCTCGATGTGCTCCTTGGCCAGGATCAACCTACTAACCTGCAAACGGATACAACGATTCTAAACACTGAGCTTACAAAGCTTAGTGGTACATTTCTACTTTACCATAATTTGTGATTATCATAAAATAAGCATGCGACATAAATATAGTCTAGAGAGCATAGACATGGCTTCACTATCTATGAGCCATCAAACTAGACTACGCAAGCTAAAGTTCTTAGATCACCAATCTTAAGGCATCATTAAATCTACAAAAAGTCTTACATGATCTATAATACTTCACAAATACTCGAGGTCACTCGGCCCCTCGAGGCTAATACATCTATAAGCTATCATACAGCACACAAGGACCAACCATACTCGGGATTTAACCAGATCATACGAGCATAAGCACAAAAAGTCATAACCACAAACTTAGAGTAAGGCCCAGTGTTACACAACCTCGTGCATACATTTTGTGTGAGGCCCGATGTCACACAACATTGGGAACATACATTCTCTTTAGGTGAGGCCCAGTGTCACACAGCCTCAAGAATGTACACCCATATTTAGCTTCTTTCATTGAGTATCTTTGAATGAGGCCCAGTGTCACACAGCCTTAGGGACATATAATCAACATCTGTAACCATGGTGTTGTAGCACGCTCTCTGGGTATCCAGATTCGATCAATCAAATATGACTCAACCAAACAAGTGTCCATACAGCTTATAGTATTGACATGGTTACCAAACAGGTGCCCTCACTTGGCATGCAACATCTCAGAATCCACCAAGGATCTCTATGGTTACTAATACAACAAGTCACCCAAAGTTTATTGAGTTAATAATACATAATGGAGGAGTACATTAATTATTCTTGTTAGTTGTCCCCATTAGTCCACGTTATCTCATTAATGAAGGTGAATCAGCTAACAAGTGCCCAAATGGCACACACATATCAATATATCATTAAATGACCCTACGATAGCTAACAATTTACGAGTCACCCATTTTTAATTACCAAGTTCTAACATATTATGCTTATAAATAAAGATAAATTCTCGGTTTCTCAGTTTTACAATTTATTTTACCACATTAGGAGTCCATTAGGCCACATCCAACAAGTTATAAAACTCACGAACTTAAAACGAACATTTTTAGGTAGATTGGCCAATGGGTATCGATACAGGCCCTCGCATACCAGTATAGTACCCATGGGTACCAGTACTCACGGCGTATCGATACTAGAATTTCTCCAAGCCTTTGCGTACCGATACAGGTTGACCCATACCGATACTACACTATATGGCATACTGGTATAGGTTGAACATTGTACCAGTACCCTTTCTCTCAACTTAACTTAATCAAACAGTGTTCTTCATCCCAGTACACTTAGGGTACCGGTGCGAGCCCCTTGTGTACCAGTACTAAAGCCTAGAAATGGCTTTCTAGGCTCAAAAAATTGCTCCTAAAGCCCCTAACTCATAACCACTAACCCCTTAACTTGATCCTACAACTTATGGAAGTTATTTAGGGTGGTTTGCTATTTGCTACCATTTTTACACATTATTAACATTTAATCTGAAATTTACCATTAACAAGGCTTTAAGCTACAAAAAAAACCAAATCTAGCAATCTTAAACCACAAAATCAATCAAGGCAATCACTTTATGATCTTTAAGAAGAGTAGGAGTCAGAGATGTACTGACCTTTAGCCAAAAATCCCAAAATGCAGTTTTATCCCAAGCTTCTTCAAGTTTCCCTCTTGGCTTAAGCTTGAAGAAACTCCCAAATCACTTCCTCTAGCCACAAGATTATAAAAAACGAAACAACGTTTGAACCAAGGGTTATATAAGAATCTACCACAAATTTACAACTCTTAAAATCAAAGGAAAAAATATAAAAACCCTTAAAGCTTTAAACTTTCCAAAAACCCAAAAATGGGTATCTTACCTTTCCACCAAAATATTATACTTTTCTTGAAGCTTGAGATATGGGGTTGAACATACTTGAATCTTAGATCTTGTTAAGAATTTGGTATGCGGAAAAATGACCAAAGCGATAACGAAACAGACCAAGACATGCACAGGATACAATATTTAACGTGGTTCAACATAGCCTACCTCCACATACGAGAGAAACAAACAATCCACTAATAACGTAGAGAACCCAAAGAGTACAAATACATGATAACTCATGTAATCCCAAAACCCGGTGTACAAATCCCATGACCCGGTGGAACCAAAACACTCTTCCCAACATCCCTACACTACCCATCTCTACAACGTAGGTACAATAGATGTAGAGATCCTAAAAGTGGTTACATCTCTCTAGAGTAATTCCCTCTCTCTATCATTCTCTTGTTCTCTCATAATAAAGGTTAAACCTAGTCTATATTTATAGACCCAAATACTTGGTCACCAAGAAACCTTATTCAATAAGACCTCTACCTAAAATAGATATTTACACATTAATGTAAATCCTAATTACCAAGTAATCTTCAACCACTAGAATTACAATAAAACCCAACTTAATTACCAATTAGAATTTGAGTCAAAATATAACAAATCTCCCCCTTGACACAAATTCTATTCGAGCATTGGTCTTCATGTCTTCAACAACTTCAATTTTTACGTAAGCCAAATATCTGTTGAAGCACCGCCTCTAAGTCTTCAACAACTTCAATTCTTACATAGTATCCGTTGAAGCACCGTTGAATTTTGAGAATTACTCCCCCTGCAACTAAAAGCTCGTTGCAGCAGTACTCCTTTGGCATGTCTCCAACATCGTACCGCAAAGTCCGCAGCAAAAATTCCTCCACAATCGCCCAGCTCGAACCATAGCTCTGATACCATTTTTAGGAATTTGGTATGCGGAAAAATAACCAAAGCGATAACGACATAGACCAAGACATGCACAGGAGACAAGATTTAACGTGGTTCAACATAGCCTACCTTGCGTACGAGAGAAACGAACAATCCACTAATAACGTAGAGAACCCGATGAGTACAAATACATGATAACTCATGTAATCCCAAAACTCGGTGTACAAATCCCTTGACCAGTAGAACCAAAACACTCTTCTCAATATCCCTACAATACCCATCTCTACAGCGTAGGTATAATACTTGTAGAGATCCTAAAAGTGGTTACATCTCTCCAGAGTAATTCCTCTTCTCTTCCATTCTCTTGTTCTCTCATAATTCAAAAGGTTAAACCTAGTCTATATTTATAGACCCAAATACTTGGTCAGCAAGAAACCTTATTCAATAAGATATCCACCTAAAATAGATATTTACACATTAAAGTAAATCCTAATTACCAAGTAATCTTCAACCACTAGAATTACAATAAAACCCAACTTAATTACCAATTAGAATTTGAGTCAAAATAGAAAAAATGTCATAATGAATAAATGATGGAGAAATCTTGGATCTTTGGGGGTTATAAACTATGGTGTCTTGGAAGAAATATGAAGAAAGAAAGAAAAGAAAATGGTGATATAACTCACAATTTCTTGTCCCCCTTCAACACCTCACGTTACAGCCCATTTTAAAGAAAGACGAGAAGCCTTTCACTTTAAAAAAGGTATAATTACCCTGTAAAACCCCTTACTTTTTTCCTTGTCCCAAAATGGTCACTTTGCAAGCTTATATGGTCCAATTTTCATCCAATAAGGCCCAAAATTGACCCAACGGGCAAATTACCCAAACTAACATGAAGGTTCATAACTCGGGTCAAAGCCCAATTGTTGAATAAAAAATTCAAGTCGTTACAGCGGACGAATCAGTCTTACGGAAATTGTAACTTTACATGCCTCAATAAATCTGTTCATCCAAATTGTTGTTCGAATACAAGTAAATGATTTCAATTTACTATTTTGATATTTGATTTACGTTTTGAATATTCGTGTATTTAATTTTATGATTTTTTCAGTTTAATAATAATTTCAATATTTCTTTTACTGTTTTCATTTTCTTGTATTAACGATTTTAATCTAACAATGTCTAATCCTCAAATAGCAAAGTATGCCACTTGGTATTCACATCATGTTACTCATGAGTCATGACTCGGAAACTTCACTCAGCATTCACCTTATATGGCCTACAGTAAGGTTTGTATTGGCAATGATGGTGAACTTGTAGTTAAGAGTATTAGTTGTTATTCTCTAAATGGTCGCGCTAAAGTTTTCCATTTAGCACACTTAGGGATGACATTGGATTAGACTTGGATCTGATTGTATAAAATCCAATTCCAAACCCGAGTCCGAGGGGTAGATACACGAATTTTAGCGTCTTTAGGGTATATTGTGTTTGGGCCCTCTAATATTTTTATTTTAATGCAAATCAGTCCATAATTTTGTATATTTAATTTCTTGCATTTGTAATTTATGCCATTTAATTCTACACTTGTTCATTTTTATCCCTTGTGTGTTGATTACATTTAAATTTTTGTGTTTATTATTTTTACTTTTAACTTGCTTTCTATTTTAATTCCTAATATATCATAACTTTATTTCTTTTTTTCATATATATATATGCATATGGTATAAATAGATATATTACACTATATTAAGTTTAGTTAATATATATAAATCGTAGTAAATATTATTATTGTAACCTCCTTGACCCAACCTAGCTGCCAAGACAAAATCAAGGACGTCACATTAGGTTTGCCGAAGCAAACCCGAATTAATAAACTAAACCGGTCCATTTTTTTTCTTTTTATCTTGCCTATGCTTAATTAACCCTAAGGTATGATGTACAACAGCGAAAAACAAAACAAGCATTCGATTTGCAAGACTTAACACTTTAGGGACCAAAATGTAAATTCTATTAATTAAAGGACTAAAATACAAATTTATGTTACCAACCTTCAATTAGATTCATTACATGCCTCTGTGTGAATTTGCATCAAATTTAGATTACAATATCATCATTAATTGAGCATTACAAAAATAGTGACCAATTTGCAAAGAATCCAGAATGCAGCTTGAAAATACCAGAATTAACTAACCTCGTGCCGATACAGGCTTGCACCGTATTTGTATGAGTCAATGTGGCATACTCGCATTGGTATGGTAATTTGAGTACCGATCCCCATTGCACATTTCAAAATAAGAGGATTCTAGTAGCTAAAACCCGTACCGGTATGGGACCCTGCGTACTGATCCCAGTATAAACTTCCTCAAGGGCGTACCGATACGGCAACTACTCATACCGATACCCCTTTGTTATTTTCCCCAAGTTAAGCTGTATCAAACCTCGTGTACTGATCCCAAAGGACCTGTATCGGTACGACTGGGCATATAATGACCTCTTGGCCAAACATGTGACACTTAGGCTCAATCTAACATGCTTCAAACATCAAACAAACATTATTTCCTCGATCATCCAAAATGCTAGGTACACATTCAATCCACAGCAAATCAATCAAGAGAACCTATAGGCAAGGTTTGTACCCAAGCATGCAATTCTCATCCCAAACCTACAATCAAACCATATAACCTCATACAAGTCCAAAATACCAAATAGAACATGTCCAAAAATAGTGAATAAGCAAATAACCCTCCCAATTACAACTTGGTCACTTTGCCCTTTATTACTACAAGTTCATTTACTAAAACCATACTTAAAGTAAATTGATTCTTGGATTCCTCCTTGCTCGCTTGCTGCCTTGGAAACTCACTTCTCTACAATGATGAGAAAGGAAAGCGTAAGCATATAATGCCTAGTGAAGGATGCTCTACAAACACTCGTCAATGCATTTAAAACCATTTGAGTCAAACCACATTTTCAACATTATGCTAAAACATCTCATGCCCTTTTTACCTTTGAAAAACATGCATATTAAACTATATGCAAAAACATGTATCATGGATCTGAAGCATAATCCCATATGCAAAACCTCAATTTAAGACTTCACATGCTTATTCATCCAATAGCAAAGCTTAAAGTGCAAAACATGTATAAATCATATTATACAGAACATAATTCATCCATCACGATACATTAGTTCATATATTGGCATTAAAGTGACCAAAAAACCAATTCTTTCCTTTACCAAAACACATCGGATACACGGATTTCATAAGTGGTTCCTTAGACCACTTAAACATACATTTAAATAGAGCAAACGGTACAATAAACCCCTCGATGGTTACAATGTATAATACCCATCAGCGGGAGAAAACAGTACAATCACAACCCCCCAACAGCTAAGGTACTTATGGTGGAGAATACGGTAAAATCACAACCCCTTGACACACATGAGGCGACTTATTATAGTGCACTTTAAACCCTATGGCATGTCAACTATATCTGATAACATTTAATCATTGTCACTAGCCAATATATTCTATATTTAACATGATACCTCACTATTTTTCATATGCATCGTTCAAACCAATTTCTAATGCAACAAACCATGCATTTCATAACATCGAAATACTTTTCATAAAGCATTTACCATGCTCAATTATCATCAATATAAGATCATTTGTATCATAATCCATTTCCAAAACATGCATATAACAGTAGGTATCAAATCATAAACATAGGCATGAGAAAATCAACTTTGTCAAGCCAAAATTGAGAGCGAAATCGTCTAATACTTACTTTTGAGCTTAGACAAGCGTTTCAAGCTTAATCTAAACTCCCAAAAATCACTTTCAAACCTTTATAAGGCTGTAAATCTCGTTTCCACTCACCGACAACACAAAGCTTCACTTGCTGATGCGAAATCAAGCGTCTGACGCTTCCAAACCTTTGTCAATCGTTGTAGGATCAATCTCCCTTGTTTTAACCACACAATAATAGAGGATCAATGCAACATTATGCATCCATATCCCAACAACACCAATTCCTAACACCGCCTCACCAAAAACCATAAAACGCCTCCGTAAAACAACCGAAAACATCACCAAACACAACCTAAACAAACCCAGCCATAAACCAACAATTTGAACATCTAGTCAACATTAATTAACATCTAAAAACACTTTCAACTTCAGCTTATACCTCCAGCAACCTTTTAATACCCTAATCAATTTAAAATCTAACTATTCACAACCTAGAAAATTAGCAATTCAATTAATTTTGAGATTTCTTTTACAAATATCTTCTCATGGCATTAAAACATGACTTCGATGTGATCTACATTAATTAAAACCACCTCAAATTAGATCTATAACAAAGATCCACCAATTCTTTATTAAAACTAACTTTAAACCTTTTAATCTTAATTTATTCATCAACACACATCAAAAACCAGTTGTAAAAGACCAAAAACTTGGGAATTTCAGTAAAGAATCTTTGATTAGAGGAGAGAAACGAAAATCACCTCTAATGGTTGGCTTCTTCCTTAATTGGCATGATTTGATTGAAATCTCCAAGAAAACAAGTAAGATTTGAAGTAGAAATCAAAGAAATCAATTGAGAAATCAAAATGAGATCAAGAAGAGTTAATTCCTGATCATTTTAAAGCAAAAGAGGTAGTTTGGTTGTCGGGAAAGTTGAGAGCAAAAGTAGTTACGTGAAAAAAGTAAATCATCTTTTAAAAATCTTTTTAAGAAAATATACTTTATTTTTATTTAATAAACATTTTAAAACCATTTAAAAAGATTAAATTAAGGGAAAAATCTGATTAAAAATATTGGTAAATTAGCTCCTTAAAGATTCTAAGTTTTGACCCTTTTACAATTTAGTAACCAATACAGTTTTGAAAACTTTACATTTTAGTCACCAAACCAAAATGTCATTTAATTCAAAATTATTTCATTAAATTGAGTTTACCAAAACCCTAAAAGTATTTTTCATCATTTTCCATATTTTATTTCGTGTTAAAAATATTTATTACGATTTAATTCCCAAAACTGGATCGAACTAACTAATTCGGTTCACCCAAACCATCTAATCTACCTAGCTAACTTTTCGGCCCAAATTCGAAGCGTTACAATTATTATTATTAGTTAATATATATATATATATAAGTTAATTTTGTTTTTACCATTATTCCTAAGTATCTAATATATACATTTATGTTCTCGTTCAAAAATATATATTTATGTTTCTTTTAATGTATTTAGTTTAACCATTTTACTTTATTTATGTTGTCTTACTGTCTTAATGTAAATATTATACATGATACTTTGTTTTAAAGAATTAAAAGTCATAAATATTTTGATTTGAAATTGAATATGGACCGAACGCATCGGATTCAGATCAGACACGGGTTTGGATTGGATCTTTGCATGATCCATATCAACCCATCTCCTGTTAGGACTCATACATTTTTTCTGAAGTCATATTTGAATTATTTTCAATCGTATTTGGATCGAATAAATTCCTTCGGATCGGATCCGATTCGATTGATTGCCATCCCTAAGCACACTTACTGCATGTTCCACATATCACAAAAAAAAAATGTTTCCTGTTTTGCAAGAGATGATGGCTTTTATTTTGAATTCCATGCCTACTCATTGTGTTGTTAAGGATGATCAAAGAGGGCAGCATGTAGATCTTGATAGACAACTCGTAGTTCAACACAACTTTTACTGTCTATTTCAGTTGTGGAAAATGAAGATAGTAAAAGAATATAACTTTAAAAGAATATTGAACTTTCTTATATCAACACTGAAGGGAACATACATATTTTTAGCTGAAGCTATAGCTGAAACTAATCAGCTAACAGCTACCCCTCTGTCCCATAAAAAATGTCCCTTTTGTGTTTTAAAATTATTCCACTTAAATTGTCCTCTTGAAAAACTCAACAACTTTTACTAAACATATTTTCTTTTCTACCCTTTTTTTAGTTTTCCAATAAAACAAACTTTAATTTTTTAAGGATGAAATTGTCTCTTTAATTACTTTACAACACACCTCTTATACAAATTTTTTCTTCTTAATACTACATAAAAAGTCAACAAAGAATATTATTTTTTGGGACGGAGGGAGTATAACATATTAACTTCTCTACATAACAGACTTCACACAGTTGTGCCACGTGTAGTCAGTCATCTTAATGAGTTATGCTTAATATTCCCTCTACTTGTTCAACTTTTTCATCTGAAGTATGAGCATGCAAATTCTGTCGAAACAATTCAAAATATGGCTTGGACAAAGGTTTAGTAAGTCCATCTGCAATTTGGAGATTGGCAGGTACATAGTTCACATGCATCTGTCCTGCTGCCACCTTTTCACGAACAAAATGGACATCCAAGTCCACGTGCTTGGACTGTGAATGATATACTGGATTGGCACTTAGTACAACTGTACTAGTATTGTCGCACCAGATAACTGGAATCTCCTGTTCTATTCCCATATCAGCAAGCAAAGCCCTAACCCAAGTAACTTCCGAGGCTGCATCAGCAACACTTCTATATTCTGCTTCCATTGTTGACCGAGAGACTAAGCGTTGCTTGTTAAAGTTCCGTGACACCGAACTGATCCCAACATACACACAATAACCTGAGATTGATATGCGATCCTCAAGACTTCCTCCCCAATCTGCATAAGCAGACGTAGTAACTTTCAACCCATTTGTAACTGGTGTAAACATCAACCCATAGTCCACTGTGCCAGCTAAGTATCTTAGGATTTTTTTACTACAACCATATGAATCTCGGTTGGTGCACGCATAAACTGAGCTACCTTATTTATGCGAAAGGCTATATCAAGCCTTGTATGACAAGCATACAAAAGTGCTCTCACCATGCTTCGATACTCATGTGGATCAGACAATGTATTCCATGCAATCCTTGGCTAATTTTGATGAAATAACCCTATGAGTGAGTGTTGGACTAACTTCCTTCATGTTCACCTTGCCAATAATTCGAGTATGTACTTTCTTTGACTCAGAACAAGTGATCATTTACTTCTTATAACCTCAATTCCAAGAAAATAGCTAAGTTCACCTAGGTCTTTCAGTGAGAACTTAGCATCAAGATATTCTACAACTTTCTGTATATCCTCATTTGATTTCCCAATAACTATTATATTATCAACATATACTAACATATATGTTCTTATCCATTCCTTTTCTCTGACAAATAGTGATGCATCATCCCTTGACTCCTTGAACCCAATGTGTACCATAAACTATTTTAATTTGGCATGCCGGTTGCGTGGTGTTTGCCTGAGCCCATAAAGGGCTTTCTTGAGCTTACAAACCAGTTGAGAACTATCAGATGCTTTTTTGTTCAAAACCTAGGGGCTACTGCATGAAGACATCCTCACTCAAATCACCATTGAGGAATGCATTATTGACATCTATCTGTCTTAAGCTCCAATTATTTGTAACGACCACAGATAAAATAACATTTAGAATAGAAGCTTTAACCACTGGGCTAAATGTATCCTGGAAATCTTGTCCAGGCACCTGTGAGAATCCCCTAGCAACAAGTCGTGCTTTATATCTATGAATTGTACCATCTGTATTCCTTTTCAATTTAAAGAGCCACTTGCAACCCACTATTGTCCTTCCTTCAGGCAGCTTCACTAAGGACCAAGTTCCATTCTTCTGTAATGCATCTAACTTATCCTGCACTATCTGTTTCTAATTTATAGATTCTAATGCTTCATATACACAATTCGTCTCAACATCATCATACATGCCCATGTATAGCTTTGGCTTAAAAATACCATTTTTGCTCCTTGTTACCATATGATGCTGATTCTGATGTCTTTGTGATACATGTATGGGGGGCTAAAATGATGCATTGTAGCCAAAGAGTTGAAGCTGTTTTATAAGTCTGAAATTTCAGCCGACTTGCATCGAATTTTCGGATGGGATCCGGGCACTTCTGAGTCTACATGTCTTCTTCAAACATATTTTTCTGTCTCTTAGCTTTCCAACGCATCTTGAAACACATCAATCCGACATCGGGAGCTCAAGTTATGTCCATTTTAGTGAAGACTGTGCGAGCAGAAATCTCTATACGATTTTATCACGGGAAATATTATTTATTACGAATTTTCAATAATTTTATTGATTATTTGTACTTAAATTTAATCTAGGATTCTTTATGAAGATATTTAGATGATTTAGGATTAGATTTGTTATTTATTTATTAGTTTTTTAGGTTAGATAAAATATGTTTATTTATTTTATTATTATCTTTATTTTTCCTAATTTAAGTTGAACTCTTCATTTGTAGCCTATTTAAAGGCATATTTGCTTCACTAATAAGAACAACATCATGAATTTATGAGTTGCAAAAACTTTTGGCCATGGGCCATTTTATTTTCAAGGTAGATAGATTTGCCTTGTTATTTTTCGTATCAGAAGTCTTCTTCAACGTAAGTTCGTCAAGTTCTTGTAATGGAGACCATCTTCACACTCTTGCTTGCCTAGGTAATTGCATCTAGGAGGGTGGGTTAGAGCCGCTTGAGGTTGCTTGCTTAGATAATCGCGTCTAAGAGGGTGCCGAGGACAAAATATCCTACAACATCTATCTCGTCATCATCCATTCATCGGAGAGATTCGTGCTGTTTGCAGGTGTTTGCTTATTCAATTGCGATTAGGAGGGTGCCAAGGACAAATATATCCAACACCGCCACCATCAAATTCATCCTATCTCGTTTTCTACATCAAGATCATGCTTTATTATCGGTTTGCTGAACGTGGAGTTTGGGGTTTTCTCGGATCATATTAGTGAGTTTGCTAGATTAATTGTGATCTAGAGGGTTCCTAGATTTTGAGGTAATTCTTGGATCCTAGCTTCCGTATCACTTTGACTCTCATGACATTCTTCAATATTTTAGCTCCTTTAAGATTGTTGTTCACCATTCTCCATTATTTCATGTGAACCATTATTCCGCTGTACCTCATTTTCTACTATTTCATGTGACTCACTATCCTGTCGTGCATCATCTTCCATTATTTCATGTGCACCAGCCTCACATGAACTTATCATACTTGCTTGTCCAGACACAGCTTCATCTGCGTGATATGCCTCATCACGATCTGATACATTTATTGAATCGGCTTGACTCTGACAAGGATGATCACCACTGTTTGTTCACCAGTTGCTGCATTGTCTTGTTGTACTGGCCATTTTGCACTCTCTTGTTGATGAACCTTGAACAAATTGGACACCACATGTAAAGCTCTTGACTTGCTCCTACATGCATTATGTCTATCTCTGTCATAGGACACCTTTGTACCTGAAAAGGGAAACACATTCTCAAAAAAAATCACATGCCTCGAAATATACACCCTTCCATCAGCTGCAAGACACTGACACGCTTTATGCTGAGGGCTGTAGCCAAGAAATGTGCAGGCCTGTGATCTAAACTGCAACTTGTGCGTCCAAAATGGTCTTAAATGAGGAAAACACATACATCCAAATACCTTCAATGACTTATACTCAGTCAATTTCTCCAACAACTTCTCAAAGGGGGATACGTTGCACAACACTCTTGTTGGCAACCTGTTTATCAAATGAACAGAAGTTGCGACAGCATAGGACCAAAACCTTAAAGGAAGACAAGCATGAGCCAACAAGACAAGGGCCAATTCAATCACATGTCTGTGTTTCCTCTCCATCACTCCGTTCTGCTGAGATGTATGGGAACATGTAAGCTTGTGAGTAATGCCATCTTTAAGCAACAGAGGGGATAAGCTTCTGTATTCCCCAACCCAATCAATTTGAACTGCTTTAATAGGTAATCCAAACTGAGTTTTCACCATCTGTTGAAATAATTGAAAACCCTTTAGAGCTTGTGCCTTATCTTTCAACAAGTACAGCCACGTGTGTCTTGAATATGCATAAACAAAAGTAACATAATATTTAAACCCATTCGATGCAACATGTAATGGTCCTCACAAATCTGTAAAACACAAGTTGAAATGGGCTATTATATACAGTGTCAGAACTTGAAAACGGCAGCCTGTGACTTTTTCCCATATGACAAGCCATGCATGTATTATTAATTTGCCTCAACACATTTACATCAGCGGTTTTAAAAACATTGACTAACACCTCATGTGCTGGATGACCCAGCCGCCTACGCCACAACTCATACGACTCAAAACCAGAAGCATAAGCTGTATTAAGCTCAACCTTTTTACAAGAATTCATACTACTACACTTGACTACATCAGCAACAAATTTATGCAGGCCTTCATGCTCTTTTCCTCGAAGAATGACCAATCCAGTATCCTCATAACTAGGGCCGTTCCTGAGATTTTAGTGGCCTAGGGCGAACTTAAAAATTGGGTCCTAAATTAGGGATTTAAATTGCGGTTACGATCGTATATTCGGTCATGTTGCATTTATCACTGTTTCAGACATAACAAATGTTATTTCTATCATTGCGAGTATCGCAGTTGTGAAAATTTTTAATAACATATGCTATTGTGGACATAACGGTTGCAGGTATTGTGGTTTTGGATGGTGTCTCTACCGCTATATAACGATCTCTGTTGTGGTTACATACCCCTATTTAAATACATGTCTATAATATCAAGTATTGAAAAAATAAATTTTAAGAGTACGTCTATAATAACAAATATTGAGAAAAAAAATTTAAGAGCATGCTCATAATAATAAATAGTGGGAAAAATAGCCCCCTAATAACAAGTATTAAAAAATTTAATTTTAATATTTATTATTACGAACATACTCTTAAAAATTAGATTATTTTTAATACTTATTATTAGAGGTCCGATTATCTCCCCATTATGTCTATTTATTAATATGAGTATACTCTTACGATTAATGTTTTTTAATACTTGTTATTGGGGCCCTCGAAACTTATCCGACTATATATATTCATTGCTATATTTTTTAATCTATCGGTAAGAATCAAGAACTATATTTTTAATTTTTTTGGGCGTGAGCCTCGGGCAAGGTGGGGCCCTGGGCGGTCGCCCCTATTGCCCTGGCCCAGGGACGACACTGCTCATAACGAACATAGCACTATTTCGCATGAAACTCAAGATGGACTCGGTTATCCCTAGCAAGCTTTGACACCGAGAGCAAATTCTATGTTATCTTAGGAACATGTAGCAGATTATTCAATAGCAACGTTCTAGAAGAAGTATACAAAGTAGATTGACCAATCATATTAACACCTAAAGACCTTCCATTACCAACTACGAGCTTACCTGGTCCATTATATTCTGTGCCATGTACCATATTTGTAGATTCTGAGGTCACATAATGCATTGCTCCCGAATCAACAACCCATTGATCATGGCTGACCGATGCCACATGAGCCTGAGGCGCAGTACCTTGTTGCGTGTCACACCTAGAATTACAATTTTCATATGCAGTGTAGTTTGCATTACTAGACTCTCCTCTGAAATTGTCTCGTCTAGTGGCAGTCACTCCAGGAAAATCTTGATCAAACCTATGCCAACATCGATCAACTAGATGTCCATTCTTCCGATACAACTGACATTGTAACTTGATACGACCTCTACCACGACCACCATTTCTTCCACCATTATAACTTTGATTGCCATTTCTCCCACCATTATAGGTTTGGTTAGGAAAAACCCTATGTCTAGGATCGTCAATAGACCCCAAAACATTTCTAGAGACATTTGCATGAGCAACATGTGCACTAATAGGTAACAATTCTTCCGGAGAAAAACTCAACAACTGTGCCTCTGCATCTATTAGAATAGTACACACACTATAAAGAGAAAATGACTCTCCTAGCAGTTATAATAGCCATAAAAGGTTGATAGTCCCTAGGCAACCCACTCAATATACTAGCAACCTGTTCAACATGAGAAACTGGACTACCACACGAAGCTAAAGCATGGCAAACCTCCTTAACACGCGAAAGATAAACCCTCATACTATCATCACCTTTCTTTAAAAAACGAAATTTAGAATGCAAACCCATAACAGATGTGGTTGACTTGTTTGCAAAGAACTACAAAACTGTGTTCCAGACCTCCTCGGCTGTCTCAGCACCAACAAATTGGGGAAGCAAATGAGAGCTAATGGCCGACAGTAGCCAAGATGCCAACGCACTGTCTTGAGCCACATAATCCTCAAAATCATCATTCAAGAATCTCTCACCATCAAAAAGAATCATTTTTGGAGGTTTCTTCATGGCTCTAGTTAGCATTTTCTCAAGCCGATGACTACGACCCGTGAGTAGCACCTGCTGTTTCCACAAAAGGAAGTTGAACTCATCCAAGATGACATTGACCTTTTTATTTGTGAACATTCTGTCATTTCTTGAAGAGAACTCCTCTTGAACACCATCGGAGACAGCATTACTTTGTGCTTCAGAGTTTCGCAGCGATATTATCAAGCCTGAAACAATTGCTTATGGATCTCGAGGAACTCGGGGAATGATACCATAAAAGAATATGACTTTGAAACAGAATATTGAACTTTCTTATATCAACACTGAAGAGAACATACATATTTATAGCTGAAACTAACCAACTAACAGCTACAACAGATTAACTTCTCTACATACAGACTACACACAATTGTGCCACGTGTAGTTCAGTTAGCTTAATGAGTTATGCTTAATAGATAGTTTTGCAAATACTTATACAAGTAGAGAAAATGATGATAAACTTGTTCTTTGGCATTTCTCTCATGATATAGTTACTCATGGAATGAAATCGTGTAAAGTCCCAACTAATTCAAATAGAAAACTTAAATTATGGGACCTGCTCATGTTTCTTCCAATGAGTTTTCATATTATGTCTATTTTGTCAATATGTGCACAAGACATTGTTGGTTTTTTTTAATCCGACAAATATAAGAAAATGGCTGTCTTTCATATGTTCTTAAAGAAGTCAAATTCCAGAGCTTCAAACTGACTAGAGTGGTGAGTATTGTGCTCCAACTCATACATGGGTGAGTAATGGTATTAGACATCGTGTATCTTTTAGACGGCTGGATTTCCTCCCTAATTTCTTCCATATTATGTATGTTTCTTTATTATTGGCGGACAGCCACTTGTTTCACCGGTGACTGGACTCTCCCTAGTTACTCGTATTCCCCTTGTTGTAAGTTGTCCCACTTTGCTTTTTCATTTTGTGGTTTTATTCCGATATTTCTTTCTGGTCATCTCGATAAGAATCTTTTTTTTCAACGACTACGATCCAAGATCGAGCTCTCTTTTTCGATTTACTCGGTAGGATGATTCTGGATCACACCTTTTCTTCCAAGTGACACCTGGTAATTGGGCATTCTCAGATTTTAAAGTAGGGTTTCTGACATCTTTTAGGCCTTTTAGCCATTGTTTTAAGTTTTGGGCTTATATTGCTTTTTTTTTTTTTTAATTTTCTGATTCAAAAAGAAGGTACACTCTTTTTCATAAAAATGATAACTTGAATTGAAAATTAACAAAGAAAGTAAAACATTGTAATATTTATTTTCTCAAATAACAATGTAGTTTTTAAGAAAATTTAATAATTCCATAAATTCCTCTTAGAACCGTAATAGTTTATATTCTAAAATAATATTTGATTATCCATTTAAATCGTATTTAATTACAATAAACTGCACTAATTAATAATTTTTTTATCAGCAATTAATAAAATTAATATGTAAAATAGAGTACAAAAAATCATTCAATTTTCATAAAACTAAAACAGTAATCTCCTAATCATTGAGTGAAATGTCAATTTCAACTTTTAATTACACGTAAGGGTAATTATTTTATGCACAAGTGCTTGTGAAAACTTTGTTTTACATGTGTCTTAATTTTAGGGTTTAGAGATTTTATTTAGGGTCAAGTATTTAAAGTTGTATGAGTTTGGGTTAAAATTTAGGGAGTGTGGTTATAAATTAGGTTTTATAGTTAGAAATTAGGCTTTATGGTTAAAATTTAGGGTTTAAGTAGAATCGTATTTGGGCCTGGGCAAGAGGGGCACCCGCCCAGGGCCTAGAATTTTTATAGTGCATTATACTTATAAAAAATATTTTATATTAATTATAGAGCCCAATTATTTTCAATACTTGTTATTAAAACTCAATTTTTCCTCGATATTTATTAGTAGGGCTTTTCCCCCCAAAATTTATTATTAGGGGCTATTCTTATAACTTAATTTTTTTCTAATATCTTCTTTTAAGTGCATAATTTCCCCCAGTATTTCTTATTTTGGACAGACTCTTAAAATTTATTTTTTTCTAATACATGTTATTAAGGGCCCAATCTTTTCAATTCTTGTTAGTAGGGGAGCAATTTATTTTCAATATTTTTATTAGGATTGTATTCTTAAAATTCAATTTTCTTTTCTATTATTTGTTTGTTAATAAAAGTTCAAAATTTTCAATACTTTTGATTAGAGGCTCAATTTTTTTCAATACTTATTATTATGGAATTAGTCTTAAAATTTAATTTTTTTCAGCGCTTATTATTAGGGATAATGATTTAAATAACAGTCCACAACCACAACAATGACTGTTATATAGTGATAGCGACATCGTCCGAAACCGTGATGTCCACAATAACACATATTATTAAAAATTCATGACCTTGATACTCGCAGTGACCGCAATAACATCCATTATGTCCGTAATCACGATAAACACAACGCGACCGAAAATATGACCACGACCATAATTTAAATTTCTGATTATGGGCCCAATTTTTTTGTTCGCCCTAGGGCTACCAAAATCTCATAAAAGAGCCTGGGTTTAGGGTTAGAATATATATAGACCTAAGGGTAATTATTCCATGCACAAGCTCTTGTGGAAACTTTGTTTCCACATGTGCCTTAGATTTAGGATTTAGAGATTTTGTTTAGGGTTTAGTGTTTAAGGGTTTAAGTGTATGACTTTTGAATTTAGAGAGTGTGGTTAGAAGTTCGATTTTAGGGTTAAAATTTAGGGTTTATAAGTTAAAAACCTAAATCCCTAATCATATTACCCAAAACCTAAATCCTAACCTCTAAACACTAAATTCTAACCCTAATCCCTAATTTCTAACCATAAAACTTAAATTATAAACCCATAAACCCTAAACAAGTCTCTAAATCCTAAAACTAAGGTGCTTGTGATTTTTTTTACTTTCCGCCTCCGCCAATGCTTTAGATATTTTCCAATAGCCCTAATAGGTAAATTGACCCTTAAGCTATACATGAATTCATTTTTTGGTACTGGTAGTTCTTTTTCTCAAAAGTTCCTCTAGAAATTTTATTTCAAAACCCTTTCCAGTCCCTTTGTCGAACATCGTTAAAAAAACTAAGTGGCCCTTTCAACCAATGAATGAGTGGCACATGGAGAGTCAAATAGTTAATAATCTATAGTTTAAGGGTCAAACTGGAAATGGCTTAAACTTTTTATGTATTATTTTTTTTTGTTTTTCAAGGCTTGTTTGTCTCACAATTGTCTTCTTCGTATTTCAATCCATTAAAGGGTTTCGATGATTTTTTTTGACCAATTTGAACAGTTAATCTCAATGAAGTTTTAAATCTGATGTCATGAGTAAGCCGCAATAAAGTTTTTGATTCGATTCGACTTTAGATTTAGAGATCGGAGTATGGGTATTTAAAAATAAATATTAAGTTTATGATTTTTGACAGTTCTTTTTTCAAAAATATAATGACAAATTATGATTGAGGAAGTGATGACGATAATTTTAGTGTAAAAATTGGGTCAAGAATAAGAAGAAGCAGGTGGTTGGAACATTTTGAACTCGTTGGGATCTAGTTTTTCTATGTATATAGATTTGTATTATTTTTAAGTTTAACCCTTAATCTATAGTTTATTTCTGATTTGGCCCTTTACATGTCTCTCATCAATATACATTGTTTTTATCGCCGTCAGTTCAAAATCGGTGGCAAAATGAAACTTTAAGGACAACTTTAAAAAAAAAATTAAGGGTCAAAATCGATATTTTTTGAGAGGTAAATCGTCAAAATGAATACAGTAAAACTTCTATATATTAATAATTTCGAAACCACATAATTTTATTAATTTAAAAATATATTAATTAATTAATAAATTAATAATTTATTAATTTAAAGAGATTTTTTCTGATTAAACAAACCTACATTATACTTTTTGTATAAAACATATAACGCGAGTGTTTAATGGCCTTGGGTACCGTAACAAAATGGATGTCAATCATCTGTTGGACAATTTAAATGAATGAACTACTGAAGAAGACATTCATGAACTTGATACGGTGATTAATGTCCTTAGGTACCGCAACAAAATGGATGTCAAATTACCCGGGTGAAAATGATACATGTTCAGAGGTCTAAAGTTTAGAAGAAATTGTAGCTTAATGAAAATCCTATTGAGGATGAAACTAAAGATGATACAATGCCTTTGCAACCAATTACGCGGACGGAAACACTCATAGCGGCAACAACTCTTCACAATTTTTTGTTCTAGTATGAGAACGCAACCCGAAACTTTTGGATGCAGTAAGGAAGTTAGAGATGAAATTCAACTAGATTTAAATCTTAAGAAGCAAACAACAATATAATCATATTTTACTAAGTTGTCCTAGTTATATTTGAAATTTTATATAATTATTAATTTATAATATTGAAGGGATCATAAATATGTATAAGGGTCTTTCAGAAAATTATTATCTTATTAATTTATCAAAATTATTAATTTAGACTTTGGGCCTAAGTCGGAGCCGAAAAAATTATTATTTTAGAAAAGTTATTAACTATCGAGTATTAATTTATAGAGGTTCTATTGTATTTGAATATTGTTCATGGGACAATTTGTTGGTTAAGTTATATATATAAGATTCAATAATAAAAAGGGACCAATAACGGTCAAAAGTAGTTTAAGACATGAATAAACTACAATAAATTTTTTTATCTGATGTTTAAATAGAATAATTAAAAATTAATATTTAAAATTTGAATCTATAATTAAAATATAGTTTGATTATTTAATTGTTCAAAATATATGTTTTATTCGAATATTTTTTCCTCTCACAAAAACGAATGTGATAAAGTTTTAATAATAAATAAAGAGATAAATACGACATGTACAAAATTAGGTTTTTTTCTTGATTCTACAAAAGGCTAAGATCTTATTCCTTTAACATTTATATTTGAGTTTCGCGTTATATAAATCATGTATAAAATTTTTTAGTTAGTTTTAGTAATATTTAGTGAGTTAATTATATTGTTCCATACTTACTAGTTATAGGAAAATTCTACAAAGCGTGTTGCGCACTGCTGAACATCAGTAATTTTTTAATAAAAATTAAAAAGTTTAAAGACTAGACTTACAATTAAAATTATTTCAAAAGAAAATTAAAAATGAGATTTAATAAACTTGTTATATTTTATAATATTTTTAATTGATATATTAGAATTAAATATCTTAAAATCTCTTTAATATCAAAAACTCTAAACCTAATTCCTTTATTTCCCTACTGTCGCCGCCTCCACTAATTACATTTGATTCTAAACCCAACTTGAATGTCATCTGTGATTGCACAAATCGATTAAGTTTCCGGTTTCGTTATTTCCTTGAGTCTAAATTCTTACTTTTGGTTTTCGAATAGTAAATTTGTTGAATGCCATCTTTTTTAGAATAGTTGCATCAGTGAATTGAATTCAAGGTTCATTTACTGAACTAACGCATTTAGGTTTATTAAAGGGGTTGGGTTTATGATTTTTGATATTAAGGAGATTTTGAGATATTTGATTTTAATATATCAACTAAAAATACTGTAAAGAATTATAAAATATTTATTAAATCTAATTTTTAATTTTCTTTTAAAATAATTTTAATTATAAGTATAGTCCTTAAGATTTTTAATCTATATTAAAAAAATTAATGGTGTTCAGTGGTGTTCAGTGCTAGTGGTGTCCAGCGGTGTGTGACGCACGTGGTAGACTCATCCCAAGTTATATTAAATGTCGAAGTAGATAGGGAGTAAGAGGGCCCTGGTCATCCTAATTTTTTGTTCAATGGCAATTTTGATTTCCGTTAGTTTGAATACTTGTCAACTTAAGTGTTGTCTTTGTAACATTCTGAAATCTGGGTTAGGAGAATCGGGTGTGTGGACAAGGTCGAACTAGTATAAAAAGGAAATTTTGGTTAATTAATTAATTTTGGGTATATTAAAAAGAGTTTAAAATGAATTTGATATAATTCGGTAATTATGGATAAATTGGATTTATTTAATTAAAATATTAAATAATAGATTTTATATTCGAATGACTTTAATTAAGTCAAATTATTTTGACATGTGTTTTTAGTGATTAAATTGAAAGGAATATAAGCTATGAATCTTTAAGAAGTTGTACCAATTGAGATTTTATTAATATTGATTTGAGTTTTAATTAATATTAATTGGGTTTAACAAAAATCATTTGACGGTTAATTTCTTTTCATTGGAATAATGAGTTCTTCATTTTCTCTCAAAATCTATTTTCTTGATTTCCAAAATATCTACAATTCCATGGATTTTCAAAACAAGATTCAATCATTTTCTTCTTATTCCTTTCCTAATCCATTGATTTCTATTTTCCTAGAGTTTATTTCATTGAAATCCTATTTCCTCATCTTTTGGAAGTTACGTCACTTTCTTGGAATCATCTCCAAATCTAATTTTCTGTCAAAAGCAAGGTATGATGAGATTTCTTAGTGATATTCCACATGCTCTGTTATTAAAGATAAATATTAGATTCGGTTCGGTTCTCTAATCTTTATCAATCCAACTTTAATTTGTATAAACCTTTGACTTCCCTTATACAATCTTACCTTGTGTAAACCTTTGCTTTCTTAATCTTTTTATAATTAGTTCTTCTTGTAATCCTATATATACTCATCACTTGTAAGTGTTATAATTCATCAATAATACAAAATCCTTTACATGGTAATCAGAGCAAAGTAGAATTTCTCTACCCCAATTTTTTCTCTTCTACACTTCTTCAAACTAGATATCCTCTCATGGCTTCGTCTTCTACTTCCAACGATCTTGTGCATATCAGTGCACTGACCAACTTTCCAATTAGACTTAGGTTTGCCAACTTTCCTGTTTGGCGTCGACAAGTGGAGGCCACTTTCATTGGGTTTTGGGCTAATCGATTATATTGATGGTTCGCAGCCTTCCCCATCTCAGTTTACCAATGGCATGACAAAGATTGCTAATCTTGAATATCTAAATTTGTATCGCCAGGATCAAATTCTTATCAGCTCTCTTCTTGTCAGTTGTGATGATCTAGTTCAACCACTTATTTCATCTACTGTCACTGCTAAAATGGCATGGGACACTCTGATCGCAAGTTATGCCCGAGAATCTCTTGGTCACATTCTTGCTCTTGAATCCAAGCTGGCTAGCAATCTGCGTGGTTCCAGGTCTATCTCTGACTACATGAAAGATATGCAGGATATTGCCCCTGATCTTGCCATAGAAAACTGTTATGCTTCCGATACGGACATATTAATTCCATTTTCAATCAATTAGGCAATGACTATCACTCTGTAGTTAATGCCCTTAGTGTGCATAACACATCGAAAACAATGCTTGAGTTGTCTGAGATCTTAACTGATCATGAATGTCTTCCTAGGAATCTTAACAATCAACATTTTTTGCCATGAAATATCTTGCACAACAAGTTCTTCATAATCGTTGTTATTCAATTAATCGCCCTTGAGGGAAGGGTGGTCGTTCCAGTCATTCAATTTCTAGTGGTGGTCATAGCCTTGCCACTCCATCTAGCCATTCACAACGACAAGGTATTGAATGCAAATTCTATAATTTTCCAGGGAATTTTGTTTGGGATTGCGTTAAGTTTGCTCGATTTATTCATAACAACAACTTTTATACAAAGCACGTCATTCACCTATTAGTTGTCAACGCTACTGTTGCTCTGGCATCATTCGATCATGCTCATTGGATGTTTGATAGTGGTGCCTCACATCACACCATGATGGCCATTGTGTTACTTTAGGATCTCTCTCCTATAATGGTTCTGATAAAGTTCATCTTGATAATACTAACTCTCTACCTATATCTCACATTGGCCAGTGCACAG
Organism: Hibiscus mutabilis; assembly: GCA_019671005.1. Classification (NCBI taxonomy): domain Eukaryota; kingdom Viridiplantae; phylum Streptophyta; class Magnoliopsida; order Malvales; family Malvaceae; genus Hibiscus; species Hibiscus mutabilis. The sequence goes on from CM033733.1 coordinate 14,483,594, forward strand.
TTCCCGTGCCTACTAAGCTTCTATCACTCTCAGATGTCTTATGTGTACCTTAGTTACATACAAGCTTGGTATCGATTTTTAAATTATGACAGACTATTCATGTATCTGTTGAATTTTTTGACTCATATTTTTTGGTTAAGGATCAAACCACATGAACTCCTCTTTTTAGGGGCAATAAAATTGGTGGTGTCTACTATGCTCTATGATCCTTTCTTCCTCATATCAATTTAATCAGTTGTTTGTCTGCACATCAACTACATCACAAGTTTGTTCATCCTTCAAATAAAGTCTTGGCGTTCATATTATGCAATAGTAATATACCTTATGACTCGATTTAGTTTAAAAGATTTTCATTGTTCTTCATGTCTTGTTAATAAAAGCCATAAAATGTCATTTTGTCAAAATACAATGTCAAGATCTCACCCTCTTAAACTAATTTATTCTAATATTTAGAGAATTAAACACATTTCGTATGATGGGTATTCTTATTATGTGGTGTTTTTTGATGACTTAACCAAGTATACTTGGTTATAACCGATGAAGAAGAAATATGATGTTGTAGCAATATTTCCTCAGTTTAAAAGGCTTGTTGAATGTTTCTTCAATCAAACCGTTGTGTCTCTATTCTTCGATAATGGAGGTGAGTTTGTTAATCTCTTTCCCATTTTGAATTTGGAAGGTGTTTCACACTTCACTACACCCCCTCATACTCCTGAACACAACGGTACTGGTGAACAGAGACATCGTCACATAGTGGAGACTGGTCTCTCTTTACTTCACTTTGCATATCTCCCTATACAGTATTAGCCTCATGCTTTTCAAGTGGGTTTTAATCTTATCAATCAGATGTCAACACCTATACTGGATAATATGTCGCCTTACTTCCCACTTTATCAACAAGCATCAAACTATGACAAGCTCCAACCATTCAAATGTTTATGGTTTCCTTGGCTGCAACCATACACAAATCATAAACTTGAGCCACATTCCGCTAAACGTGTTTTACTTGGATACTTTGTGACACAATCTACTTATAAATGCTTGGAGTCAGACACTGACAGAATCAATGTCTCTCGTCATGTTCAATTTGTTCATCACATCTTCCCTTTTGCTACATGACGTGCACTCACTGTGCCATGACATCCTCCTCCAAAATTATTTACTACTACATAGGTATCATATTTCATGCCTCTCTTGCCTGCAATGCCACAACAAAATTATAAACCAGCTACAGTACCGCTTCGTTGCCTATTATGCCACGACAACCAAATGATTCAATTGCTACACCAGCTCCCTTGGCTGATCTGCCACAGCAAGATGTCTCCACTGAATTGTCATTGTAGATGTAACACTCTAAAAATAGGTTTATAAGGATTAAGGGTTTTGATCGGTTTGAGTTTGATTCGGTAGAATCGGACTAATCGGTTAAATAAATTTTGGGTAAAATAAATATTTTAAAAATAGAATTTTATTAAATTAAATTTGGACTTTTAAAAATGTTTAAATATTTTACTAAGAACTTTGGTAATTAAATTGATGTCTAGTTAAATTGATTAAGTTTTAGTGACTAAAACATAAAATTTGCAAAACTGTTTTTATAGTGACTAAATTGTAAAGGGGGCCAATACTAAGAATCCTTAAAGAGATATATTTCCACATGTTTTAATTAAGCTTACACCTTAATTGGATGAAGGTTTTAACGGTTAATTAGTTTTCTCAAATCATTTTCTCATTTTCCCCAAATTCCTTAAGACTTTCTATCTACATTTTCTCTCATTTTCTTTCCGCTTTCTTTCTCACAAATTCTATATTTTCATATTTTTTTCAATGGAAAATATCTCATTTGATTCATTTTTCTTTTCTTAACAAAATCTCGCAAAGAATTTGTAAAGATTCTTTCTATTTCTCATTTTCTCTTTAAAAGAAAAGTTACGTCAATTTTGGTGGAAAGCTCCTGAAAGGTGATTTTCTTCTCTCTTAAACTAAAAGCTCTTTATTTATATTCCCTAGTATTTGGCTCTTGTTTATTGTTTTTCTAACTTAATTTTACTATTTAATTCATGAAATGGATGTTAGAGGGTGATTTTGGTGTTTTGCCTAAATTCTTGATTGAGATGATGAATGCAGGTGATTTCAATTAGGTTAATTTATATTTTTTTGTATAATCATAATGTGAAATTAGATTTTTTATTTAAATCCCAAAACTATTTAATTGCTTAATTTTATGTTGATATTTGGTTAGTTTTGGGGCTGTTATTGGTGATTTATGTTTGCTAGAGGCATAAGGATGATTTGATTCTGTTTATGGATGGTTCTTGATGAGGTTTGGTTAATAGAATCATATGTTTAAGGCTGGTTGTTGTTTGGATGAAGTTAGAGGTTGTTTCAGTGTTTTTGGATAGGTTTTGGAAGCGAGGCGATTGTGGATCAGTGAGTGAAACTGGTTTAAAGAGGATTGCAATGCTTTATGGCTCTGTTTTGGGGACTTAGGGAAAGTATGAAAAGTCTTCCTAAGTCCAAGAGTAAGTTAAAATGGTTTATGTTTTGAATATCTTGCAAATCTAATAATTTGTTGCATGACATATGGTTTGATTAAATGCATAAGGATGGGACTTGCTGTTACAATTAATCTTAATCATGATTTGTCATATTTTATGAACACGATATTGGTTTAAACGAGCATGCATTTTGCACTACCATTGTTTTAAATGCTTTGAGCATGATTTGAATTAAAGAGATAAGATGAATAAATGTGGCATTGAAAAATAATGAGTTCCCATGCATGTATGATCTATATTGGCTATATGGCACTCTAAAAATATATTGAATATAATTGACATGCCATAGGATTAAAAGTGCACTATAAATTGTAAAAGGCTTAAATCACAATCGATCGATTGTTCCAAGACTTTGAGGTGATTGAAAGGCATTATCTGGGCAAGAGGCATGAAAAGGTAATTGAAAGACTATTTCCACCATTAAAAAGACAATTGAAATACTATTGCCACCATAAAAGGTGATTAAAAGACTATCACCAATGTGACTTATGAATGAATAATGATTATTTAACTAGTCACATAGATTGCCAATATATGAATATATGATGGAAAGCAAGAATGAAAGCATGATGCCTATGTTTTGGAAAAGTATGATTTGTTAAGTACTTTGAAAATGAAAAGATTGGAATGAAAACATGGTTTTACAAATCGTTTTAAATTGCATTGATGAATATTTGTTGAGCTTCCTCACTAAGCATGCATTGCTTACGCTCTCATTTTATCTTTTCAGAGAAATAAAAGTTTAGGGCATCATTTGAGGCAAAGGGAAATCCAAGATCTTCGATAAAAACTTGAGTATGAAAACTAGTTTGGCTTTGTGGTTAATAAGACAATGTGTCAATAAACTTTTGGGGGATTTTGTAATATGGTTTTGTGTTATTTCCGGACCTTATACTTGCTGTTTCATTTGTCATTAAAGATGTTAATGACGTGTTTTTGGTTGAACCAAGTATGGGAATCATATTCTTTAATATGCCATGATATGCAAATATTGGTTGGATGTTTATGTTTGAGTTTTGGATGCATGAACAAGACTTGAATGGAATGTATGAATGTTAGATAGTATACTTGGCTAACTTAAAGCTTTTATTTACATTTTGAGCATGTTGGTTTTATGCAATTAGGAAGCATGCCTCTAGTTTGGGTGTTGATGGTGGATAATGCATGAGTTCTGGTTTTCATGTGCTTTGAAGTATGATTTGTATGTGGTATATGTTTAGAAAGCATGTAAGATTGATTAAAGCATGTTTGGTGTGATTTAGAGTCAAAATCCCGTGCAAATGGGCAATATAGGTCTACCAGTACTAGTACGGTACCCTCCGATCAGTACACGGGGTCTGGTAATGATTTGAGGAGTGATTTTTAATCTTAGGTATCAGTACGATACATGTTGTACCTATATCGAATTAAGATGCTAGAATCACCATATTGGTACGGAGTTCCGAGTATTAATACGCACCACTACCATATCAGTACGGGATCCTGGGTACCGATACGCACAGTAGTTTTGACTGTTGGAATCATGTTTTAGTTTAGATTCTTTGCAAAGTGGACACTAAGTGTTAATATATCAATTGGACGAGTTTGGATGAACCGTTTGAGCTAAAAATTTACATGAATGCATGAAGTATGATTAATTAACTATTGGCAACTTGAAATTTGAATAAGTCCATGTATTTATTCAGTTTTATAATTTGATACCCAAAATGCTTGAATTTGCAATTGAGTGCCTTTTGGTGTCCGTTTTGAATATAACTTGAATAATTTCTTGTATGTACATCATAAGCTTTAATTTTGCATCGAGATAAGATAGAATAAAAATGGGATTAATTAAAGTAAATAAGTTCGGGTTTGCTTCAGCACTTTGGTTCGTGTCTAGAGACTAGTTTAGGTTGAGGGGGTTATATTTGATAGTATCAGAGCTAAGGTTTAAAGTTTAGGCTAAAGATTGGTTAAAGTTTTGATGATGTAAATTATTCGCAAGCATGATTATTGATTGTATTGACGTTGTTTGCTATCTTCTACGTTTATTGGGGACAAATTGCCTATTGCCACTATTTTTAAATGATTATTAATTGAATCCTTTGCCGAATACAAAACTAATTTTTTGTTTTTATGTGTCTTAAATATTAGTGGTAATGCCTCCGAGGCGCAGGACTAGATTTGGTGCGAGTAATGCTGTAGACAATTAGAATAATGAAGAAGAGTTGGTTCCTCGTAACCAATTACCTCCTCCCCCGCCTAATCCATTTATTGGTAGGGTTACTAGAAATGCACCTTAGGCTCCGCAAGGACCTTTCTTCAGAGATATGACACTGTTAATTTAGGCGATGATTGGGGCATTCCAAGCAGTTGTAGCTAGAGTTAATGTTCAGGCGCTATCACTTGTAGTTGTTGTTAATCCTGGATTACCTTTGGAATGTTTACATAGCTTGGGAGGTGTTGAACTCATAGGGCTGGATCCTAGAGAAGTTGAAGAATAGTTTGATAACATTGAGTGTATTCTTGGGCAGATGGAGTGCAGGGATGCACGTATGCTTGGTTGCACGATGTCTTTTCTTAAGGTGATGCTTATCATTGGTGGATGACCACCAGAGCTAGAGTAGCTACTGTAGATGTGACTTGGGATTTATTTTGAAATGCTTTCAAGAGGAATTACCTTGGTCCACAATATCAAGATGCAAGGAAGAGGGAATTCATGGCTTTGGTGCAAGGTTCGATGTTTGTAGCTGAGTATAAGGTAAAGTTTATCCGATTGAGCTAGTATGCTTCTGAGCTGGTTCTAGATGATCGTAATAGATGTGATAGGTTCAATTATGGTCTTGTGAAGGAAATCAAGACATGCTGACCACTGATTACACTAAGTTTGATGTATTGGTTAACAAGGCCAATGATATTTAGGAGTCCTTGGGTTCTTTTTCCCAAACGATTGGTGTTGATTTAGGAAAGAGAGCAACATAGTCTGACTATGTAGTGAGACAAAACAATTGATCGCGTAATAAGTGTTATAAATTGGATTGTAGATGATGCAGTAGTGGACGTGGTTAGAATATCCAGACTACTATTATTGCTATTGACGAGTTCACCTCGTCTGAGCATTGTGGGAAATGTCATCTAGACGAGTGCTAGAGGGTGACTGGAGCTTGTTATTTGTGTGGCTCACGAGAACATTAGAGGCAAGATTGTATGCATGCCGCTAGAGATACACTAGTTCAGACAATAGTTGTTGTTACTACTCGTGCAAGAGACCGAGGCTGTGGTAGGGGTAATTTTTAGAGGCATGGTGAGGGACAAATGACTATTGCTCATACTATTGATATTCAACTAGAGTCTGAAGGACCAGCAAGGGTATATACGCATCATGAGGGTCGTAATGAAATTGACGTGATTACAAGTACCTTTACTTTGCAGTCTATGTCAATATTTTCTTTGGTTGATTTGGGTTCTACACGTTCATATATATTGAGTGAGCATACGTATTTGTTGGATATACATGTTGAGATCCTAGAAGTTGGTGTTTTGATAACTAGTTTTCTCGGTGAGACTGTTATAGTTAGGAGATTGTATAGGAGACTCCCATTGGTTGTTCAATTTCTTTGAAGCTTGCGGACGATTATGTTGTTATAGTAGTAGGCGAGAATACCAAGTTCTTGTCTAATGTGGTTTCGGCGATGCAAGCTGAGAAAATGATATGAGTTGGTTGCAATGCCTACTTGCCGTTTGTGATGAATCCATGTTCTAAGGGCCTTTAAGTACACGATATATAGATAGTGTGTGATTTTTTGAAGCTTTTTCCTGAAGAGATGTCTTGGTTGCCACCAGATAGGTAAGTTGAGTTCTGTATTAAGACGTACTTTGGTAAGGTTTCGGTGGCTATTGCTCTTTATCGCATGGAGCCAAAAGAATTGAAGACTGAACTCCAAGATTTGTTGGATCCTGGTTTGATTTGGCCGAGTATTTCACCTTGGAGTACACCAGTGTTATTTGTGAAGAAAAATGATAGGACCATGCCAATGTGTATTGATTACCAGCAACTTAATAAATTGAAGATTAAGAATAAATATCCATTGCCATGGATTAATGATTTTTGATTAGTTTTGTGGTGCTATGGTGTTCTCGAAGATTGATTTGAGATCCGAGTATTATCAATTGTAGGTTAAGGAAGTAGATGTATTGAAAATTGCTTTTCGCACTAGCTATAAGCATTATAAGTTCTTGGTGATACATTTTGGTTTAACTAATTCCCAAGATGCTTTCATAGATATGATGAACATGGTGTTTCACGAGTATCTTGATCGGTTTGTTATTGTGTTCTTTGATGATATCCTTTTGTACTCTCGTACCAAAAAAGAACATGATCGTCATTTACGAATTGTGTTACTGGCGTTGAAGGGACATCATTTGAATGCTAAATTGAGAAGCTATGAGTTTTAGCTCAAGGAGGTGATGTTTTTGGTCATGTTGTTTCAGCTGAGAGTATTCATGTTAATCCATAGAAGATTGAGGCTATTATTATTTGGAAGCAACCTAAGTCAGTATCTGAGGTTCGTAGTTTTCTTGGATTAGCTAGTTATTATTGTTCTTTTTTGTGGTTTTTCAAGTATCGTTGCTCCATTAATTAAGCTTTTGCAAAAAATGTTTTAAAATATGCTTATATTTTGATTCAACATGTTGAGATATTTGATTTTGATATAAGTTAAATGAAAAATGTTTTTAGACTCAAACAAATTTGCAAAAATATTTCAAAAGTCCATTAACTTGAAAAATATGTTTGAAAGTTTTGCAAAGGGTTTTAGACTTGTTTAAATGCTTTCAAAATAACCCAAAAGTCAAAAACAGGTCTTGCGTACTGATACACCTGTCAGTGTATCGATACCCAATCAACCATACCTGTACTAGTTTTACTCGTACCAATACACCCCTTTGTGTTCCCAAAACTCCATTTTCCAATAGCAAAATAGGGTATCGATACGGCCTCAATTGTACCGGTACATTATGGGGTGTACCGATACACCTGTTTAGTGTACCGATACTACTGCAATTTTTGCCCAACGACTCTTTCTATTTTTAGCAGGTGTACCGATACTAGTGGTCGTGTACTGATACACCATACACTAGAAGTGCATTTAATGTTGGAAATAAAGTTTCCAATGATTCAAAATCAACCCCAATGGCTAGTAACGACCACAAACTCCTTATAGGGTTTAAAAGACCTCTTCAAGCAGCTATGTAACAACAAGAAACAACTTGCCAATATTCAATGATAGAGAAAGTGTTCTAGAGCGTAAAATTGTCATATTTCTTGTAAAAAACACTTGTGAGCCAAATTGTCACATTTGCTCAAGTGTTTAGGTTTTTGGGTGAGAGCTTAATTGTGCAAACTTATTTACCTTGTGAGGTTTTGTTTAGTTTGCTAAATTTGTTTCCTCTTGTAAGAGAGTGTTTCAAGACTTTGGGATATAAGTCTTGGTTGTAAGGGTTATCTCATTGGACCCGAAAAAAGAAAGCAAATCTACTGGATTTGAGAAAATCATAGTGTGGATAACTAAGGCAGTGGAGGCAGACTCAGTTGAGTATTTGAACCACTATAAATCTTTGTGTCACAATTTTTATTACTTAGCCATTCATCCACCAAAGCAAAAATCCAAGTCACCCCTTCTTGACATTCGGTTGATCATTTGAACCTCCCAACAATTGGTATCAACATCTTAGAGTCAATCTTTGAAGTGCTCAACCTTTCTACATCAACCGGAGATCATGGCGCATGTAAAACCCCAAAAATCAGTCTAGTCAAAATTGGGCTCCAACGATCGGAAACACTACACCAAAAAGGTCCAAATATTGCATTGACTTTACCGTGTGGTCAATTACATTGATATTGGAATTTAAATAAGTCAAATTAGTGATTAAGGACCTTATTGAATTCGTGGAAAGTTATCTAGTGACTAAATTATAAAAATTTAAACTGTAGGATTAAAAGTGTGAAGTTTGGAAAGATGAGGGGCCACCCTTGTAATTTCCCCTTTTTGGAGATGAGTTACCTCCTAGATTGCCACCCAATGCATGTGAAGATGAAAAAGGGAGATGGGAAAAGATGATATCTTTTATTGGCTAATTATTATTGCTAAAAAGAAGAAAGCATTAAAAAGAATTTTTTTTTAAAGCTTACCTCTTGTAGAGGGTAAGCTCAGCTGGCATAAGCTATTAAGCAAGGGTGTGTTTAAAACACCTTTTAACTTTCCTCACTCATCGAACCCATTTTTAGCTTTCAATTCCATTTCCATGTGATTAAGCATATACCTCAATTTCCATTTTCCTCAAGCTCTCAAGCAAGCACCTCCATTGATAATTTGCAATAGCTTAAGTTTCTTTCTTCCATCAATTTCATTGAATAGCTAACGGTTTGGTAAACCAAATCCCCTAATCAATTCTTCAATTCCATGGATATTGGATGTTTAATTTTAATTTAAAGTTGTTGAACATCTAAACTAAACCCATGCCTTCAAGTCTTCGATCCATGGATATCTAAGAGCTAGTAGCTATTTCAAGCCTAGATATTAAAATCAATATTGTTAAATTGATTGTAACAATTTCCTATTGCTTCTATCTAGCTCAAGAGTTAGAGAAGGAGGAGTTACCATCTCCGCTGAAAGATATAAGAAAAAGAGTTGTCATCCGAGAGCCATAGCAGCTTAGAAAAGCTAGGTGAGTATATTCGGAGTCTCAGGATTAGGCTAGGTGTCTTTCTCGATTTTATTGACATTGAATATTGCATAACTAACATCTTGTCTAAGGTTATTGCATCAAATCTATTTGGAGACTATATTGGTATATTGGTAAGCTTTGGTAAGCTATTACATTGAAAGCTTGCTTATAGAAACCTTGCTATTGCCATTGTTATTATCGAAGCATTGAAATATAGAATCATAAATTATTGGACATTGTTATAGCTATTGTTATAGATATTGTCATTGACATTGAAATTGATATTGATATTGTTATTGCCATCGACATCGTTATTGTTAGTGAACCTTGGATTTGAAAGGATATTGGATACAATTGGCATGCCATAGAATTCATGAGCTCATTGGTACGGATGGACTACGGTCCTTGGGCTAAGGCCTTTATTGTGGTGAGGCAGAGGGATGTGTGTGTTATTGGTCAATTGGCGAGGCAGAGGATCTAGACCATTCATTAATATGGTGAGGCGTAGGAATTCACGTATCCACTATCTTTATTCAATCCAAGGAATATTGTTAATTTATGTTAAATATGTTTTTGAACATGATTTATTGTATTGCCATTGTTAAAGCATGATTTGAATTGCATAACATTGTAATTGACATTGTTTATAACTACCTCACTAGGTAAAGTATGCCTAATGCATTTGTAGCACCCCTTCCCGGTTCGGTAAGAATTCAAGTTGGAAGATGTTACCGACAAAAATACAGTGATCGTATCAATGATTATGATAATTATGCAATGAATTATGTACCAATTTTTTTTAATACAACGCATAACCCATTCCCAGTCAATAACGTTTACCCAATTTTATCGGATGAGACCAATTTGAAATTTTCTCAAGTTTAAGGACTAAATTGTAAAATCATAAAATTTAGGTCTTGTCTAAAATTAAAAGTACCATATGAAATTCAATACTTGAATATATTACATACAAATATATATCATAATTAGAGTTCTTTTGTGTCCTCAATTAAGTCTTATAAGATTCGGTGACCAGTTTACAACATTCTGAAACCTTTTTAACCATCTTTTAACCCACTTACCTACCTCGGTACCAATACTCGAATAGGCCGGATTAGTACACCATCATTAAGATCTTTAAAAAATGACTACGATATTAAGGGTCGTACCGATACGGATATATCTGTATTAGTATGCTATGTTAATCCTAGTTGAACTTAGATTCCAAAATCGACCAGCCGTAACAAAATGCCTATGGCCGTATCGATACACCTACCTCGACCATTAAAATAGTTGCTTTCTTTAAGCCTGTACCGATATTGGGTATCAGTACGAATGGTCAACGCTCAGAAGGTCAACCTTCATGATCGATACGGTGTCAATACGGTACTTTAATATTTTTCTAGTGGCTAAGACCCATACCGATACGCCTAGGTGCGTATCGATACACAGCTACGGATGAATTTCCAGAGACTAAGCTCCGTACCAATATGCCTAAAAGCATATTGATACTCCAACATTACAATGACCGAAAATGCATGGCCGTACCGATATGCCATCACCCATATCGGTATCACAAGGCCTGTAATGATAGATTTTATCTTGTTTTTAATCAAATTACGGGCCTTAACCTTGTCCAATAGCTACCAAATTTTACAGGAAAATTTTTAGCCACTTAATCTATGCACATGTCGAATTTTATGCCATTTCAAATCCATTTACCATGATTTCACATATTAGTGTATCATAGACCATTTTTAATACTTTTATCACCATATAATATGTCGTATTTCTTACTTCAACTTTTTTCAACATGGTAAGCATCATATACACACAAAATGGGGATAAACTAACATATCTATACCCTATGCTACCATTCTAGGAGTTTAAGGACAAGGTTTACATTGCATGTGACTTGGTGACTTGCTTCAAGAACATCCTTGCTCCGATCCTTGATCCAACGCACTTCTAACCTGAAAATGCATGGAAATGAGATGCATTAGGCTTATATAGCCTAGTGAGGTAGTCAACAATAATAGAATGAATTCCAATAATATCATTAACATATATATATATATATATATATATATATCAATGTAAATGCATATGAAATAATGTTTTAACAATACTTGCAATAATTTATTTCCTTAGATCGACATATAAAATGTGGATACTTGAATTCCCAACAACATCGCCAATAATAAATAGTCAATATCCTCCAACATCGCCAATAAGACCAAAACCAACACATCCTGCCAACATTGCCAAATAGAGCCTTAGCTCAAGGTCCATAGTCTACTCCGTACCAATGAGCTCATGAATGCTATGGCATGCCAATTGTATCTCATGTCCATTCGTATCCAAGGATTCAATACTTAGGCCAATATCAATAACGATAACAATAACAAAAACGGTAGCCATGAAAATATCAATATAGTATTAACAATATACCATGATCAATCTGGCCCTTCTCAATGTTTCAATGATATCAATGACAATGGAATGATTCGATAATCAACTTGACAATGTAACAAGCTTACCAAAGCTTACCATTGATACCTTTAACAATGTTTTCATATATCCATACCTTGATTCGAATGACGGAAATGCCATATACCAGTACAATGAAATCGAGATAGGCACCTAGCCAATCCTAAGACTCTGACTACACTCCCGATATTTCTAAGGCTTTCAAGGCTCCCTGATGACAATTCCTTTATTCTTGAGCTTGTTGGAATTAGGGGGATTTGATGATTCTTCACCTTGATTCTCTTGAGCTAGAAGAAAATAGGAATTACAAGGATTTCAATATCAGTAATTAGATTCATAGAAGTCTACTAGCTATGAAAAACAATAGATCTCAAACTTAATATCCCTGGGAAATTCTAGGGCTCATAACATTCTTGAGCTTGGATTTAAACATGGTTTAGCCATGAAATAAACAAACTAATAAGGAATTATTGCATAACAGATCGATATCTATAATTTAGGATTAAGAAAATTGAGAAAAGAAAAGCTTAAGTTATCCTCCAATGGAGGTGCTTGCTTGGCTAGGTTGAGAGGTTGGAGATGATGAATGGTGTGGTGCTTGCTTGAAGATTAACCGGGTAAGACTCATTCTTTCCTAATTTAATGTTTAGCTTTCCTTTAGGTAAAGTAGTTTCACCCCAAATGACCACGTAGGTGGTGACTAATCTTGAGGAGGAGCTAATCACAAGGTTAGTCCCTCAACTCTTCATTCTTTATACTTTTGTCCCCTAACTTTCAATTTTCTCAATTTAATCACCAAAACAGGTTTCAAAGTTTATAATGAGATCCTTAAACAATATCCATAGTTAATTAGGATTCATTAATCAAATAATTGACCACTTGGTCAAAGGTTAACACTACATTTTGGTTTTTCGATGCAAAATTTTTAGTTGTCAGAATTGAATTCTAACTAGGCCTAGTTTTGGGGTGTTACAACATTTTATTTCATGCATTTCAGGTTAAAGGAATTATAGTTGCGAGATTGGGAGTATTGAAGGTTTTTGTCAAGTCACATCAATCCTAGAGTAATGTTTATCGATCATACAAATTCCTAGTATGGTGGCATATTAGCTAGACAAGTCATATTTGACCATTTTGTGTCATATATGCTATGTAGGGTTTGTATATGGCTAAAGGCTTAAAATGACCCTTTTGAAAATGCCTAATATTGTTAAAAAATGCATGTTTGGTTTAAAAAGGTGAAACCATAGTATATGGATTCATTTAGACTTGAAATTTTGAATACTAATAGATTTGTCTAAACAAACTCGCTTGTAAAATTTCATGTGATTTGGGCACCGTTTGATTGGTTAATTTGTATAAAAACCAGACTGAAAATGACATTACAAAACAGGGAGTATCAGTACGGGTGATGCCTTACCGATACTAGTGTGCAATATTGGCCACAAATATATAGGCATACCGATACTGTTATAGTAGTATCGGTACGCAAAATGCTTAATGGAATTTTACTGTAGCAAGGTATCGATACGGATAGCCAATATCGATACCATGTTTGGCTCAATTTTAGGAATTTGGGCATACATATCGATACGGCTCAGCCTATACCGATACTAGGTTTGAAAGAATTTTTCATGGTGGCGTATCGTTACAGCCTCCTCGAGTATCGATAACGATATAGGTAATTCAGTTAAAAGCTTTTTGCATAACTCTAGAAAATTACAGAATTATCACTATTTAATAAATGGTTTAATTGAAGGCGTAAATGGTCCCGGATTAATATGAAAACTTACATGCTTTCTAATTATAGGTGAAATTTCACTTTGGCAAGTTTAATTTTAGAAAAAGACCTCTAATTTATAAAAAATATATTTTAGTTCCTAAATGTTGAAAAAAGCTTGAATTGGCCCTAAAATGGAAATTATAGCATAGTTTCGAATTATCGAATTCATTGCATTGTCATGGTTGCACCGAATCACTAAATATTAAATTATAATGTTGCATTGATCACCGTATCAAACATTGATAACATACTCTGACCTGGTTCCCTACCAAGTCAATAAGGGGTGTTACATTTATGGTATCAGAGCCAGGTTTAGTCGATTCTAGGACTAAACTAAAGTCTATTGTATTGTCATCGTATTGCATATGCCACATAGGAGTTATTTATGGTGTACATTGTGACTTGTTAACTAACCCAATCTCTTTTCTTATACCATATACGTGTTTAAATCTAATGAAGCTCACATAGATGAGCATGTCACCGGTTTTCTGACTCATGGCGAGGAGATAAGGGAGAGACCTTCCAAACCCACAAAACCCTCATACATGAAATATCGAGCTAGAGGTGTAGACTGCTCAAGACGAATGCTACCAAAACATGGCAGACATGTTCAAACAATTTATGACTTCAATGACTACTGGGCAGACTGCGCAACCTTCTACAAGTGCTATCCTTTACACTCGGGCCCATATTAATAAACTAACTCAACACTGATCCTACACCTTTACCGGTCAGGATAATGACAATCCTAAGATTGTAGAATACTGGTTGGATAGCACACCGAGAATTTTGATTAAACAACTGCAGTGTTCGGATGAGCACAAGCTAGAATGTGCCCTCTTGTTACTTGCAGACGAGGCACTTCACTGGTGGGAGACTACCATTCTCACCGTTCCTAAAGAAGAGGTGACATGGGAGTTCTTTCTTCGAGAATTCTAAAAGAAATACATTAGCAAGTTTTACCTCGTAGAAAGGCGTAGTATCTTCCTCCATCTCAAACAAGGTGGATGACTAGTTAAGTAGTACATCCATGATTTTTGCAAGTACTGCAAACATAGAGCAGAATATATCAAGAAGGAGGAAAAGAAGTGCAGAATGTTTTTTGTTGGGTTCAGTGAAGAGCTACACCCTATGTTTACAGCATTGGGCATCACCGACTTCTAGGATCTTGTAAATAGAGTCAAAGCAACGAAAGCAACTTAGAAAGCCCAAAAGACTAGTGGGTCAGACAAATCATATAAAAGATTCTAAGATGACTTCGTCCTTATAAGTCATATAAGAAAGGGAAGTATATGGCCCTAAGTAGAATGTGTATTCACACCCTTCCCGTTCAGGGAACATTGCAAGGCCACAGTCTATGACTCATTCCTTTTCTAAAGCAGCCTCAGTTGATAGCACTGAGGGCTCAGGCTGAGACTCACAACATCCTATCTGTAATTATTGTTAGAACATGCACCTAGTGGGGCAGTGCCGTAGGCAATCTGGAGCTTGTTTCTATCGTGGCGAGCAAGTCCACTTTATCAAAGATTTTCCTCTCAATGTCACCAAGTCTAGTGCTACACCAGCTAACACTCCATCCCCTGCTCAATCGTTTTGAGGCAAGGATCAAGATAAGGATCATCCAAAACTGTGGAGAGACCTAGTGGCTCAGCAAAAACATCAAACACACATGAATCAAAGGCCTCTTTACAGATGCATCATGTGACAAACAAGGAGGAAGAGGACAATCCTAATATCATTGCAGGTACTATTGAATTGTATTGACATTTCATACATGCATTGATTGATACTAGCTTCACGTACTTTTTTGTAAGTACTGTGTTATTTAAACAATATAGGTTGCCCTATGAGTCCGTAGTATCTAGGATCACCATAACCAATCCATTGGGTGATTACGTCACCATAAACCTTGTATGCAAGAATTATCCCTTAATGATTCAAGGGATTTTATTTCTGAACAATCTGTTAGCACTTTCGATTTACGAGTTGGATGTTATACTAGATTGGATTGGCTCAGTGAACATCAAGCTTGGGTCGATTATGGAAAGAGAAAGTTATACCTCCGAGGCCTTGGCAAGGAGAGCATTACCCTAATGAATTCAAAGAATCCTTTATTTTATGCTTTGGTGTTGGAAGCTAGGAATGTGCCTCAACTTCGAGACATTGACACCATGTGTGAATTCCCTGATGTCTCACTTGTTAAACTTTCAGGCTTACCTTCAACATGTGAAGTAGAATTTGGCATTGAAGTGTAACCTAGAATAGCCCCAATTTCCATTGCACCCTACCGTATGGTAGTAGTTGAGTTTAAGGAGATGAAAGCTTAAATTCAGGAATTGCTTGACAAAGGCTTCATATGACTGAGTTCTTCGTCATGAGGAGCTCTGATTCTTTTTGTAAAGAAGAAAGATGGGTCCATGAGGCTATGCATTGATTACCGACAGATGAACAAAGTGACCATCCAGAATAAGTACCCATTGCCCAAAATTGATGACCTATCCGATCAGCTTAAAGATGGTTCCATGTTTTCCAAGATCAATTTAAGGTTTAGATATTATCATATGAGAGTCAAAGAATGTGCTGTACCTAAAACTACTTTCCATACAAGAGACGGACACTATGAATTCTTAGTAAATGCTCTTTGGGCTAACCAATGCACTGAAAGCTTTTATGGACTTGATGAACTGAGTTTTTAGACCCTATCTAGACAAATTTGTGGTGGCATTTATTGATGACATCTTGATCTATTCTAAGAATGCTACCGAGCATAGAGACCACCTCCGTCTTGTGCTTCAGTCCCTTTGGGAAAAGTAATTGTTTGCTAAATTCTCTAAGTGTGAATTTTGGCTCACCGAAGTTGCCTTCCTTGGCCACATTGTATCAACTTTGGGCATTTAGGTAGATTCAAAGAAAATTTAATCTATTCTTGAACGGAAACCACCGAAGAACATTGGTGAGGTGAAAAGTTTCCTTGGTCTAGCTGGTTATTATAGAAGATTCGTAAATGGATTTTTAATAATAACATCCCCTTTGACTAAGTTATTAAGGAAAGAAACTCAGTTTGTATGGATTGAGAACAACAAATATGCTTTACCAACTAAAACAAGTCTTGACCCACGCACCGGTCCTGATCCAACCTAAGTTCAGAAAGGAATATATAGTTAATAGTGATGCTTCTCATCTTGGATTAGGATGTGTATCGATGCAAGAAGGCAATGTCATTGCATATGCATTGAGACAGCTTAAGCCACATGAGATGAACTATCCTACTCATGATTTGGAGCTGGCAGTAGTTGTCTTCACATTGAAATTTGGAGGCATTATCTCTATGGAGAGAAATTCTATCTCTTCACCGATCATAAGAGCCTCAAATATCTATTGACCCAAAAAGAGATAAATATTTGACAAAAGAGATGGATGGAACTCCTCAAATACTATGATCTTGTCATTGTTTACCATCCAGGTAAGACCAATGTTGTTGCTGATGCACTCAGCTTTAAACCTCTCCCTACTTCTCGAGCTATTAATGCTCATTTTTGATTTTGGAAGCATTACAAAGTCAAGACTCAGAACTTTAGGTTCAATCTACTATTATATCGAGAATCAAAGCATTACAAATTCAAGACTCTGAACTTTAATCCATTATTTCTAAATTGTAAGACAATAATGATCTAGACTTCAGAGTTAATTCTGACAGACTACTATGTTTCTGTCATCTAGTTTGTGTGCCCAATGATGAATCTCTTTGCACTGATATTCTCAAAGAAGCTTATTCGAGTTCTTTCTCTATTCATTAGGGTTTTGTTAAGATGTACAAGGATCTCTAGAAACTTTACTAGCGACAGGGCATGAAACAAGCCATAGTTGATTTTGTGTCCAAGTGCCTTACGTACAAGCGTGTTAAGGCCGAGCATCGTGTCCCTACTGGTTTATTGCAACCTATTGATCTACCATAGTCTAAGTGGGAGAAGATCACTATGGACTTTGTTAGTGCTTTGCCTTTAACTCCTGCTAAACACGATGCTATCTAGGTCATTGTAGACTGTTTCCCCAAGTCAGCACACTTCCTACCGGTTAGAATAGACTATGTTCTTCCTAAATTAGCTGACTTGTATATCAAGGAAACTATACGACTCCACAGAGTATCAAAATTTATCACCTCTGATCGGGACCCACGATTTGCTTCTCGATTTTAGAGATCATTGTGGGGAGCTTTGGGCACCAGAGTTAACCTTAGTACTGCTTTTCACCCTCAGTTTGATGGCTAGTCAGAAAGGGTAATTCAAATTCTGGAAGACATGCTACGTGCATGCGTTAATGATTTCAGGGGATCTTGGGAGAAATCCCTACCTCTTATTGAAATGGAAGCGCATGAGGCGTTGTATGACAGACGCTACAGAACTCCATTGTATTGGTCTGAACTCGGTAAGGGCTAGCCGTTGGGCCTTGACTTACTCTGGGAAACCAAAGAATGGGTTACCATCATCCATGACCGTTTAAAGACCACCTTTGACCGACAGAAAGACTATGCTAATATCAAGCGAAGTGATATACAGTTCGAAGTTGGTGAGAAGGTCTTCCTCAAGGTTTCACCGTGGAAGAAGATTATGAGGTTTTGTAAAAAGGGGAAGCTAAGTCACTGATTCATTGGACTTTTTGAAGTTATCGAGAAAGTTGGTCCTGTGGCTTATCGGTTGTTATTGCCCTCTGAATTGAGCAAAATTCATGATGTATCCCACGTATCAATGCTTCATAAATATCGCTCTGACGCTTTGCATATTATCGAGCCAAGGTCTATAGAGATTCAACCTAATTTGACATATGAGGAAGAATAGGTTCAGATTCTTGCAAAAGAAGTTAAGAGACTCTGCAAAAAATTTGTTTCGTTGTTCAAGGTGCCCTAGAGGAGCCACACCGTTGATAAAGCAACTTGGGAACAAAAAGAGATGTTGAAGAAGCAATACCCTCATCTCTTCGATTTAGGTAAAATTTGAGGACAAATTTTTCTTAAGGGGGAGAATTATAACACCCCAAAAACCAGTCTAGTCAGGATTGGGCTCTGACGATCAAAAACCCTACACCGAAATTGTCCAAATATTGCATTAACTTTGATCATGTGGTCAATTACATTGATATTGGACTTTAATTGAGTCAAGTTAGCGATTAAGTTCCTTATTGAGTTTGTAAAAAGTTATCTAGTGACTAAATTATAAAAATTGAAACTTTAGGGTTAAAAGTGTAGAGTTTGGAAAGATGAGGGACCATCCTTATAATTTCCCCTTTTTGGAGATAATTCACCTTCTAGCTTGCCACCCAGTGCACGCGAAGATGATAAAGGGAGATGGGAAAAGATGATATCTTTTATTCACTAATTATTATTGCTAAAAAGAAGAAAGCATTGAAAAGAAAAGAAATAATTTTTTTAAAGCTGACCTCTTGTAGAGGGTAAGCTCGGTTGGCACAAACTAGTAAGCAAGGGTGTGCGTAAACACCTTTTAAGTGTCCTCACTCACTGAACCCATTTTATCTTTCAATTCCATCTTTTCCATGTAATTAAAAGCATACACCCCCATTGCCATCTTCCTCAAGCTCTCAAGCTAGCACCTCCATTGATAATTTGCAATAGCTTAAGTTTCTTTGATCCATCAATTCCATTGAATAGCTAACAGTTTGGTAAGCCAAAGCCCCTAATCAATTCTATGATTCCATGGATATTGGATGTTTAATTTTAAGTTAAAGCTGTTAACATCCAAACTAAACCCATGTCTTCAAGGCTTCGATCCATAGATATCTAATAGCTAATAGTTATTTCAAGCCTAGATATTTAAATCAATATTGTTAAATTGATTCTAACAATTTCCTATTGTTTATATCTAGCTCAAGAGTTAGAGAAGGAGGAGTTACCATCTCCACCGAAAGATAGAAGCAAAGGAGTTGTCATCCGAGAGCCATAGGAGCTTCGAAAATCTAGATGAGTGTAGCTAGAGTCTCAGGATTAGGCTAGGTGCCTTTCTCGATTTTATTGACATTGAATATTGTATAGCAAACATCTTGTCTAAGGCTATTGCATCGAATCTCTTTGGAGACTATTTGGTATATTGGTAAGCTTCGATAAGCTATTACATTGAAATATTGCTTATAGAAACCTTGCTATTGCCATTGTTATTATCGAAGCATTGAAATATAGAAGCATTGATTATTGGGCATTGATATTGTCATTGGTATAGCCATTATTGTAGATATTGACATTGAAAATTGATATTGTTATTTCCATCGACATAGTTATTGTTATTGAACCTTGGATCCGAAAGGACATTGGATACAATTGGCATGCAATAGAATTCATAAGCTCATTGGTACGAGTGCACTACGACCCTTGGGCTAAGGTCTTTATTGTGGTGAGGCGGAGGATGTAGACCATTCATTGATTTGGCGAGGCATAGGAATTCGCGTATCCACTATCTTAATTCGATCAAAGGAATATTGTTCATATATGCTAAATATGTTTTTGAACATGATTTATAGAATTTATATTGTTAAAGCATGATTTGAATTGCATAACATTGAAATAGACATTGTTGATAACTACCTCACTAGGCAAAGTATGCCTAATGCATTTCATTTCATGCATTTCAGGTTTAAGGAATTATAGTTGAGAGATCGGGAGTATCGAAGGTCTTTGGAAAGTCACAACAATCCTAGAGTAATGTTTATCGATCCTACAAACTCCTAGTATGGTGACATATTTGTTAGAGAAGTCATATTTGACCATTTTGTGTTATATATGCTATGTATGGTTTGTGCATGGCTAAAGGCTTAAAATGACCCTTTTGAAAATGCCTAATATTGTTAAAATATGCATATTTGGCTTAAAAAGGTGAAATCATAGTATATGGATTCATTTAGCCTTGAAATTTTGCATGCTAATAGATTTGGACTAAAAAAACTTTCTTGTAAAATTTCATGTGATTTGGACACCGTTTGATAGGTTAATTTGTATAAAAACCATACTAAAAATGACATTACAGAACATGGCGTATCAGTACGGGTGATGGCGTACCATACTAGTGTGCAATATTGGCCACAGATATATAGGCACACCGATACTGATATAGTAGAATCAATATGCAAAATGCTCACTAGAATTTTACTGTAGCATGGTATCAATACGGATAGACCAGTATCGATACTCTATTTGGCACAATTTTAGGAATTTGGGCATACGTATCAGTACGGCTCAGCCTGTACCGATACCAATCCTCAGTTCAAAAGAATTTTTCATGGTGGTGTATCGGTACAACCTCCTTGACTACCGATACCGATACAGGCAATTTAGTTAAAAGCTTTCTGTATAACTCTAGAAAATTACAAAACGATCATTATTTAATAAACCGTTTAATGGAAGGGGTAAATGATCATGGATTAATATGAAAACTTACATGCTTTCTATCTATAGGTGGAATTTCACTTTGGTAAGTTTAATTTTAGAAAAGGACTTCTAAAAATTACAATTTAGTCCCTAACTATTGAAAAAAGCTCGAATTACCCCTAAAATGGAAATTATAGCATAGTTTTAAATTATTGAATTCATTACATTGTCATGGTTACACTGAATCACTAAATATTGAATTATAATATTGTATTGATCACCGTATTAGACATCGGTAACATACTCTAACCTAGTTCCCTACCAGGCTGAGATGGTGTTACAACGCAATCCATCAACAAGCCTCCTTACTTCAATGGTGTCAACTACTCCTATTGGAAGAATAGGATGATGTTCTTCATCAAAGCCCATGACTATCGTATTTGGGATGTAGTTCTTGATGGCTCGATGGTTCCTCAAAGAAGCAAGGTAGAATGAAATAAGGAAGATCAGAAGAAGATGTAACTCAACAACAAAGCTATGCACATCTTGTTGTGTGCACTTGGACCCGATGAGTATGTAAAGTCATCTTTTTGATTGAGTGCCAAGGAAATTTGGGACAAGCTTGAAGTCACTCATGAAGGAACTAATGAAGTAAAAGAGACCAAGATTGGTCTTCTCAACCTTGAGTATGAGAACTTCAAGATAGACCTAGAAGAAGACATCAAAGCTATGTCTAATCGATTCTCCACCATTGTGAATGGACTTAAAGGCTATGAAGAAGTGATTTCAGAGGACAAGCTTGTGAGGAAGTTGATTTATTTATTTCTCGATTCATGGGATTCCAATAAGAACGCAATCATTGAAGCAAAGAACTTGAAGGAGCTCAAGCTTTACGATCTCATGGGATCTTTGTTAACCCATAAGATGGTGATGTCAAAGGGGAAGAAGATACAAGAGCAAGACATTGAAGATTTGAATGTTCCGCTTAAATCCTCCACAAGCCAACAAGAAGATTCAAGTGGAGAGGATAGTGAAGAAGAAGAGATGGTCAAGCTCTTCAAGAAGTTGACCTGATTATGAACCGAGAATGAAGAGGAGGGATCCCATCATACGCTTTGAGTGTAAGAAGCTGGGGCATACCAAGTATGATTGCCCTTGATTCAAAAAGTAGGGATCAAGCCATAAGAAGAAGGCATTTTTGGCTACATAGAGTGATGAAGAGGACTCCACCGATGATGACGTAGCCAACCTTTGTCTTATGGCCATCAACGAAGATTCAAGGGTAACTTCTAATTCATCTACTTCAACTTCATATACTTTTGATGAATTACAAGATGCCTATGATGATTTGGTTTTAGAATTTAAAAATCACATTTTGAAAAACCAAGAAAATGGTTTCAAATTTGAAAATTCAAAATGATTTGATTTCTAAATCCAAAGATGAACTTGAAACAAAGCTCAAAGATTTAGAGAAAAAGAATTTTGATTTATAAAAATTACTTCAAAAAGTTCATGAAGATCATAGAAAAGAGTTGGATGATCTTAGAAAAGAAAAGGATTTGATTTACAAAAGGTTTGAAAAGAAGAACGAAAGTTTTGTTAAATCAAATTTTTATGTTAGACAATCTAGTTCCTCTAGATTTTTCAAAGGCAAAATGGTTAAAAACATTTGGGTCCCTAACGAACTAATTTGTTCAAACAAAAAATGAAGACATTGAAAAATCAATTCCTAAGGGGACTAAGTTATTTGGGACTAATGCTACAGGATCCAAAGCAATTTACTTGATTGTCTACCTGTAGGTGTGCTTGAGCATTGATGAACAAAGTCAAATTTTGGAGCTCTTGACACACAAGGGAGAAGAACACTTGAATAAGGAGAGGCTTACCATCCTACCTTGGTTCAATTGGTAAATTTAAGTTTTATGCAATTGCTTGATCATGTTTTCCATGTCTAATTTTCAATGATGTAAGCATGTTTGTATGACTCCATGTTGTACCTAATTGCATATAGTTAGGGGGAGTCTCAATTGCATGAGTAACATGTTTTTGACCCTTTATGCTCATTTCCATGCCTATGGCCATTAACTTGTAATGTTTAGCTGAATTTGTGAAATTCATGCTTTTTATGTTTTAAATGATGTTTATTGAGAAGCGTGTGCAGCAATATGTGCAAAAAGTATACCTAGGATCTCCTAAAGACTTTGTATGAACTTAAGATTAAGTTGTAAGGCCTTTTTAGTTATTTTTGATGCATACTTTCACCATTTCATGCCTTTAGTACTAGTATCGCCATACCGTACCGACACAACCTTCAACCAAGTACCGATATGGCCTCCTCTGTACTGGTACACATAGACAAAATGGGTAGTTTTGTCTCCTTTTTCCATGCTTTGTGTGCATAATGATATATTTTGATAAATAGCATGTTTATTTGAATTTCTTGTATTTATTTGATTTATTTATTCGAAATTCAATTTATTTCTCTTTAATTTTTGGACTAACAATCTTTTTGATGCTTGGTTAAGGGGAGCCATTTTTTAATTCTTTCATGTAATTTTTTTGTTCTATTTTATCCATTGTTATTTTACACCAACAATTGGTATTTTCTATCAATTGGTACTAATTTTTCCAATGATTGGTTTCAACCTTTCAAGTTTTGGTGTTTTTGAACTTAATGCGATTCAAAACTTAGTTTGAATTTATTTTTGATATAACTAAGAGGAGAGATGGATTTGAAAATTTTAATTTCAAAAAGAAAAAGGGTCAGCTTTAAATATTTTCAATAAATATTCTCTTTTTCTAAAATTATTTTTCTAAGGGGGAGAAATTTCAAAAACAAATTTTCAAGTAGTTTTGTTATATCAAAAAGGGGGAAATTATTGAGATATTTGATTTTGATATAACTTAGATGAAAAATGTTTTTGGACTTAAATAAATTTGCAAAAATATTTCAAAAGTCCATTAATTTGAAAAATATGTTTGAAAGTTTTTCAAAGGGTTTTTGGACTTGTTTAAATGCTTTCAAAATAACCCAAAAGTCAAAAACAGACCCCGTGTACCGATAAACCTATTAGTGTATAGATACCCTATTCAACCGTACCGGTACCCATTTTACCCGTACCGACACGCACCTTTGTTTTCCCAAAACTCCATTTTTAGTAGCAAAATAGGGTATCGGTACAATCTCATCCGTACCGATACACTGCGGTGTATATCGATACACCTGCATAGGGTACCGATACCAGTGCAATTTTTGCCCAATGACTCTTTCTATTTTAAGTAGGTGTACCGATACCAGTGGTCGAATACCGATACGCCCTGCACCAGAAGTGCATTTAATGCTGGAAATAAAGTCCCCCAACGACTCAAAATCAACCCCAATGGCTAGTAATGACCACAAACTCCTTAGAGGGTTAAAAGACCTCTTCAAGTAGCTATGGAACAACAAGAAACAACTTGCCAACATTCAATGATAGAGAAAGTGTCTAGAGCTTAAAATTGTCATAGTTCTTCTAGAAAACACTAGTGAGCTAAATTGTCACATTTGCTCAAGTATTTAGGTTTTTGGGTGAGAGCTTAATTGTGCAAACTTATTTGCCTTGTGAGGTTTTCTTTAGTTTGATAAATTTGTTTCCACTTGTAAGAGAGTGTTTCAAGACTTTGGGGTATAAGTCTTGGTTGTAAGGGTTATCTCCTTGAACCCAAAAAAAGGAAAGCAAATCTAGTGAATTTTAGAAAATCCTTAGTGGGGATAGCTAAGGTAGTGGAGGTAGACTCGGTTGAGTAGTTGGACCTATAACCCCCTCGACCTGGCCTAGTCGCAAGACTGAACCGAGCAAGCTACATTAGGTTTACCGAAGTAAACCGTAAAGAATTAAGCCCGAAACACAACCTTTTTTATTTTACCTTATCTAGATGTAAAATAGATATTCTATATGTGCATACTAATTCCTAGTGAAAACCCAACTCAATCGGGCGTCGAATTGACATCCAATTGGTCATATATACGATTTAGGGACCAAACTGCAAATTCTGAAAATTATGAGGACTTAGCTGAATTTTAAATTACCATCCTTTAATTAGATAGGTTACATGCTTACACATCAAATATCAGCTCAAAATGATCATTCGAACTTATTCAATTGCATTCACAATATTCAGGGACCAAAATGCAAAAGACTAGAAACTGAAATCCATGGCATTGCCTGTAAAAACGGCCACCTGTACCGATACAATCACAATCGTACCGATATAGGTAGGCTACCCGTACCGGTACATAGTGCACCGTATCGGTACGCCACATTAGCCTGCAACATATTAATACCGTACCGACGAGCCCTCGGTGTTCAGGTACATGGGTTTTTCCTCAAAAAGTAACTTTCCAATAACGAGTCCCCATACCGATACACCTTACCCCGTACCGGTTCGCACATAAATGTACCGATGCTGAACGTTCTATTTTCCTATCCGTACTAATACGGTCCCTTGCGTACCGGTACGCATAGTCCTATAATGTCATTTTCTACTGGTTTAACATGCTTTCAACCTTACCAAGACATTCTAACATGCCCCTAAAGCACAATCAACACAATTTAGAATCAGGCCACAACATACATCATTGATTCAACATCAATTCTCGATATCTTGCATCAAATGTAAATCTATAGGCATGCAACCTAGAAAACCATTCAAGTAAAACATGAAACTCCAAACCATCACCAAAATCAAACCATAAAGGCCATTTACAACTCAAGAGCAGCTAGAAAAACTTGCTCAAACAGGGAGTTCAATAAAACATCTCCCAAATAACAACAGAAACCCTCATTTCCCTTATTACTTATAGTCTAACTCAAAACATACTTTGGTTACCAAGTCTTGTACTGATCCCTTGCTTCCCGCTGCCTTCCAAGCTTTTAATTCTCTGCATTGATGGACAAAACGAGCGTAAGAACACTAGGCTTGTGAGGAGTGCTAAAAAAACACACCATCAATGCATTAAAACCATTTCTCAACATTACATTAAAAACTCGTTTCAAACTTCCTTTAAAACATGCACTTAACATCTTTTAAACCAGCATATTAAACCATATGCACATGTATCATTAACCAACAGCAAGTCCCATTGCTCAACCTCAATTTAATCCATCCCATGCAAAACAACCATATGCAAAGCTTAAAGAGTAACCATGTATAAATCACATTATACAACATAAACTTTTCAATGATACATCAACAATTATATTGGCTCACAAGTGATCATTAACCAAGTTCTTTTATCAAAATAGTTCATCGGATACACGGATTCAGCAAGTGTTTACACAACAATTCAAGCCATCTCAATCGGAATAGCGATACTATCACAATCGCGGTACCTAAACAACCAGGTACACTTTCAACCCACGAGGACACCAACCCCTTACCTCGGTTAGATGCTCCGCTAATAGGAGTATACGGTACTGTAAAACCCCTCTACCGTTAGGGTACTTGGATGGAGTTTTTGGTACACATATCTAAACCCCTCAACATCCAAGGCGACTTATGATAGTGCACTATCAATCCTATGGCCGACCAACTATATCCGATAACAATTTTCAAAAAACATTACTTTCCAATATAATTAACCATTTACCATTTACCTCACTGCTTTTAACAAGCATTAAACCAAACCATTTTCCAAAGCAACAACCATGCTTTAAACCACAAGTATAAACCATATACTTACAAGGATCACTTACCATGTGCATCCTTCAGCATCTCATGTTTAAAAACAATATCACAAATACTTTAAAACATGTTTAAACAGTAGGCTCAATGTACATCAAAACAAGTGCATAAGATCCATTTCACACTAGCACGACCGAGAGAGAAAAACCACATTTACTTACCTCCAAGTTTAAACCAGCGTATCAAGCTAAGTTTAAACTCCCATAAACCACCTTTAAAACATTCCAAAGCTAGAATCCATGTTCTTACTCACCGATATGCGAAACCTCAATTCCCCAATGCAAAATCAAGCGTCTGAAGCCTTCAAAGCTTCACCGATCACTTCCAGATCAACCTCCCCTATTTTAACCACATTACAACAGAGGATTAATGCATCTCAATGCATTCAAAACACTACAACAACAATTCCCCACAGACTTCCACAATCCTCTCAAAATTACCCAACCACAACAACTAAAATCATCACCTAATCCTTTCCAAACACAACCCAACCACAACCTAACAATCTAACACTCTCACAATCATCAATTAACACTCAAAAATAGGATTAATTCATTCATATACTTCCAGCAATTAAATAGCCACCACAACTCCACAAAAGTACCAATCTATCAACCTAAACAACTAGGGATTCAAGAGTTTCGGGATTCCATTGTTAAAGACAACTTATCAACATAATAGTAAATCCAAAATATGATTAAAACCAATCTCCAAAATTAGAAAACAGATCCAAAACGAAACTTTCTCTATTTCATCAATTTCACCCAATTAAATCAATTAATTCAATATAAAAACACAAAATCAGATTAGCAACCATAAATCAAGGATCAAACACTTGGGAATATCAATAAAGAACCATTCAATAGAGGAGATCACAGACCTTACCCATATTGTGTGATTTCTCCCTCAATTGGCTTGTTGGAAGCTAAGAAAACACAAGATTTCAATGAGGTTCTGTAAAACCAAGTTAAAGAATCAATTACAAATCAATAATATGAGTAAAATGATCTATCACCTTTGATTTTTAATGAAAACTTGAGTGTTTGGCAGAAGAGAAGTGGAGAGAAAAGTTGAAAGAAAAGTTACGTCAATTTTCTTGAAAATGATAACTAACTTTTTAATAACCAAATCCCATTTTAATTAACTTTTAAAACACATGTTAAAAAAGGTTTAATTTATAGGCGAAATCACCAACAAAAACTTGGTAAAACTAGCTCATTAAGGATTCTAAAGTTTGATCCCTTTCATTTTAGTCACCTTTAAAAACCAGTTTTCAAAAATTGCATTTTGGTCACTAACCAAAATGTCAAACTTTCAAAACCCATTTTCCAAAATTATTTTCACCAATATTAACCATATATTAAAATATGATTTTTAACTATTTTCCACATTTTTATCTTACCAAAAAATATTTACTCTCGAATCTCTAACCCAGTCTACTAGAGAGTATACCAAGCCACAAAATCGCTAGGCCCAAAATCGGGGCCTTACAACTCTCCCCCACTTATGAAATTTTGTCCTCAAAATTTTACCCGGAGGAAACAGATGCAGAAATTGTTCCAGCATATCCGACTTGCTTTCCCACATGGCCTCCTCAACATCGCGGTGCCTCTATAACACCTTAACAAACTCGACTGTCTTGCCACATAGAACCTTATTGCTGGTATCAAGAACCTTTATGGTTCCTCATCATAAGATAGATCCGGTCTCAACTCAATATCCTCCACTGGCATAACATGTGAGAGATCCGACCGATACCTCTGCAACATCGAAACATGAAACACATCATGAATCCTCTCCAACTCAGGAGGTAACCTCAGGTGGTAAGCAACAAGACCCACAAACCCAAAAACCTTGTATGGTCCAATAAACCTCGGACTAAGCTTCTCTTTTCGCCCGAAACGCATCACCTTCTTCCAAGGCTATACCTTCAAAAACACTCGATCACCAACATCATACTCAACATCCATACGCTTCAAATCCACGTAAGATTTATGACGATCCAAAGTTGCTTTCAAGCGCTCACATATCAACTTTACTTTCTTGTTCGTGCCTTTCAAAACATCAGGCAAGGAAAGATGTTTTTCCCCAACTTCAGCCCAACACATAGGCGTAAGGCACTTCCAGCCATACAATGCCTCATATGGTGCCATATGTATACTAGCCTGATAGTTGTTATTATAAGCAAACTCCACCAAAGGCAATTTCTTCTCCCACGTTCCCTAGAACTCAATAATACAACATCTCAACATATCCTCGAGAACCTGAATTACGCGCTCCAACTAACCATCCATCTGAGGATGATACGAAGTGCTGAAATTTAGCCGAGTTCCTAAAGCACGATGCAGGTACATCCAAAACCTTACCGTAAAACGCAGATCTCTATCCGAAACTATAGATTTAGGCACCCCATGCAAACACACAATCTCGGAGAGGTACAGATCAACCAACCTATCTAAGGTATACATACTATGCACTGGCACAAAATACGCACACTTCATAAACCGATCAACATCACCTAAATAGAATCTTTTTTGGTCGACGTCAAAGGCAACCTAGACACAAAATACATGGTGATCCTTTCCCACTTCCATTTCAGTATCCTCAACGATTGCAACAACCCAGATGGAAACTGATGCTCAACTTTCACCCGCTAACATACCATGCATCGAGAAACAAAATCAGCCACATCTTTCTTTAGTCCCACCCAATAGTACTCCTCCTTCAACCCACGATACATCATAGTACTACCGGGATGCATAACAAAGGGACTAGCATGCGCTTTGGTCAAAATGGTACGCCTCAACTCACCATCTTTAGGCACCACAATTAGACCTTTAAAACACAACACCCCATCATCATTAAAATAAAAATACGTAGGATTCCCATCCATGATATCCTTCATATGCAAAAAATAAAACTATAATAATTAAATTAAAGTTAATGCCATGGAATTGGAAATAAATAAGATTAACAACAAAATTAAAGTATGTCATGGTCGAGTCTCCTTAATTCATATTTATTTCATTTTCCTTGCATTAACAACAAACTAAAATATATTTTGTAT
Organism: Hibiscus mutabilis; assembly: GCA_019671005.1. Taxonomy (NCBI): domain Eukaryota; kingdom Viridiplantae; phylum Streptophyta; class Magnoliopsida; order Malvales; family Malvaceae; genus Hibiscus; species Hibiscus mutabilis. The sequence goes on from CM033733.1 coordinate 14,513,290, forward strand.
TTTGTACATTATATCACAAATGACCACTTGGTTCAGTGGCAAAATCACACCACTTACACCCAAAGGAACCTGGGTTTGATTCCTAGCCAAGGTAAAACAACTAATAAGGTGATAACAAGTGTCGGCACCTAATTGAGTGATTAATTTATTTAATTAAATTAAAATTAGTATCAAATTGATATAATAGATAACTAATAGGGACCGAATGTGTAATTATATAAATTTCCCTTTAACAACTACATTACTCATTTAGCGACACTTAACTTCGAGTAACCAAAAGTTTACATATCAAAAACGTAAGTGACCTTATCGATCAAATCTAAAAATTGGGGACCAAAATTGTACTAGGCAAAAATATAATTGACCATTGCAGTAGTTAACCCTTATCTTTATGGTGAAAAGTGTCTTATCTACACTGATCATAAGATTTTGAAGTATTTGATGTCTCAAAAAGAGTTGAATCTTATGCAACAAAGATGGGTTGAGTTGCTTAAGGATTATGACTTGACAATTGAGTATCATCTAGAAAAAGCTAATGTTGTAGGGGATGCGTTAAGTCGTAAGACAGTCGTTGAGCTGAGAGCGATATTTTCTAGGTTAAGCATAACACATGAATGTGGTTTATTGGTTGAATTGCAAGTTAAGACTAAGTTTTCTCAAATAATTAAGGCGATGCAACTGTATGATGATTTGTTGGTTTTGCATGTTCAGGACATTTCGGATGGTAAAATAATAGATTTCCATTTTGATGATGACGTGTTCTTTGTTTTAAGGTCAAATAGTTGTGCCAAAAGATTATAAGTTGAGGCGCACTCTAGTCATTTTGCTATTCATCCTAGTAGTACTAAAATGTACCGAGATTTGAGGAAGGTGTACTATTGAGTTGGATTGAAAAAGGATGTGGCAGAGTTTATTGCTAGATGTATGATGTGCTAGCGTGTTAAGGTTGAGCATCAATTTCCATCTGGATTGTTGCAACCTATGTAGATTTTGGAGTGGAAATGGGAAAAGATTACTATAGATTTCGTGAAGGGTTTACTTTTGACGCCATCCAAAAAGGATTCGATATGGGGTTCATAAGTCAATTATATCGGATAGAGATTCTCGTTGTACATATATATTTGAGGAAGTTTGCAGAAAGCTTTAGAATAAGGCTTAATTCTAGCACTACATATCATCCTCAGATGGATGGTCAATTTGAGTGTGTTATTCAGATTATAGAAGATATGCTAAGATGTTGTATTAATGAGTTTTAGGGTAAATGGGAGAAACACCTATCATTGGTAGAGTTTGCTTATAATAATAGCTATCACTCGAGTATACATATGGCTCACTATGAAGCTCTTTATGAACGTAAATGTTTGACGCCTCTTTGTTGGGCAGAAACGGGCGATAAACATGTTGCAGAGCCCAATTTGCTTAAGGTTATAGGTGACAAGGTGAATCTCATTTATGATAGATTAAGGGCAGCTTCGAAGGGGTATAAGTCTTATGCAGATTTGAAGTGAAGGGAGATTGAGTATGCAGTGGCTGATAAAAGTGTTTTTGAAGGTTTTGCCTTGGAAGAAGGTTATGAGGTTTGGACGTAAGGTTAAGTTAAGCCCTAGGTTCATTGGACCATACGAAGTGCTTGAACGTGTTGGTCATTTTTCTTATAGGTTGAGGTTATTGGTAGAGCTTGAACGGATACATGATGTTTTTCATGTGTCGATGCTCTAGAGATTTAGGTCGGATCTGTTGCACGTTGTACTAGTTGAAGAGATAGAGTTGTGTCCAGATTTGACATATGACGAGGACTCAGTTGAGATATTGGCACAATCGAGGAGTCGAAGAAGCCACTTGCGAGACGAGGAAGAACATGCTAGAGTAGTATCCATATCTTTTCCCTTTAGGTAAATTTTGAGGATGAAACTTCTTTTAAGGGGGAGTATTGTAACACCCTAAAAATAGGGTTAGAAGGATTATTTTTTTATCAGGTCGAGTTTGATTCGGTCAAATCGGATTAATCTGTTAAACGTTTTAGGTAAAATAAATATTTTAAAAATAAAATTTTATTAAATAAAAGGTGGTTTGAGCTTCTAAAAATGTTTAAATATTTTATTAAGCATTTTGGTAATTAAACTAATGGCTAATTAAATTGGTTAAATTAACATTTTTTATTTTAGTGACTGAAACGTAAAGTTTGCAAAACTATTATTATAGTGACTAAATTATAAAAGGGGCCAATACTAATAATCCTTAGAGATCTATATTTTACAAATGTTTTAATTAAGTTTACCACCTTAATTGGTTGAAGGTTTTGACGGTTAATTAGTTCTCTGAAATCATTTTCTCATTTTCCCCAAATTCCTTAATATTTTCTCTTTGCATTTTCTCCCATTTTCTTTCCACTTTCTTTCTCACAAATTTTAGATTTTCTTGTTTGTTTTCTATGGAAAATATCTCATTTGATTCATTTTTCTTTGCTTAACAAAACGTCACAAACAATTTCTAAAGATTCCTTCTATTTCTCATTTTCCTTTTAAAAGAAAAGTTGCATCAATTTTGGCGGGAGGCTCTTCAAAGTTGGGTTTCTTCTTCTCTCTTAAACTAAAAGTTATTTATTGATATTCCCTTGAATTTGGGTCTTGTTTATTGTTTTCTAAATTGATTTTAATATTGAATTCAAGAAATGGACGTTAAATGGTATTTTGCCTAAATTCTTGACTGAGATGATGAATGCTGGTGATTTTAATTGGTTAGTTCTTATTTTATTTGTATAATCAAAATGTGAAATGAGGTTTTTGATTTAAATCCCGAAACTATTTATTTGCTTGATTTTTAGTTTGATATTTGGTTAGTTTTGGGGTTGTTATTGGTGATTTATGTTTACTGGAGGTATAAGGATGATTTGATTGTGTTTATAGATGGTTATTGATGAGGTTTGGTTAATAAAATCATAGGTTTGAGGCTGGTTGTTGACTGGATGAAGTTAAAGGTTGTTTTCAGATATGTTTTGGAAGTATTTTGTTGAGGACGCATGGGAATGATTATGGTTGGTTGTTGGATGCATTTTGATGCATTATTCCTTTTGTTTTATGTTGTAGTAGTAGGGGAAGAGCAAGAAGAAGTTGTTTCATAGTTTTCGGATCATTTTGGTAGCTTGAGACGCATTGGTAAGTGAGGCGATTGTGTATCGATGAGTGAAAATGATTTTAAAGAGGATTACAAAGCTTTATGGTTCTGTTTTGGGGACCTAGGGAAAGTGTGGAAAGCTTTCCTAATTCCAAGAGTATGTTAAAATGGTTTATGTTTTGAATAAATTGCAAATCTAATATTTTATTGCATATAAATGGTTTGACATATGTTTTAATTAAATGCATAAGGATGAGACTTACTGTTACAATGCATATTAATCATGATTTCCAATGTTTTATTAACATGATATTGGTTTAAACGAGTATGCATGTTGCATTACAATTGTTTTAAATACTATGAGCATTATTTGAATAAAATAGATAAGATGAATAAATGTGGCTTTGAAAACCAGTGAGTTCCCATACATGTATGATCAGTGATGGAACTATATAGGGGTGGGGAGGGGCAATCTCCCCCACCCCCAATTTTTTTTTCACTTTTGTCCATCTATATAATTTTTTTTTGAAAAAAATGGTTTATTTATGAATTTGCCCCCACTTTCAAACATTTATGTTTTGTCCCCATCCCCAAATCCTGGCTTCATCCCTGTGTATGATCTATATTGGCTATGTGACACTCTTAAAATATATCATATATAGTTGACATGCAATATGATTAAAAGCGCACTATAAATTGTAAAGGGCTTAGAGCTTAATCGATCAATCATTCTGCGATTTTAGGGCAATTGAAACAAATAATCTGGGCTGGAGGCATGAAGAAGTAATTGAAAGTCTATTACCACCATTAAAAAGGCAATTGAAAGTCTATTATTGCCACCATAAAAGGTGATTGAAAGACTATCACCACCGTAATCCGAGTATCCGGTGTGATTTATGAATGATGATCATTTAACTAGTCACATAGATTGCCAATATATGAATATATGATGGAAAGAAAGAATCAAAGCATGATGCATATATTTTGAACAAGTATGATCTGTTAAGTAATTTGAAAATGAAAATATTGAAATCAAAGCATGGTTTTACAAATGGTTTTAAATTGCATTGATGAATATTTGTTGAGCTTCCTCTCTAAGCATGCATTGCTTATGCTCTCATTTCATCTTTGCAGAGAAATAAAGGTTTGAGGCAGCATTCAGGGGCAGTTCAAAGATTTAAGGGGCCCTGTGCAATTTAATAAATCAAATAGGGCCCTTAATTTATAATATTTTCTCAAATAAAGTTTCCTTAATAAAAAAATGTTGGATTACTCTCTAAGCAACATAAAAATAACTTACAAACATCTAAAAGTCTAACATTTTCACTTAAAAAGTGATGTTATTCTTGCATATTTTGAAGCAAAATCATCTACAATTCTTTCGATATCAACTTCTTCCAAAAGATCAATCTCGATTGCCATCAAAACGAGTCTATTTAGCCTTTCTTGTGATATAGTTTTCTGTAAGTATCACAAACTTCAATTTTGAAAAGATTCATTATGTAGAATCGACAATAATAGGATCAGTCAATAAAACTCTATATGCAATTGTGGCATTTGGGAAGCAACTAAAACGTTTTAAAAACTTTAATAAATTCATTGCTCCTATTAAAAGATCTTTAGTAATTTTAGCTCAACAAATAACTCATTCCCATCAACATCATATAACACATCTTTTCTAAGAGCATTTTCAAAATTATTGCAATAAGATTTGAGATTAATGTCAATCAATAAATGTAACTTATCATAATGAAACAACAAGACACCAAATAATGTCATCCTATTTGAAAATTTTTCACTACCAATAAAAAAATATGAAATTACAAACCGAAAACCAAAAGTGTATTTTAAGCAAAATTGCACGCACATGCACAAGCTTTTAGAAAATGATAAATTAAGGGAATTATCTTACTAATTTTCCAATTGCCACCATATATACTGACACACATATTACTCATCTTATTAATTTCCCAAAATATCCAATTCTTTAAATCGAGATTTGCTAGTAATTTTCTTTTAGAAAATGATTATATGTATAATAATTTATTTTGAGGCCCTCTTTTTACGGGCGTCCTGTGTGGTCGCACATCTTGCACATGCCCATAACACCCCTGACAGCATTTGAGCCAAAGTGAAATCCAAGATCTTCGATAAAAACCTTAAGTATGAAAACTAGTTTGGCTTTGTGGTTAGTAAGGGAATGTGTCAATAAACTTTTGAGGGATTTTGTAATATGCTTTTGTGTTGTTACCGGACCTTATCCTTGTTGTTTTTTTGGTCTTTAAAACAAGTTTGTAGCACCCCAGTTTTGGGCTTAGATGTTTTAAAGGTTGGTTCGAAGGTCCGATGAACCGGTATTAAAGATTCGAGTTGGTTTCAGGATTTAATTTGAATAATTATATTTAATGGTGATAAAATTATGGAAAATGTGCTAAAATCATTATTTAATATACTAATGATTATGGTGAAATCAATTTTGGAAAACAAGTTTTGGAAGGGTGACATTTTGGTTAGTGACCAAAATGTAATTTTTGAAAACTATTTTTAAACGTGACTAGAATGAAAAAGAACAAATTCTTAGAGTCCTTAAGGGGATAATTTACCAAGTTTTTGCTGGTGATTTCTCTCTTCAATTAAGTTCTTTTTACATTGTTTTAAAAGATAATTAAAAGGGATTTTAGATATTAAAGTTAGTTATCTCTTTTAAAGAAATTTGACGTAACTTTCTCTCAACTTTTCTCTCGACTTATTTTTGTCCAAACACTCTTGTTTTCATCAAATTGCAGAGGTGAAAGACTTGTTTTCTTAAATTCTTGATTTATAACTGATTCCTTATCTTTGATTTACCAAAACCTTATTGAATTGTTGTGTTTTTCAAGCTTTAAACAATCAATTGAGGGAGAAATCACACAATAGAGGTAAGGCTCATTCTTCTCCTCTATTTATGGTTCTTTATTGATATTCCCAAGTATTTGATCCTTGATTTATGATTTATAACCTGATTTTGTGTTTCTATAATGATTAATTGATTTAATTGGGTAAAATTGATGAAATAGTGGAAGATCCAAATTGGATATGTTTTCCAGTTTTGAGGATTGTTTTTAAGCATATTTTGGATGTATTATATTGTTGTTAAGTTGATTTTAACAATGGAATCACGAAACTCTTGAATCCCTAGTTGTTAAGGTTGTTAGATTTGTATTTTTGTGGTGTTGAAGTGGTTGGGTAGTTGCTGGAAGTATTTTGGTGAATTAATCCCGTTTTTAAGTGTTAATTGGTGATGTTTGATGGTTTGAATCGTTGTAATAAGGCTGGGTTAATTTTCGAAAGTGTTTTGTGAGGATTTCGGTATGTTTCAGATAAGTTTTAAGTGGGAAACTTGAGAGTTGCGGGTAATTGCTTGTAGGCAATGGTTTGAATGCATAATGATGCATTTTTCCCTCTGGTTTTATGTGGTTAAAACAGGGGATAATCAAAAGCGTCGAAGCTTGACGTTGATTTTGGCTTGCCGAAAGCTTGATTCGCATTGAAGAGCAAAGAAAAGCGTCTCAGTGAGTGGAAACTTGTTTAAACGCCTTTAAAAGGTTTAATAAAGGTTGTTGGGAGTTTAGGATAAGTTTGAAACACTTACCTAAGCTCGGAAGTAAGTTTTCCTTCTTTTGCTCTTTAATACTGGTTCGGATATGAGCATGTGTAATTCATGTTTTGGTCGTAAACATGGTTTGATTAACTTACTGGAAATGCATGATTTTAAGTACATATGCAGGGGTTTAAAAGTAAAAGAAATGCTAGTGAGCATTGGTTTTCATTCCAGTCGGGAATGGTGTTATTGCTTTGGCAATGTGATTGCATATGTGGTGGTTTTGTAAATATTATATTGGCTATGTGACATGATGAGAAAACATTCGGATATAGTTGGCATGCCATAGGATGAAGTGCACTATAATATGTTAAAAATTGATCGTGGTTAAAAATTGATCTTATGGTCAAAAAGGGTGTTATATATTGCGGTCGGCAAGGGTGTCGTATCATGCGGACGACATGGTATGGGTCATGGTAGTGGACGACTATCATGGGAGATCCGTATATCTAAAATGTAAAGTTAACAGTTGGTTACTTAAAGATTAGCGATCGGCTAATCAAGGAAAGAGGTCATCTATCCTGGGTTTTGAATTTAAGTGTTGCACTTATTTTGTAATGCTTTGGAATTTAAACATGGTTTTGTATATAATGCTTTGGAATCTAAGCATGGTTTATAATGCTTTGTAATTTAAGCATGGTTTTGTATATAATGCTTTGGAACTTAAGCATGGTTTTGTATATGATGCTTTGGGAATTTAAGCATGTGGAATATAATGTTTTGCATATAGTCGATATGCATGTTTGAATTGGAATCATTGGAACTTGCTTAGGTCGCAAGCATGGTTTGAAAGCAAGTGTTTAGTTTTCAAGGGTTATAATGCATCATTGTTTTAAAGAGCATCCTCACTAAGCATGTGTGCTTACGCTCTCTTTTTCCTAATGATGCAGAGCATTGAAGTTTTGCGGTTGCAAAGGCAAGGCTAAAGTGATCCTAAGACAAGACTACTTTGAGTATGAACTTGGTTTATGTTTTCGGTTATTAAGGCAATGTGTTCGCCATATATTGGGGATTCATATTTCTATTTTTTCATGAGTTTTAAGCACGAGTAATGCTGGATTTTTATGGTTTGTTGATGATGATTGAGCTTTAGTGTATCTTTCCTATGTTGTTGCTAGCCTAGTGCTAGGGTATGCATCTAGTTGATTTTGATTGATTGCCATGATTTGTTGATTCAAGCAAGTTTGGTATGATGCTATAAATGTGCAAGCATGTGAAGTATTCCTTAATTGTATCAGATGTGAGTTTTGGATGTTTGGTGAAATGATATTAGGATGTATGCCTATAGGATGTCTTGTGTAGTGTAAATGCCATGAATGGTTGTTGAATCTGAGATGCTTTGGTTGGTAATGTATCTTAGTAACGTTGTATAAGTGTTTGAAGCATGTTGGAGTGTTTTTGTTATCATCAAAGTGTGTTTAGACAACAATTTGGGACATTACAGGTTTAGGCGTACCGGTACGGGTGTCCCTGTTTCGATACGGGTAAGCCATTTCAGGTTCGGTATGGGCCAAGGCAAAATTGGCTAGGGTTTCGGTACTCAGACAGGTGTTTCGATACGGTCTAATGGTTTTATGAAGGGCGTTTCGATATGCGGGGGCGTATCAAAACAAAAATTGGCTACTGGAATTCTAGTTATTTAAATAACGAGGGAGTATCAAAACACCCCTTCGACCCTACCGAGACGGTGGCGGTTAAATCTGTTATTTGGGTTTTTTTTGAAGCTCTGTTTTCTTACGTTTTGGTCCCTGAGTTTTGTGAATGCAATTGTATGAGTTTGGGTGATTGTAATGATCTAAAATTTGACATGTAAGCATGGAATTGGACTAATTGAGGATTGGTAACTTTAATTTCAGTATTAGTTCCTAAAATTGTTAGTTTTGCAATTTAGTCCCTAGAATGTATGTTATGCAATTGAAGGCCTTTCCATGATCCGTTTTCTTTGGTTTTTCACCCCCTTTATGCATGCACACTTATGATTATAATATGCATCTAGATAAGATAAAAGAAAAAAATGGACTGGTTTTCGTAATCTTTCTCTGGTTTGCTTTAGCAAACCTAATGTAGTTCTCTCGGTTCGGTCGGGCGTCTAGGTCGGGTCGATGGGGTTATATTTGTTGGTATCAGAGCCAGGTTTTTGAAAATATGGGATGTTGTTGTTTGATTATTTAGTGATGTGTGAAACGCTCGGTGATTATGTGTTTGTTCAGTGATTGTTTAATATCATGTTGGGGTATGATTTGGGAACACATTGCCTATTACTGAGGTTTTAAAATGTTTTATAAGGTTGTCTTGGATCCTTGCCTGACTTTAATGTGTTTTGATGCTTTTGTTAGCATGGTTCGACGTGAGACGCATTCGATGGCTAATAATGTGAGAGTTGAGTAGAATAATGTTGAGGAAGGGAATCCCCCTAATGTTTTACCTTTGCCTCCTCCGTTGGTTCCTCCTTTCAATGTTGGGGTGGAAGGTGTACCTCAGGCTCCTCATGTGCCAGTTCTTGGTGATTTGACTCCGTTAATCCAAGCGATGACTGGAGCGTTTTAGGCAGCGATAGATGGAGTGCAAGCACAAGTACCAGCACCTACTGTGGTGGGTAATCAAGGTTTACCCTTGGAGCGTCTTCAAAGTTTGGGAGGTAAAGAATTTTAGGGTTTGAGTCCTGAGGCAGTCGAGGGGTGGCTAGAGAAAACAATTCACATTCTGAACCAGATAGGTTGTAATGAGGAGTGCAAGTTGGGTTGCACTATGTCACTGTGTAAAGTGATGCATATCATTGGTGGGTGACCACAATTGCTGGTATTCCTGAGGCAGATGTGACTTGGGAGCTCTTTTGGAGAGCTTTCAAGAGAAAGTATCTTGGTATGCAGTACTTGGATATGAAAAAGCGTGAGTTTATGTCGCTATCTTAAGGAGGCATGTCGGTTTTTGATTATGAGGGACATTAAGACTTATCTCATGGTTACGGATTACACAGATTTTGATGTGTTGGTCAACCATGCTAAGGATATTGAGCAGTCCTTAGGTTCATCAGTTCAGGTCACGGGTGCTAGCTTGGGTAAGAGAGTGGCTGATTCTAGCTATTTTGGGAGGCAGAATAGGAGGTTCAGGGATAAGAGGCATAAGCCAGACCACAGGTGTGGTGATGGTGTCGGTCAGGGTAACCTAGGAGTTCATTTTGTAGCTAAGTGTGAGCTCCGTGGTAGACGTCACAAGGGTGCGTGCTGGGGAATACCTTGAGCTGTTGGATTTATGGATCTCTTGATCACATGAAGCGTGATTGTCCTCGGGCTACGAGGGATGCACTGGTTCATGTTGTTGTACCTGCTAGGGGCCGAGGTCGTGGTAGAGGTAATTTCTAGAGGCGTGGGGATGGTCAGAGAGTTGTAGCTCATGCTGTTGCAGTGCGATCAGAGAATGGTGGGCCAATTCAGATCTATGCTCATCGCGAGGGTCGCCATGACACGGATGTGATCACAGGTAACTTTACTTTGCAATCCTTTTCATTGTTATCTTTGATAGATTCAGGGTCTACTCATTCATACATTTTGAGTGAACATGCATCTTTGTTGAGTGTTCCTGTTGAGATCCTTGATGTTTGCATGTTAGTAACTAGTTTCTTTGGTGAGACGGTTACCACTAGAAAGTTGTATAGACGATGTCCCTTGGTTGTGCAAAGTCATGAGTTTGCTGCGGATCTAAGGAGTTACCATTCCATGGTTTTGATGTCATCTTGGGTATGGATTGTTGAGTGAGCACAAGGAAGTCGTGGATTATGAATCTAAAAGGATTTCTTTAAGGTTAGCCGATGATTATGAAGTTGTGGTGGTTGGTGAGAATGTGAAGTTCTTGTCCAATGTTGTCTTGGCTACTCGGGCGGAAAAGATGATGCAAGGATGTTGCCTAGCTTATTTGGCAATTGTGATGAATCTTGAGGCTAAAGGTGTCCGGGTGCAGGACATTCGGGCTGTTTGTGATTTTTTAGAGGTTTTCCCTGAAGAGTTACCGAGTTTACCGCTGAATAAAGAGGTAGAGTTCGATATCAAGACGTACGTAGGTACGACGCCGGTGTCCATTGCTCCTTATAGGATAGCACCAAAGGAATTGAAAGAGTTAAAGTCACAGCTTCATGAGTTGTTAGATCATGGGTTCATCTGACCGAGTATTTCTCCTTAGGGTGCTCCGGTTCTCTTTGTAAAAAAGAAGGATGGTATGATGCGTATGTGCATTGATTACCGTCAGTTGAATAAGCTAACAGTGAAGAACAAGTATCCTCTACCGAGAATTGATGATTTGTTTGATCTGTTTTATAGGGTAGCGGTGTTCTCTAAGATTGATCTCAGATCGGGGTATTATTAGTCGAAGGTTAAGGATGAAGATGTGCATAAAACCGCGTTTTGTACGAGGTACGGGCATTATGAGTTTTTGGTCATGCCTTTTGGTTTGACAAATGCCCTGACTGTGTTCATAGACATGATGAATAGGGTGTTCCATGAATATCTTGATCAATTCGTGGTGGTGTTTATAGATGATATTCTTGTGTACACTTGTACTGAGGAAGAACATGATCGGCATTTGCGGAATGTGTTGCAGGTTTTGAAGGATTGTGTTTATAGATGATATAGTTGGCATGCCATAGGATGAAGTGCACTATAATATGTTAAAAAATCGATCATGGTTAAGAATCCCTGTGGTAAACAGTCGACTACTCGGATTATAATGTTGTCACTTGGGCTGAGCGATCGGTTCCCCTTATTGATGTTGATCTTACGGTCGACAAGGGTGTTGTATCATGCGGACGGCATGGTATGGGTCATGGTAATGGTCGACTATCATGGGAGATCCGTGTATCCGAAATGTAAAGTTAACAGTCGGTTACTTAAAGATTAGAGGTCGGCTAATCAAGGATAGAGGTCGTCTATCCGGGGTCACTATAAATGCCAATATATGAGAATTCAAATGTTGCACTTATTTTGTAATGCTTTGGAATTTAAGCATGGTTTTGTATATAATGCTTTAGAATTTAAGCATGGTTTTGTATATAATGCTTTAGAATTTAAGCATGGTTTTGTATATAATGTTTTGGAATTTAAGCATGGTTTTGTATATAATGCTTTGGAACTTAAGCATGGTTTTGTATATGATGCTTTGGGAATTTAAGCATGTGGAATATAATGTTTTGCATATGGTTGATATGCTTGTTTGAATTGGAATCATTGGAACTTGCTTAGGTCGCAAGCATGGTTTGAAAACAAGTGTTTAGTTTTCAAGGGTTATAAATGCATCATTGTTTTAAAGAGCATCCTCACTAAGCATGTGTGCTTACGCTCTCTTTTTCCTAATGATGCAGAGCATTGAAGTTTTGGGGCTGCAAAGGTAAGGCTAAAGTGATCCTAAGACAATACTACTTTGAGTATGAACTCGGTTTATGTTTCTGGTTATTAAGGCAATATATTCGCCATATTTTGGGGATTTGTTTTTCTATTTTTCCATGAGTTTTAAGCATGAGTAATGCTGGATTTTTATGGTTTGTTGATGATGATTGAGCTTGAGTGTATCTTTCCTATGTTGTTTCTAGCATAGTGCTAGGGTATGCATCTAGTTGATTTTGATTGATTGCCATGATTTGTTGATTCAAGCAAGTTTGGTATGATTCTATAAATATGCAAGCATGTGGAGTATACCTTAATTGTATCAAATGTGACTTTTAGATGCTTGGTGAAACGATATAAGGATGCATGCCTATAGGATGTCTTGTGTAGTGTAAATGCCATGAATGGCTGTTTAATCTGAGATGCTTTGGTTGGTAATGTATCTTAGTAATGTTGTATAAGTGTTTGAAGCATGTTGGAGTGTTTTGGTTATCATCAAATTGTGTTTAGATAGCAATTTGGGTTATTATAGGTCCAGGTGTACCGGTACGGGTGTCCCTGTTTCAGTATGGGTAAGCCATTCCAGACTTAGTGTACCGGTACGCGGGCAGCTATTTCGGTACGGGCCAAGGCAAAATTGGCTAGTGTTTCGGTAATTGGGAGGCGTTTCGATATGGTCTAATGGTTTTATAAAGGGCGTTTTGATATGCGGGGGCGTATCGGAACAAAAATTGGGTACTGGAATTATAGGGTTTTAAATAACAAGGGCATATCGAAACACCCCTTTGACGGTACCGATACAGTGGAGGTTAAATCTGTTATTTGGGTTTTTCTGAAGTTCTATTTTCTTACGTTTTGTTCACTGAGTTTTGTGAATGCAATTGTATGAGTTTGGGTGATCGTAATGATCTGAAATTTGACATGTAAGTATGGAATTGGACTAATTGAGGATTGGTAACTTTAATTTCAGTATTGGTTCCTAAAATTGTCAATTTTGCAATTTAGTCCCTAGAATGTGTGTTATGCAATTGAAGGCCTTTCCATGATATGTTTTCTTTGGTTTTTCACCCGCTGCAAGCATGTACACTTAGGTTTTATAATATGCATCTAATAAGATAAAAGAAAAAAATGGACCAATTTTTGTAATCTTTCTCTGGTTTGTTTCGGCAAACCTAATATAGTTCTCTCGGTTCGGTCGAGCGTCTAGGCCCAGTCGAGGGGGTTACAATGTTAATGATGTGTTTTTGGTTGAACCAAGTATGGGAATCATATGCTTTAATATTCCATGATATGCAAATATTGATTTCATACTTATGTTTGAGTTTTGGATGCATGATCAAAACTTGAATGGCATGTATAAATGTTAGATAGTATACTTGGTTAACGTCAAGCCTTAATTTACATTTTGAGCATGTTGGTTTTATGCAATTAGGAAGCATGCCTCTAGCTTGGGTGTTGATGGTGGATAATGCATGATTTTTGGTTCTCATGTGCTTTGAAGTATGCTTTGTATGTGGTATATGTTTAGGAAGCATGTTAGATTGATTAAAGCATGTTTGGTGTCATTTAGTGTCGAAAAACCAAGCAAATAGGCAGTATATGTCTACTAGTACTGGTACGGTACCCTCTGTATCGATACATAGGTTCTGGTAATGATTTGATGTATGATTTTTAAGCATCTTACCGATACCAAATTAAGCTACTAGAATCACCGTATCAGTACAGAGTTCTGAGTACAAGTACGCACCACCACCGTATCAGTACAGGGTCTCGTGTAACGATACGCACGGTAGTTTTGACTGTTGGAATCATGCTATAGTTTAGATTCTTTGCAAAATGGTCACTAAATATTCATATATCAATTGGATGAACCATTTGATCTAAAAATTTACATGATAGCATGAAATATGATTAATTAACTATTGGTAACTTGAAATTTGAATAAGTCATTGTATTTATTTAGTTTTACAATTTGGTCCTTAAAATACATGAACTTGTGATTGGTGCATTTTTAGTGTCTATTTCAAATGTAACTTGAACCGCTGCTTGTATGTACACCATATGACTTAATTTTGCTTCGAGATAAGATAAAACAAAAATATAGGTTTAATTCAAGTAAATGAGTTTTGGTTCACTTCGACAAACCAATGTGATTGTTTTGGTTCGAGTCTAGCGACTAGGCCGAGTCGAGGGGTTATAGAAGGATTATCAGTAACCACAAGTTTTTTCAGCCAAATCCAAGGTACTTTGGTCCTTTAGTTTTTTAATACTACTACTTGTCACCCATTGACTTCCACATTGGAGCCACAAAATGTTACTCAGGCACTTAAATATCCATTTTATAGACAAGCTATGCAAGACCAATTTACTGCCTTGATGTTAAACCATATGTGGGATCTTATTCCAGGTTTAACCAATCTGTAGTAGGGTGGAAATGGGTGTTCCACGTGAAACGACGTTCTGATGGCTTTGTTTATTGATGCAAAGCCAAAATAGTAGCAAATGTGCATTCTCAAGAAGATGGTCGAGGTTATTTTGAGGCTTTTAGTCCTATGATGAAACCTATTACTGTGTGTATTATCTTCACTCTTGTTCTCCATCATTCGTGGCCTGTCAAGTAGCTTGATGTTAATAATGTCTTTTTAAATGGTACCTTACATGAGGAAATCTATCTAGAACAACCTCTAGGATATGTTGACTCTACAAACACGTCTCATATTATTCGGTTATGTAAGACCTTATATGGACTAAAGCAGGAACTTTGGGCATGGTTTATTGAACTCTCTAAATTTCTAATTCGATTTGGTTTGAGGAAATCAAAGGCTGATACATCACTCTTCATCTATAATGCCAATGGGGTCATTGTGTACTTTCTAGTATATGTGGATGATATTGTGCTTACTGTTAATGATATTAACTTCATTGCTCACTTCACCAACTTGTTATATACGAGGTTTGTTTTGAAGGATATGAGCTTGCTTAGTCACTTTCTTAGCATTGAGGCTATTTCTAATTCAACCGGTTTGTTTCTTTTTCAAGCGTAATACATCTCAAACATCTTGACTCAATTTTATATGGAAAATGCCAAGGTAACTTCCACTCTTATGTCTTCCTCTAACAAACTACCTCCGACTGAGTCATCCACAACACTAGATCTTTAGTTATCGATAATTACTTGCACTTCTTTTGTATCTCACACTTACTTGTCCAGATATTGCCTTTGCTGTAAACCGACTGTCAAAATACATGCATGGTCCTTCACTTGGGCATTGGACAACAACTAAACGCATCATGCGTTATCTAAAAGGTACATTATGCCATGGTATTCTTTTTTGCTCGGCATCTTCCCTATATCTCACTGCATTTGCCGATGCAGACTGGGGTGGAGCGTTCACAAACAGTAGATCCACTACGGAATATGCTATTTATCTTGGTTCCAATCTCATCTCATGGAAGTTAACTTCTTATAAAATTGTCTCTCGTTCCTCCATAGAAGCTGAATACCGTGATACGGCAAATGCAACTGCTGAAGTACTTTGGGTTCAACATCTACTTCAGGAAATTGTTGTAGCATTAAGCAAACTGCCATCTCTCTTTTATGAAAATATCAGTGCCACATATGTTTGCACAAATCCAGTCTTTCATTCTCGTATGAAGTATCTTGCACTTGATTACTTCTTTGTTCGCGAATTATTTGTTGCTAGATCACTACTTGTTCAACACATCCTATCCAAAGCTCAAATTGTAGACACTCTCACCAAATCGCTTGGATGAAATCTTTTTCTTTATTTTCAGTCCAAGATTGGTGTCTCCGATGGATCCTCTATCATGTGGGGGCGTATTTAAGATAATGATTAGATTTGATTCTCTAATCTTTACCAATCCAACTTTACCTTGTATAGACCTTTGACTTCCCTTATACAATCTTACCTTGTGTAAACTTTTGCTTTCTTTATCTTTGTATAATTAGGCCTTCTTGTAATCCTTTTTATACTCATCACTTGTAAGTGTTATAATTCATCAATAATAAAAATCCTTTGCATCTGTATTCCTAAATATTTATTTTAATGATCTTTTATGGATTTAATGAAGATTAATTGTGAAATCGAGTTTTGGGAGAACAGTGACAAAATCTTGATTTGCAGTTGAAACCTAATTGATTTTGGTTGGGTTATGAAGTTTCTTTATGGGTTAGATATAATCTAAACAATTTTGTGAATTAATTCCAAAATTTAATTAATTGATTGAATTAACATAGGTGTTCTTCAGAATTTTGAGTTAATTGATGGTGATATGGATTCTTAAGTATTAGCTACTAGTTTAGGAAGATTTAAAATGATATTTGAGGTTGAGAATGATGAGTACTTAAAATTATATGCTGAGTTGAGGTTTGTATGTGATTAGATGTCATTTTGATGGATTTTTGATATTTTCGGAAGCGTTTAAGTTAGCGTTCTGATTAGTAATTGAATGTTGGAGCATTTGTGTTGATTTTGATGTCAAAATATGTTGTGGATTGAGTTGTAGAGCAATAGGAGTTGGTTCTGGAGGCTTCGCATTGATTTCGGCAATTGCGAACAACTATTGGCAAAGCTTCAGCAACAAAGCTAAAGTGAGTCAGTGAGTGCAAATTTATTTTAGTTTTCAAACAAGGTTTGAATTAAAATTTTGGGAGTTTGGTTTAAGCCTAACAAGCTTATTCAAGCTCGGAGTAAGTTTCCTACTTTTTTATGTTGCCTTGAATAATGTTTTTTGTATATGCTCTGATTTGTTATATGCATATAAAAGCAGCAAGTAAATGGAATTATCTGATTATATTGGCTTGTGACAATTAAAAATTAAGGTTATATATAGTTGGCGTGTCATAGGATAAAAGTAATCTATATATTTTAAAAGTTTCTAATGGACTTATAGTCTAATCGCTCGATCATCATTATTTGTATATATTTCGCAAAGTTGGGTGACCATAGTCATTGATTTGCAAGGTCGAGTGACTGCATTCATTTGTTGAATGTGAATCGTAAGGTCTAGTGACTAATGGCTATGGAATATATAAGTTCGTTTTGATGGGATGGGGACCTAAGCTCACATTTTGAAAGTTCGATCTGTGTATCTGATGATTTTGAATATATGTGAGGTCACAATTAAATATGTCAATATAACATATTTGTATAATATGTTGGATTCGATTATATGTATTTTGGAAAATTTTGAATTGAGATCATGTTGTAACCCCCTAGACCCGCCCATACGTTACACGTAAATCTAGAATGTCACATTCGGGTTATAAAGGCGACCCACTATAAAAAGCTAGATAAAATTCTTGTTCTTTTAAAATAACTAAAACATAAAATAATATTTGCTTAAACCACCATTATAGAAAATCCCTTATACATATCAGAAAACTTTCAAAAAATTAAATTACAACTCAAACATTAAAAATAAAACTCGACATACATGCTCACTATTTACATAAATACCATACTCCGCAAGCCAAATCGAGGAAACTCCCATCGGTGACATCGATTCATCGAAATATGAACATCTATTTTTTTTACCTGTAATGGTAAGACAACATGAGCTTGGAAAAGCTCAGTAATACAGAACTACCAGATGATGCTATATGCAACAATCAGGTATAAGGTTAATCATAACTATTATGATGAGTTAGTATCAACATGTTTCGGACATAAACTATAATTCATAACGTTGTTACGCTTGAAAGTAACGAAGTCATTTCTGATTCAATTTCCTGAATACTAGACAAGATATCTATAACCTAGATTATCATAGGGGAAAATAGATTGCCAGAATTGAGATAGAAAATATAGTGTGTTCCATCAATTACTGATCAAGAGTGATGAATAGAATGTTTCCAACAATTGAAGAGTTTTGACAGGGGCAAAAAGGGACAAGGAATGTTTAATATCAACCTAGCTTCCCTCCAACCGTACTCCGATATACAGTTCCCCAGAACTGTATCCATAAGGTCTTACCCTAGGCCCATTAGACATAGGTGCCAACCTAATGGGACGCCTTAGGACCATAAGGAATTACCCAAGCCGAATCATCGGAACCTACCCAAGGGGTTACCTTGAGTCCATAAGGATTTACCAGCGTTGAACCTGCAAAGACTTCAATACATATCCCAGAAGTATCCCAAATTAAATATTTTGGTGAAGACAGACGGAATGAGAAAAACAATAATCATACATATATTTCCAGAGTATTAGAAACTAGAGAGCATGTTTTCAGATCACACATAGCGGTATATTTTTAGACAGACATGATTCATGGTTTGGATTAAAGATCTTTGATAATTACAGATGGAATATACTGAACTTTAGTCCATGGTATACTGATTTTAGAATGAAATAACTTATTCGAAGAGTCCGATAATCATCTTCTTCATCCAGGTGCTAAGGGATTTTTGTACCTCATGGTCATTCAAAAATTCGGGTATATCATGATTATGCAAGAATTTGGGTATATTGGGATAAATTCATGATTTTGAGTAGGTCATGATCAGATATGATTTCTGGTATATCAGATTTATTCAAGATTTTAAATATACTCGGAGAGTGCCAGACAATTTGCTCATAAGGGCATTTGGTAATTCAACCCAAGAAGGGTAAAACTAAACTCACAATGTACGTGATTTTAAGCGGCTAATTTGACTTTCACAATTATTCACTTTAACCATAACCCATATTAATGCGGTTCTTAATGTTCTGACAGATACGACTCACGAGCGTTCTTTCCTTAGTACTAACAACATTATAAGTTGAACCGATCACCATCATATTCATACTGACCTTCCACCGCGTAGTCGAACATGTCTTTATATTCGATAAACCAATTTTACAGTAGTATTTGAGATAACCAACATTTTAGATTTGGTTCCTCAACCTTTAGGAACTATACAGTTATCACACTTTATCGGAATTAAGACTTATCAAGGGTATACACTTATGCCACGATATGAGGGTAATCTAATTATTTTAGGGGTCATGGATATCATAGTCATTGAAAGTTTTGGTGCTCAAATATATTTTGGTCATTACAGACATTTTGGCTTATCTTCAGTCTTTTGAATATTTTATTCATTTCTAAAACTCAAGGGCATATTCGTTATTTTAGAAAACTTAGCAAATTCGGTGCTTGAAAATATTTTAGTCAATTCGTTCACTTATATCAACTCAAAATTCTGAAGTACTTCTAATATTTTTATCTTCAAAGTTTATCCATAATTCGATATAAATCCCAACAATTTGCTATCTCATATATTAAAATCATGATATCAAATTCTTTTCCACATAGTTCAAAAATTTCAGGTAATGTAATTATTTTAATCAGAACACGTGTAAATTATAGATCATTTCCTTTGTTGGGAGCATAATTGTTATTCTTACATCTCAAGGGCAATTTTGCCATTTCATATCCAATTATTTCAGACATTAACTCTATTAACATAAACAATCAGGATTGGAGATTTACCAATTAGTAATTATCTACTAAACTCAGAAGTCATCTCAATTATCAAACTTTTTATTCGAATAATTGATCTCGTCTAGATTACCATTCTTATACTTCGTAATAGATTTGACTTATTCAAGGCTAATAGTACACTTAATCATAACAGTTCATATATTAACCAAATACCATCAGGTTTCATGAAGCATGCAAGAGGTAGTAAAGTAACCTTGATTTTGATCTACAATGATCGATCCATAATACTCTATTCTAACAATTTCGAACCCGAATTTGACGTCCCTTAGCCTCTCGAATCCAAAGATGCGTGAATACATTCAATTAATAGAATCCATAATCAGACTTTGCTCACAAGCACAAAAACTGAATACTTGAATACATACACAAGTTCGAGTTCAAGGTCAGATTTGGAGGATTTTGAGTTAGAATTTTGTGAAACATACTTCAAAATTGGACTCAGGGTGTCAAAAAACATAAAATAAGAGTTTTCAAAAATTTTGAATTTTGGTCAAAGTTAATGATCAACGGTCAGGTCAATGGTCAACGCTGACGTCAGCTCAATGTTTAATGCTGACAACATCGAGTTAACTTGGGTCAGGTTGACTCTATTACTAAGTTGACTAGGACTGATTTGACTCGGTGAGTCAACTCGGTCGAGTTTGGGTTACTAGGTCGGGGTCGGGTCAACGGTTCGAGTTCAGGTCAACGGGTCAGGTTCATGTCGGGCAAATTGGGTCAATTTGAGTTAGGCAGACCAGGTGTGGCTAGACCGGTACAATACTAGATCGGCCCGGTTCAAGGGTCACCTTTCAGGGCGGCCGAAAATTGCCATGGACGGTGCCTGTACCCCACGCGCTGCCCAAATCGACTGAAAAATGGCCTAAAAGGTAGATTATGATGAGTACATTCTAAAAACTTAAACAAATTATCAAAATAAGGTCGAAAAGTCACTAAAACTTACCCCCAAACGTGTAAAATCGATCAAAAATCATGTAACTCTAACGAGACTTTCCCAGCATCAAGTGGACGATTAACCATAGGGTTTTAACTCAGCTCAGCCTGAGGAACATAACAATGGCTTTATCTTAGCACCACAACGTCGGACGACGATAGAATTGGACAAAAAATAGCAACAAACAAGGGTTTTGGTCGAACCTTCGAGACCACTTTCATGGCGAACGGTGGGGTAATTTTCCGTGTGGCTGATGGCGATGGCTTCATAGTGTGAAGGCGACTCGAAAGACAATGATAGTGCACGCTACAGGCCAACGGTGAGGGAGATTGAAGGCCCGATCGGGTAGGTGAAGAGGTAGGGGATTTTCTGGAAATTCTTTAATTTGATAAGGCAATTATAAGGCAGTGAAGGTCGATTGGTTGGCTATATTAAAAATTGGCCTATGCAATTAAGGCATAAGCTAAAAGAATATTTGGAAGAACTTATCATCAAGAGCTACTTAACTCAGATGGCTACGTTACCATCCTTGACAGCCTAAGGTTGTGGTTTCAATTCCCATAACCAACAACCTTTCAACATATCCACATTTTTTTACTTAGCCAAAATTTTCAAGGGTGTTACACATGTTGTTGGTAGAAAAGTTATTTCATGATATGGTAGTAGAATGCCTATGTTACTATTTTAGAATGCATTTTAGCTTTATATTCATTTTGGTGTTTTTGATTCCTAATGGTATGGTGCTATGCAATAATAGGAAACATGCATCTAAACTTCATGTCTATCTACCATCAATGTTGTAATGTGCCATGTGAATGTTTGATCAAGTGTGTTATATGTTGGTAATGAAAGGACCGCTGGTACACCCCATGGCGCAGCAGAAAATTTATTCTAGCGATCTCACCAGTGATCCATGTACGTTTAATCGAAAGTGGGAAGAAGGATGCAGAAAACTACCTTAGTTCGTCTGGAAAAAGGTAGAAGAGAACAAAGATGCAACCACGATCACGCGTTTTGAATCCTTAGTCGCAACGAAAATGTCTTGACCTCTACTCAGTTCACCCGGTTGCAAGCAAATAATTTTCATCTCTAAACTGTTTAGAGAATTTCATGAAAAACATAAGTGGTTGCTAGACCCTTATGTTCCTTTTATAATACAAATAACCCTAATTCAACTTGATTAGAGTTGTTGACTATTTCTGAATTTCATGCATTAAAGAGTTATAATTACATTTAATTACTCTCCATTAATGTTTATCCTTTGAATTCAGAATAATTTAAATTCTATATATATCAAATATATATAAACTTTAAATTCGAATAATCAAAATCTATATATATCAAAATACACATAAATTTTAATTATATCTTCATTTATGTACAACAACTTTGTACGTGTATTATTCGTTTAACATTTGCTTGATCAAACTATAGGGTGTGACCCTGTAGGTTCTTGTAACATTAGTAGTAAATATTAGAACAATTCTAATATTACAAACAATGAATGACGTCTAGCAATGTATCATTTTCACCTAAGTTACAAGAAGTCATGATTCGACATAACCTCTATGTGATTAACCCTCTTTCTTGCATTACATCATTTTGTCCTTTATATCTAGACTGGACACAAGTCATGGAATAGTCACACTTGTATTGTCCATCTAATGTTTCTTGATATCTTGAGTAGAAAAACAAACGAATAATTTATGATATCTCATATCAGCTTATTCGAGCATGGCCATGCGTTTCTAGTCTCACTCGATCAAGTGGCCTGTGATATTACTCCTATTACGTAGGAGGGACAAATCCTATGTTGATCACCTAAATCTCACTACATAGATTGTGGCATGTCCAATATCAGTCTTTATGATGCAACCAGTTACGACACACTTTTAACTATATAAAAACATGAGACTATAGATGTCGAGATAATAATGATCTCAAGTCTGAGGATCATACAATTAGTTATCACTATGAACATGTTTGTGACTGTCACATAATAATCCAAGAAACGTGCTCATAACGGGTCATTCCAGTATGTTGTTCTCTAAAACATACTCATGTATTGATTTTGACATCTCCATGGCAATGACAACACTTTGCCATCAATCACCTACACAATAGCCTTTAATGTATTATCATTGTCCAAGGCTACGATAATACTTGGCTATGGACCTTTTAAGAATAATCATATTATTCTATGGACTTTATTATCATACAACTTATATATAAGAACACAGAAATATAACCTAAAATAATAAATGGCAATGCCTTAATAGAACTGGTAAAGTAAGTATGTGGTTACAATCATCTCATGATTGGTCTTTGGGCATACTCTAACAATCTCCCACTAGCACTAAGACCAATCACTCATATATCTAATGCCGAGTGACTCAGTAAGACGATCATGCTTCTGCTGTGTCAGAGGCTTGGTTAGTGTGTCAGCAATATTATCATCCGTGTGTACTCTGCATATTTCCACATCTCCTCGATCAATGATATCTCAAATGAGATGAAAGCGCTTGATAATATGTTTGGATCTTTGGTGAGATCTGGGTTCCTTACTTGTGCAATGGCTCTATTGTTGTCACAACGGAGTTCCACGACATCTGATATGCTGGGAACAACCCCTAGTTTAGAAATGAACTTCTTGATCCAGACATCTTCTTTTGTTGCTTCACTGGCTGCAATGTATTCAGCCTCTGTTGTAGAATCATCTACTGTATCTTACTTTGAACTTTTCCAGCTCACAGCACCTCCATTAAGGCAAAACACAAAACCCGATTGCGATCGTGAATCATCCTTATCAGTTTGGAAGCTAGCATCAGTGTAACCTTTTACACTAAGCTCTTCCTCACCTCCATATATAAGGAATGTATCCTTAGTTCTTTTTAAGTACTTAAGGATGTTTTTAACTGCAACCCAATGACTTTCACTGGGATTTACTTGATACCGACTCATCATGCTTAAAGCATACAATACATTTGGATGAGTACATATCATGACATATATGATAGAACCAATATCCGAAGTATATGGAATCTTATTCATTCGTTCTCTCTCTTGTAAGGTTGAAGGACACATTTCCTTCGAGAGTGACACGCCATGTCTCATAGGTAGAAATTCGTTCGTGGATTCATCCATGCTGAACCTTTTTAAAACTTTGTCTAAATATGTACTCTGGCTCAAACCTAGGAGTCGTCTTGATCTATCTCTATAGATTTTAACTCCTAAGATATATATTGCCTCGCCCAAATCTTTCGTAGAAAAACAACTTCCTAACCAAGTCTTTATAGACTGTAAGGTAGGTATGTCATTTCCTATGATTAGTATGTCATCTACATACAATATTAGGAATGAAACAATGCTCCCACTAGCCTTTTTATAAGCACAAGGCTTATCTTCGTTTCTTATAAAACCAAACTCTTTGATAGCGTCGTTAAAATGAAGATTCTAGCTTTGAGAAGCTTGCTTTAATCCATAAATGGATCTTTGCAGCTTGCAAATCTTTCCAGCATCTTTTGGATCGACAAAACCTTTTGGTTGTGTCATATACACATCCTCTTCAAGTTTCCCATCAAGGAAAGTAGTTTTGACATCCATTTGCCATATTTCATAATCATAGAATACAGTTATCGCAAGCAAGATCCAGATGGATTTAAACATAGCAACAGGAGAAAAGGTTTCATCATAGTCTATACCATGAATTTGTCAAAACCCTTTAGCGACCAATCGCCCTTTGTATGCTTGTACATTACCATCCATGTTGGTTTTCTTCTTAAAACCCCATTTGCACCTAATAGGTTTAACCCCTTCAGGTGGTTCAACCAAAGTCCATACTTGGTTTTCTGGCATGGAATCCATCTCAGACCTCATGCCTTCAAGCCATTTCTTAGAGTCTGGGATCGACAATGCTTCTTGATAAGTCCTAGGCTCGTCTTGATCCATAACAAGAACATCACCATGAGTGGTAACGAGAAATCCATATCTCTCAGGTAAATGGCGTTCTCTTAAAGATCTTCGCAGTGGTTGTGTTTCTAAATTGGTTGATCGTTCCTCAACAACTTGTGGAACTCGATTTTGTTCAATCTCTGGTTCATTGATCTCTTGTTCTTGAACTTCTCCGATTCTACATTTCTACCATTCCCTTTCTTGGAGAGAAATTCTCTTTCGAGAAAAACTCTCATTCGAGCAACAAACACTTTGTTCTCGATAGGATTGAAGAAATAACACCATTTAGTTTCTTTAGGATATCCTACAAATATGCATTTTTGAGATTTGGGTTTGAGCTTTGTAGATATCTGATGTTTGACATAAGCTTCGCAGCCCCAAATCTTCATAAAAGACATACTAGGATGTTTCTCAGTCCATATCTCATATGGTGTCTTTTGAACCGATTTAGATGGAACACAATTTAGTGTGAAAGCAGTTGTCTCAAGTGCATGTCCCCAAAAAGAAGTCAGAAGATTGCTAAGACTCATCATCGATCGAACCATGTCTAACAAAGTTCGATTCCTCCTTTCAGAAACCCCATTCCACTGTGGTGTACCAGGTGGTGTAAGTTGTGAGACAATCCCACATTGTTTCAGGAGTTCATCAAACTCTAAGCTCAAATATTCTCCACCTCAATCTGATTGAAGTACTTTAATAGTTTTGCCTAATTGGTTATGTACTTCATTCTTGAACTCTTTGAACTTTTCAAGGGCTTCAGATTTATGGTGCATGAGGTAAACATACCCATACCAACCGAAATCATCAGTGAAAGTAATGAAGTATTGGAAACCCCCTCTAGCTTGTGTATTCATTGGCCTACATACATCACTATGTATTAATCTCAATAAATCACTTGCTCTCTCACCTTTACTATTAAAGGGAGCCTTAGTCATTTTTCCCAATAAGCAAGATTCGCATACATCAAATTGTTTGAAAACAAATGAATATAAAATTCCATCTTTATGGAGCTTTGATATACATTTCGCACTTATCTAGCCTAAACGACAGTGCCAAAGATAAGTTTGAGTTGAGTCGTTTGTTTTTGATCTTTTATTATTTATGTTATAAATGGAATTATCCTGATCTAAAATGCAAATGCCATTAACCAGTTATGCCGATCAATAAAAAACATTACTGAGATAAGATGAACAACAATTATTCTTAATAATTATCTCAAAGCGTATCTTGTCCAAACAAGAAATAGAAATAATGTTCTTAGTCAAACTGGGCACAAAATAACAATCCTCTAAACATAAATCAAGTCCACTAGGTAAAGATAAAACATATGTCCCTATAGCTAATGCAACAACTCTTGCTTCATTTACAACTTGTAGGTCCATATCTCCTTTAGCCAGATTCCTTCTCTTCCGTAGTCCCTGTACAGAAGTACAAATGTGAGAACCACAACCGGTATCTCATATCAGCTTATTCGAGCATGGCCATGCGTTTCTAGTCTCACTCTATCAAGTGGCCTGTGATATTACTCCTATTATGTAGGAGGGACAAATCTTATGTTCACCTAAATCTCACTACATAGATTGTGGCATGTCCAATATTAGTCTTTATGATGCAACCAGTTACGGCACACTTTTAATTGTATCAAAACATGAGACTATAGATGTCGAGAAAATAATGATCTCAAGTCTGAGGATCATACAATTAGTCATTACTATGAACATGTTTGTGATTATCACATAATAATCCAAGAAACGTGCTCATAAGGGTCATTCCAGTATGTCGTTCTCTAAAACATACTCATGTATTGATTTTGACATCTCCATGGCAATGACAACACTTTGCCATCAATCAACTACACAATAGCCTTTAATGTATTATCGTTGTCCAAGCCTACGTTAATACTTGGCTATGGACCTTTTAAGAATAATCATATTATTCTATGGACTTTATTATCATACAACTTATATATATGAACACAGAAATATAACCGAAAATAATAAATGGCAATGCCTTAATAGAACTGGTAAAGTAAGTATGTGGTTACAATCATCTCATGTTTGGGCATACTCTAATAGGTAATTCATTATGAGCATGCTTTGGCTGTTTGGTAATATTTTTAAGTGATTCGAGTTGGCATTGCATATTCAAATATGCAATATTGTACAGGGTGTACTAGTACGGGTTCATAGCGCATCAGTACTCCCTTTTAAGATTGGGACATTTTGGTTTAGTGTGTATTGGTACACCATGTTTAGGGATCAGTACGAGCCCATTCGAACCGGCATGATAAGCCAGTACCGGTATAGAAATTGACTACTAAAATTGTAAGGGAGCCCTTATACTAGTACTGGACTTGTATACTAGTACAAACGATAGTTAATTCGGTTAATGGGTTTTTTCAAGTTTTGATTCTTTGCATTTTGGTCATTGAATATCCATGCATAAATTAAATGAGTATTTTCTATTTCTATGAGATTTTACATATTGGTCTAAAAATAAGTTTAATTTCAAAATGAATCCATTGTTTCTCAGTAAATCCTTATAGTTTTACAGATTTACATTTTGGTCCCTAAAATTATAATATGTATAGTTAACTATGATCTAGAAGTCAGCTTGACATTAAACTTTAAACGCTGCTTAATTAAAACGCATAGGGTACAACAATGCATATAGAACATGAGAAGATTTAAAATTATTCGTAATTAGGTTTTTTGGAATACAGATTCATTTCGATGAATCACTGTGACATTTATCACTCAAGTTTAATCATTCTTGGCTGGGTGATGAGCGTTACAGTCTTTTAATCTTGAGATTAAATACTTAGTCTTTTTAACTTTGAAATTAGACAATTTGATCCCTCTCACCGTTTAATCCTAATTTTCTTTCTACTTATAACGATTGGTTTTGATTTTAACTATTACTATTAGGGATGGTTATAGGTCAGGTTTTTGTTCGACCCGCACCTGAGCAAAAAATTTAACACCTCCACTTGAACTCAATTCGACATTTTATGATGCTCCACCCAACCCAAACTCGACCCAAATTTTAGACTAAAAACATAAACCCGGCCAGACATAAATAAAAATAATATTTTTTTCTTTTTTATTCGATAAAATATGGAGTTAATTAAAAAATAAAAATAGAGAGGGAGTATTATAATAATTATTCCATTTTTATTATAAAAATATGGAGAGAATTGAAAAAATATATAAAGTGATGGACATTATAGTAATTATACCTAAATATTTAGAATAAAATTAAACTATTATTTTAGATCAGTTGTTTTTCACTCTAAACCCAAACCCGAGCCAAACTCATCCTCAAAAAATTCGACCCCACCCCGATAATTTTTTTAAATCTAACCAAATAGGGTCGGGTCAAAACCCGTTAAGCCTGGGTCTAACGATCATCCCTAGTTACTATGACTAATAGTTGTAATCTAAAACTAAATTAAGTGAATTTTAAAAACAATGCAATTTAGAAAATGTTTTGTGGAAAAAATGTGTTAAAAAAACTAAATATATTTGACATATCTAAATACATTAAAAAAATTATAAATTGTGATAGTATTGAAAAAATAAATCAACGTTTGAAAATAGAAAAATAAATAAAGAACTTCTATACAATAAATAAAGAGATAAATAATTTTATCAAATTTAAAACATCAAATGTATAGAAATAAACAGTATTATCTTGATTGAAAAATTTACAATTTTTTTAGTTGCCCTCCCGGTTAATTTTAAAATGATTTAAACAATAAGGTCGTAAATTTTATCATTACCAAAGGAGCAAGCATATTTGGCCGGTTGGTCAAGTTGTACATCTTTGTTCCCTCATATTCCCTTAAGTCATGGTTTTTAGGCCCTCTAGGAGCACCCTCTTCCTTCCCCTAGAGTCCCATTTCCTTCTCTCTAAGTAGGATTAAGATTAGATTTAGAATTTGTCAAAAAAATTATAGAGAATATTAAGTTTGATAAGAGTAATTATTATTTTAAAACTAAAATAATATAAATTTATCCCTTGTACCTTTGATAAAAAAATATTTGAAATATGCTTTTAGCCAGGGGAGATAATGAGCCTCACCGGCTCGCAAGCTACTCGGGCTTGGCTCGGTCAAAGCTCGACTTGAGTGTAAGAAAAATGGGTTAATCCAAAATGAATAATCAAATATAAACAAAAATAAATCAAACACACCTTAAAGTAAATTTACAGATTCGAAATAAACCAAAATAAATCATGTTGAGGTCTGAAGTTACGCAGTTTCCTTAAGACAGATTCGACCACTCCTTGGTGCTTTAGTTCGTCGGTCGTTAGTCTCCCAGGATACAAGGGATGATCTTCAACAGTAGCACGACTGTAGAGATCGCAAATAGAACCTTGCCTTTTCCCATTGCTTAAAACAGTATGCAATTCGAAGAGTTTGAAGATTTTCGAGTTGTTAAAAACTGAAAATTGGCTCGGTATATATAAGGGAATGGAGGAGGAAATTACGGAAAATAAAATATTCCGTATTAATGGCCAAAATTCGATTTAATTCGAAAATAGTCAATATTGCCATTTTAAGCAAATATATTTCTGTGAATTGAATCCAATACCTTTTAATATTCAAACTTTCTCTTTTATATTCGAAATATTCAGAAATATATTTTAGTTGTAAGGAAAAAATTATTCAAAGTGGGTAAAATATCTACAGGTCCACAAAAGGCCCGAACATTCGTGTCGCCCACATCGTGCGGGTGCGCCCTAACCCAAATGGTTCGACGAGCTTCGATCCGCACCCCCATGCGCCTGCGCGTGAGGCACAATTTCCATTTAAATCATTCAATAACCAACAAGATGGTAAGTGTATATAAACACTTCCAATGCTATTTATCCCACCAATGTGGGATAAGGGGGTTTTCACTTCCTTACTCAATTCACAACTACCATACTTTGAGCATCAATTTCTCATTCATTACTCAACCAATTTGAGCATATGAGATACCGTTGTAAGGTCTCACGGAGTAGAATAAGACCCAATAGAATCATTATTCGAATCTTCACCTTTACCCTTTCGTAATATGGCTCAAAGTTACCATTTCCTCACATTTTTTCCTACAATCCCCCACATTAATGAAATTGATGATTTTATCAAAATATTTTGACTCGATGTGGTGATAGGTTCTACAATCGATAACTGCATAGGATAGGTAGGTTTCCTCCTTTGAACCTTACCTTGTGAAAGTATATTTACTTTACTAAATTCTTTCGCGTCTCTATTTTCCATTATTATTTTTTAAATATGAATTGGTTAGTTTTATTAAAAGAGGAAAATTTTAAAAATACAGTGACTTAGTATTCACGTAAACAAACTTGATCAGAACATATTACTATAAACAAAAAAATATGAAAACTAACGTCTCTATAGCATAAACAATACCATACAAAGAAAAAGTAAAAACCCTAACTCAAAGGCTCGGAACAAAAAAAATACAAGCATCACCAACTCGACGATGAAATATAAAATCAACAAAAAAATAAAAAAAAAATACATTACAATTACACTTTCAATAATAAGACACACTGACAATACAAGTATTGTCACAACTCAACCGTGAACTCTACAAGATTTAAAAAAAAATAGTGTTGATTGCCAACCGTCAGTCACATAAAGTTAAAATTTTATTAATAACAATTATGTATGGTGTTCAGCCAAAAATAAAATAAAATTTATATGGACCTAAATAAGAAGTATTGCAATGTGAAAAAAAATGATGTGTATCACTTTCGTTAAAATGATTAAAAAAATGCCCACGTTTGAAAATAAAGATTCTTATATTATTAAAAAGAATATGGTAAATTTAGTAACTCCATTCAAATTTATTTAAACTCATGGTAAAAACTTAAAAGGACTAAGAGATTGAATAATTATCTTTTAGTTTTATATTTCCAAAGATTCTTCAATGATTTCGATACCAAATAATGGATATATTCTTTTAATAGAATAATGGATATATACCTATTCGTAATTGTATTATTATAACGATTCAAATTATTGATTGTGGGAGTGTTAGAGTAAACCTCCGGTGTCCTTATATATGTTTAAGTATTAAAAAATTAAGTTTAAAATTTAAGATTAAGTTTAGATTATTGAGTGTAAGGTGTAATTTTTAAGGATTATAATTTAAAATTTAGAACTTAAGACTTGATTTTTTTAGTGTTGTGACATGAATAGAAATACCAAAGGAACAATTTTTTTTGTTCGGGAATGTTAACCTTCCGTTAATGTCTCTCCCTACGCAACAAGGTCAATCTGAGTTTTACCAACTTTATGTTATTTGCACACTCAACATCAATATGTTATGATATTGTCACCTATACTCAGGGATGGAGGGACAGTCACACATTCAAAATTTTTAAATTAATATATATTTTAAGTTTTTTTATATTTTATATTTAAAATATAATTTCTTACACTTAGAATTTCAACTTCTCATATAATTTTACTAAATATAAAAGTTCACACCCCTAACATAAAAATCTTGCGTCCTCACGCATATAATAGCTCTTTTGCTTTCCTCAACATCTTCGGTTGTTCCTCACAAGTCCCGGCACTGAACATGTTCATTCTGTTGGCTCTTCTTCATCCTAGGTTCTTGCTACTATGGCAGTTGGAAAAATATGACAAATTAAAAACTTTGAGGCATATTTTTTATGGGTAAAGGTAGATATTCGAATAATAAAATTACGACTTCATATTCTACTCAATGAGAAGTTTGGAACGATATTTTATACATTCAAAATGGGTGAGTGATGAATGGAAAATTGATGCTTAAAGAGGCTAATTATGAATTGAGTTAAGTAAAGGAAAAGCTTATATCCCATGTTGATGTGCTACGAACTGTGTGATGTGTTTATATACAAGACCCAACTTAATGATTATAAAATGACTTAAGTTGATATGACATGAATGATATAATTATTTAGATCAATTGAGCCTTCTACGGGCTTGTGGATATTTTAACCCCCCTTACAATATATTTACCCTTAAAATAAGATATTATCTTTTAATTCAAATATTATTGTGATAATGTTCTTTCATTGATGAATTTTATTTCAAATAAAATTCCGATAATTCACAAATTTTTTTCCAATGAAACTCCTACCCATATAAATACCATGTAAACCTATTAAGTTTAACACAACAACAGAACAAAAACATAGATTTTTCTACTAATTTTACTCTGTGATTTTCAAAAGTATTTCGGTGATAGAAGAAGACGAGGTTGTTTGTTGATCACTGTAGATGTGCTACCGATGTGCTCATTCTGTGTTGTATCCTAGGAGGTAGACGTCCAATGTTTCTCAAGCACCATAGGAGCAGACGAATTTGTGTTATGGAAACTGTAATTTCACAGGCCTCAACAAATATGTTTATCTAAATTGTTGTCCGAATACAAGTAAACGGTTTCAATTTACTGTTTTAATATTTGATTTTATGTTTTAAATATTCTTGTTTTTAATTTTATAATTTGTTCAATTTAATAATAATTTCAGCATTTTTAACTGTTTTTATTTTCTTGGATTAATGCTTTTAATCTAATAATCTTAAGACAGATTCGAGTTTAAGCCAAGACAAACAGATTATTGGTCCAAGACTCCAGTTTAATTCTTATTGAATTAATTTTAAGTCAGTACTAATATTTTATTTTGTAGCAGTCTATAAAAACAAATCATTATACTGTTGTGAAAATGAAAAATGCACCCGAAGTTAAAGCTATAGGATTTATGTTTGGTCCCTTGATTGCATTGGCTATTGCTATTAAGTTTATTCCTTTACATTTACCCACTAAAGCTTGTAGAAACAAGGAAAGGGGCGTTGTGAAGTGAGGGCCAATTGCTTCACATTGAATTGTCGTGCTTTTAGTTATGACTTGTCGATAGAAATATATATATAAGTTTCGCCTTAATAAGTATTGTCAAATGTGATAATAATTATTGTTCGTGTTTTTGAAAACATTGAAATTTTTTTCTTCGATACTGGTAATTTCGAACTATAGACTTCCATATAAGGTGAATGTTATTGGTGTAACAATTGACATGAAAAACTATTGTTTGAAGGAATAAATTTATTACTTTCGTTGATGATAGCACAAAATAATGCTATTTGTACTTTCTTAAAAGCAAAGATGAAGTTATGCAGAAATTGTTCTCTATAAGTATGATGTTGAAACCCATACTTGATAAAATGATTAAGATGAGGAGAAACTCAATATGAGTAATGTTGGTATTATAATTTTGAGGATGACTTATGAAAAGAACTAAAACTTCAAAAATATGCCTAACATGTGAGGGCAAGCTGTTATGGAAAGGAATCCCTTAATATGAGTAATGTTGGTACTATAATTTTGAAGATGACTTCTGAAAAGAACTAAAACTTCAAAAATGTGCCAAACATGTGAGGGAAACCTTTTAAATAAGGTTACTCACAATTAAAAAGATAAGACAACATACGAGTTATGGAAGGGAATAAAACCCTCCTACAACTACATAAAAAATGTTGGGGTGTCTTGCAAAGGTAATGATCTCATTACCAAAGTAGATGGAATATAGGTCCCCAAAATAGTGGATTGTATTTTCATTGCTATGTAGATCATAGCAATACATATCAATTTCTTGTGTATGAATCAATGAACCCTAAGGTTCACAAGAATACAATAATGGAATCAAAAAATGTCTCTTTCTTTGAAAAATGTATTTCCTTGTAAAGCTATGGAATTTGATCGAAATTTAAAAAAAAAACTAACTTTAGAGACTATCGGCGAAGATAGCTCATATGATCAACAAGGGGTTGAGCTTGAAATAGCGCCATGAAGAAGAAAAAGAGAAAGGGTGGAAAAATCCTTTGAATAAGATTTTCTAACCTATATATTAGAGGTTTAACCTCAAACATATAATGATGCTATAATTCATCTTAAGACACCTTATAGAAGGATGCCCTTAAGAGTGAAATTGATTCCATCATGCAAAATCATACATGAGAATTAGTGGACCTCCGAACAAGAATTAATCCACTATATTTTAAATGGATTTTCAAACAGAAAATGAAAACCAATGGAAAAGTTGATACGTACAAGGCTATCTTGGTTATAAAAGGTTACAAAAAAATGAAGGCCTTGATTATTTTGATACATATTCTCTTGTATCAAGAATAACCTCTATAAGGATGATATTTGCAATTGCCGCTTTGTGGAATCTAGTCATACATCAAATGGATTTTAAAATAACTTTCCTAAATAAAAATCTTGATGAAGAAATTTACATGGAATAACTTAAGAGTCATGTAGTTTTAGGTCAAGAGAGGAAAGTCTATAGATTGATGAAGTCATTTTATGGACTTAAGCAATCACCAAAGCAATTTAATAAGAAGTTAGATAGTATCATGATGAAAAATGAGTTCAAGATTAATGAGTGCGACAAATGTGTATATGTCAAAATTACCGACATTGGATATATTATTCTATGTCTGTATTTTGATAAGATATTCATCATTAGAATCAACAATGAAATGGTAAAACGTACCAAAGACATATTAAATTCAAGATTTGACATGAAAGATATGGGACTATCCGATACAATTTTGGGCATCCAAATCAAGTGGTCATTTGAAGGTCTCATTTTGACTCGGTCACACTATGTGGACAAGATTCTAGAAAATTTTTGCAATAATGATTCTGGTATAGCCAGAACTTCAATAGACATGAGCCAATATTTTTCCAAGAATAAAGGTCAAAGTGTTGACCAATTACAATATGCAAGGGTCATAGGCAGTCTATTGTACCTCATGAACTGCACTAGACAAGATATTGTTTTTATTGTGAGCAATTTAAGTAGATTCACAATAAATCTAGGTGAAAACTAATCGAAAACGATTGCGAAAGTACTGAGCTATCAAATATATACTCGACAGTATCGATTGCATTATTCCAAAGATCCTGTTGTTTTGAAAGGATACTACGATACTAGTTGATATATGATATTATCAAAGTATATATGTTTTCACATTGGAATTAGGAGTTGTGCATTGGAAATCCTTAAGACAAATGGTTATAACCATATCTACAATAGAATTTGTGTTTGTACCTCTAAACAAGTCTAGAGAAGAAGTTGAATGCATTCGAAATTTCTTGGAGGATAATCCTAAATGGCCAAAGATAGTACCCACAACATGCACATATCATGATAACCAAGCAACAAGTGGTAGAACACAAATCTTTATATATAATGGTAAGTTAAGACATATGCGTCATCGACATAATACCGTTAGACAACTAATCTCAAATGGAGTTATCTCTATTGATTTTATAAGATCAAAATATAATGTTGTGGATCTTCTAACCAAAGTGTTAAATCGAGATTAGGTTGATAAAACTTAGAAAGGAACTAAATTTTAGGAAATTTTAAGGCTCGATGTGAAGGAACACCCTATCTAGTTGACTGGAGATCCCAAGATTAGGTTTAAAGAACAATCTACTTGCATAGACCTTGCACAGTCATTGTGTGGGTTCTTCTCCCAAGTTTGTTCCCATAATGTAAATAATGATCACAAGTGGAATAGGTAAACAATTCTTTTAATGACCATTGTGTGTTTCAGTGAGCCGAACAACATAAGTCACCTATGTGAGAGTGAAATAGGGCAGCTTCAAGTAGATTATTGGGGAATTGTCTCACAAACTCTTGCAGAACCAGGGAGATGTTCATGGCCATATGAACATAACCATGAACTAAAAACCTCATCAAAGAGGTAGTTTTGTGAGGTATATTATTGCTTACATAAACAGAACAGTTTAAGGACATCATGTCTACTAGTCACTAGTAAAGTAAATATACTTTCACAAGAGAATGTTCAAGGGTGGACACCTACCTATCATATACAGCTGTCAATTATAGAATCTATCACCACATTGAGTCAAAATGTTTTGATTAAATGATCAATTTCATTCATGTGGGGATTGTTGGGAAAATATTATAAATTGGAAACTTTGAGGCATATTTTCTATGGGTAAAGGTAAATATTCAAATAATTAAATTACGGCTTCATATTTTACTCCATGAGATCTTTACAACGATATTTCATATGCCTCAAAACGGGTGAGTGGTGAATGAGAAATTGATGCTCAAAGTAGGCTAATTGTGAATTGAGTTATAGAAAAAAAGGAAAAGATTATATCTCATATTGATGGGTACCAAGTTTGGGATATGTTTATGTACAAGACCTAGCTTGGAGGTTATTGAATGACTTAAGTAGATATGACATGGGTGACGTGAATGTCTAGACAAGTCAGTCCCTCCATTGGCGTGCAGATATTTTAGCCTACAAATAGATAATTTTTCCTTAAATATCATTTTAATATCTCAAATAAAAGAATAAATGATCATATATTATATTTAAATTTGGATATTATTTTTGAATATTCTTGAATTAATATGATAAATAAATGATAAGATATTATCTTTTAATTTAGATACTATTGTGATAATGCTATTTAATTAATGAATTTTATTTCAAATAAAATTTAGATAATTCATAAATTTTATTTCAAATGAAACTCCCACACATATAAATACTATGTAAACCTACTAGGTTTAACACAAAAACAAAACAAAAACACAGATTTTTCTACTAATTTTACTCTGTGATTTTCAAAAGTATTTTCAGTGATAGAAGAAGGCAATGTCGCGGTTCGTTGATCACTACAGACGCGCTACTATTGTGCTCATTATTTTTTTGTATCCTAGGAGATAGAATCTAACGTTTCTGAAGCACCATAGGAGTGGACAAATCTGTCTTAAGAAAACTGTGATTTCACAGGCCTTAACAAATATGTCCATCCAAATTGTTGTTTGAATACAAGTAAACAGTTTCAATTCACTATCTTGATATTTGATTATGTTTTGAATATTATTGTATTTAATTTTATGATTTGTTCAGTTTAATAATAATTTCAGATTTTGTTTTTACTATTTTTATTTTCTTAGATTAAAACTTTTAGTCTAACAATGTCTAGTCCTCAAATAGCAAAATGTGCCACATGGTATTCACATCATGTTACTCATGAGTCATGGCTCGGGAAACTTCACTCAACATTCACCTTACATGGGCTCTGGTAGTGTTAGTATTTGCAATGATGCTAAACCTGTGGTTAAGAGTATTGATTGTTCTTCTCTAAATGGTCGCACTAAAGTTTTCCATCTAGCACACTTACTGCATGCTCCACATATCACAAAAAATGATTTTTTTTCCTGTTTTGCAAGAGATAATGGCTTTTATTTGAATTCCATTCCTACTCATTGTGTTGTTAATGATAAGCAAAGAGGGCAACATGTAGATCTTGATAGACAACTTATAGTTCAATACGTAACTTTTACCGGCTACTTCAGCTATGGAAAATGAATATAGTTTTGCAAATACCAGTAGAGAAAATGATGTGTAAGGGCTCGAAGTGGATTAGTAATGATCGTTGGGATTTATTTTACCGTTAAGCTATATTTTAAGTAGTTTGTTTTTGGTTGAATGAAGCGCATTGCTTTTGGCCTAGTGCTAAGAGATAAAACGAGGTCATTTTATCATCTCTAAGGTTAAAAATGGATGATTCCAGATCTATATTGCTTATCGAATGAATGAATGAAACTCCCGTCTCCCCCTACTTTGTTATATTCCGTGTCTTCCTTTTCTCTATCTGCATCTTCCCCTCAAAAAAATCTATTTTCTTAGTTTGATCTGTTACAAAGGTATCAGGAGCCATAGATCTGACCATGGATTAAGATTACCAGTCATTTTTGTAAGTGTCGTGAGGATTTAAAATCTCTGTTCGATAGTTTTTCAACAATAAAACCCTCTTGGTTATAGTCCATCATGTGATTTGGCCTAGTAATCAAGAAATGTTGCATCAAGTTTGCTCATCTTATGGGCATGTGAAAAAGATTATTCCATTTTAGAATTCGATTAGCATTCAATTCCTGGTTCAATTTCAAGGTTATGGGGCTATCATGGCTAAAAGTTATCTACAAGGTCATAATATATACGATGGATGTTGTTGGCTTGACATTCAGTTCTATAATGATGTAGAGGTAATTGATTTTGTTGATGAGAAACTTGGAACTTGCTTGGAAGGCTCGAGTGATCTGAAGGTGTTTGTTAAAATGGGTGTGAGAGAAAAAGAAGTTAAAGATGTTGGCTTAAAATAATGGTGAAGTAATGATGGAGGATGAATCAATGGACATTGTTAAAGGTTTATAGGGGCTGATGCATTGACTAGGGAACTCCCTCCTCCTTCAGTAGCTCCATTGTCAGTGGCGCATCCTATGTCGTTGTCTTCACTGATTGTGGTGGAAGCAGCGATGACAGAGAATTTCTATGAACTTGTTCAGGTTCTATTTGGGTAGTCAAGGGCTAAAACTCAGAATGATGTAGACAATGGTGACCTGAACCAGGTATTTTTATGTTTACCCAAATATAGTAGCCACGAGTGTTGACTCGATTAGGGACATTTCAAGACTAAATTATGGGAGTAATGTTAACCCAAGTAGAGAAATTCATGGGTATGTGTTTGAGGATGTTCAGTTTGAGAAGCTTGAACAAGAGTGTCTTACAAGGCTTGTTAATGCCAATGAATTTTTTGATGTAAATGATCCCTATAGATTTCGACTGTTATTAATGACAACTAAGTTGTTAATGGGAGTTGCTTGTCTTTTAATTGGGTATGTACAAGATCAGGAGAATGATATGGGTTCAGAATGTTTTTATGTTAAGCATAGAGTTGGTGGGGATGGTGAAATGAGGCCAAAATCTAGAGCTATGGCAGTGGGTCTTCAAACCCATGGAAAATTGTGTGCTGAATCAATGCCGCGATCAAGTATGTTCATGTAAACTCTAATTTTATCATAGTTGAAGGTCTAAATTTGATGTTAACGATTGAGAGATCAAGACCTATGATTTCAAGGATATTGATCGATGGCTATAACGATTTCAACACTTTCTACATGCAAGATGCATCGTGGACTCAATGTGGTTCAAGTGTACTGCCAATGATTGATTGGCAAGGCATTGTAACGCCCCAAAAATAGGGTTAGAAGAAATTAAGGTCTGATTGGATTGGTTTCGAACCAGTCAAACCAAATTGATCAGTTAAGAAGGTTTCAGGAAAATATGTATTTTTAATTGGAATTTTGGTGAATAAAAATTGGATTTGGGATTTCTAAAAGGTTTAATAAATTTATTAAATGTTTTTGATATTTAAAACAAAATTTGATTTAATCAAATTAATTGACATTTTGATTTTGGTGACTAAAATGTGAAATTTAAAAGTTATTTTAAAGTGACTAAACTGAAGAAGGGCCAAAGCTAAGAATCCTTAGAGAGCTACTATTTCTAAAAATCTTAATTAGGATTGCCACCTTGTTTTAATAAATAGTTTTAACGGCTAATTGGTTTCTAAAATTCATTTTCTCACTTTATGTCAATTTTCTCATTACTTTTTTCTCAACTCTCTCCCATCTTCTTGCCAATCTCTTGAACATAAAACTTAGATTTTTAATTTGTTTTGATGGATATTATATCTCTAGGTTCCTCTTTCAATCCTTAGCAAAACCTTACACAAGATTTCTCAAAATCTTTCTTTTTTTTTCCAACTCTTTTCAAGAAAGAATTTACGTCAAATTTTGGTAGAATCCCTTTTGAAGGTAATTGTTTTTCACTCTCAAAAACTAAGGTTCTTTATTGAAATTCCCTAGCATTGGGTTCTCAAAATTCTTGTTAAATGACGATTATTGCATTTTGCCTAGAATTTTGATTAGGTTTATGAATGTTGGATACTTTGATTGGGCTAGTTGGTGTTTTGATTATATAAACATATTGTGGAATGACATTTTTTGTTAGAATCCCGAAACTACTTAATCGAGTGATTTTTAGGTTGGTTTTTAGCTATTTTTGGGGTTGTTATAAGTGTTTAATGCTTGCTGGTGGTATAAAGATAAGTTAAATGTATTTTTGGATGTTAAATGACGAAGATTAGATGTTAGATTCGAAGTGTTGTGGCTGGTTAATGTTCGGATGGAGTTTCGGATTGATTTTGGCATTTTCGAATAGTTATTGTGGATGCCTTTGTTAAGGATGCAGGGGATTGGTGCAGGCTGTTTTTTTATGCATTTTCCACTGGGTTTTATTTTGTAGAAATAGGGGAAGGTCAAGGAGAACTCACCTCTTACCTTTTGGATTGTTTCGGACGCTTTGCAATATGACGGTTTCGGAAGCGATTGTGTATCGGTGAGTGGAAACGGTTTTAAGAGAGTTTCAAAGCTTGACGGCTCTATTTTAGGGACCTAGGGAAAGTGCAAAAAGCTTTCCTAAGTCTGAGAGTAAGTTGAAGTGGTTTTCACATACACACCTTGCTAATTTTGACATTAAGCTGCAAATAATGTTTTGAAATGAGGTTTGCTAAATACATGAGGATGAAACTTGTTGTTACAATGCATTTTGAAAATATTTAGCCATGTATTTAAACATGAGATTTGGTTTGAACGAGTACGCATGTTATGCTACCATTGATTTAAATTCTATGAGCATAATTTCGAATAAAGTGATGAAATGAGTATGAGTAGCATTGAAAAACAATAAGTTTTTATGCATGTATGATCTATATTGGGTAAGTAATATACTTAAAAAAGTATCGGATATAGATGGCTAGTGATAGGATGAGAGTGCACTATAAACATAATGGGGCTTTGAGCCTAATCAATCGTCCATCCACCTTGAGGTAGTTAAAAGAAGCTATTCGGGTTTGAGGTATCCCTCGACCTTGAGGTAAGTGAAAGAAATTATCTGGTGTAGAGGAGGAAATAGGTAATTGAAAGATTATTACCACCATTTAAAAGGGGATTGAAAGATTACCTCCACCGTATCCGTGTATCCGATAAAGTTGTTGATTAAAAGAAAGTTTAAAAGGGTCCTATAAATGCCAATATATTGATATATGATGGAAAGTAAGAGTATGATATGATGCATTGATTTCATTAAAGCATGATTTTTCATTATGCATTTTGCATAAAAGAAAGTTTGAAAATGAAGCAAGGTTTATCAATGTTATTTCTTATTTGCATAGACGATTTTGTGAGAGAAACCTCACTAAGCTTGTTTAGCTTATGCTCCCTTTCATCTTTGCAAAAAATAAGGTTTGGAGGTTGTGTTCCAAGCGAAGAGAATCCAAGAACACTACTTTTGTTTCGTTATGATGAACTATTTTGATATCTGGTAAATAAGGCAATGTGTCGCCAATATTCTTTGGGGTTTGTAATGGTTTCCTTTTGGGATGTTCTCAAAGTGTTTGGAGTTATTATTTCGTTGTTTTGTTTCCCTTTAACCATAATGTAGTTGTAATATGGTTTCATGCATATGACACCTACATGCACAAATTTGCTTTGCAATGCATAATATCCTTGGATGTCTATCTTTAGCTTTTAATGTTTTGAGCAAATTTAATATGATTAATATGAATGTTGAATGCTATGCTTGTATGTTTTTAGGCCTAGATTTGGTTTTAAGCATGTTGATCTTGTGAGTTTATATAGCATGCTCCTAGTTCATGAAAATGTATATAAAAGTGTATGAAAGTTGTTGTGTAAGTAATTATAAGCATGATTAAGATGTATTGCATATCAAAATTGTATGTTAGGGTGCATGGGACAAGTTTGGCATGTTTTTAAGTGGTGAAACCAGCCAAAAATGGCATTACAAGTTTTCTTGTATCGATACATTGAGAGTCATATCGGTACGCAAGGCTTAAACTAGGCATATGAGCAGGAAATTTGGCCTAGGTATCGGTACGGTTTAAACTGTATCGGTAAGGATACTGGCTATTGGAATTGTCAGATTTAGCCATCTAAGCTGAGTATCGGTACGCCCCTGTTCGATGTAAGCCTAGGGATCGGTACATGAGCAACAATATTGGTACGCATCAAGTTGTATCGATATTGAAACCCTGTGTACCGATACGCGGATCAGTTATGTTAGTTGGATTAATAATATGTTTCAAATTCTTTGTATTTTGGTCCTTATTCACTTGTTTGTCAATTATGTTTGTTCTAATGATCTGATCAAGCTAAAATTCAACAAGCATGCATGGACCTGCGTAATTAAAGATTGGTAAAGTAATTGGACATCGAGTTGATGTCCAATTTGAATGTGACCTAAAGCACTACCTGTATGCACACCTAGGGTTCTAATTTTGCATCTAGAAAAGATAAAAGGAAAAAATGGACCTAAATATTATTGTTCAGTTCAGGTTTGTTCTGGCAAACCAAATATGATTTTCATGGTTCGGGTTTAAGGACTAGGCTGGGCTAAGGGGCTACATTTGGTGGTATCAGAGACAGATTATGATTGTTGGGAATTGTTGTAAGTTGTGTAGAT
The DNA here is from genome assembly GCA_019671005.1 of Hibiscus mutabilis. Classification (NCBI taxonomy): domain Eukaryota; kingdom Viridiplantae; phylum Streptophyta; class Magnoliopsida; order Malvales; family Malvaceae; genus Hibiscus; species Hibiscus mutabilis. Next base: position 14,555,256 of record CM033733.1, read on the forward strand.
GATGTTATTTAATTGCTCATATGACTGTTAATGGTTTTGATGATTTTTTTTGTGTTGCAGGGTATTTAGGGGACACATTGCCTATTACCTTTGTTTTTAAACAAAATTGCAGGAAGTCTTGGATCCTTCGCCAAATGCAAGTCTAACTAAAGTTTTTTTGTATGTTTTAATTATTAGCAAGTATGAGCCCAAGACGTGAGACTCGAGCAAACACGAGTAATGCTCAAAATGTTCAGAGTTTTGGGGATTGCATAATTCCTCGTACTCAGTTACGTCCCCCTCCACCTAACCCACCAGCGGGTGTAGAGATGAGAAATCCCCCTCGGGCTCTACAAGGACCTATCTTTAGGGATATAACACCTCTGATACAAGCAATGACAAGAGCGTTTCAAGAAACTGTGGTAGGGGTTCATGTACAATCATCAGCACCAATAGCTGCTGTTGAATTCAGAGGTTTTGATCCTGAAGTTGTGGAGTAGTGGTTTTCCAGCATTGAGCGTATGCTTGGACAAATAAAGTGTACAGATGCTCAGAAGCTTGGATGTACTGTGTCCTTGTTGCATGGTGACGCTTATCATTAGTGGACGGCCACTGTGGCTGGTGTACATGCTGTAGATGTGAACTGGGAATTCTTTCAACGAGATTTTAAGAGGAAGTATCTTGGTCCACAATATCATGATGCAATGAAAAGGGAATTAATGGCGTTGGTGCAAGGCCTGGTGTCTGTGGCTTAATATGAAGTGAAGTTTGTTCTTTTGAGTCAGTATGCTCCTAAACTGGTCCCAGCTGATCATTAGAGGTGCGACCAGTTCAAATATGGTCTTGAGAAGGAGATCAAGACATACTTTTTGGCCACTGATTACACCGATTTTGATGTGCTGGTCAACAAGGCTAAGGATATTGAGCAGTCTTTAGGCATTTTCCCTCAATCAGTGGGCACTAATTTAGGAAAATAAGAAGCAAAGTTTGATTATTCTAGAAGACATAACAAGAGATTGTGAGATAAGCAATATAGGCCTGATCGTAGGTGGGGTGGTGGTGGACATGGTTAGAATGTCCAAACTACTGCCGTCAGAGTAGATTGTGAGCAATGTGGGAGACACCATCTGCCGTAATGAAACCGACGTGATCGCAAATACATTTACCTTGCAATCTTTGTCATTATTTTCTTTGATTGATTTGGGTCCTACACATTCATACATATTAAGTGAGAATACACATTTTTTGGGTATACCTATTAAAGTTTTGTTTTTTTTGTTTTGGTAACTAGCTCTCTTGGTGAGATCGTTACTATTAGGAGGTTGTATAGGAGATGTCTGTTAATGATTCAAGGTCATGTTTTTGCTATGCATTTAATGGAGTTGTCGTTCCATAGCTTTAATGTTATTTTGGGAATTGATTGGTTGTCGGAGCATAGAGCAGTAATAGATTTTGAAACCAAAAGGATTTCGTTAAAGCTTGTTGATGACTATGAGGTGGTAGTGGTAGATGAGAATACGATTTTTTTGTTTAGTGTTGTTTCGGCAATTCAAGCAGAGAAGATGTTACGAGTGGGTTGCAAAGCCTACTTAGCATTTGTGATGAATCCAGTAATCAAGGGTACTTGAGTGTAGGATATTCAGACGGTGTGCGATTTTCCATAAGTCTTTTTGGTGGATTGTCTGATTTACCACCAGACAGGGATATTGAATTTGGTATCGAGACGTACTCCGGTACGGCTTTGGTGTCCATTACTCCCTATTGTATGGCTCTAGAAGAATTAAAGGAATTAAAGACTAAACTTCAAGAGTTATTGGGCTGTGGATTCATTTGACCGAGTGTTTTACCATGGGGTGCACCGGTGTTGTTTATGAAAAAAAAGGGATAGAACCATACGTATGTGTATTGACTATCGATAGTTGAACAAGTTGTTGATTAAGAACAAGTACCACTTACCACGGATTAATGATTTGTTTGATCAATTTTGTGGTGCTAGGGTGTTTTCTAAGATTGATTTGAGATTCATGTATTATCAGTTGAAGGTTAAAGAGGCGGATGTGTTGAAAACTGCCTTTCACACTAGGTGTGGGCATGATGCCGTTTGGTTTAACAAATTCCCCTGATGCTTTTATGGACATGATGAATAGAGTGTTCCATGAGTATCTCGATTAGTTTGTAGTTGTTTTTATTGACAATATCTTCGTGTATTCTCCTACTGAGGAGGAACATGATCGGTATTTGCGAATTGTGTTGCAAGCACTAAAGGAACACCGGTTGTATGCTAAGTTAAGTAATTGTGAGTTTTGGCTTAAGGAAGTAATGTTCCTAGGTCATGTTGTTTTAGCGGAAGGCATTCATGTTGACCCGCAAAAGATTGAAGCTATCCTTAATTGGAAGCAACCTAAGTCGGTGATTGAGATTCGTAGTTTCCTTGGTTTGGCGGGGTATTATCGTTGCTTTGTTGAGGGCCCTGTTAACTAATTTTTTATAAAAGAATGTACCTTTCGGGTGGACAGAGAGTTAGCAATGTAGTTTCGAGAAGTTGAAGAAAGTTTTGAGACATGATACTGTTTTGATTCAACCTGAGTCGGTTAAGGAGTTTGCGGTGTTTAAGGACACATCATATGTTGGTTTGGGTTGCGTGATGGTGCAAGATGGGAAAGTTGTGGCTTATGCATAAAGACAATTGGAAGTTCATGAACGCAATTATTTGACTCATGATTTGGAGCTATTTGTGGTAGTTTTATGTTAAAAATTTGGAGACATTATCTCTATGGTGAGAAGTGTACCATTTATACGGATCATAAGAGTTTGAAATATTTGATATCTCAAAACGAGTTGAGTCTTAGGCAACAGAAATGGGTTGAGCTACTTAAGAATTATGACCTGACAATTGAATATCACCTGAAAAAGGCTAATGTGGTAGTAGATGCATGTAGTCGTAAGACAACGGTTGAGTTAAGATCGATGTTTGCTATTTTCAATATTACCCATAGGGGCGGGTTGTTGGTTGAGTTGCAAGTTAAGCCTACGTTGTCGCAAACGATTAAGGTAAGGAAACCACATGATGTTTCGTTGGTGCCGTATGTTAAATATATTTTGGAGGGTGAACCAACATATTTTTATTTCAATGATGATGGTGTCTTGTGTTTCAAGGACCTTATAGTTGTGCCAGAGGATTATGAGTTGAGATGTGCTATTTTAACTGAGGCACATTCTAGTCCTTTTGCTATGCATCCTGATATTACCAAGATGTATCATGATTTAAAAGAGGTGTACTATTGGGTGGGTTTGAAAAAAGATGTAGCAGAGTTTGTTGTGCAATGTTTAGTGTATCAACGTGGAAAAACTGAGCACTAGTTTCTCGCAGGGTTGTTACAACCTATTCGGATTCTAGAACAGAAATGAGAAAGAATTACAATGGATTTTGTGACGAGTTTGCCTTTGACACCGTCTAAAAAGGATTTGATATGGGTGATTGTGGATCGTTTTACGAAGTGTGTGCACTTTCTTGCAGTGCATATGACATATACGTTGGACAGGTTGGCCGAAATGTATATTGCTGAGATTGTTAGGTTGCATGGAGTTCCTAAGTCAATCATATCGGATAGAGACTCGCATTTTAGATCTAGGTTTTGGGAGTGTTTGTAGACAGCTTTGGAGACAAGGCTTAATTTTTAGCATTTTTTATCACCCTCAGACGAATGGCCAATCTGAGCGTGTTACACAAATTTTGGAGGATATGTTGAGGTGTTGTATCATTGAGTTTCAAGGGACATGGGAAAAGAAATTACCTTTGGTGGAGTTTTCTTATAATAATAGTTATTAGTCGAGTATACAAATGGCTCCGTATGAAGCTCTTTATGGGCATAAGTTTCAAACGCCACTTTGTTGGGCGGAGTCGGGTGAAAAGCATGTTACAGAGCTTGATTTGCTTAAGTGCACAAATGATGTGGTGAACCTCGTTAGTGATTGTTTGAAAGCGGCTTTGGATCAATAGAAGTCCTATGTGGATTTAAAACAAAGAGAGATTGAGTATAAGATCGGAGATAAGGTGTTCTTAAAAGTCTCACAGTGGAAAAAGGTGATGGGGTTTGGTCAAAAGGGTAAGCTAAGCCCTAGGTTTATTGGACCATACAAGGTACTTGAGCACGTTGGTCCCGTTGCGTGTAGGTTGCGATTATCGATTTAGCTTGGGAAGATACATGATGTTTTTCATGTATCTATGAACCGAATGTATAGATCGGATCAATCATATATTGTACCAGTTGAGGAGATTTAGTTGTGTCCAGATTTGTCTTATGAAGAGGAACCAGTGAAGGTGTTGGATTCTAGTACAAAGGTTCTTCGTGGTAAGACCATAGAGTTGGTCAAAATTTTGTGGCGAGATTGAGGGATCAAGGAAGCCAAGTGTGAGACAAAGAAAGATATGCGCAAGCAGTTTCCTCACCTCTTTCCATCAAGTAAATTTTGGGGAAAAATTTTCTTAAGAGGGGAAGAGTTGTAACATCCCAAAAATAGGGTTAGAAGAAATTAAAGGTCCGATTGGATCAGTTTCGAATCAGTCAAACCAAATTGGTCAATTAAGAAGGTTTCAGGAAAATAGGTATTTTTAATTGGAATTTTGGTGAAAAAATAGATTTGCGATTTTCTAAAAGGTTTAATGAATTTATTAAATGTTTTGGATGTTTAAAACAAAAGTTGATTTAATCGAATTAATTGACATTTTGATTTTGGTGACTAAAATGTGAGTCTTAAAAGTTGTTTTAAAGAGACTAAATTTAAGAAGGGCCAAAGCTAAGAATCCTAGAGATCTATTATTTCTAAAAATCTTAATTAGGATTACCACATTGTTTTAACAAATAGTTTTGATGATTAATTGGTTTCTAAATTTCATTTTCTCACTTTACGTCAATTTTCTCATTATTTTCCCTCAACTTTCTCTCATCTACTTGCTAATCTCATGAACATAAAATTTAGATTTCTAATTTGTTTTTGATGGAGATTATATCTCTAGATTCCCCTTTCAATCCTTAGCAAAACCTTACAAAAGATTTCTCAAAATCTTTCTTTTTTCCCAACTCTTTTCAAGAAAGAATTTACGTCAAATTTTGGTGGAATCCCTTTTGAAGGTAATTCTTCTTCACTCTAGAAAGCAAAGGTTCTTTATTGAAATTCCCTAGCATTTGGTTCTTGCTTGATGGTTTACAATGTGATTTTGCAATATAATTGGGAAAATTCTTGTTAAATGATGATTATGTCATTTTGCCTAGAATTTTGATTACATTTATGAATGTTGGATACTTTGATTGGGTTAGTTGGTGTTTTGATTATATAAACATATTGTTAAATGGCATTTTTGTTAGAATCCCGAAACTACTTAATTGAGTGATTTTCAGGTTGGTTTTTAGCTAGTTTTGCAGTTGTTATCAGCGTTTAATGCTTGCTGGTGGTATAAAGATATGTTAGATGTATTTTTGGACGTTAAATGAGGAAGATTAGATGTTATATTCAAAGTGTTATGGCTGGTTAATGTTTGGATGGAGCTTCAGATTAATTTAGGCGTTTTCGGATAGTTGTTGTGGATGCCTTTGTTAAGGATGCAAGGGATTGGTGTAGGCTATTGTGAGAATTCATTTTTGATGCATTTTCCCCTAGGTTTTATGTTGTATAAACAGGGGAAGTTCAAGGAGAACTCACCTCTTAGCTTTTGGATCGTTTCGAACATTTTGCAATATGACAGTTTCGAAAGTGATCGTGTGTCGGTGAGTGGAAACGGTTTTAAGAGAGTGTTAAAGCTTGATGGCTCTGTTTTGGGGACCTAGGAAAAGTGCGAAAAGCTTTCCTAAGTCTGAGAGTAAGTTGAAGTGGTTTTCACTTGCACACCTTGCTAATTTTGACATTAAGTTGCAAATGAATGTTTTGAAATGAGGTTTGGTAAATGCATGAGGATGAAACATGTTGTTATATTGCATTTTGGACATGTTTAGCCATGTCTTTAAACATGATATTTGTTTTTGAATGAGTAGGCATGTTATGCTACCATTTATTAAAATGCTATGAGCATGATTTCGAATAAAGTGATGAAATGAGTATGAGTAGCTTTGAAAAATAGTAAGTTTTCCTGCATGTGTGATCTATATTAGCTAAATCACATACTAAAAGAAAAGTATTGGATATAGATGGCTAGCCATAGAATGAGAGTGCACTATAAACATAATGGGGCTTTGAGCCTAATCGATCATCCCTCCGCCTTGAGGTAGTTGAAAAAAACTATTCGGGTTTGACGTGTGCCTCTACCTTGAGGTAAGTGAAAGAAATTATCCTGTCTAGAAGAGGAAATAGGTAATTGAAATATTATTATCACTTGAAAAAAGGGGTTAAACGATTACCTCCACCTATTCATGTATCCTATAAAGTTGTTGATTAAAAGGAAGTTTAAAAGGGTCACTATAATTTCCTATATATTGATATATGATGGAAAGTAAGTGTATGATATGATGCATTGATTTCATTCAAGCATGATTTTTTATTTTGTATTTTGCACAAAAGAAAGTTTGAAAACAAAACAAGGTTTATCAATGTTATTTCTTAATTGCATAGACGATTTTGTGAGAGCAACCTCACTAAGCTCGATTAGCTTACGCTCTCTTTCATATTTGCAAAAAACTAAGGTTTGGAGGTTGCGTTTCGAGCGAAGAGAATCCAAGAAAACTATTTTTGTTTTGGTATGATGAAATATTTTGATATCCGGTAAATAAGGCAATGTTCTGCTAATATCCTTTGGGGTTTGTAATGGTTTCCTTTTGAGATTTTCTCAAAGTGTTTGAAGTTATGATTTCGTTATTTTGTTTCCCTTTAACCATGATGAAGTATGGTTGATTGCTTATGACACCTACATGCACAAATATGCTTTGCAATGTATAATATGCTTGGACGTCTATCTTTAGCTTTTAATGTTTTGAGCAAAATTAATATGATTAATATGAATGTTGAATGCTATGCTTGTATGTTTTTAGGCATAGATTTGGTTTTAAGTATGTTGATCTTGTGAGCTTATGTAGCATGCCCCTAGTTCATGAAAATGTATATAAAATTGTATGAAAGTTGGTGTGTAATCTAAATTGTATGTCAGGGTGTATGGGACAAGTTTGGCATGTTTTTAATTGGTAAAACCAGGAAAAAGGGGCATTACAGGTTTGCTGGTATCGATAGAGTGAGAGTCGTATCGGTACGCGGGGCTTAAACTAGGCGTATGAGCAGGAAATTTGGCCTAGGTATCGATACGGTTTGAACTATTTTGGTACGAATATGGGCTACTAGAATCCTCAAATTCAGCCACCTAACTTGAGTATCGGTAAACGAGCAAGTGTATCGGTACGCCCCTCTTCAATGTAAGCCTGAGGATCGGTACACGAGCAACAATATTGGTACGCATCAAGTCGTATCGATACTGAGACCCTGTGTACCGATACGCGGATTAGTTATGTTAGTTGGATTAATAATATGTTTTAGATTCTTTGTATTTTGGTCCTTATCCACTTGTTTGTCAATTGAGTGTGTTCTAATGATCTGATCAAGCTGAAATTTGACAAGCATGCAATCTGCGTAATTAAAGATTGGTAAAGTAATTGGAAATTGAGTTGCCGTCCGATTTGAATGTGACCTAAACCACTGCCTGTATGCACACCTAGGGTTCTAATATTGCATCTACAAAAGATAAAAGGAAAAAAATGGACCTAAATATTGTTGTTCGGTTCAGGTTTGTTTTGCCAAATCTAATGTGATTTTCATGGTTCGGGTCTAAGGACTAGGTCGAGTTAAGTGGGTTACATTTGTTGATATCAGAGACAAATTATGATTGTTGGGAGTTGTTGTAAGTTGTGTAGATGTTGTTATTTAATTGCTCATATGACTGTTAATGGTTTTGATGAAATTTTTTGTGTTGCAGTGCATTTGGGGGACACATTGCCTATTACCTTTGTTTTTAAACAAAATTGCATGAAGTCTTGGATCCTTCGCCAAATGCATGTCTAACTAAAGTTGTTTTATTTGTTTTAATTATTAGCAAGTATGGGCACAAGACGTGAGACTCGAGCTAACATGAGTAACACTCAAAACGATCAGAGTTATGGGGATGGCATAATTCCTCGTACTCAGTTACCTCCCCTTCCACCTAACCCCCAGTAGGTGTAAAGACGAGAAATCTCCCTTAGGCTCCACAAGGACCTATCTTTAAGGATATGACACCTCTGATACAAGCAATGACAAGAATGTTTCAAGCAACTGTGGTAGGGGTTCATGTACTGTCATCAGCACCAGTAGTTGCTGCCAACACTAGACTACCGTTGGAATGCCTTCAAAGTTTGGAAGGGGTTGAATTTAGAGGTTTGGATCCCGAAGCAACGAAGGAGTGGTTTGCCAGCATTGGGCGTATTCTTGGACAAATAAAGTGTATGGATGCTTAGAAGCTTGGATGTACTATGTCCTTGTTGTATGGTGATGCCTATCATTGGTGGACGGCCACCGTAGCTGGAGTACCTGCTGTAGATGTGAACTTGGAATTCTTTCAAAGATATTTTATGTAACGCCCCAGTTTTGGATTAAATATTTTTAAAGGTGATAAAAATATGAAAAAATGTTGTAAAATCATTAATTAATATAATAATGATTTTGGTATAATCAATTTTGGAAAATGTGCTTTGGAAGAGTGACATTTTGTCTAGTGACCAAAATGCAACTTTTGAAAACTATTTTTAAAGGGGACTGTTTTGTAAAGAGTCAAAACTTTAAATCTTTAAGGAGCTATTTATCGTGAAACATATTGAAAGGGATTAAGTAAGCATAAGCTTAGTGAGGTAGCTTAAAGCAACCAAAACCATGAAACTAAAATCTATTCCAAACCCTAAAGGTTATTGATTATATAAAGATTTTAAGCTTGATCAAGAGATTAGTCATTTTAAAACCAATTGTTGACAATTGATCATCTCAACAACAAATTTATAAACTAAGGCAATCATGCGGAATAATCATATATGATCATGATACCCAAACCATACATGTACATATACAAATAAAAATTTTGAACAAACCTAGCATATATATACACTCAACTCAACTCAACCACATATATGTATATGTACATTTTCCCATGATATTCAAACAAACTAGGCATATCCACAAATAGAAATTTGAATATAACATAGACATATATACATTTAAATCTTCGAACAAGATAGGCATATTCACATATGATATTTCAAACATAACATAGACATGTAGGCATATAAGTTCCCAAACAAGTTAAGCATAATCACATTTTAGATTTCAAACATAACATATACATGTATAAAGATATTCAATGTACTATACTCCTTTTTACCCACATGACTTAAACAAGATATATGCATTTATTTATTTATTTAAGGTAACCATTGATGATTAAACATCCTAAAACAACTTATCTTTTCATACAAGGGTATTTAGTCATCAATGGACTTATATTACTTATTAAGCAAGCCGTTATCAAAATTCATTTATTTAACTTATAAATTTTTCTTGGATTCTTTCAACAAAGCCTAACCATAAGAAAATCACTTATTATTCTTTTATGACTTACCAAATACTTTATTGAGTATCTATTTCGTTTTGTATAAGTTATTAAACACGACATAAGTGTGAATTTCTCTTATCATATAAGATATCAGACTTAACATTCTAATATAAAAGTTACTTAGCATATGAGATATTAAGCAAATCAAATCCTATTTATGAGAGTTACTTACCATGTAAAACATAATCATGTCGATTTTATAAACACAGGCTATTGAGCAGCTCCTTTTAGATTTAAGTATTTAAGTCAATTATGTATCATTATTTACTATTCAAACAGGTTATCCATCATAACTTATAAGACCATAGACATAGATTATCTAGCATACAAAATTATCAAACATGTCATCTCAAAATCGTGAACCTCTTGACGTATAATGTATTAAACGTATTAAACTACGAAAAATATTACTTAGCATGTAAAATCTCAACTTATTATTAGTCTTTAATATAGATTGATTGACATAAGGGTTATTAAACATATTAATGCTAATCAGAGATGACTTGACATTTAAGATGTCCAACATAACAGTTTATAAAATAGATTATTTGGCAAGTAAGATATTTATATATCAAACTACAAACATAGATTTCTTGTAAATTTGGAACAAGGACTATCCAATATATAAACATATGCATAGTATTCAACATTTCATATATATTTTAAATTATTCAAGCAATGCACATATATATATATATATATATATATATATCCTTGTACATACATTCGATTATAGTCTATATCTTCCTTGAAAAGGAAATTACAAGAATCATTTGGATGTACAGTACTTGCCTTGTAAGTAATTATCATTAATTGATAAAACCATATTCATAGATTTCATACAAAGTAATCTCTCAATATAACATGTCATGAATCATGAATTCATACAATAATATAAAATATCAAAACCATTTAATTTTATATTTATAAATCTCATATTTTGTTTTTATCGTAGCCTTGAGTATCAAGAAGCCTAGGTATACGAATCCCCAACCAACTATCGTCAAATGAAAGGTACTCGTTGTACCGGCCAATCCCTTCTACTATCGCCAAGTGACCATAACACATCCCTCCTACTGTCGCCAAATAAGATCCGTAGTCCAACCCAAACACGAGCTCTATGGAATCTATGGCATGCCAACTATACCTATGATCAACTCGAAACCAAGGCTTTTCAATTATTTACTTTCTTAATCGAATTAGATTTGACCTTAGAGCCTTATTTGATAATCAGATAACATATTTCATTGCTTGATTTATCAAGCACATATACAAACTATAACCTCCAATATGAGCATAGCTCCAATGTCATAAAATCAATGAACATATCTTGATTCTTATTGAAGGTTAGCATAGTTTCAAATTTTAGACAATTTCAACAAAGTTTGAGTCTTCTGTGATAAACACATTCATAGTTCATATGATCACATAGTAAAACCTTAGAACTTATAACATCAACATATATATTCTTATAATCAATTGAGCAAAGCTTATTATTTCTCTTATTAGACATGCATTTATTTCATACAATTTTACAATTCAATTCCCATCATTTTCGAATGACAACATTTCATAGTAAAAATTTCTATCAAGTTACACAAGTAAGAAACATTTCCATCAAAACATGTCATTAGATTTAAGCATAATACATCACATGACCCTTACCATTTACGTACTTACCGTGCTTCTCCTTCAAGCTCATTTAAAGCATATTTTAGATTAAATACAAGCAAGGTAAAATTTAAAAAGAATAACATACTGGGATAGTTTCAATCTATCCTGAGACTTTAAACTACACTCACCTCTTATTCCGAAGTTACGGAATACTTGAATCCTTAATCATATCTTTCTACTTATCCAAATCCTTTCCTAGCTCTTTCTTGGTCTAAAAGTAACAAGAAGTATAATCATACATTAGAATAATTTTTTAACGACCATTCACTTATAAAACTATTAAATTACTCATGTATCACATTAATTTCACACAAATCAGTCCTCTATTCTTCATAACAATGCAAAACAGTCCCAATTGTCTATACTTTAACGTACATAAATCACAAAACAGCCCACCAACTTTGCATACATGCTTATATGTGTCAAAAAGTCCTTAATATGTTCATGTTCATTCAAAGCAGTCCAATGCTCATATACTCGCATATACATACCTAAAACAACACACTACATATTCATGTATATACAAAACAGAGCAATTATACTCTTGTACACCAAAACAGTCCAATATAGCTGCAAAGCAATCCTAAAACAGTTTCATAACAGCCCCTTTTAACTGAATTTCTAAAACAGTCCAATATATATTTTTACATGTACAAAACAGTCCAAAAATACATATGTATACTTACATATACTCGAAACAGTCCCATGTTTACTTATATATATATATACAAAACGGTCCAGTACTTATGTGTATACCTATATATGTACTAAACAGTCCAAATTTTTAATTCAAAACAGTCCTTACATTAGGCTTGTAAATCAGTCCACAATTATTGCAAAACAGCCCTGTTTCATTTACAAAATAATCCCTATGTATTTACAAAACAGACCCCTGTTTTAAAAGCACCAAATAGGTCCTTGAACATTTATAAATCAGCCCCTATACATTTTTAAAGCAGTCCCCAATTTTAATCCTCCAAATCAGTCCATTTTCCTTTATCAACACAGTCCAAAATAGTTCTTTATTTTCACAAAACAGTCCTAAAGATTTATCAATTCATTCCACATTTTAATTTAATAGCTAAGTCCTCCTTTGTTTTATAAAACAGTCTCTATTCGGTACCAACAAGCAATGTAACCAATCTCAACTCCAAACTCAACTACACAATAAATCAATAATTTATTCAAACACCTAATCCATCTCAACAACTTTAAAATTCATGATCAACTATTGACATCTCAAACTAGGCTACAAATTCACAAAACCTTGATCATTCATCATGTACACTATTTGCTTGGTTTTATGTACAACTACTTTGTACAAATTCACGTGATCAACATAGCAAACCAAGATATACAATTCACATAGTTTAAATTTATAATGAGAAAGTATAATTTAAACATCTCTATTTACAAGAATAATCTTGGAAAAATCCATGACCATATCCTGAATCTTTAAACAAATCTCAAAGAAAGATTAAGAAATTCTTACCCTCATCACTAAGTTCTTTGGTGGAGGCCTAAATCTTAACAAATTGATGTTCATTTTTTTTTCAAGTTATAAAAGTAATCAAACTTTCTCTTTCTCTACCCATGAGGTGCGGCACAAATGAGGAAGAAGGGAATATTGAGAATGATCCCCATTAACTAAGACCCCTCCAAAACAAATGCCTCCTCCAAAGCTTGCCATGTGTGAACATCCTTGGTTTGTTTTCTTTTTAGCATGCAACCCTTATCTTTCTCTTAATATTCGGTTTAGTCCTTAGCATTTGTTATCTCTTCTTTTGTATATATATATATCAAACAAATTGCACCAAACGACTAGTATTATTATTTTAATATCTTTTTTTTAAACCGGGATTTGGGGTATTACAGAGGTGGTGTTGAAATTTGAGGATCTAATCGTTGTTTTATATAAACTGTCTGAAGGTGCAGGTATGGTCACGATTCATAGTGATAGTTTACTGTTAATAGTGGATAGGAATGAAGTTGTAGAGGTTAATGGTCCTTTTAGATTTAGACTTTTGGTAATAAGAGTGAGTAGGCTTCGTTGTAATAGAAGTATGGTCAACAATGCGGTCACTATATATTTGGGAATAAAAGACACCAAATATACTTTGAGAATCATTAAGGTTGAGGATGTTTTAGAGTTAAGCTATGTTGCTTTATCCTCCTTTAAGGGTGTTATAGCCATCTTTAGAAGTGAAGCTTTAATTGATCAGTTAGAGGTTTTCAACAGAATGATTGTTTCTGTATGCACCCTTTGAACAAAAGATGAGCTTGTAGACACACTACATTTGTGTATGCCTACTATTCGTGACATGACCAAGCAGTCAACTAAGGGGCCATCCTTTCTGTTATCGAGTTTGTAACACACAAAGAGATTGAGCTGAGCAAAATCGACGTCTCAAGGACCTCTCAATCTTTGTTCGCAGCTGCAAGGCATGTTACTAAGAAGAAACAAACTTTGGAAATTCTGGGAGCTATACCTTCGCTATATGAAAACACAATTGCCAAACTTGCCATTGATAAAAATATTGATAGTTGCTGGAAGGAATGTTGTGACTAAAGTTATATCTAGGATATTCGGTGGCTGGAGAATGCATGCTAAATTCCCCAAAATTTCCCAACATATTATGTTATCAATTTTATTTTTAGAGCATTCGATTTCTATTCTTAATTAGATTTTTTGTCTCTAAAAGTGATCCAGAAAAAGGACAAAGTTTTGGTTTTCTTCCTAAAACTCAGCTGGAGGATGACATGCTACAAACTGCTATTTTTTTCCTTACTTCATTCTTCGGAGGTGGTGGTAAAATTGGAAAGGGAGCTGTTGAACTGAGCTATTTTTCATTTTTTGCTGCACCTGTACTGCAACTTGGAATTAGTCATGGTATGGCTATCTCTTGTCCACATGAACTAATGCATGTATTCTGAATTACTTCTAAGGCATTTTGTAAATGTGTTAGAGACCTTGAAATGGAAAGGATATTGACAAATGATAGTAAACAAAATGAAAAGAGTACTATTCTCCTTAGAGATTTAGCTGACTATTTCCGTGAATAGACCAAAAATGGTAGATATTACATGTAAAGTCTTCATGGAAATGACGAGATCATGGCACCACCACCACTACTACCCTTGGACCTGGAGGAATTTTCCTTAGGCCCCATTACTCGTGCAAGGGCAAGGAAGTTTAGAGATGCAGTCAGCAACAAGTGCATTCATGCATGAAAGATTATTGAAGCTACCGACATTGAACCAATGCCCTACAACGTCGGAGATTCATGCAACGTGAAAGGGAGTCCATGCAATGTGTTGCATGTTTATTTCTGATGCATACGTTATATTTTATTATTATTATTTTAGTGTGTTATTGTTTTCTATTATGTTGTTCGTTGTTTATTTTACCAGCATTAGAGTACGTTGAATCATATAATATATATTTATTACATTTACCATGCATCATATTACATTATTTATTTCTGATCATATTTCTCGTATTTACAAGTGTTATGCAAGGGCAACAAATAGACACATCACTAGGGAATTGTGACTATTGGAGAAGTGCTTGCTTGAGGTGCTTGCTTGGCTTTGGAGGTGCTTGCTTGAGAGATGCTTGCTTGGCTTAAGACGTGTTTTCTATAGGTTCTTGCTTGAGGTGCTTGCATGTGACCTGCTTGCTTATGTTCACATTAAAATTGACATGCTTGCTTACATTCATAATTGGACGACAATTTAGAAGTGCTTGCACGTGACCTACTTGCTTGCATTCACATTGAAATTGACATGCTTGCATATGATTATATTGGTCGGCAAAGGCACTCATTTCAAGGTTTTTTAATTTATTATCCCTTCACGCCACCCTAGGAATATTGGTTGATCACTTCATTTTGTAAAGCCTATAAATAGAGGCTGATATTTCAATTGTAAGACAACTTTTGATTTCAGAAATTTGAGAGTCTTTATCTCTTTTGTTCTTTTGAGAACTTTATCGATCCTTCAAGTTCTTCTTATTGAATCAAAAACTTTGATATCTTTGGTTCCTAGTTCTACTTAACTAGTGGGTCAAGATCCTTATTTCGTTTAGAGACCGTTATAGGGTTCGGGTCACACTTTTTAGTGTTGGTTCAATTCTCAAGTCCTAAAGTACTTTCCATCTTCCATCTTCCATCATCCAATTCTACCACCACCATCGAACACATTAACCTTCTAAAATTCTAGAATCTTTATTCTCATCACTTTCTATATCGTTACACACTATCACCCTTTAAAGCATCCGAAACCGTTGCAAGTCTTACAACACAAAGTTACTTCATTTACGATCAGGCAAATCAAGCATCTTTGTAAATTCTAAGACGAGATTACATCATATGGTATCAGAGCTTAGGCTAAATCAAGTAAGCCTTTTTGTTTCGCCGTTAAAAAACAAAAAAAAGGAAAAAAAGAATTTTTGTAAAAAAAGAGAAAAAAAGAAAGCAAATTGATAGCAAGGTTCGAGATATTTTTTCTCTTGTTTCAAAATCGTTATTTGTTCGTTTCAATATTCGAACTTTGAACCATGCACATTTTCTTCTAAGCCTACCTTATGCACCATATCTTTCCAAACCTTAATATTTATTTTGCAGCCAATTCAGCAAGTATTTTGGAGGATTTTGAGTAAGTTCGATTCAAGAACTTTTGAGATAAAAAGAGCTGTAGAAGGTACGAGAGGGTGAGTACGTCTGAAGGTAAAAGCCAAAAGAGCAAGTGATTTTTAAATTTTTTTTCCTCTTTCTTTTTCTTTTGGAGTGAACAGGGAGCCATGAACGCAGATAATAATATATGAGAGTCTAATGAAGGACAAACAAGAGGAATCCCGAGACTACATTTTCAAGCACTTGTTCAAGAACTGGGACAACTTATAGATCAGAAACTCGAGTCCATACATGAACGGATTGATGGCCTTGAAGAGAAATTTGTGGGAGCCCCAACTGTTCTAGTGAAAGGTAACCTAGGACAAGGCTTCCAAGAAGAGGAAATTGAGCAGATTGTGGACGACAACGAACGGCCCAACATTGTACAAAACCATCACCCACATCGAAGGAATCAAGAAAGGTTTGATGATAACCTTGCAAATATAAAGAAGAACATTTCACCATTTAAAGGGAAAACAGATCCGGAGGCTTATCTTGAGTGGTAGCAGAAGATCGAACACATCTTTGATTGTCACAATTAATCCAAGAAAAAGAAGGTAAAAATAGCATCCATTGATTTCACTAATTATGCAATAGTTTGGTGGAACCAGTTAACCATGAATAAAGGACGAAATAGAGAACGTCTAGTGTCCACATGGGAGGAAATGAAAGGCATAATGAGAAAGAGGTTTATACCATCCTACTATCATCGAGAATTAATGCGGAAACTCCAAAACCTCAAACAAGGCAACTTGAGTGTGGGAGATTATTTTAAAGAGTTGGAGATGGCAATGATATGAGTAAATATGGAGGAAGACACTGAATCTACAATAAAAAGGTTTATTTTGGGTCTAATTCAAGACATATCCGGCACCGTGGATTTGCAATACTATGTGGACTTAGAATAATTGGTTCACTTAGCTATGAAGGTGGAACAACAATTTAAACGTAAAGGCATAGCTTGAAATAACTATTCTTCTTCTAAATGGAGTCAGAATTCTAAATGGGGACAGATTGCTCCAAATAGCCATACAAACCAAATCAGTTCAAGGAAAACGTTGGGACTTCAAAACCCAACAAGACTGTTGATGTGAACTAAAGAAACCCAAAAGCTAAACCAAATCAATCCAGGGATATTCAATGCTTCAAATGTCTTGGAAGGGGACATGTAGCTAGTCAGTGCCCAAATAGGCATACTATGGTGATTCGAGGAAGTGGCGAGATTGAATTTGAATTAGAAAAAGAAGAAATTAATGCCATAACTGAAGATGATGAAGACTTAGACCCTCCCGCTGAAGGAAAAATGCTCGTTGTAAACAAGAGACTAAATAAACAAATTGTGCAAGGCGACCAACAACGAGAGAATATCTTTTATACACGTTGCCATATCAATGGAAATGTATGTTTTGTGATTATCGATGGAGGAAGTTGTACTAATGTTTCCAGCACGTTAATGGTGGACAAACTTGGATTGGTGACAACAAAACACCCACATCCATATAAGCTTCAATGGCTTAATGATGAAGGGGAATTGAAGGTGACCAAGCAGGTACTCGTACTATTTTCCATCATTAGATACAAGGACGAGGTCCTATGTGATGTTGTACCCATGTGTGCCAGCCACTTACTTTTAGGGAGGCCTCAGCAGTTCGATCGAAAAGTGAATCATGACGGATAATAACAATTCTCTGGTATACGAAATTCTTGATTTCCTGAATTATTAAAAAGCAAATTGGGTTTCAGCATCACTCACCCAAAAAAATAAGCAACACTTTTAAATAAAAAAAAATTATTTAGTCATGAGAAAACAAATTACTTTAGAGATTCCTTACTGAACTCCACAGGCTGATCTAGCGAATCCTGTTCATTTTCTAAGCTCATGTATGCAAATATTGATTAGCTACCAAAAACAACTTTCCCAAAATTTGCCTAAACGAAATACGAAATTTCTATTATTGTTTTACTATATCAGTTTTTTTCATGTCGATCTACCAGAGAAATAAATGAAGAAAAAGATGAAAAGGTAAGAGAGTGAATGGAAATATGAAGGGATGAAAAGGGACTAAATTGAAATAATTTTGAAATATAAAGGGTTAATTTTTTAGAATTAGGATTAAATTATAACAATGTGTAAAAATTGAGGGTTAAATTTATTGAATTTCTTCAAACTATGACTAAATTAATTGAATGTGTAACTATGGAAGACTAAATATGCTATTATACAAAAAAATTTAAAAACCACTTCACCTCTTTAAAGAAGGTTAACGACGCAATTACCATTTTGTAACAAAACATAAAGTTTAATTGTCATTTTGTAACTTTTAAAATTTTGGTTGCCATTTTTGTTTTTTCAGGGATAGTTTAATGACCATTTGGATACTTTAACCTAATATTTATATTATCTCAAATAACAATATAGTTTTTAAGAAAATTAAATAATTGCATAAATTCCTCTTAGAACAACTATAGTTTAAATTCTAAAACGAATACTTGATTATTCATTTAAACCATTTTTAATTACAATATAATGCACTAATTAATAAGTTTTTTTATGAGGAATTAATAAAATTAATATGTAAAATACATTACAAACCATACAATTTACTTAAAACTAAAAAAGTAACCTCCTAATCATCGAGTAAAATGTCAATCTCAACTTTTAATTATATATTAAAAAGTGTGAATTACAGAAAAAACAAATTTAAATGTATATATATGCCTAAGGGTAATTATTTCATGCACAATCACTTGTAGAAACTTTCTTTCCACATGTGCCTTAGTTTTAGGGTTTAGAGATTTTGTTTAAGGTCTAGTATTTAGGGGTTTAAGTGTACGAGTTTTGAATTTAGGAAGTTTGGTTAGAAATTAGACTTTAAGGTTAAAATTTAGGGTTTAGGCAGAGTCGTATCTGGGCCTGGGCAGGAGAGGCACCCGCTCAGGCCCATAATTTTTATACTGCATTGTACTTATAAAAAATATTTTTATATTAATTATAGAACCTAATTATTTTCAATACTTGTTATTAAGACTCATTTTTTCCTCAATATTTCTTAGTAGGGCTTATTTTTTCCCAAAATTTATTATTAGTGGCCTATTCTTATAATTTAATTTTTTTAATATTTGTTTTTAAGTGCCTAATTTCCCCTAGTATTTCTTATTTTGGACATACTCTTAAAATTCAATTTTTTCTAGTACTTGTTATTAAGGGCCCAATCTTTTTCAATTCTTGTTTTTAGGGGAGTGTTGCATGATTTACGTGCAACATAAATGGTGCAAGCGAACACGTCGCAAGTAATAGTATAGATTAAGATCATCTCCACAGGGATTGGTGAACCTTTGTCTTTTAGCTTCTTGTCCTAAAAGGAAATAGAATTGATGGTGATAGATGATGATAAATATATCAAGTAAAATAAACTAGAATAGAGTAAATAGAAAAAGATAATCGGTATGCGAGAATATGCTGGGTTATCGAGACTAGTGGTGTTATTGCCGGATGTATTGTCGTGGCTAGTAATTGTTGTGGAAAGCAATTCCCTTCAATGTTCGGCGAAGTGTTATTCAATGCCCTCGCATTATCCCTAACCGAAGAGCTGATGATTGTACAAGCCTTGGTGATACATCCCTGCATTAACCTTGGGTGGACAACATTGATCTTTTCACTATTCTTAGCCTCTAAAATCTATTCCTTATTCCTAAGGTAAACTGGTTTCCACTAAAGGATGTTTAAATGGAAACCGTATCCAATCATTTTGTGAATATAGCTCTCCCGAGCCTAGACAAATAAATGCATTCAAGTTCCTTTCTCAAGTTTCCTTGAAGCAAAATTAAGAATCAAGAATGGATAAACATTGAATCTATATATTAAAAACCAAAACAAATCATTCATCTTTACACACTATAAACCCGGTAACCCAAGCCAAATAATCTAGTTCATAGATTGGTTAAAAGAAAACAATAATGAATAATTCTCAGGCATGTGGATCGCACCATACAAAATGAAAAGAAATGGAGAAGATGAACTTCTCCAATCTACATTAATGGCTCCTCGTGAATCCTCTTCTATGATTTGATGACTCCATTTGATGTGTTGATGCGATCTCCTTAAACAGGTGAAAGGAAGGAGTTCAAATGAGTGTGAAACCTGTGGGATCTAAACTCTAACTAACTCAGCTCTTGAATTTGAATCTGGGTGATTATCCAATGCGTTTGAATTAATTCCTAGAGATAATGATTTTTATCGCGACTTGCCAGGGCAACCTTCAGTAAGTGACTTGACAACTCGTCCTGCACAAAAAAGCAAAAACGACGGTGATTTCTCCACAAAAACTACTAAAACATAAGGCCAAACCCAACTGATAGAGAAACAACGAAATGATGCATAAATGACTAGAAATGCAACTAAAATGGGGCTAAGTCTAACAATAATATGTGTAAAATGGGTAGAAATATAGTACTTTTACACACTTAACACACCCCCAAACTCGAACTATTGCTTTTCCTCAAGCAATTCAGAAACTAACAATTACCTGTCATGGCATTTACCAAAAACATGTTTCAAACCTGACTTCAATCCTCAAAACCATGGAAACAAAGAATTGATTACCTTTTGACTGTTGGAAAGCACAAAAAGTTGCTCAAAATTAAACTAGAATGCTGGTGAAAATGTGTGTGCTTAGTTGTGTACAAGTCAATCAATAGGATTCCAAGCAAACCTTAGCTTTTATTAGATTGTGAGGTAATTTATTTAGCTAGAGCTAGTTAGGCACCTCTAGCAAATTCGTTCTTCTCTTTTTTTTGGGCTAGAGCCAGATGGACACCTCTAGCAATTTTCAATGTTCTAATACTAGAGCCAGATGGGCACCTATAGTAATAAATTATTATTATTTATTCATTTCTTTTTGGCTAGAGCCAGATAGGCACCTCTAGCACATTTTTCCAAATTTTAATAACCTAAAGCTTACTAGGTCTCATTCGATCAACAAGTCACAATAGTGTAAATATAAGTAGCATCATAGCAAAATTTCAAGTAAATTCCATTCTAATCCTAAAATCTAAGGTTCTTTCATCTAAGTGCAGTTGCAATTAACTCATCATCAGACATCACATCAGGTTTCGGCAGTTATATCAGGCAATTTTGATGGCAAGTAACATATGCAAACTAATATGAGATAGACAAAATAAATGAAAATGAACATGAGACACACAAAAACAATCCCCCAAACTCGAGAGCAATTTTGTCCTCAATGTATGCAAAACAAAACAAATTAAATCAAAATGCAAATGAACTAATCAAAGACGTCATCACCTCAGAGTTGTAGTTTTCTTTTGGACGTTTGCTTGAGGCGTTTGCTGCCTCGCTTGGTTGTTGTCGTGAATCTGGTGCAGGGTCATGAACCTCAATTTCCTCGACCTCCTTAACTGCCCCGCCCTCCTTCTTGGCATCCTCTTGTGTAGGAGCTTTATGCTTCGAAGCTTGTTGTGATGGTACAGCCGGAGGTGGAGACTTCAATAGTGCAGAAGTGGTGCCTTCAGAATTTGAAAAATCATGAAAAGTTTAAGTACATTTCAGTTCATTAACAAGTACCTTACCTTTGCGCAGGGCAGTGGTTGTCGCAGCAACGTCACTTGTAGCCAGTTTAGCATAATTTGTCAGGGCAAGTTACTCGGCAAAAAACACCAAAAAGGGTACACTACTATTAGGATAGTTCTCCATGATGACTCATTCTAGGGCAATATCCCAGTCCTTTATATATCGCCTAAGCAATAGCTCACTCGCCTCCATCCGATCCAAAAATTGCAGCAAAGGACGAAGGAGATCTACCAACCAAAGAGTACTTGCCGCGACATGTTCACTTATTGAGGTAGATTCTGGAATAGAGGATTTCTTTGCGACTATTGGTGCTTTTTACGGGCTATTTTGCATCATTCACATATACTGAGTCTTAGTCTACCCATTCTTTTTGGGCAACCTCTCATCCATAGCATTAAATGGTACGTTCTCCCTTGAGCAACTATTGAAATCAAATTAGGGAAATAGAGCACACTCGCATCCTCCTTGCTACAAGCATAAATCTCATCAACAATAATCTATCAAACATTGATAGTTCAATTAATCAAAATAGAGTGTAGTAACAATAAACTACAAGAAGAAACAATAGTATTATGAGTTGCGGGCATCAAAAGAGTTTTGAGGAAGTTATTCCACAACTTTGTCGTAGGTTTTAGCATGACCCGATTCATAGTCCTTTCAATTCTCCATCATTCCACTCGGTTCCTTCAAGAGTGAGGTCCTTGAGGACTTGGTCCGTCTTCTAGGGTGATATTATTCAAAAACTCTATGTGCTCATTGATAAGTGTTCAAAAGTACTAATTTTCTTACCCTTTTTACTCATATTATTGTTAGACTTAGGCTTATATTAGTTGCATAATTAGCTATTCATGCATTAATCCATGTTTCCTTCCATCGTTGAGCTTGATTACATAACTTGGTAGTTTTTGTGGAAAAGATGCTGCTTTGGTGTGCTTTGTGTGTGTATGTGCAGGATCACTTGCCAAAGCAATGCCGAGCTAGTTGCCAGGGCAATGCATGAAGGATATGCCGAGCTAGTTGCCAGGGCAATGCATGAAGGAGACGCCGAGCCAGTTGCCATGGCAATTGTCGACAAAGAGAAAATGCAATAGGGATGTCAAAATTAATGACTATACAAGCCCAAGATGACGTGGAGCAAAGCCCAAACCCAAAGGAATTTGATTTCCATGCAGAGATTAAAGAAGAATTAAATTCCAAGAAGATAGGAGAAGTTCTAGTAGGAATACAATTATAATAAAGAATTATATTCTTTAAAGATAATTTAATTCCAACTCAAACTCCTCCTCAAAGAAGGACTTTGGCCTAGCCCTATAAATAGCAAGGAGATTTCAACAATCCATAGAGAGAGCATTAGGGAAATTTTGACAAGTCAAAGGGAGAAAGCAAGGGATTTTCGACAAGCTTCATCTTTTCTTTCTTGTTCGATTGGGTTCATGCTAGAGATTGTTTATCTTGTGTTTCTTTGGAACCTAGCCATGAACTAAATCTACTTGGCTATGGTTATTGTGTTTTGTGGTTGTGAGAAACTATTGGTTTTTGTTTAGGTAATAAGAGTTTGCATTTTTCTATT
The DNA here is from genome assembly GCA_019671005.1 of Hibiscus mutabilis. Taxonomy (NCBI): domain Eukaryota; kingdom Viridiplantae; phylum Streptophyta; class Magnoliopsida; order Malvales; family Malvaceae; genus Hibiscus; species Hibiscus mutabilis. The sequence goes on from CM033733.1 coordinate 14,578,355, forward strand.
TCAAGGTTTATTCATTCTTGGTTCTTATTCTTGTTTGCGAGTGAATTGGGAGAGGATCTCATGATTTCATCTATTTATCTAATATCGGGAGAGTTAGATTCAAGAAACGAATGAATATGATCTTTATTCAATCTATTGATGGTGAAGATTAATCCGGCTTAGGAATAAGTTAAGGATTTCAACGGCTAAGAGGAGCGCAAGATTGGTTGTTGTTCACCCTTGATTCATGCAGAGATGTATTATCAAGGCATGCACAAGTAGCTAGAGTTTCGACTTAGGGATAAGAAGAAACCATTGAAGAACGCTCTGCCGAACCTTGAAGGTTGCTGCCCAGAAGCCCAAGTAGTTGCCCAACTAGTCGCCCAGGCAACCATCGATTAGTTGCCAAGGCAACCCCGTTGTGCAAGTTGCCACGGCAACTGAGTTGCCCGTGCACTCTTTTACCAAGACGATCCAATCGGCAATCACACCTCAACTCACGATAACCTGGCCTATCTCTCTCTCATTCGATCTCATCTTTTCTTTTACTTTATTGCTTTCTAGTTTAGTTATTAGTTAAACTCCTATAATTCTTTAATTGTGTTTTTACTTTTCACAGTGCAGTAACTTAAGCAAAGTGGCCCAAACCAATCCCTGTGGAGATGATACTCGATACTCATATCACTTTATTACTTGCGACGTGTATACTTGCACAATTGCGTAGCACTTATTACGCGCAACAAGTTTTTGGCGCCGTTGCCGGGGATTGGCAATAGCGACTTTGTTTTTATTTTCTTGCACTTTCTTTTTATTTTTCTTGTTTAAAATTCAAAGGGCTAACAAACTTTGGTTTTGCATTGGTATATGACCAGGGCGAGACCGACTTCACCAGAATATCCCTTTGATCCAGAAATCGAACGAACCTTACAAAGACTTAGACGAAGGATAAGAGAAGCAATGGCAAATCAAGACGGCAATATGAATCAAGATGTTCGATCAGGAGGAGGAGTGATTCTTGCACGAAACAGAACTATTCGAGACTATCTTGAAGAAGATCTTGATGGACTTAACCCAGGAGTTGTCGCACCTGAAATTGAAGCCGATCACTTTGAGTTGAAACCGGTAATGTTTAATATGATCAACACAATTGGTCAATTCGGCGGCTCAGCAACTGAAGATGCACGACAACATCTGAAATCTTTCCTCGAGATTTGCAACTCGTTCAAGATACACAGAGTCACCCCCGATGTCCTACGATTAAGATTATTTCCCTATTCACTGAGGGATAGGGCGAAAGCATGGTTGAATAGCATTTCTGCCGGATCCATAGCATCTTGGACTGATCTTTGTCGTGATTTCCTTGCTAGATTTAATCCTACAAATTTGACTGATAAGCTTCGTAATGACATTACTTCTTTTCGGCAGGTAGATGATGAATCCATGTACGAGGCTTGGGAGTGATATAGAGAACTTCTACACAAATGCCCCTTACACGGATTCCCGGTGTGGACTCAAGTAACAATGTTTTACAACGCCGTGAATACATCAACAAGGATGATGCTAGATGCCTCGGCAAACGACATTCTCCTAGATAAGTCGCCGGAAGAAGCAATGCAAATCTTAAACAGGCTGGCCAAGAATGACTATCAATTCCCATCTACTAGAAGAGGAGGAGTTAGACGCCAAGCCACAATACATGAACTAGGATCATCAGATTCAATTTCGGCACAATTGGCCACTTTAACCAAGATGGTCCAGAACATGCAAAAACCAAACAACACACATGAAGTCAAGGTAATGGATTCTTTTTGTGAGTTATGTGGTGATAACCATAATTCTTCTGAATGTATGCAGAATCCGGAATCCAGCTTCTATGTGGGGAATTACAATCGGAGCAATAATGTGATGTCCAATACATACAATCCAGCTTGGAAGAAGCACCCGAATTTTTCATGGAGTAATCCCAACAATGCTCTAAACCAGAACAATCAGAATGCACAAGCATCGAGATTCCAACAGAATATGCCACGACAACAGATGCCGCAGCAACAACCGACGACATCTAGTTCTTTGGAAAATTCTCTAAATGCTTTTATGATGAAAACTGAATCTTATATGGCTGAGAATAGTAATTTCATAAAAAGAACTGATGCTTTTATTATCAGGACCGAGATGAGATTGTAAAACCAAGAGGCGGCAATCAAATCATTGGAAAATCAAGTCGGACAGTTTGCTCAAAATCTAAACACCGTTGTGCAAGTTGCCACGGCAACTGAGTTGCCCGTGCACTCTTTTACCAAGACGATCCAATCGGCTATCACACCTCAACTCACGATAACCTGGCCTATCTCTCTCTCATTCGATCTCACCTTTTCTTTTACTTTATTGCTTTCTAGTTTAGTTATTAGTTAAACTCCTATAATTCTTTAATTGTGTTTTTACTTTTCACAGTGCAGTAAATTAAGCAAAGTGGCCCAAACCAATCCCTGTGGAGACGATACTCGATACTCATATCACTTTATTACTTGCGACGTGTATACTTGCACAATTGCGTAGCACTTATTACGCGCAACACTCATCATGTGTAAAGAACAACCCATGGTATGCATTGATCGTAGTGGCATCAAGAAAAATAGCCCTACCACGCACAAAAATACATGAGTTATTCAGATTGGAAACATGTGAATAAAATTCTCTTATCCATGAGATGTTAATTGGTGCAGATTGTTCGTAAAAGATTGTCCACTTGTGATCCGCAACAATGGTGTAGACGGAACCCTCAAGACCATATTTTGGTTTGCTTAGATCCTAGGCAAAACCTTGTTCTTCCTGAACTTTTTGAGTGGCAAACTTCTTCTTGAATCTTTGCTTGATTACTAGTGTTGTGAAACGACAAAAAGACGATGCAACAATTTCTTGCGAGGAACTTGCTTCGGGCATGGTTTTCAAGTTTTTAGCCATGGTGTTTGGTAAAAAGAGAAAAACAAGAAAAGCTTAAGAGTTTCAAGAGACGGGGAAAGAGTGAAGAAGAAGATGGATTGTAATTGTGATTTAATGGTAGAGTGAAAGGTTGGTAAAGGAGACGAAAGATGGTTTGATCTTTACCAATGGGTGAAAAAGAAAAACAATGACGGGTGGTTTGATGGATATGATGTACAACTGGGGTTAGGAAGAAAGAGAGGGAAAGAAAATTTTGGGTGAAAATTTTCAAAGGGTATTTAAATCTCTTTGAACCCGCCGACCCTCTATATTCTTTGGGGATAAATCATGAACCCAATATCCATTCCTTTTGAAACTCATATCCTAAAAATAAAAAAGAAAAACAAAAGGATAAAGATTAAATAAAGAAAATAAAGATTAATATAACAACTAAATCGAACCAAAACAAAAATAAAAAAGATAAGGATAAAGAACAAAATTTAAAGAAAAAGAAAATAAAGAAAAAGAAAAAGAAAATAACTGAAAAAGAAAATTAAAATCACTTAGAAAGAGCATTCTCATGCATCTTCTAAGGATACCGCTCTCTTATCAAGCTCAACATGAGTACTAACGTGGTGCTTCAATCTCTGTCCATTGACCTTAAACTCATGACCATCCATAGTTGATTTGATCACAACAACCCCATGAGAATAGGGTTTAACTAATTTGAATGGCCCAGACCATCTTGACTTCGGTTTGCCCAATAAAAGTCTGTGTCTAGAATTATAGAAAAACACTTGTTGCCCTAGCAAGAATTGCCACGACAATAGCTTTTTGTCATGCCCTCGTTTAGTTTTCTATTTACAGAGCTTGGCATTGTCGCAAGGTAGTGCACATAATTCTTTCATCTTGTTCAAGTCTAGTAAGCGCTTTTGTCCTACTTTTTACTAATACATGTTCATTGTCTTGATTGTCCAATATGCCTTATCCTCGATCGTTGCCGGTATGTGGCAAGTCTTGCCATAGACAAGTCTTTAAGGAGACATGCCTAGGGGCATCTTAAATGTTGTTTGGTAGGCCCAACGTGCATCATCAATTCTTGCAGACCAATACTTTCGTGAGGGATTGACAACCTTCTCAAGGATAATCATCAACTCACAATTAGAAATTTCCGCTTGTCTATTAGTTTATGGGTGGTATGCCGTGGAAACTTTGTGAGTCACTCCAAAGTGTAGTAACATCTTGGCACTAAGCTTATTGTCAAAATGTTTGCCTTCATCACTGATAATTGCCCTAGGCATTCCAAACCACGTGAATATGTTTTTTTGCAAGAATCGCTTTACACTCTTTGAATCATTTATGGGAACTTCAGCTGCCTCAACCCATTTGGACACATAATCTGTGGAAAGTAAGATATATACATTGCCAAATGATGATGGGAAGAGCCCCATGAAATCGATGCCCCATGTGTCAAATAATTCTACCTCGAAGAAGTTTTACAATAGCATCTCATGCTGCCATGAAATATTTCCCATTCGCTGACATCGATCACACCTCTTGTAGAATTCATGGTCATCTTTATAAAGAGTTGGTTGTAAGACTTTGTCTGTTGTGCAAGAACCTCTAAAATGGCCTCCATAGGGTGATGAACGACATTGTAGAAGCACATTTTGTTGTTCCTCCTCGGGAACACATCTTCGTATGACCCAATCTGCATATTGTTTAAACAAAAGAGGCTCATCCAATAATAATGCTTAGCATCATGTAGGAACCGCTTCTTTTCCTGATAAGTAAGGTCATAATGTAAAATATCGCTCACAAGAAAAGTTACTATATCGGCATTCCAGGGAGTTGCCGTAGCAACTAGCAGCTGCTTTTCTATGAATTTGTCATAGATATCCAAGTAATCATCATCTTTATTTCCCCCCTTCAACCCTCGATGGGTGATCGACAACCTGGTTCTTTGTTCAATTCATGTCCTTAATTTTGATGTCAAACTCTTGTAAAAGTAATATCCAACGAATTAAACGAGGTTTGGCATCCTTTTTAGCAATCAAATATTTAATTTTCAAATGGTCAGTGTGAACAATTACCTTAGTACCAATCAAGTAAGGATGTGACCTGTCAAATGCGAACACTACTGCTAGCAACTCATTTTCTGTAATGGTGTAATTCAATTGAGCACCATTAAGTGTTTTGCTAGCTTAGTATATAACATGGAAAATTATCCTTTCCGTTGACCTAAGATAGCTCCTATCTCAAAGTCGCTTGCACCGCATATGAGCTCAAAAGGTAAGGACCAATCATGGGGGACAACAATAAGTGTCGTGGCAATTTGCTTCTTTAGGTCTTTAAATATCTTGGCACAATAATCATCAAAATTGAAGGCTTTGTCCTATTCAAGCAAATTACATAAATGGTTAGAAATCTTAGAAAAATTATGAATAAACTTTTTGTAAAAACCAACATGTTCGAGAGGACTTCAGATCCCTTTCACTGAATTTGGTGGCGGCAATTTCACAATCACATCCACCTTGGCCTTATCTACTTTGATACCCTTGGATGAGATCTTGTGTCCTAGCACGATACCTTAATCCACCATGAAATGACATTTCTCCCAGTTTAAAAATAGGTCAAATTCTTCACAGCGTGCTAACACTTTTTCCAAATTGTCGAGGCAATTGTCAAAATTGTCTCCGAATACCGAGAAGTCATCCATGAAGATTTCCAAGAAATCTTCTACCATGTCAGAGAAAATTACCACCATACAACTCTGGAAGGTTGACGATTCTTTGCACAATTTGAACGGCATCCTCCTAAATGCATAGGTACCAAAAAAGCAGGTGAATATGGTCTTGTACTGGTCTTTTGGTGCTATGGCAATTTGGTTATAACTTGAGTATCCATAAAGAAACAATAAAATGATTTTTCCTGCAAGACAATCAAGTATTTGGTCAATAAAAGGTAAAAGAAATTGATCTTTCCTAGTAGCCTTATTCAATTTTCGGTTATCCATGTAGACTCTTCAACTGGTGACAGTTCTAGTTGGAATAAGTTTATTGTTTTCATTAATTTCCACGGTCATACCTCCCCTTTTTGGTACACATTGTACCAATCTTACCCATAAGCTGTCAGAAATTAGGTATATGATACTGGCGTCAAGCCACTAGATGATTTTCTTCATCACGACTTGCTTCATGGCAGAGTTAAGCCTCCTTTGAGCCTCAATGGAATTGTTGTGGCCTTCATCTAGCAGGATCTTGTGCATGCACACTGCCGGACTACTTCCCTTCAAATCTAGAATTGTCCAACCTAATTTCTTCTTATGCAGCGCCAACATGTCAATTAATCTTTTTTCCTATTCATGTTGTAACTTAGAATAAATTATCACGGGCAAGTTGTTATCCTTTCCCAAATAAACATATTTCAATTGCTTTGGCAATGGTTTTAATTCTAAAAAATGAGGTTGCTCAAGGGAAGGTTTATTAGGTTTACATTCCTTACTTGAATAATCAAGAGATTCAAAACTTTTACCCGATTGACTTACAATCCAATTCGCTTCTTGCTGTGCCTTGCTTTCTGATTTTGGTTCATTAGGTTTTTTAGGCTCGACAATGAAATTGTCGTGGTAATACTCCTCCACATCAAAGTTGAATTCTATAGTGGCCTAAATAGTATAGCATTCTTCTGGATTAACGGCATACTTAAGGGTTTTAAAAACATTGAGCATGGCTTGCTGCTCATTCACTCGCACAGTGAGCTCTTCTCTCAACATCGATCAAGGTCCTCCCCGTTGCTAAGTATGATCTTCCAAAAATAATGGGGTCGAACTCATCTGCTTCACAATCCAAAACAATAAAATCAGCGTGAAAAATAAATTTATTCACTCTTACCAAAATGTCTTCAATTTTTCCCTCTGGATGAACTTAAGATCTGTAAGTTGTAGCATGACTGTAGTGGGTATTGTCTTCCTTATTTCTAATCATTAAAAAATATATTTTGGTATAAGATTTATGCTTTCTCCACGGTCGCAAAGTGCTTTCTTGACATAGTGATTGCCGGTGACACAAGGTATCGTAAAACTATCTGGATCTTTTAGTTTGGGTGGCAATTAGTTATGCAACATTGCCACACATCCTCCTGTCAAGGCAATTGTCTCAAACTCTCTCAGCCTTGTTCTCTTAGAGACAATGACTTTAAGGAACTTAGAGTAATTAGGCATCTACTCTATCGCCTCAACCAGTGGTAGATTGATGGGAACTTGCTTCAGGATGTCAAGAATTCTTGAACTGGTACTTGTGCTTCTGCCTCTTCAACTTCTATGTGAATGGTGGTGCAATATGATCTCTTTGCCTTTACTCGTCTTATCCGGATTGGCATTTTGGGATAAACTTGTCACGGTATATGGATTTGTCGTGGCAACTACTGAAGGCTCATTGTCTGCGATTGCCGTAGCATTGTTGCAAGGTACATCTTCTAAACAGAGGACTACTTTATCGGATGACTACTCTCTTCAGGTTGGATAGGGCCATTGTTTGCCTTTGATCCACTTTGGGTGGTGATCACTTTACACTATTCATGGCCCGTTCCTCGTACAACCTAAGTGTTGTTGGGCAAACTGCCTTGTGGCCTTGAGCTTAAGATTGAGGCGAATTACCTAATCTGCATCTCTAATGATTTCAACATTGCTCATTGGCTCTGCATCATCATCTCAGTTCTGTTAATAAAAAGTCATTCTTTTTCATGAAATTACTTGTCTCAGCCGTATAAGATTCAGTCTTAAGCATAAAAGCATTTAAAGTGGTTTCCAAAGATTTAGCTGGTGATGACTGTTGTCGTGAAAACTGTTGCTGCGACATGATCAGCTATAATCCTAATTCTTCTGTGTTTTGACAGGTCTGATTGTTGGAGTTGTTATGGTTACTCCATGAAAATTTTGGGTGTTACTACCATGCTGGATTGTATGTGCTGGAATATGGTTACTCCTTATTATATGAAATATTCGTAAACTTCTAAGAAAGACTTTAGATGTTGTATGACATCTTCTGTTGCTGAGCCATTAAATTGGCCAATTAAATTGAACATATTAAACATCACCGACTTCAATTTAAAGTGTGCAGCTTGAATCTCAGGGGTGAAAATTCCAGATTGAGATCACCAAGGTCTGGAAGTAATTGATCTTGGATAAGCATGTTCCGTACACGAATAGGTTGCTCTGCTAGAGCTGCCTCCTGCCGTGGCATTCTAATTGCCGAGGGCATTTAGGTTGCCGTGGGCATTCTGATTGCCGAGGGAATTTTGGTTGTCGACTGAATCAATAGGATCTGCCATAGCTACTCTTAGCTCTCTCATTCTTCTATGAAAAACTTGTTCAATCTAAGATTCAAGTGGGTAGTCTTATGATGCTAGTCTCGCTCTGGTCATACACAAACACAAAACCAAATATGTTAGACCCTTGAAACAAGTAACAAGAAAAATAAATAAAAGACAAAGGTGCAAAAAATTAAAAACAAAGTAGTTATTACCTATCCTCGGCAATGGTGCCAAAAACTTGTTGCATGATTTAAGTGCAACGCAAATGGTGCAAGTGAACACGTCTCAAGTAATAGTATAGATTAAGATCGTCTCACAGGGATTGGTGAAACTGACTTTTATCTTCATGCACTGAAAGGAAATAAAATTGATGGTGATTGTCTATGAAATATCGCATGGCAAAAGATTGAGGATTAGTGAAAATATGCAAGTAAATAATGCCAAGGATACTTCTTTTTACATGCAAGTATACACGTCAGCAAGTAATATAGTAGTGAGCTAAGTATTGTCTCCATAGGGATTGTCCAGGAATTAATTGCCACGATTAAAACTTTTGAACTGTAAAATAAAAGTGATGGCAATTGATTGAAGGAATGAGTAAAATAAAAGAATTAAATAAATAAAAATGATAAAGAGAACTAAAGTAAAGATCTAGGTAGATTGGCAAACTACTAGTGTAATGATGATTGGAAAGCTAGACAAGGGATGTTCGGATTTCATGCTAGCAAAGGCAACAAGGATTAATACTAAACTCTAGTTTTATTGTCGAGCAGATTTTTATGTTAGTATTGCCTCTATCGATGGCAATACCCTAAGTTAACTACTCCCAACACCTATATATCTATAGCGAGTTTTCAAACAATTAACTTGGTGAAGTTTCAATCTTTACTCCTAAGGGGTAGAATCACTTCAGGTGTAAGTTCATCTACTTGAATATCTTCTGTCAAAGTTTCTCTCCTTATTACCTGTAATTAATCGTTATCTCTTAAGTCTGTTAAGATATTAAGGGATAATATGCATGCAATGCCAACTGTTGTATGGAAAACAATTTAGGAAAATTAAGTACTTCCAGGATAAGCAAAAATGCCAAAGCATGTAATTATTAAAAACTAAAAATACTAAGCATTCATCGCAAACACCCCTAGCCAATTTAAAAGATTAGTTCATGGTTGGGGAAACCAAAAACAAAACATCATTTTTATTCATCATCACAAAAACCAGAAATAAATTCAAGAGATAAGAAACAAAGAAAGAGTTCTTTCGATGCAACCCTTTAATGGATCCAGAGATCTCAGTCTTAGCCTAGTCGAACCATGATCTGCCCTCTACCTTCTTCCTTCACCACCATGCTACCTCTCTTCTCTGATACATTTTATTTATATAGGCACTCATGGAAACCCTAGATTGGGTTTTGATCTAAAAGTTAGTTTCACTACAAGATAAGCGCCTTATCTCTTTATCCTCTTTTTGAATTTGAATTTGTGCTGATCTGGTTCTAACTAGTGCTAACGTCATCGTCCTTCATTCTTTTTCCAACCAAGCTTGGCATTCTGCTTTTGCCAACCGAGATTGGCATTTTGCCCAGTCCTGCCAACTACTTCTGTCCTGCTCTGCCACACTTGTCTTGCTCCTAACCTGCCTACTACAGTAAGGAAATACACTTTTACTATGGCAAAGAAAACATTTCTTAACTCTTAAATGAAAATGCATGATTCTACTAACTAAATGCAGAAATATGTACTCAAAGTCAAGCAAAAGCATGGCAGTATATACATGAAAAGTAGTACTTTTGAGGAGTTAACAAGCCCCAAAACCTAGTTCATTTCTTTTCCTCAAGTAATGCAACTAAAAATTAGAAAAACAAAAAATAAAGCAAAGTACCTCGACAAAATTTCCTGATTAATAACACGCGCTAGAAAGCAGAATCTGGTTTTAGTTATGTCCTCAGATATCCTAGAGAAGTAATGCCAAGAAGATCAACAAACTCAAGTGCATCAATATAACGCTAGCCTAGGGTCATGAAGCGTGTATTAAGCGCATGCAATTTGCATCTAGTATCTTTTAACTCCCTTAGCAAATCTTTATTGTCCAAACTCAGAAATATAAATTTTATTACTCACCAAGGGTTTTTTTGCTGACATTAAATTAGGGTTCGTGTCATGACGCTATTTGGCATGAGAAATAAGAGGGAGCATACGAAGAATCCCTACGTTAATCTTGACTACACCACTAAGCTAACCCATTACACTCATACCCTAAAGTTTTGTTGGGTTGAGAACTAAGAGGGGAGCAAGTTATTTATTGTCTCTAAGTTAGAGGAGTGTTCTAGTATTTTTTCCTGCCTTTGGAAAAACATTGTTGCCTTATTTTCACTTTTCACCATGGCATTGTTTTCTTTCTTTTTATTTATTTTTTTGAGTTCAGCTTCAAAAATCCAGTTTGTCTTCGAAACTAGATGCATATCACGTGCTTAAGTAAAATAAAGTTTCCTAAGCTAGAGATCAATTGCCAAGCAACCTGGCATTACTAATCTGCTGACTTATGCTACCTAAAGATTCTAATTTCATCATCGGACAGTGCATACTAGTGCAAACTCTAACTATGCTAGCAAATGTGTTGGCAAAATTATCAGGTTAAAAATCATGCCATTGCACAAAAAAATTTAACTATTTGGTATGCATGGTTATACCTAATCTACATGGCAAAAACATTATGCAAACAGAAACGTAAAAATGCATGAATGTCATGGCAATAAATGCAAGGCAACACATACCCCAAACCAAAGGTGTGCATTATCCTCAATGCATGAAAACATATATAAACAAATGAAATGCATGATTAAAATAAAAAAATACGAAACTAAGGAGTTAAAGGGGATGAGGACTCCCTTGTGGAATGATCTTGGCAAGTGGAGCGAGTCTTTCTTTTGATGAAGGATCCTCGTTTTGGTACTATCGACTTTTTTCTCTTCATTTGTGGCTTTGGAGCATCAGTCATGGTAGACATGTCATCATTAGACTCAGCGTCCGCATGCTAGGCCTAGATCTTTGTAGAATCTTTGTAATGCCCCAAATTTGGCCTAGAAGTTAGATAGGTAGGTTAGACGGTTTGGGTGAACCAGATTAGTTGGTTCGATCTAGTTTCAGGAATTAATTCATAATAAATAATTTTTTAACATGAAATAAAAATATGCAAAAATGGTGGAAAATATTTAATTATTATTTTGAGGGTTTTGGTAAATTCAATTTGATAAAATAAGGTTTGATTTATGGACATTTTGTCCTAGTGACTAAAGTGTAAAGTTTGAAAACTGTTTTTGGTGACTAAATCGAAAAAGAGTCAAAACTTAGAATCTTTAGGGAGTTATTAAGTCAATTGGTTTTATTGGAATTTTTCTTTAATTTGGCAATTTTAAAATAGTTTTAAAAGGATTTAATAAAAGAGATTAAAAGATTTTCAATTGGTTTGTTTTAATTAGCCAAACATTTTCTCACATAACTAGTTTTTCTCCCAATCTTTTCTCTCAAATTCTCAGAAGCCAAACTACCTTTTATTTTCTAAAAATATCAGGAATCAATCTTTTCAATCTTACTTTTGATTTCAACACTTGATTCCTTTGTTCCACTTTGGATCTTCTACTTCTACTTTGGAGATTTCATCAAAGTCAAGACAATTGAGTAAGGAGTCTACCATTAGAGGTGATCTTCTTTTCTATTCTTTAATGAAATTCCCAAGTTCTTGATCCTTTGGAATCGATTTATGTTATGTTTTAAAGATTAATTCAAGATTTGATGATTTAATGTTAATTTTGTTCAGAAATTTATTGAGTTTGGTTATTGATCTGAATCATTGCAATCTTGATTGGTTTAGATCATGTTTAAAGTTTATTTTGATAATATTCAACGGGATTTATAAAATGAAACTCGAAACTAGTTGAATTGCTAATTTTCTAGGTTGTGAATAGTTAGTTTTTGAGGTGTTTGTGGTGTTATGTTGTTTCTGGAGATATAAGGTGGGATTATGGATTTTTTAGATGTTGTTTGATGTTGTAAAGCTGATCGAATTGTTAGGTTATGGCTGAGATTTGTTTAAATTGGAATCAAAGTGATCGGCAGGCTTAGGTGGTGTTTGTTGATGTGATGTTAAGGATAGGGATTGTTGAAATTCTAGATGCGTAATGATGCATTAATCTTCTGTTGTTATTTGAATAAAACATGGAAGATCGATCCTACAATGATTAATGAAGCTTTGGAGATGTTGGACGCATAGTTTCACATCGGCAAATGAAGTTTTGTGTTGTCGGTGAGTGGAAACGAGATTTACAGCCTTGTAAAGGTTTGAAAGTGATTTTGAGAGTTTAGATTAAGCTTGAAACATTTGTTTAAGCTTGGAAGTATTAGACGATTATGCTCTCAATTTCGATTTGGCAAAGTTGATTTTCTCATGCCTATGTTTATGATTTGATACATACTGTTACATGCATGTTTTAGAAATGGATTATAATGCAACTGGTCGTAATTGATGATATTTGAGTATGGTAAATGATTTATGAAAATTATTTCGATGATATGAATTGCATGGTTTGTTGCATTGGAAATTGGTTTAAACGATGCATATGAAAAATAATGAGGTATTGTTGCGCGTAATAAGTGCTACGCAATTGTGCAAGTATACACGTTGCAAGTTATAGTATAAAAGATATCATCTCTACATGGATTGGTGCCACTTCAAGAATCTAGCCTCTTGCACTGTGAAAAGTAAAAACACAAATAAATGATTATAGGAGTTTAACTAATAACTAATCTAGAAAGCAATAAAGTAAAAGAATAGATGAGATCAAATGAGAGAGATAGGCCAGGTTATCGTGAGTTGAGGTGTGATAGCTGATTGGATCGTCTTGGTAAAAGAGTGCACGGGCAACTCAGTTGCCGTGGCAACTTGCACAATGGGGTTGCCTTGGAAACTAATCGATGGTTGCCTGGGCGACTAGTTGGGCAACTACTTGGGCGTCTGGGCAGCAACCTTTAAGGTTCGACAGAGCGTTCTTCAATGGTTTCTTCTTATCCCTAAGTCGAAACTCTAGCTACTTGTGCATGCCTTGATAATACATCCCTGCGTTAATCAAGAGTGAACAACAACCAATCTTCCGCTCCTCTTAGCCGTTGAAATCCTTAACTTATTCCTAAGCCGGATTAATCTTCACCATCATTAGATTGAATAAAGACCATACTCATTCGTTTCTTGAATCTAACTCTCCCGATATTAGATAAATAGATGAAGTTACGAGATCCTCTCCCAATTCACTCACAAACAAGAATAAGAACCAAGAATGAGTAAACCTTGAATTGAAAGTGCAAACTCTTATTACCTAAACAAAATACAATTGTTTTTCACAACAACAAAAACAATAACCCCAACCAATCAAGTTAGTTCATGGTTAGGTCAAAAGATATACAAAGAATAATCCTCAAACCATGAATCTAATAGAAGCAAAGAAGAAGAAGAAGAAATCGAACTCTCTCCCCCTTGCTCTCTTGTCGAAATTTCTCTCTTCTTGCCCTATGGGGTTGTCGTAATTTTCCCTCCTCTTGCTCTCTTGGAGTTGTCGAAATTCCCCTCTCTTGCTCTCCTTGGAAGTTGACGATATGACCTCTTATTTATAGGGCTAGGTCATAGTCCTTCTTTGAGGAGAAAGTTAAGTTGGAATTAAATTATCTTTAAAGAATATAATTCTTTATTATAATTATATTCCTACTAGAACTTATCCTATCTTCTTGGAATTTAATTATTCTTTAATCTCTTCATGGAAATCAAATTCCTTTGGGATTTAGCTTTGCTCCACGTCATCTTGGGCTTGTCTAGTCATCAATTTCGACTACCATATCACCTTATTCTTTGTCGACAATTGCCCTGGCAACTGGCTCGGCGTCTCCTTCATGCATTGCCCTGGCAACTAGCTCGGCATCTCCTTCATGTATTGCCCTGGAAACTAGCTCTAGCCTTGCTTTGGCAAATGATCCTGCACATACACACAAAACACCCCAAAGCAGCATCTTTTCCCACAAAAACTACCAAGTTTTGTAATCAAGCTCAACGTTGGAAGGAAACATGGATTAATGCATGAATGGCTAATTATGCAACTAATATGAGCCTAAGTCTAACAATAATATGAGTAAAAAGGGTAAGAAAAATAGTACTTTTGAACACTTATCACACCCCCAAACTTGAACTATTGCTTGTCATCAAGCAATGCAAACTAACAATTACCTGCCAAGACTTCAATTTTCACAAACTTAGCTTTGAACTTGATTTCAATTCTCAGAACCGGGGCACAAAATATGATTGGCTTTTCATTTTTTGGAAAACTTAGAAGTTACTCGGAATCAAACTATAATGCTTGTGAGTGTGTGCGGAGTTGTGTGCAAGTTGATTTTTCGGATTCTATGCAAACAAGAGGTTTTCAAATTACTTCATTGGGTTCTTTTTAACATGTTTTAACTAGAGCCAGTTTTGGGCACCTCTAGTGTTTTGTTTTTAGTTTTATTCGACTAGAGCCGGTTTCGGGCACCTCTAGCGATCAAAAAATTTTTTTTTTAGCACATACTAGAGCCAGTGTCGGGCACCTCTAGTGATCAATTTTTTTAGCATATGCTAGAGCCAATTTCGGGCACCTCTAGCATTCATCCAATTTTTATTCTAATCCCCCAATTTGTTAATTATCAAACTAAGTTCACTAGAATTCCTTAAATCAATCAAACCACAACAGTGTTTCATCAAATTTAGCATTATAGTAAAATTCTAAGTTTTTCCATGGTTATCCTAGAATAAAAATTCTATCAATTAAGTGCATTGGCAAAGTCATCATCGGATATTCATCAAATCTAAGCAATTCTTGTTCCAACTAAAGGCATGGCAAGCAATTTATGTATCCTAAATGTAATATTTAAGATGAATGTAACTAAACATGGTAACTACTAATAACAATCCCCCCAAACTCGAGTAAGGCATTGTCCTCAATGCATGCATTAAAGAAGAATAAAGATAACGAAGAATAAAATGCATACGAGGACTTACTCCGAGAGTTCATCATCGTAGATGATTAGTTTCCTTTTGGTCGGTGTCTTGATTCTCTTGCTTGAACGCGATGGTTGTTTTCTTGTTGCTGGTGGTGGAATCGATCCTCGTACGGGGTTGTCCTCATCGTCCTCTTCATCAGTGTCATTGGATTTTCGGTTGGAGGATTCAATTGGTGCGGTCTTTGTTGGTGCAATGGAGGACTCATCCGAATCTGAAAAATCAGAAAATGATTATGTAGGAGTTGATTCGGGCATAGGTGCTTTACTTTTGGCTTTTGCAGTGGTTGCCGGGATGTCTTTAGCTTTGGTTGTCGTGGCATCTTCAGGGTTGGTTGCCGTGGCATCAGCTTGTGCAGGCACGATGTAGGTTTCCGCGGCATCATCTGTTGCGGTTGCCGTGGTGACTACTTCATTGGTTGCCGGGGCAAGGATTTCGGCAGGAAAAATTGGGAACGACACGCGATTGTCCAGGTACTTTTCTAGGATGACTTGGGTGATGACATTGTTGTGCTCCTTTATGTACCACATGAACATTAGTTGCCGGTCTTCAATTTGCCTTAGGTGGCTTGCCGATGGTTGCAAGAGTGCTTCAAAGTGTCCCGGGGTTGATGGCCGAGTTGCCTGGGCGTTAAGTGTTTGGGCATTAGGGATTACCGGGGTGGCAGGAGTTGTCGCGGTAATTGGAGGCCTTGAAGATTTTCCCGGTGCCTCTCCCATTAGCTTTTGGATTTGTGCTTGATTCCAACCGGACTTTGGTAGGGTCTTTTCATCAGTGGACTCACTTGGGACATGCATCTTGTCGAGTTGCTTGGGCGTGATTTGATCAACGAAGGCTTGATGCTCATCCTTCTCAATGTAAAGCTCGTAAAAGGTGTTGACGTTTTCGGGACTTATGAGTATGGACTTGTCACGAACAAAAACATAAGGATTATCCGGGTTAGGTGAGTGAGCATAGAGTTCTCTTACCCATGAGATGTTTCCCGGTTCCGGTTGATGGCAAAAGATTTGCCACTTTTGATGTGCAATCCTCTCGAAGATGAATGGTTCAAGGCCGAAATCTTGATGAGAGTTGGAGTATTCAAAGCCTTGTTCTTCATGAATCTTCCAGCTTTCAAACTTGGAGTGAAATCTTTCTTGAACCACCGATGTAGCAAACTTCTTGTATCTTGGTTCTTTAGAGGAACTTGGATGAACTAAAAATTTAATCTTGGATGCCATAGATGATCTTGGTTGTGAGTTTTGTAAAAACAAATAAAAGAAAAGAAACTAAAAAGTTGCAAGATAAAAAGTAGGAATAGGTTAAGGGTGATGGGTTTTATAGAAAAGATAGATGGTAAATATGGTGGGTGGGATTAGAGGAAAATGAAAAAGGGTTTTGGTTTAGGGAGAGGGTGATGGCAAGGGGGGTTTGATTAGGGTAAATTGGAGGCTTTATATAAGCCTTAGTTTTAGCCCATTAGTTTCCTTGTTGAAGATGTTTTCCTTCTTGGATTAAAATTCCTCTTTATCTTGAACTCTTTTCCTACAATTCAAAGACAAATCAAATAAGGATTAAAATTAAAGATAAACTAATAAAAGAAAATAAATAAAGATGTATAAAGGGATTCTTAAACTTAAAAAGATAAAAAAAGAAAATCTATCCTAAAAAATGATAATAATCGAAAATAATAAAAAATAATAAAAAAGTTCGAAAAATAAAATAAAAAAATATTAATCGGAAATAAAAAATAAAAAAATAAAAAATAAAAATAAAATATCAAAGGGAGAGCATGCTCATGCATCTCCTAAGTTGACCACTTATTTGTTACGTTCCACATGGGCACCATTGTAGTGTTTCAATCTTTGTCCATTAACACCGAATTCATGTTTGTTAGTGATGGACTTGATTATCACGACACCATGGGAGAATGGTTTGACAACTTCAAATGGTCCCGACCATCTTGATTTCAGCTTTCCTAGGAAAAGTTTTAGCCGAGAATTGAATAAGAGAACTAGTTGCCCTGGCATGAATTGTCGTGGCAATAGTTTCTTGTCATGCCATTGCTTTGTTTTCTCCTTGTAGATTCGTGCATTGTTATAGGCGAGTGCACGGAATTCTTCTATCTCATTGAGGTTCAACAAACGCTTTTGTCCGGCATTTTCCCAATCCATATTCACGGTCTTGATTGCCCAGTATGCCTTGTGTTCAATTTCCACCGGTAGATGGCATGTTTTGCCATAGACAAGTCGGAAGGGGGACATACCTAAGGGTGTTTTGAATGCAGTACGATATGCCCAAAGTGCATCATCTAGTCTTAATGACCAATCCTTCCTAGAGGGATTTACAACTTTCTCGAGTATACCCTTCAATTACCGGTTGGAAATTTCTGCTTGCCCGTTGGTTTGTGGGTGATATGCCGTAGTGATCTTGTGTGATATGCCGAAGCGTTGCAACATCTTGGCAATTAGTCTGTTGTCAAAATGCTTGCCTTCGTCACTGATAATTGCTCTCGGTATCCCAAACCGTGTAAATATGTTTTTCTGCAATAATCGTTGCACGGTCTTGGAATCGTTGTTGGGAACTGCAACTGCCTCAACCCATTTAAACACGTAGTCGACGGAAAGTAGAATGTAGAGGTTGCCAAATGAAGATGGGAAAGGTCCCATAAAATTGATCCCTCATACATCGAACAATTCCACCTCGATGATGTTCTAGAGCGGCATCTCATGTCGTCTAGAGATATTGCCCGTACTCTGGAAATGATCACATTGCTTGTAAAAGTCTTGGGCTTCTTTGTACAATGTTGGCCAATACAAACCGGATTGCAAAACTTTGGCCGCGGTATGAGTTCCTCCAAAATGTCCTCCATAGGATGAAGAATAGCATTGTCGGAGTACATTCTGTTGCTCTTCTTCAGGGACAAAGCGGCATATAACTTGATCTGCACATTGTTTAAATAAAAGAGGCTCGTCCCAAAAGTAATGCTTAGCATCATGGCGGAACCGCTGCTTCCCTTGGTGAGTAAGGTCATAAGGTAAAATACCACAAACAAGGAAATTAACTAAATCCGCGTACCAGGGTATTGCCGAGGCATGTGCTGCCTTGGTGACTGCGCCCAAAATTGTCGAGGTGTGCTCGTCAAGGGCTGCTGCGGCATCGAGAGTTGCCGAGGCGTGTGCGTCCATGGTTGCCGAGGCGTCGAGGGTTGCCGAGGCATGCGCGTCTATGGTTGCCGAGGCAACTAAAAGTTGTTCATTCGAGAATGCATCGCATATCTCTAGATTCACGTCCTCCTCCCTATTGCGTTCTTGAGTAGCATCAACATTTTGATCAGCTTCTTTTCCTGGTCGATTGGCTAGCCAATTTGCATTTTCTTGTTGTTCCTCATTGACTGGTTCTTCATACTCCTCAGGTTCCTCTTGATCAGCAATGTAGTTGCCGAGGCAACTAAATTCCTCGTCGAAGTTAAACTCTGCCGTGGCATGAAGAAGTGGGCATTCTTCTGGATCATCGGCATGCCTTAGTGTTTGGAACACATTTAGTTTAACTTGCTGGTCATTCACTCTCATTGTGAGTTCTCCCTTTTCAACATCGATCAAGGTTCTCCCTGTTGCTAGGAATGGTCTCCCGAGAATGATGGGTGCATGCTCGTCTGCTTCACAATCCAAAACAATAATGTCAGCGGGAAAAATAAATTTATCAACTTTTACTAGTATGTCCTCGATTTTTCCCTCTGGATGCACATAGGATCTGTCGGCTAGTTGTAGCATAACTGTTGTAGGTCTTGCCTTCCCAATTCCTAGTTTCTGGAAAACTGATTTAGGCATCAAGTTTATGCTAGCCCCAAGGTCGCATAATGCTTTCCCAACATAGTGATTTCCAATAGAACAGGGTATTGTGAAACTTCTGGGATCCTTCAACTTGGGTGGCATACGATTGTGCAACATTGCCATGCATCCCTTTGTTGCGGCAATTGTTTCAAACTCTCCTAGCCTTGTTCTCTTGGACACAATGTCTTTAAGAAACTTGGCATAGTTTGACATTTGTTCAATTGCTTCCACCAATGGCAAGTTGATGTGGACTTGCTTTAGGATATCAAGAAACTTCTTGAATTGGTATTCTTGCTTTTGTCGCTTCAACCTTTGTGGGAATGGTGGTGGAAGTCGGATATCTCCGATCCTTTCATTGGTTTGGAACCTGATTGACGGCATTTCCGGGACAACTGGAGTTGCTGAGGCATTATCAATTGGGGTTGCCGAGGCATGCTTATCACAAGTTGCCGAAGCATCCTTATCGTCGGTTGCTGAGGCATGCTTATTGTCGGTTGCCGCGGTAATTCCTGGTTCAGCATCTGAGGCTTTGCCGCTAGGTTTGTTTTGATCTTTTTGTGGAGTTTTTTTTGATGAGCGGGTTTGAGCCTCTCTAAGTTGTTGTCCACTTCTAGTGGTGATTGCCTTACATTGCTCATGGTCAGTTCCTCTTGCGACTTCAGTATCGCTAGGTAAACCTCCTTTCGGTCTAGTATTCAGATTTTGAGCAAACTGTCTGACCTGATTTTCCAATGATTTAATTTTCGCCTCTTGGTTTTGCAATCTCATCTCGGTCCTGTTAATAAAAGCATAATTTCTTTTTATGAAGTTACTATTCTCAACCATATAAGGTTTAGTTTTCATCATAAAAGCATTTAGAGAATTTTCCAAAGAACTAGATGTTGTCGGTTGTTGCTGCGGTAACTGTTAACGTGGCATATTCTGCTGGAATCTCGATGCTTGTGCATTCTGATTGTTCTGGTTTAGAGCATCGTTGGGATTACTCCATGAAAAATTCGGGTGCTTCTTCCAAGCTGGATTGTATTTATTGGACATCACATTGTTGTTCCAATTGTAATTCCCCACATAGAAGCTGGATTCCGGATTCTGCATACATTCAGAAGAATCATGGTTATCACCACATAACTCACAAAAAGAATCCATTACCTTGACCTCATGTGTGTTGTTTGGATTTTGCATGTTCTGGACCATCTTGGTTAAAGTGGCCAATTGTGCTGAAATTGAATCTGATGATCCTAGTTCATGTATTGTGGCTTGGCGTCTAACTCCTCTTCTAGTAGAGGGAAATTGATAATCATTCTTGGCCAGCCTGTTTAGAATTTGCATTGCTTCCTCCGGCGACTTATCTAGAAGTATGCCGTTTGCCGAGGCATCTAGCATCATCCTTGTTGGTGTATTTACGGCGTTGTAAAACATTGTTACTTGAGTCCACACCGGGAATCCGTGTAGGGGGTATTTGTGTAGAAGTTCTCTATATCGCTCCCAAGCCTCGTACATGGATTCATCATCTGCCTGCCGAAAAGAAGTAATGTCGTTACGAAGTTTATCAGTCAAATTTGTAGGATTAAACCGAGCAAGGAAATCACGACAAAGATCGGTCCAAGATACTATTGATCCAGCAGGAATGCTATTCAACCATGCTTTCGCCCTATCCCTCAGTGAATAGGGGAATAATCTTAATTGTAAGACATCGGGGGTGACTCCGTGTATTTTGAACGAGTTGCAAATCTCGAGGAAAGATTTCAGATGTTGTCGTGCATCTTGATTCTTTGAGCCGCCAAATTGACCAATTGTGTTGATCATATTAAACATTACCGGTTTTAACTCAAAGTGGTCGGCTTCAATTTCAGGTGCGACAACTCCTGGATTAAGTCCATCAAGATCTTCTTCAAGATAGTCTCGAATAGTTCTGTTTCGTGCAAGAATCACTCCTCCTCCTGCTGGAACATCTTGATTCATATTGCCGTCTTGATTAGCCATTGCTACTCTTATCTTTCGTCTAAGTCTTTGTCAGGTTCGTTCGATTTCTGGATCAAAGGGATATTCTGGTGTAGTCGGTCTCGCCCTGGTCATATACCAATGCAAAACCAAAGTTTGTTAGCCCTTTGAATCTTAAACAAGAAAAGTAAAAAGAAAGTGCAAGAAAATAAAAACAAAGTCGCTATTGCCAATCCCCGACAACGGTGCCAAAAACTTGTTGCGCGTAATAAGTGCTACGCAATTCTGCAAGTATACACGTTGCAAGTTATAGTATAAAAGATATCGTCTCCACAGGGATTGGTGCCACATCAAGAATCTAGTAGCTTGCACTGTGAAAAGTAAAAACACAAATAAAGGATTATAGGAGTTTAACTAATAACTAATCTAGAAAGCAATAAAGTAAAAGAATAGATGAGATCAAATGAGAGAGATAGGCCAGGTTATTGTGAGTTGAGGTGTGATAGCCGATTGGATCGTCTTGGTAAAAGAGTGCACGGGCAACTCAGTTGCGTGGCAACTTGCACAACGGGGTTGCCTTGGCAACTAATCGATGGTTGCCTGGGCGACTAGTTGGGCAACTACTTGGGCATCTGGGCAGCAACCTTCAATGTTCGGTATAGCGTTCTTCTATGGTTTCTTCTTATCCCTAAGTCGAAACTCAGCTACTTGTGCATGCCTTGATAATACATCCTTGCGTGAATCAAGGGTGAACAACAACCAATCTTGCGCTCCTCTTAGCCGTTGAAATCCTTAACTTATTCCTAAGCCGGATTAATCTTCACCATCAATAGATTGAATAAAGACCATACTCATTCGTTTCTTGAATCTAACTCTCCCGATATTAGATAAATAGATGAAGTTACGAGATCCTCTCCCAATTCACTCACAAACAAGAATAAGAACCAAGAATGAGTAAACCTTGAATTGAAAGTACAAACTCTTATTACCTAAACAAAATCCAATTGTTTATCACAACAACAAAACACAATAACCCCAACCAATCAAGTTAGTTCATGGTTGGGTCAAAAGATATACAAAGAATAATCCCCAAACCATGAATCTAATGGAAGCAAAGAAGAAGAAGAAGAAATCAAACTCTCTCCCCCTTGCTCTCTTGTCGAAATTTCTCTCTTCTTGCCCTATGGGGTTGTCGAAATTTTTCCTCCTCTTGCTCTTTTGGAGTTGTCGAAATTCCCCTCTCTTGCTCTCCTTGGAAGTTGACGATATGGCCTCTTATTTATAGGGCTAGGTCAAAGTCCTTCTTTGAGGAGGAAGTTAAGTTGGAATTAAATTATCTTTAAAGAATATAATTCTTTATTATAATTATATTCCTACTAGAACTTCTCATATCTTCTTGGAATTTAATTCTTCTGTAATCTCTTCATGGAAATTAAATTCCTTTGGGATTTAGCTTTGCTCCACATCATCTTGGGCTTGTCTAGTCATCAATTTCGACTACCATATCACCTTATTCTTTGTCGACAATTGCCCTAGCAACTGGCTCGGCTCTCCTTCATGCATTGCCCTGGCAACTAGCTCGGCATCTCCTTCATGTATTGCCCTGGCAACTAGCTCTAGCCTTGCTTTGGCAAATGATCCTGCACATACACACAAAACACACCAAAGCAGCATCTTTTCCCACAAAAACTACCAAGTTATGTAATCAAGCTCAACGTTGGAAGGAAACATGGATTAATGCATGAATGGCTAATTATGCAACTAATATGAGCCTAAGTCTAACAATAATATGAGTAAAAAGGGTAAGAAAAATAGTACTTTTGAACACTTATCAGGTATCATGTTTAATATGGAATATATTGGCAAGTGACAATAATTAAATGTTATCGAATATAGTTGGCATGTCATAGGGTTTAAAGTGCACTATAATGAGTCTCCTTATGTGTGTTGAGGGGTTGTGATTTTACCGTATTCTCCACCATGGGCACCTCAGCGGTCGAAGGGTAGTGATACACTCCAACTCTCCAATTAGTGTTGTTGAGAGAAGCTTGATTGTTCCTGACCGTGAATGCAAGTAAGCCTTGTAGTCCGAATACTTTGAAGATGGAAAGATGATGTAGTGATGGTTGCAGAAGCTAGGATGCGTGGTGTTTAAGGGAATGGAAGAAAGAAAGGAAATTGTTTAGTGTTTAGGGTAGGATATGGTGAAGGAAATGGCAAAGAAAGATAGTGAAATGGAATGAAAAGGGTGATAGTATTCAAAGGATTCAAATAAAGAAAGTATACTAAAAAGTGTAATTATGTTTCTTAAGAGAATGACTTTGAGGGTTGTAAGGGACTTGGACCCGTAGGTTAGATGAACCTAGAACCCGAAGTATAAATGGAAGGACAAGAGACGCCACAAGCAAATCTTGATAAGTCGATAAAGTTCGTAAAGGAACAAGTTTGAGAGAAAACCTCACAAAAAGAATTGTATTGAATATGAAAGTTGTGTGTTACAAAATGCAAATTGAACCCTTATTTATAGTTTTTGAAGGGGTGGTCGAATGGGCATGTACAAGGGTGAAAAGGTGGCTGAATGGTAAGGTGTCCTTCAATAAAGGCATGGTGTTGTTACGGCTTGAATTATTGTCTACCTCCTTGAATTGCCGCCTATTTCTCCCTCCAAAAGTTGGCGCCTAAGTTTCCCTCCAAGGCTGGTTGGTTGTGTCCCTTGGGGAGGAGACATGTCCCTCCGAGGTTGAGATGAATGTGGTAGCTTGAGCTGAGTTGAGCTGATCGAGATAGGAGTGAGCTGTCTTGAGCTGAGCTAGCTAGCTAAGTGAGCTTCACTTAGTTGCTGAGCTTGTTTGAGCTACTATGAGCTGCCCTTAGCTAGATGAGCTTATATTCTAGTGTCCTTGAGCTTGCCTCGAGCTATTAGTGCTGAATTTGAGATAAAAGTAGCTTGCATTCCTTTAGCTGAAATGAGTGAGCTGTGAGGAACTAATTTGAGCTAACCATAAGCTGCACGATCAAAGATGAGCTTGCCCTTTAATGTATCCCTTGTACCTTGAGCTGTGATGACCTATAATCAAAGTAAACAAATATAAGTAATGTTTATAATAAAAAATAAGATAATATGCTAAGTTACGATGTAGGTCACATGATATGCATGAGTAATAAATTAATAGGACATGATAAATGGGACATATGATAAGCATATCCTATGATATAAATGCATGATTATGACATCATAAATAAGGTAATAGAAAATGAAGTAAGGAAGAACTCCCTTAGAATTAGTCTTGAAGTCCTTCAATGGTGTGAACAAATCATGGAGAAAGTTGTTGCTGATTAGGATCGCATCATCCCCCTTTCATTAAAGCAGTTTTCCCCAAACTGACAAATGGTTTGAAAAAGCAGTAGGGAGATGTTCTCCTTCTCCCTCGTTAATGGATAGCCACATTCAAGAAATGCCTCCTCTGAATAGTTATCTTCAAGAAACATGCCTTTTAGATAGGCATATTTAAGAAACACATCCTTTGGAACTTCAAGGGACACAACTTTTGATTCGTCAATGAACACATCTGTTGGTCCTCTAAAAGTTACATTTCTTGGATCATCATCTTGAAGAGGTATGTTCTTTGGGATAATCTTGATTTGAAACCGCCTTGAATCGACTTCTTCCCATGCACATCTCCAAAAATGATCGAGTAATGCAGCAATGTCAAATGGTATGATCACTTTTAAAACTTCATGTAATCGAACCTCCCTTTTGTTTCCTCCCATCTTTCGGTGAAGTTTCTTTTCAAACTTATGTCTTTTTTCATTTCCTATAATCACAACCAGATTAGTAGAAAATAAAATTAGATTTAAAAGAGTAGAGAAAACAAACCCATTAATGAGTATGGACGGTGGCTGGTGTTTGATGTACTCCATGGGAAGCGTTATTGATTTATCAAAACATGAATGTTGCTGGATAATTTTCATGATTGGAATTTCTCTTGGAATGTCGTTTGAGGCCTTCTCTTTAACATCATGAAACAATGAAAAATCAAGAATAGAAGAAAAATAATTGTTAGTGTAAGATAAAATCTATTTTTCTTTCTCCATTTCTTCTTCACGCTTGTTCTTTTCACTCTCTATTTCATGCTCACTCTTTTTTCTTTTTCAAGTCCAATCTCACACTCAATTTCTTCTTCTTCTTCAACTTTCTCAATCTTCTTCATGGCCTCAACCTTTTTAAGTGAAATTGATCCTCCTTTACTTGGCTCGATGTTAAAGTGCCAATGTAATCTTCTTGCCTTCATATGGGAAAGAGTATCGGTTGGTGAATCCATCATGGACTGCTCTTTTATCAAATTGCCACGACCTCCCCAATAACAAATGGCAGGTGTGCATTGTGATTACATCACAAAGTACTTCGTCCTTGTATCGTCCAATGAAAATGGAATAATAACTTGTTCAGTGATTTCGATCTCGCCATCATCATTAAGCCACTAAATCTTGTATGGACAAGTATTCTTCTTTGTTGTCAAACCAAGTTTCTTGACTATCAAAGTGCTAGCAATATTGGTACAACTTCCACGGTCTATGATAACGAAGCACACTTTGCCTTGGACATGGCAACGTGTTTGAAAGATGTTTGATAGTTGTTGGTCATCTAGATGTCCGGGGTCTCATTTTCTCCTCCTCATGAGGTTGATGGATACTTGAAAGAATCTTGCGACATGGTTAGTGAAAATAAAAGAAAAAAATATTGGACCTCACCAAACACACACAAAACCTCACGGTCACTCTAAGGAAAAATTAGATGTCACTTGATCACTCAATACTCGTGTTTCACTCTTAGGAATTAGGCTTTTACTTTCCCTTCTAAACTCACCACTCTCTTACCTTTTACCGCTCAATTCTCTTATCACAAGTTCTTGAAAGAACTTACTCAAAACCTATCAAAACTTTAAACTATATGGCGCTTGGGTTGCAAATAAGGTTAGGCTAGAAAAGAAAGGAATAAAGTAAATGAAAATAAGGAAAGAAAAAATGAAAAAAGTAGGTTATAAGACTAGAAATGAAATGAAATAGAAGAAAGTAAAACAAGCGTACGACAAAACTCACTTACAACTCAATCAAGAAACAATCAATCTTGATGTCTTATTCGATCTTGTTGTTTGTTTGCTTTGCTTTGCCTTCACCACCTTTGTGTTTCTTTTTTTTGGTACTATTCGAATTCCTTAAGAAGATCAGAAGGAATTCTGATTTTGCTTTTCTTTTTTTGTACTTTCTTTTTTTATCACAAAAATGAAATCACAAAAGATAGGGGTTTACTTGATTATTCCAAAAGCTCTAATTACCATATGATACGCTCCAACTCTCCAATTGATGTTGTTGAGAGAAGCTTGATTGTTCCCGACCGAGAATACAAGTAAGCCTTGTAGTCCGAATGCATTGAATATGGAAAGATGTTTGTAGTGATGGTTGCGGAAGCTAGGATGTGTTGTTTTAAGGGAATGGAAGAAAGAAAGGAAATGGTTAAGTGTTTAGGGTAGGATATGGTGAAGGAAATGGAAAAGAAGGATAGTGAAAGAGAATGAAAAGGTGATAGTATTCAAAGAAAGAAACTATACTAAAAAGTATAATCCCGTTTCTTAAGAGAATGACTTTGAGGGTGGTAAGGGACTTGGACCCGTAGGTTAGATGAACCTAGAACCCGAAGTAGAAATGGAAGGATAGGAGACGCCACAAGAAAAGCTTGATAAGTTGATATAATTCTTAAAAGAACAATTTTGAGAGAAAAACATCACAAAAGGAATTGTATTGAATATGAAAGTTGTGTGTTACAAAATGCAAAATGCACCCTTATTTATAGTTTTTCAAGGGGTGGCCGAATGGGCATGTACAAGGGTGAAAAGGTGGCCGAATGGTTAAGGTGTCCTTCCATAAAGGCATGGTGTTGTTTCGGCTTGAATTGGTGTTATCCTCCTTGAATTGCCGCCAATTTATCCCTCCAAAAGTTGGCGCCCAAATTTCCCTCCAATGCTGGTCGGTTGTATCACTTGGGGAGGAGACATGCCCCTCCGAGGTTGAGCTGAAGGTGGTAGCTTAAGCTAAGCTGATCTGATCGAGCTAGGAGTGAGCTGGCTTGAGCTAAGATAGGTAGCTGAGTGAGCTTCACTTAGTTTCTGAGATTGTTTGAGCTACTATGAGCTGCCCTTAGCTAGGTGAGCTTACCCTCTAGTGTCCTTGAGATTGCCTCGAACTATTAGAGTTGAATTAGAGCTGAAAGTAGCTTGCATTCATTTAGCTGAAATGAGTGAGCTGTGAGGAGCTAATTTGAGCTAGTTGAGCTAACCATGAGCTACACAATCAAAGATGAGCTTGCTCTTTACTTTATCCCTTATACCTTGAGATGTGATGACCTATAATCAAAGTAAACAAATATAAGTAATGCTTATGACAAGAATTAAGATAATATGCTAAGTAACGATGTGGGTCATATACTATGCATGAATAATAAATTAATAGGACATGATAAATAGGACATATGATAAGCATATCATAAGATGTTAATGCACGCTTATGACATCATAAATAAGGTAATAGAAAATGAAGGAAGAACTCCCTTAGAATCAGTCTTGAAGTCCTTCAATGGTGTGAACAAATCATGGAGAATGTTGGTGTTGCTTAGGATCGCATCAAGTTGTGATTGTACCGTTTTCTCCCGCTGATGGGTATTATACATTGTAATCATTAAGGGGTTTATTGCACCATTTTCTTCGGTTAAATGTATGTTTAAGTGGTTTAAAAAACCACTTGTGAAGTCCGTGTATTCGATGTGTTTTGATAAAGGAAAGATTTGGTTTTTGGGTCACTTTAATGCCAATATATGAACTAATGTGTTATGATGGGGGATTTATTGTTTGTATAATATGATTTATACATATTTTGCTCTTTAAGCTTTGCTATTGGATGAATAAGCACGTGGAGGCTTAAATTGAGGTTTTGCATATGAGATTATGCATGAGATCCACGATACATGTTTTGCATATGGTTTAATATGCATGTTTTGGAAAGGTAAAAAGGGAATGAGATGTTTTAGCATGAAGTTGAAAATATGGTTTGACACTAATGGTTTTAAAAGCATTGATGAATGTTTTTAGAGCATCACTCACTAGGCATTATATGTTTACGCTCTCCTTTCTCATCATTGCAGAGAAGTGAGCTTCGGAAGCAAGAAGCAAGAAGCAAGCAAGGGAGAATCCAAGATTCAATTTACTTCATGTATGTTTTTAATATATGAACTTGTAGTAATAAAGGGAAATGTGACCAAGTTGTAATTGGGAGGGTTGTTTGCTTACTCCCTATTTTGGACATGTTCTATTTGGTATTTTGGACTTATATGAGGTTATATATTTTGATTGTGGGTTTGGGATGAGAATTGCCTGCTTGGGTCAATCTCTGAAAAGATAGGACATGACCAGGCTCCGAAAAGATAGCAATTGGATCAATCTCTGAAAAATAGCGGATAAGATGGTGCCAAGACTGGCTGGCAGATTCATGCCAAGCTTGGATACCAAGGCAGTGTCGGCAGAATGACGTCAGCCCTAGTCTGATCAGCTCTTATTCAAATTTGGATAAGAATATTATCTTTAATCCCTTCAGCATTTAAAATTCAAATGAGGAGCTTATCCTATCCCTTCCTTGCACCTCTATTTAAACACCAACCAAGGAAGATCTTAGGAGGATTCATTGATAGACGATCAGAGTGAGGAGTTGGTGTGAAACGCTTGACTACCAGCTGCACCTTGGAAGGGTGGTTCGACCAACTTGGCCTAGAAGCCAGGATCTGGAAGGACTGCATCAAGAGACCCCTTGTAGCCCATTCTTTCTTTCAAGTTATTTTATTTTGTTTTTAATGATGATGTATTTCAAAAACGTTTGTGGGTTATTGGTAAAATCCCTCACCATGAACTAATTTAATAGTTGGTGGGGATGTTTTCATTGAACGCTATTTTATGTTTTAGTTTTTAATAATAAATATGCCTTGGCAATGTTTTATCTATTCGGCATACTTTACTATTTCCTAAATACTATGCCAAGTGAGAGCTGCCACTGTTGGCCTATTGCTCCTCAATATCTTAACAGACTTGGGGTGATAACGATCAAGTTGTTGAATACTAAGGAGTGTAGATTGGATCTTAATCAAATTGGTTTATTTAAAAGCATGCACTATAGAGATATAAGGGTTTTTACATGATCAATTTAGGGCAATGACCATCGAGAGAGGCTTTGCTAATTTTGAATCTGCTCGGCAAACAATGCCAAGAGAGGTTATTATTAAAGGCTGGCACGACATGAATAGCGTGAAAACTAGACATTCCCTGCCAACGCTCATCATTCATTAAAGCACCTTCCTTGCCAGTGTCTTACTTTCATTTATTTTATTTTATTTCAATTATTTCCAAAACAAACTTCACAACAAAACAACTTTTACTCAAGGTAAGTAACAATCAATGCAATTGAATTCCAAGTCAATCTCTGTGGGATCGATACTCAGCTTACCAGTTGTATTGCTTGCAGACCGTGTATACTTGCACGTAAAAGACTAATCTTGGCATTGTTTTATATTTTCCAACACATATCTTTTGCCTATTTTGCTAGCATTTCACCTAAGGAGTCTACAGTTAGGTTGAGGGGGTTACATTTGGTGGTATCAGAGACAGATTTGTGATAATTTAGAGTTGGTATGGTTGTTGTAACCTTGTTGTGGGTTGTAATCTGTTGTTTCCTATGCACGGTGATTGTAATATGCATGTTAATTGATTTATGCTATGTTGGGGGGGAAGTGTGGGAAACCCATTGCCTTATTATTATAGTCTGAAATGTTTAGGTTTTGAAATGGAATTATTGGATCCTTGCTTAAAGCTGGCCTGATTGTTTTTTGTGACTTATCATGCTTAGATATATTTTTAGCACAATAGGACTGAGGAGAGAGTTGCGATCTAGTACGATTGTTGCTGCCGTTGGGTAGGGAAATGAGGAGAATGTCATACCTCCTGAAGGGTTGTCGTCTCCTCTACCTAATCCACTTGCGAAAGTGGAGCAAGTACAACCTGTGCTAGCTGGGCCAGAGATGGGTGGCTTGGCATCGTTGATTCAGGCCATGACTGGTAATTTTCAGGCAGCAGTTGTGGGTGTTCATGTGTCGGCACCAGTGGTTGGGTAGACGGGTTTGCCATTAGATCATCTTCGCAGTCTGGGTGTATTTAAGTTCTACGGTCTAGCACCAGAGGCTTTTGAGGATTGGTTGGAGAGTACATATAGGAAACTGGATCAGATCGGTTGTACTGATGCCCGTAAGTTGGGTTGTGTTGTGTCCCTGTTGCAGGGAGATGCTTATAGCTGTTGGACTACTGTGACAGCTAGGCTGGAACCTAAGGATATATCCTGAGAGTTCTTTTGTGTTACTTTTTGGAAAAGGTACTTGAGGGTCCGGTATCTAGACGAAAAGAAGAGAGAGTTTACGACTCTAGTGTAGGGTGGTGTGTTTGTTTTTGAGTATGAGGTACAATTTGTGAGGTTGAGCTAGTATGCACCTGAATTGGTTCCCGATGAGGGACAACGATGTGATTGTTTTCGCTATGGGCTTAAGACTTACATGCTTGCTGTTGATTATACGAATTTTGACGTATTGGTTATGCAAGCCAAGGATATCGAGTAGAACCTTGGTTTAGCTTATGGTTCTTGAGGCTTTAGCTCTGGTAAGAGAGCAGCAAATTCTAGCTTTGGTGGTGATCAGGCCAAGAGACACTGTGACAGGAGGTATCGCCCTGATTAGAGATACTGTAAAGGTGTTGTTGGGCGTGGAGCACAGGGGCAGGGTACCCAGGTTAGAGCTCCGTATAATACCTGTTGGGCTTGCAGATCACGTGATCATCTGAGGCTAGATTGCCCACGTTTAGCCAAAGAGGGTCAGGTACCTACGGCTGTTGTGGCTAATGCTTATTGGAGTTATGGGTCTCGTGACCATCTCAGATGTGGTTGTCCTTTGTTAGCTGGAGGTGGGCAGGGTGCTGCACCTGTTGTTGCTCCGTAGAGAGGCCGTGCCCAGTTTTAGCACATGGATGGTAGACAGAGGACTGTGCTCATACGGTTGCTATCCAGCCTGAGAGAGGTGGACCAACTAAAGAGTATGCGCACCGTGAGGGTCACAATGACTCTGATGTGGTTGCAGGTACATTCATTTTACAGACTTTGCCATTGTATTCATTGGTTGATTCTGGTTCTACCCATTCATATATCTTGAGTGAGCATGCACAATTGCTTGATATACATGTTGAAATTCTTAATGTGGGTGTTAGAGTGACCAGTTCTCGTAGAGAATCAGTCGTGGTTAGGAAGTTGTATCGTAGATGTCTGTTGATGGCTTAGGGTCATGCGTTTGTCGTGGATTTGATGGAGTTGCCATTTCGTGATTTTGTTGTTTTTCTGGGAATAGATTGGTTGGGCGAGCATAGGGATGTGGTAGATTTTAAGACCAAACGAATATCCCTGAAGTTGTTTGATAATTTCGAGGTGGTGGTTGTAGGTGTGAACGCTAAGTTCTTGTCTAATGCTGTTTTGGCTTTAGAAGCGAGACGAATGATGGATTCTGGATGTCAGGCTTTCTTAGCCTATGTTATGAATCTTGGTTCGAAGGAGTTGAGGGTGCAAGATATTCGTACGGTATGCGAGTTTCCAGGTGTTTTTTTAGAAGAGTTGTCAGGGTTGCCACCAGATCGAGAGGTGGAGTTTGGCATTGAGATTTATGTAGATACGACACCAGTTTTGATTGCTCCGTATTGTATGGCCCTAAAGGGGTTGAAAATGCAACTGCACGAGTTGCTTGATCGAGGGTTTATTAGACCAAGTATTTCACCGTGGGGTGCACCGGTGTTGTTTATGAAAAAAAGGATGGTACGTTGCGGATGTGTATAGATTATCAGCAACTGAATAAGTTGACGATAGAGAATAAGTATCCTTTGCTGCGGATTTATGATCTGTTTGATCAGTTTAGGGGTGATTTTGAGTTCTCTAGGATAGATTTGAGGTTTGGGTACTATCAGTTGAAGGTGAAAGATGTAGATGTGCCCAAGATAGCTTTTCGTACGAGGTACGTGCATTATGAGTTTTCAGTGATGTCTTTTGGTTTAACCAATGCACCGGCTGCTTTTGTAGACATGATGAATCGGGTGTTCCATGAGTTTTTTGATCAGTTTGTGGTTGCGTTTATCGATGATATTCTTGTGTACTGTCGTACTGAAAAGGATTATGTAGGCTTTTGGGGATTGTACTTCAGACGTTGTTGGCTAAACAACTTTATGCCAAGTTAAGCAAGTGTGAGTTCTGGCTTAGGGAGGTTGTTTTCCTTAGGCATGTGGTGTCGGCCGAGGGGATTCATGTTGATCAACACAAAATTAAGGCTGTGATAAGTTAGAAAGAGCCTAAATTTGTGTTAGAGGTTTGGAGTTTCCTAGGGTTGGCCGGTTATTATCGTAGGTTTGTTGATGGGTTCTCCTGTATAGCTGCTCCTTTGACCAAGTTGTTACAAAAGAACGTTCATTTTAAGTGGTCGGAGATAG
This sequence comes from Hibiscus mutabilis, assembly GCA_019671005.1. Classification (NCBI taxonomy): domain Eukaryota; kingdom Viridiplantae; phylum Streptophyta; class Magnoliopsida; order Malvales; family Malvaceae; genus Hibiscus; species Hibiscus mutabilis. The sequence goes on from CM033733.1 coordinate 14,610,993, forward strand.
GCAATGGGCTTTTGAAAGGTTGAAGGAAGCTTTGACATGAGCTCCGATCTTGACTCAACCAGAGTTAGGGAAAAAGTTCGTTGTTTATAGTGATGTGTCCTATGCTGGACTCGGTTGCGTGCTCATGCAGGAGTGTAACACCACCAACCCGGCTTAGGAGTAAACCGAATTGAAAGTGTTATAAGACAAACAAGAAAAGATTAAACACATGCCGACTTGAAATCAAAGCACCAAATATAAATCAAAGACAAGATTTCAGCTCAATTTACTTGAGTTTGGTATAAATTTAAAACTTTAACTAAATTTATCTTTAAGGATTCAAGTACATAATTTGTTCGTCATGCATCAAAATTAAAACCTTTCATATCACAAACATTCTATGTCTTTTCCTGATTAAAGAGATTCAACCATTCTTTACAATGATAAGTTAGACTTCAAATAGAAATCCTTTAAGATTCATTTCAAATTAGGCCTACTGAATTAGACAGGTTCATTTTTAGTGAGACATCTTAAAGCCCTTAACTTATTGACTTACTTCTTGTTTTCCATTTAATAACAAGACTATTTAACCAAGGTTGTCAATTAAGCATCACATATCTATACCAAACATATACCCTAAGAAACAAGCGCTTAAAGCTTAGCTTTACTCACAATAAATCTTTTGAACTTCAAATTTAACTTAGCTTACGCTATTGAAGCTTATTAGCTTGATTGCACAAAAGTGATAACCACCTTCCTCTACTAATATCAAAATAACTCAAACCTTAAACTAACTCTATCCAGACACATATAACCTTTGAATAGCATGACCAAATTCAAAGTTTATTGACATCTAACCATTTACTTATTCTTACCATTAAACTAGCCATTCGAATTACCTCACTTTTATTTGGGGATTGACTCTAGGTAAAATACATATATGAACTTACAACACACTAGTCATCAAGATGATCTATCAACTTAAGACATCTTACAGATAATTAAGCAACATATCATGTATGATACACATTAATAACTAGTTCTTAGTCTAATAAATAATATGTTTATAACCTTTAATCTTATTCGAATCATAAGGTGCCCTACCAACCATTTATTACTAAATGCATTAAAGCATCATACTCACATAAATTATTCGACAAGCAAATCTGCTACCAAGCAACTACTCAAACTTGCTAACTATCAATTCATATAAAGCAAGCAACCATCAAAAGATAATTAAAGGCCCATTACAAAACTTTAATTACTTATCAAACTTATATGCATATATATATAGCCAGAATGAAATCTAAATGCATTATGCAACCTAACAACTATGTGCCACCATCTAGGAGTTCTTTAAGAAAATTCAAGACGTACAATCTCGACTTCCAGATGATCTTGTCCAGGCTTAAGCTAACCAAAAACGAACTTAACCTGAAAGACAGTGAAGGAATATAAGTATGATTACTTAGTGAAGTAGCTTAAAACATTCTAATACATAGAACAATAATCTATTCTTTTACTTAGATCTTTTACTCACTCACATATATTTCTAAACTTTGACAAAATGGTTAACCATTCTAGGTCAAGACATTCATTCAAAAATTTACTCTTAAACATGAGTAATTCAAACTTAAGCATGTCCATGAATACTTATAAAAATTCGAATACATGCAAATATTTATCCCGACTCACTACTAACATAAAAACTCTCTTTAATCATAGCCTTGTAATTCACTCCACTTATTTAACTTATTTATACATTATAGATTTAAAATAGTTCATGTAATCTTGTATTTCATTCCAAACAGTCCATAAAACATATATATACATTTAGAGATTCAAAACAGTCCTTGTACTCTTATATCTCATTCAAAACAGTCCATAAAACATATATATACATTTAGAGATTCAAAACAGTCATTGTACTTTTATATCTCATTCAAAATAGTCCATAAAACGTATATATATAGAGAGAGAGATTCAAAACAGTCCTTGTACTCTTATATCTCATTCAAAACAGTCCATAAAACGTATATATATATTTAGAGATTCAAAACAGTCCTTGTACTCTTATATCTCATTCAAAATAGTCATTGTTCTTTTCGAACATAGTAATTCATATATATATGTGTGTTACTTATCAAGTAAGTTATCAAACATGACGTATTTTAAACTTAAAAAAATATACTTATCATAATAAACGTTTGACATAACATATTATAGACATGAACTAATTGCACTTAATATACCAAATATAGGCATAAATTACTTGTCCTAGAAGATACCAAGCATAACATATTGTAGGCATAAGTTACTTATAACTAAAGATACATAACATATCATTATTTATCATCAAAGATACAAAACATACCATCTCATAATCACATATTACTTATCATGTAAGATAACAAGCATAACATTACATATACATGGATTATTTATCACAAGGGTACAATACATATAATCTCATGATCACATATTACTTATCTTCCAAGATAACAAGCATAGCATTACAAATGCATGGATTATTTATCACAAGGGTACAATACATATCATTTCATGATCACATATTACTTATCTTGTAAGATAACAAGCATAGCATTACATATACATGGATTATTTATCACAAGGGTACAATACATAGGCATAAGTTACTTATCACTAAAGATACATAACATATCATTATTTATCATCAAAGATACAAAACATACCATCTCATAATCACATATTACTTATCATGTAAGATAACAAGCATAGAATTACATATACATGGATTATTTATCACAAGGGTACAATACATATCATATCATGATCACATATTACTTATCTTGTAAGATAACAAGCATAGCATTACATATACATGGATTATTTATCACAAGGGTAAAATAAATATCATCTCATGATCACATATTACTTATCTTGTAAGATAACATGCATAGCATTACATATACATGGATTATTTATCACAAGGGTACAATACATATCATCTCACGATCACATATTTCTTATGTTGTAAGTTAACAAGCATAGCATTAAATATACATGGATTATTTATCACAAGGTGTTTAGGTAATTCTTAAACTTGATTTACAAATTTCATTATCTGTCTTTAGCACAGCCTTGAAAATCAAGTATCAGCTTAGGTACGTGAATCGACAACCAATTGTTGCCAATAAAATGGTACTCACATTACCGGTTAATCCCTCCTACTGACGCCAAGTGAGCACAATACTTCCCTCCTACTGTTGCCAAATAATGACCATAGTCCACCCAAAAACTAAGCTCTATGGACTCTATGACATGCCAACTATACCTAAGCCGACTTGAGACCAAGGCTTTTCACATATTATTATATTATCGTATCAAGTGCGAGCTTAACTCCATATTAATGTAATTATGTTCATATTAAATTTTTGACATAACAGAAACGTATGAGCATTGCTCTTTATCAGAATGTCATATTAACAAAGTTTATTGCCCTTTCATGATAGGCATATATTCACCTCATGTGAATTTTTAAGTTCTTTTTTTTCTCATCTTAATCGAATAACGTGTCTTATTCATATTTGAATCGAAATCATAATTAAGCATAGCTTCAATTTCATGTAGTTACAATAAGGCTTAAGTCTTAACATGTCAAGCTTATACATATAAACACTTATGTGCATAAAATTCAACCATATAACATGCTTTCTACCAAATTTCTTATCGTGTCATAGAATACTTTTCAATAAAGTACTTACCTTATATCCAAGCTTTGCCATACTAGCACCATTTAACTTTATGAGCAAGCAAAACCAATTAAAATAAAATAAAGATACTCTAAATTGTTTCACTCTATTTCATGACTTAAAACTACTCTCACCTCTTATCCCGAAGTTACGAAATACCTGAATCTTTGATCATATCTTGCTACTTATCCAAATCCATTCCTAGCTTCTTCTTGGTCTAATATGACAAAAGTTTAATCACGTGTTAGCACAATTCCTAACAATAATTCACTCACAGAACTATTCATTAATCAAGGATACATATATTTCCACACAAAATAGTCCACTAACTTTCCTATCAATGCAAAACAGTCCAGACATTAGCATTTATGCTTAAATACTTCAAAACAGTCCCAAAACTTATAAAACAGCCCCTATTCACATTCTTTGATCATTTCTTTTGTTTAATTACTCAAAACAGGACAGCATACATACATATATATATTCTTACACATTCGAACAGCCCCATATATGTACATACATTTGTTACATTTATAAACAATTTTCTTCGTTAGCAAAATAAAATTTCCTTGTTTTTAGATCACTAAAACAACCCCCTAAATGCTCCTAACAACCATACATTCATAACACAACTCAATAGTATGTGTATTCATATAATTTCAATCAAACAACCCACCAAGATCCATACACTTTGCAAAATAGTCCTATTACATAGTTTTACACATTTCGTATTTGTATATATATATATACAATCAAAACAGTCCTAAAACACTTATAAATACATTTTTCTTATATTTTACAACAATCTATTTTTTTAATACAACCTTATGCTCGAATTTACTGAGTAATCCATCAAACAATTTGAATACTCTATTCTCTACCATTCTAGAGTTCCTTTTTCAAGCAGCAAGTGACCTATAAATGTTACAAGAATCATACACACAATAATTCATTACTTATCACAAAAAAAAATCATGACTTAAGCAACAAAACAACTACTCACACATAAGACTCATTTCCAACACATAAAGCGTTCAAATATTCAAGAATATTTCATAGCATAAATTCATCTCTTACTAACCAATCCATCAACATCTAAGATACACAAAAAAATTTCACATAAAATTCCCAATTAAGGCTCTTGAACAAGAAATAAAACAAGAGTGCTTACCCTTTTTACCTAAGCAATCGAACTACACCCCAAAAATAAGCTAAGTAACTCCAAATCTTCAAGAAATCCATGGCTATAACTTAACCTCTCTTCCTTCTTTAGGTTCGATTGATAGAGAAACAATGGAGACAATTTGAATTACCATCCTAGATAGCCGAACCTTCCTCCATCCTTGTCTAAATTTTAGGTTGCCACATGTACAAGCTCTTATGCTTAAATTTATTTAGCATGCAACTCTATAAGTTTCACAACTATTCGATTTAATCACTTTTATTTTGGCCACTCAATTCTTCTTTGTTTCAAAGATGGTCTTAACTCATTCATTGATGTTAAAGGTGTCCTTAGTCTAATTGAACCATAATTAAATTTGTAACATACTTCTAGGGTATATTTTTTTGGATATTACAAGGTGGGTAAGGTAGTTGTCTATGCATCAAGACAGTTGAAGGTGCATGAGTGTAATTAACCTACTCATGACCTTGAACTTGCCACTGTTGTTTTTGCTTTGAAAATCTGGAGGCATTAACTTTTTGGTGAGAAATGTGCAGTTTATACAGATCATAAGAGTTTAAAGTATTTGATGCCGCAGAAGGAGTTAAATATTAGGCAATAAAGATGGTTAGAATTGCTTAAAGATTATGATCTAACCATCGAGTATCATCCGGGTAAAGCTAACGTTGTGGTCGATGCTTTGAGTAAAAAAGTTATTGTTGAGTTGAGGGCCATGTTTGCTAGGTTGAGTGTGATGCATGACGGTGAATTGTTAGCTGAGTTTCAAGTGAAACTGTCATTGTCACTGTTGATTAAAAAGAAACAACTGCATGTGAAGAATATCATGAATGTTAGTCCTACGGATTTTCATTTTAATGATGGTGGGGTATTGTGTTATAAAGGTTGAATTATGGTGCCTGGTGACAAAGAGTTGAGGCGTACCATTTTGACCGAAGCGTATGCTAGCCTTTTTGCTATGCATCCCGGTAGTACTAAAATGTATCGAGATTTGAAGGAAGAGTACTATTGGGTTGGTTTGAAGAAGAATGTGGCTGATTTTGTTGCTCGATGCTTGGTATGTCAGTGAGTAAAGGCTGAGCACCAGTTTCCTTCCGGGTTACAACCGTTGAGGATAGCTGAATGGAAATGGGAAAGAATCACCATGGATTTTGTGTCTGGGTTGCCTTTGACACCGACCAAAAAAGATTCCATTTGGGTGATTGTTGATTGGTTTATGAAGTGTGTACATTTTGTTCCAGTGCGTACGACGTATACCTTAGATAGGTTAGCCAATCTGTACATTTATGAGATTGTGTGTTTGCATGGGGTGCCCAAATCCATAGTTTTGGATAGAGATCTGCACTTTACAGCAAGGTTTTAGGAGTGTTTGCATCGTGCTCTAGGAACACGGTTGAATTTTAGTACTTCATATTATCCTCATACAAATAGTCAATCGAAGTGTGTGATTCAGGCCTTGGAGGATATGTTAAGGTTTTGTATCATTGAGTTCCAAGGAACATGGGAAAAGTAGTTACCTTTGGTGGAGTTTGCTTATAATAACAGCTATCAGGCTAGTATACCGATGGCACCGTATGAGGCTTTGTATGGTAGGAAGTGTCGTACACCGTTGTGTTGGGCTGCTGTTGGGGAAAATATGTTTCGATGCCTGATGTATTGAAAGACACCAATGAAAAAGTGAAGTTGATATGTGAGCGCTTGAGAGCGGCTTCGGATCGTCAGAAATCCTACGCAAATTTGAAGCGCAGGGATATAGAATATGCTGTTGGTGATCAGGTGTTTTTAAAGGTGTCACCTTGGAAGAAGGTGATGCGTTTTGGACAAAAAGGGAAGCTTAGCCCGAGGTTTATTGGACCATACGAGATTGTTGAGCGTGTGGTCCAGTTTCTTATTGTTTGAGGTTACCTCCTGTGTTGGAGAGGATTCATAATGTGTTTCACGTATCGATGTTGCAAAAGTATTGATCAGATCCATCGCAAGTTATGCCGGTGGAGGACATTGAGCTGAGGTCGAATTTATCTTATGATGAGGAACTGATGAAGATCCTTTACACCAGCAGTAAGGTTCTGCGTGGCAAGACGGTTGAGCTTGTTAAGGTATTGTGGAGGCACCGCGGTGTTGAGGAGGCCAAGTGGGAAAGCAAATCGGATATGTTGAAACAGCTTTCGCATCTGTTTCCTCCAGGTAAATTTTGAGGACAAAATTTCTTAAGTGGGGGAGAGTTCTAAAGCCGCAGTTTTGGGCCTAGTAGTTTAAGGGCTAGTTAGACGGTCCGGTGGACAGGGTTAGATATTCGAGTCAGATTCGGGAATAAATATTTTTGAGTAAGTTAAAAATCATTATTTAATATTTAGATAATATTGGTGAAGTCAATTTGAGAAAATTGAAATTGGAAGAGTAACATTTTGGTTGGTGACCAAAATGTAAATTTTTAAAACTATTTTAAATGGTGACTAGTTTGTAAAAGGGTCAAATTCTTAGAATACTTAAGGAGTTATTTTACCAAACTTTGGCTGGTGGTTCCTTCCCTCAATTAAGAATTTTTAACATGTGTTTTATTAATTAATAAAAGGGGTTTTAATATTAAAAGGTAGTTATTGATTTTATAAAGATTTGACGTAAACATTTCTCTTCACTTCTACTCTGCCAAACACTCTTGTTTTCATCAAATTTCAGAGGTGAGAGATCTATTTTCTTGAGCTTTTGATTGATAAATGATTCTTCATCTTTGATTTACAAAATCTCATTGAAATCTTGTGCTTTCAAACTTTAATCAATCAATTGAGGGAGGAAACACACAATAGAGGTAAGGTTCATTTTTCTCCTCTATTGAATGGTTCTTTATTGATATTCCCAAGTATTTGATCCTTGATTTATGATTTATAATCTGATTTTATGTTTTTATGATGATTATTTGATTTAATTGGGTTTATTTGATGAAATTGAAGAAGATTCATATTGGATTTGTTTTTCAGTGTTGAGAATTGATTTTAAACATGTATTGGATGTTTTATAATGTTGATAAGTTGTTTTTAACATTGGAATCCCGAAACTCCTTGAATCCTTAATTATTTAGGTTGTTAGATTTGTGTTTTTGAGGTGTTGTGTTGGCTGTTTAGTTGCTGGAGATATAAGGATAATGTAATCATGTCTTGAGTTTTGATTGATGTTAACAGAAGTGTTAGATTGATAGTTTGTGGCTGGGTTGTGTTTGGAAAGAGTTAGATGATGATTTCAGTTATTGCGATTGAGTATTTGTGAATGAATTGTTGAGGCTTGTAAGAAATGTTGTTGCAGTGTTTGAATGCGTTGAGATGCATTAATCCTCTGCTGTTATGTGGTTAAAACAGGAAAGGCTGGTCCGAAAGCTATCAGGGAAGCTTTAGAGGCTTCGGACGCTTGAATTCGCATCGACCAATTAAAGTTTTGCGTATTGGTGAGTGAGAACGTGGGTTTCAACTTTGAAATAGTTTAAAGGTGGTTTATGGGAGTTTAAACTTAGCTTGAAACGCTGGTTTAAACTCAGAAGTAAGTATAAAGTGGTTTTCTCTCTCGGTCGTGCTTTTACGAAATAGTTTATGCACTTGTTTTGAATTACATGGTACCTACTGTTAAAGCATGTTTTAGAGGTTGTTTAGTACTGTTTTGATTATGAAATGTTGAAGGATGCACATGGTAAGTGATCCTTGTAAATATGTGGAAATACTTGTTGAAAAGCATGGTTTGTTGCTTTGGAAATGATTTGGTTTAATACATATAAAAAACAGTGAGGTACATGGTTAATTGTGCATTATATTGGCAAGTGATGTGGTTTAAAATGTTATCGGATATAGTTGGTTGGCCATAGGATTGATAGTGCACTATAAAAATTCGGCTTGGATGTCGAGGGGTTTATACGATGTACCGAATACTCCATCCAAGTAACCTAACGGTCGAGGGTTTATATGGTACCGAAAACTCTCGTTAGTGGGTTAAGCATCTAACCGATGATTAGGGTTGGTGTCCCCGTGAGTTGTAATTGTACTCGGATGATAATGTACCGCGATTGTGATTGTATCGCTATTCCGGTTGAGATGGCTTAAAGTGTTGAGAGGACACTTGTTGAATGCGTGTATCCGATGAACTATTTTGGTAAAGGAACTTGGTTATGATCACTTGTAAGCCAATATAATTGTTGAGGTGTCATGTAATGGTTTAGGTTGTATAATGTGATTTATACATGTTTACTCTTTAAGCTTTGCATATGGTTTGTTATGCATGGGAAGGCTTAAATTGAGGTTTAGCAATGGAAATTGCTGATGGTTAATGACACATGTTGCATATGGTTTAGTATGCTGGTTTTTGAAAGTGTTAAGTGCATGGTTTTCAAGGCATGATGTGTCAAATGTTGTTTTAAGTGATGTTTAAAAGATGACCAAAATGAGTTTTCAATGTGTTGTTGGGAAATGGTTTTAAATGCATTGATGGTATTTTGTTTTTGAGCATTCCTCACTAAGCGTGGTGTGCTTATGCTCTTTTTGTCTATCAATACAGAGAATTAAAGATTTGAAGGCAGCGAGGAAGCAAGGGATCGCTAAAGACTTCGTACTAAAAGTATGTTTCGAATTATACTATAAGTAATAAGGGCAATGGGGTTACCGTTGTTGTTTTTGTGAGATGATTCGTTAAATTTCCTGTTAGAGCAATGTTGTTTTGCTGATCTTGGTTTGTAATTGGTCATTTTGGATTTTTGGTTGCATTGGTTTGGAGATTTGTGCTTTGCTTGAAATAGTTTTTAGGAAGCATGCCTCTAGTTTATATACGATACAAGATGCCATGATCTGTTGATGAATTTGTGTTCTCTTGATGAGGTTTGACCCTTGAATGTGTTGGATACGTGTTAAAAGCATGTTAGGGTTTTTAGTATCTTCGTAAGCATGTTAAACCAACAAAAGAAGACATTTCAGGACCAAGCTTAATAGTACGCGTGTCTCCGTACCGGTACAGATAAGCCATTCCAGGCATAGTGTTATGGTACGTGGGCAAGTGTTTCGATACGGGCTTAGGCCAAATTTGGCCAGCAATTCGGTACGTGAGGGATCGTTTTGATACGGGATAACATTTTTGGGCAAGGCGTATCGGTACGCATAAGCGTATTGATAAGGTTATGAGCTACTGGAATTGGGGATTTTTAATCACGCAAAGCGTATCGATACACCCCCTTAGCGTACTGATATGACTAGCAGTTATTTCAGTTATTTGAATGTTCTGGAGTTCTGTTTTCTTGCGTTTTAGTCCCTAAATAGTGTGGATGCAATTGAATGAGTATGGATGATCGTTTTGAGCTGAGTTTCGACACATATGCATGAAACCGGACTAATTAAAGGTTAGTAACATAAAAAAGGGGGTTAAGTCCTTGTAGTTTTCTAGAATTGCAATTTGGTCTGTAAAATGCAATTGTACCCAATTGGATGTCAATTTGATGCCCGGTGGAGTTGGGTTTTCACCTGCGGTCAGTATGAACACCTAGGATAATAATTTACATCTAGATAAGATAAAATAAAAAAATGGACGTGTTTTGAGTTTATTTTTTATGGTTTACCTTGGTAAACCTAATGTAGCTCGCTTGGTTCAGTCTTGCGACTAGGCCAGGTCGAGGGGGTTACAGGTGTCTTGTGTTTTAAGGGTCTGTTGATTTAAGGCACACTATTTTGATTGAGGCTCATTCTAGTACTTTTTCTATGTATATGGGTAGTACAAAGATGTACTAAGAGTGTGTTAAGGCTAAGCATCAATTTCCTTCCGGATTGTTACAACCGTTGAGCATTCATAATGGAAGTGGGAGAGAATCAGCATGGATTTTGTGACGGGTTTACCTTTGACACCGTCGATGAAGAATTCTATATGGGTAATTGTGGACCATTTTACAAAGTGTGCATATTTTCTGGCAGTGCATACGACATATACATTGGATAAGTTGGCAGATATGTATATTTTTGAGTTTGTGAGGTCGCATGGGGTACCTAAGTCTATTGTGTCAGATAGGGATCCGTGTTTTACATCAAGGTTTTGGGAGTGTTTATATAGAGCGTTGGGTACTTGGTTGAATTTTATTACTTTATATCATCCTCAGTCGGATGGTCAGTCTGAACGTGTTATCCAAGTGTTGGAAGATATGTTGCGGTGTTGCATCATTGATTTTCAAGGAATGTGGGAGAAAAAACTATCGTTGGTAGAGTTTTCTTATAACAATAGTTATCAAGCGAGCATTCAAATGGCTCCGTATGAAGCTTTGTATGGTAGGAGGTGTCGTACGCCACTTTGTTGGGCTGAGGTAGGTGAAAAGTATGTTTCTTTGCCTGATGTGTTGAAAGACACCAATGATAAGGTAAAGCTTATCAGTGATCGGTCGAAAACTGCTTCAAATATGCAGAAAGCCTATGATAATTTGAAGCGTAGGGAAATTGAGTTTGTAGTTGATGATAAAGTGTTTCTAAAAGTTTCGCCTTGGAAGAAGGTGATGAGGTTTGGACGAAAGGGTAAGTTGAGTATTAGGTTCATTAGGCCTTACAAGGTGTTAGAGCGTGTTCGTACAGTCGCTTATAGGTTAAGGTTACCCGCGAAGTTGGAAAGGATGCATGATGTTTTCCATGTATTGATGCTTCGGAGGTACATATCGGACCCATCGCATGTGATGCCTATTGAAGAGGTTGAGTTGAATCGGGATTTTACCTATAAAGAAGAGTCGGTGAGGATTTTGGATTCCAGCAATAAGGCTCTTCGTGGAAAGACCGTTGAGTTGGTAAAAGTGTTGTGGCAACATCGAAGTGTCGAGGAAGCCATGTGTGAAAGAATGAAAGACATGAAGAAGCAGTTTCCTCATCTTTTTCTAACAGGTAATTTTGAGGACATAATTTCTTAAGTGGGGGAGAGTTGTAATGCCCTTAATTTGGGCCTAGAAGTTAGCTAGGTAGGTTAGACGGTTTGGGTGAATCAGATTAATCAGTTCGAAATAGTTTCAGGAATTAATTCGTAATAAATATTTTTAACATGAAATAAAATATGGAAAATGGTGGAAAATATTTAATTATTATTTTGAGGGTTTTGGTAAATTCAAATTGATAAAATAAGGTTTGATTTATGGATAATTTGTCCTAGTGGCTAAAATGTAAAGTTTGAAAACTATTTTTGGTGACTAAATCGTACAAGGGTTAAAACTTAGAATCTTTAGGGAGCTGTTAAGTCAATTGGTTTTATCAAAATTTTTCCTTAATTTGGCTATTTTAAAATAGTTTTAAAAGGATTTAATAAAAGAGATTAGAAGAGTTTCAATTGGTTTGTTTTAATTAGCCAAATCATTTTCTCACGTAACCACTTTTTCTCCTAATCTTTTCTCTCAAATTCTCAGTAGCCAAACTACCTTTTTCTTTTCTAAAAATATCAAGAATCAATATTTTCAATCTTACTTTTGATTTCAACGCTTGATTCCTTTGTTCTAATTTGGATCTTTTACTTCTACTTTGGACATTCCATCAAAATCAAGCCAATTGAGGAAGGAGTCTACCATTAGAGGTGATTTTCATTTCTCTCCTATAATAAAAGGTTCTTTATTGAAATTCTCAAGTTCTTGATCCTTTGGAATCGTTTTATCTTATGTTTTAAAGATTAAATCAAGATTTGTTGATTTAATGTTAATTTTGTTAAGAAATTTATTGAGTTTTGTTATTGATCTAAATCATTCCAATCTTGACTGGTTTAAATCAAGTTTAAAGTGTATTTTGATGATATTTAATGGGATTTATAAAAGGAAACCCGAAACTAGTTGAATTGCTAATTTTCTAGATTGTGAATTGTTAGTTTTTGAGGTGTTTATGGTGTTATGTTGTTTCTGGATATATAAGGTGGGGTTATGGATGTTTTTAGATTATTTGTTGTTTTAATTTTGATCGAATCATTTGGTTATGGCTGGGCTTTGTTTAGATTGGAATCGAATTGGTTTTCGGTTGTTTTCGAAAGGCTTATGGTGGTGTTTGGTGATGTGATGTTAAGGATTGGAATTGATAGGATTCTAGATGCATAATGATGCATTAATCCTCTATTTTTATGTGAATAAAATAGGGGAGATTGATCCTACAACGATTGACAAAGGTTTGGAGATGTCAGACGCATAGTTTCACATCGGCAAGTGAAGCTTTGTGTTGTCGATGAGTGGAAACGAGATTTACAGCCTTGTAAAGGTTTGAAAATGATTTTGGGAGTTTATATTAAGCTTGAAACGTTTGTCCAAGCTTGGAAGTAAGTATTAGACGATTACACTCTCAATTTCAGTTTAACAAAGTTGATTTTCTCATGCCTATGTTTATGATTTGATGCCTGTTGTTATATGCATGTTTTGGAAATGAATTATGATGAAAATGATCATATGTTGATCATATTTGAGTATGGTAAATGATTTATGAAAAGTATTTCAATGATATAAATTGCATGGTTTGTTGCATTGGAAATTAGTTTAAATGATGCATATGAAAAACAGTGAGGTATCATGTTTAGTATGGAATATACTGGCAAGTGACAATATTAAATGTTATCGGATATAGTTGGCATGCCATAGGATTTAAAGTACAGTATATAACTCACCTCATGTGTGTTGAAGGGTTGTGATTGTACCGTATTCTCCACCATGGGTACCTAAATGGTTGAGGTGTTGTGATTGTACCATTTTCTCCCACTGATGGGTATTATACATTGTAACCGTCGAGGGGTTTATTGTACCGTTTGCTTCGGTTAAATGTATGTTTAGGTGGTCTAAGGACCCACTTGTGAAATTCGTGTATCTGATGTGTTTTGGTAAAGGAAAGATTTGTTTTTTGGGTCACTTTAATGCAAATATATGAACTAATGTATCATGATGGAGAATTTATGTTTTGTATAATGTGATTTATACATGTTTTGCTCTTTAAGCTTTGTTATTGGATGAATAAGCATGTGAAGGCTTAAATTAAGGTTTTGCATATGGGATTGTGCATCAGATCCATGACACATGTTTTGCATATGGTTTAATATACATGTTTTGGAAAGGTAAAAATGGCATGAGACGTTTTAGCATGAAGTTGAAAATGTGATTTGACTCTAATGGTTTTAAAAGCATTGATGAGTGTTTTTAGAGCATCCCTCACTAAGCGTTATATGCTTACGCTCTCCTTTCTCATCATTCCAGAAAAATGAGCTTATGGGGCAGCAAGCAAGCAAGGGAGAATTAAGATTCAATTTACTTCAAGTATGGTTTTAATAAATGAACTTGTATTAATAAAGGGCAATGTGACCAAGTTGTAATTGAGAGGTTTGTTTGCTTACTCCCTATTTTGGACATGTTCTATTTGGTATTTTGGGCCTGTATGAGGTTATATGGTTTTATTGTGGGTTTGGGATGAGAATTGCATGCTTGGGTAGAGACCATGCCTATAAGTTATCTTGATTGATTTGCTATGGATTGAATTTTTACCTAGCATGTTTGGTTGGTTGTGGAAATGATGTTAAACATATTATATGGTGTTTGTATGATGTTTTAAGCATGTTACATTGAGCCAAGGTGTCATAACTTTGGCCAAGAGGTCATTACAGGCCCAGTCGTACTGATACGGGTCCCTTGGGTTCGATATGCGAGGTCCGACATGGCTCAATTTGGGGAAAATAATAAAGGGATATCTGTATGAGTATCTTCCATATCAGTACGCTGTTGCGGAAAATTACATAGGAATGAACATTGTGTCCTTTGTAAAAAAAATCTCCATCTAAGTCCAAGTAGGGAATCCATGCATGGGACATCTTCTCAATAGATCCTTAAATTTCTCCCAAGTATTGTAGAAAGCTTCATCATCATCTTGCCTGAAATTAGTGATTTCAATCCGTAGCTCGGCATTTAATGTAGGAGATTGGAATCTCAGTAGGAATTTATGGCATAAATCTAACCACATAGTGACTAAACCTGGTGGCAAGGAATTTAGCCAAAATTCTATGCCCTATCTCATAAGGAAAATGAAAATAGCTTTAGCTTTATTGTCTCTTCAGTCATACTAGGCTGGCAGAACAGTAGGCAAATCTCTATGAATTGCTTCAAATGCTGCCTTGGGTCTCCAGTAGTTGATCCATCAAATTGACCTACATTTATTAGCATTTGAATCATTACCTGTTAAGCTCAAATTTAGCCATATTTACCTCTGGACCGATCAGTCCTGGTATCAAATCATCTATGATGGGTATTAGGTGTTCTCTAATATATCGTTCTTTAGGTATCTACGCAGCAATAGTGGGAGTGGGGTGTATAACTACAGGTATTGCCGGTATCCCCTCGTTATTGGCATTATTTAGGACACCTCCTAGCTCACCATTCCCATTACGAGCATTTTCTCGACGTCCTCTTCTTAACCTCCATAGGGTTCTTTCAATTTTTGGGTCGTATTGTAAACCTTCCTTTGCAGTGGTACTCCTGATCATACACCAAATGAAATAAAATAAATAAAAGAAATGAAAATAAGAAAAAATCAAAACAATTAATCTCGTTGCAATCCTCGGCAACGATGCTAAAAACTTGTCGACAAAATATCGCATGGAAAAAGATTGAGGATTCGGTGTAAATATGCAAGTAAATAATGTCGAGGATACGTCTTTTTACGTGCAAGTATACACGATCAGCAAGTAATATATTAGTGAGTTGAGCATCGTCTTCACATGGATTGTCCAGGAATTAATTGCCACGATTAATACTTGTGAACTGGAAAATAAAAGTTATGGCAATTGATTGAGGGAATGAGTAAAATAAAAGAATTAAATAAACAAAAATGATAAAGAGTGATAAAGTAAAGATCCAGGTAGATTGGCAAACAACTAGTGTAATGATGATTGGAAAGCTTGGCAATAGACGTTCAGATTTCACGCTAGCAAAGGCAACAACTATTAACACTAAACTTTGGTTTTATTGCTGAGCAGATTATTAAGTTAGTATTACCTCTATCGATGGAAATACCCTAAGTTAACTACTCTCAACACCTATATGTCTATAGTGAGTTTTCAAACAATTAACTTTGTGAAGTTTCAATCTTTACTCCTAAGGGGTAGAATCACTTCAGGTTTAAGTTCATCTACTCGAATATCTTCTGTCAAAGTTTCTCTCCTTAGTACCTGGCCATTAATCGTTATCTCTTAAGTCTATTAAGATATTAAGGAATATGCATGCAGTGCCAACTATCGTATGGAAATCAATTTAGGAAAATTAAGTACTAGCAGAATAGTAAAAAAGGCCAAAGCATGTAATCATTAAAAACTAAAAATACTAAGCATTTATACCAGACACCCCTAGCCAATTTAAAAGATTATTTCATGGCTGGGGAAACCAACAACAAATCATCATTTTGATTCATCATCACAAAAACCAGAAATAAATTCAAGAGATAAAAAACAAAGAAGGAGTTCTTTCGATGTAGCCTTTCAATAGATCCAGAGCTATCGGTCTTAGCCTGGTCGAACCACGATCTGCCCTCTACCTTATTCTTCACCTTCTCTGATATGCTTCATTTATATAGGCACTCGTGGAAACCCTAGATTGGGGGTTTTGTTATGAAAGTTTGTTTCACTTCAAGATAAGCGTGTTATCTCTTTATCCTATTTTTTAATTTGAATTTGGGTTGATCTGGTTCTAACTAGGTCTAACGTCATAGTCCTTCATTCTTTTTCCAACCAAGCTTGGCATTATGCTCTTGCCAACCAAGCTTGGTATTTCGTCCACTTGCTCTAGTCCTGCCAACTACTCTTGTCCTGCTCTGTCAAACCTGTCCTACTCCTAACCAACCTACCACAGAAAGAAATACACCTTTACTTTGGAAAAGAAAATATTCCTTAACTCCTAGATGCAAATGCATGATTCTACTAACTAAATGTAGAAATATGTACTCAAAGTCAAGTAAAAGCATGGCAATATATAGTGAAAAGTAATACTTTTGAGGAGTTAACAATGATAGATGGTGATAAAAATCAAGTAAAATAAACTAGAATAGAGTAAATAGAAAAAGATAATTGATATGAAAGAATAGGCTAGGTTATTGTGAGTAGTGGTGTGATTGTCGGGTGTATTGTCATGGCTAGTAATTGTTGTGGCAAGTAATTGCCCTTCAATGTTGCGAAGTGTTCTTCAACACCCTCGTGTTATCCCTAACCGAAGAACTGATGATTGCGCAAGCCTTGGTGATACATCCATGTGTTAACCTTGGATTGACAACATTGATCTTTTCACTCTTCTTAGCTGCTGAAATTCATTCCTTATTCCCAAGGCAAATTAGTTTCCACCAACGGTTGTTCAAATTGAAACAGTATCCAATCATTTTGTGAATCTAGCTCTCCTGAGCCTAGATAAATAAATGCATTGAAGTTTCTTTCCCAAGTTTCCTTGAAGCAAAATTAAGAATCAATAATGGATAAACACTGAATCTATAGATTAAAAACCAAAACAAATCATTCGTCTTTACACATCATAAACCCGATAACCCAAGCCAACTGATCTAGTTCATGGTTAGGTTAAAAGAAAACAACAATGAATAAATCCCAGACATGTGGATTGCACGATACAAAATGAAAAGAAATGGAGAAGATGAACTTCTCCAATCTACATTAATTGCTCCTCGTGAATCCTCTTCTACGAATCTCTCTCTCTCATGATCGACTTTCTGTAATGTGTTGATGTGATATCCTTAAATAGGCGAGGGGAAGGGGTTTGATAAGTGTGAAACCCGTGGGATCTGATCTCTAACTAACTCAGCTTTTGAATTTGAATCTTGATGATTATCCAATGCATTTGAATTAATTCCTTGAGATAATGTCTTTTTATTGTGACTTGCTAGGGTAACCTTCGACAAGTGACTCAGCAACTCATCCTGCACAAAATAAAGTGAAAACAACAGTGATTACTCCACAAAACTATCAAAACATTAGGTCAAGCTCAACGGACACAAAAACTACGAAACAATGCAAAATGACTAGAAATGCAACTCAAATGGGCATAAGTCTTACAGTAATATGAGTAAAAAGAGTGGAAAATATAGTACTTTTATACACTTAATAGAGAGCAATTTATTTTCAATATTTTCATTAGGGTTGTACTCTTAAAATATAATTTTTTCTATTATTTATTTGATTTTAAAAGTCAAAAATTTTCAATACTTTTTATTAGAGCTTAATTTTTTCAATACTTGTTATTTTGGAGCTATTCTTAAAATGTAATTTTTTTCAACTCTTATTATTAGGGATAATGATTTAATTAATGGTTCGTAACTGCAACAACGACCGTTAAATAGTGATAGCGATATCGTCAAAAACCGTAATATTCATAACCCTTAAGTCCACAATAACAATACATTATTAAAAATTCATGATCATGATACTCACAGTGACCACAATAAAATCCATTTTGTTCGTAATCACGATAAACATAACACGACCGAAAGCATGACCACAACTGATACGAACCTAGTTATGTGAGTTTCTTAGTTGTATATGTTTACCCGATCGTTAGTCAAGTATGTTTCTTACGATTGAAAGTTGGGTTCAAAAGTACGAGTTTGGATGGATGAAAGGGTATGATAAGTGGTATATGGATGTTTTAGTGGAAGTGAAAGATCAATGGTCGACAGTTTCAAATTGCAATGGAATATAGGTGAAAATGAAATTGATGGAAGTGAGTGGTTTCAAAACAAATGAAGAACAAACAATATAAAGATTGTTGACCCGGACCTTATAATATTCTTAATCGATAGTGGATTAAGACCTGCTAGTTATATGACAACTAGAAACCTACGATATAATAAAATAGGATAGGATTGACGCCTCAAGTATGAGACTTGACAAGTTGATAAAGTTCTTGAAGAACTAGAGAGTAAACACTCATAATAGAGATAGTTTATAAAATTCTAAGTTGATGATTACAATTGATGAAATGAGTCCTATTTATAGGCTTTACATGGTGGAAGAGGAAGGGACTCAAATTGGATATAGAAAATTCCCTTTAATGGCATTGCATCCATGTCATTAAAGCTTGAAACCTTTCACCTTTTCATGATAGCCAAATGGAGTTTTAAAGCTTTAAAAATCCTTTAAATCTTGGAACCTTTCAACTTCTCTTGGTAGCCAAATGTATTTTGAAGCTTAAAAGGTATTTTAGTTCTTTAATGCACTTGAACAAGCACATAGCTAATGACTGTGTAGATATCCTATTTTGCATACCCTTTTTACTTAGCTTTTGCATGTGTTTAGGGCTATATAGTTGTATTTAGGAGTAGTTTGCATATAGCTTGCACACAGTTAGGGAGTTACACTGCATGCATTTAATTGTCATATATTTTGGTACTTTTAATGGGGAATGTAGTGTTTCCTTGGTTCTTGTTTAAGAACTATTGGAGCTAGAGGAACACTGAAGTAAGAAGAATATCATCCCTCTCGTATGGAGTTGACAAGGTAAAAGAGTTGGAGATGAATCAGACTTGATATAGATCTTATTAAATGAAGCAGGAAAGAAAGTTCCTCTTAAAGAGGCTTTGGGCGCTTTAGGGCTTCCAAACCCAAGCTTTTCTACCTATATGAAGAAGAGTTGGGCCACAAACAAGTGGAGCTCGATCATAGACGACATCCCCTAGTCTTCAACTATCGAAGAACCACTAGAGTCGAAGTTCTATAGGAGTCTTCACATGAAAAAAGCCATCGAGAGAGGCTGGAGGAGTGTGGGACTTACAACAAAGTTAGAGAGCTTGGATGATATCGTCGATGATGCTTGATTCTTTCTTTTTCCTTGCTTGATAAATTGCCATGTTTTTAAATACTATTATAGATGTTTTAGGCTCAGACATGAGCTAAATAATTTTTCTAAGGTTTATTGTTTTTTAGGATATTATGTTTTGATTATATTGTTTAATGTTGTAGTTCTTCTTCCTTTATCTATTATGTCCATCATTATTCATGCGTAGTTATTGTAAGAACTATCAAGAGAGGCCTTTTAACTATTGATCTGTGGCTTAATATCAAGAGAGAGTTAGGTTAAACAAACGTGAACACTGGAGCTAAGCTGTTAACTTATTTCTAATCCACCATAGACATAAGTTTAGGATTTCAACGACTAATAAGGGGAAGTTCAATAGATAATGGAGTTGTTAGGTTTAACGCAGGCGTGATTACCTTAGCTGCCTTGTTATCAACTTATAGGCATTGAGAGAGTAAGAAGTTAGTTAGAAAACCCTATCGAGTAGATAAAGGTCTAATTGGTTTACGCAGACATGTATTGCCATCTGTTATAGCATTCAAATAATTAATCAAGCATAATTCATAGGCAATAAACCCAACTTCATAATCATCTAATGTAGCATTTGTTTATCTTGATCATTGCTACCTTACTTTTATTTGCATTTAGTTTTGATAATCATCAATCAAACCAATACTTGCTCACCAATTATTAAGTGTGATCACTTCGTATTTATTGATCCAATCCTCATGGGTTGACACTCTACTCTATCACTTTATTACTTGATCGTTGAGTATACTTGCTCTAAAGTGAATATCTATTTCGCAAGCATCAAGTTTTTAGACTCTTTCGATACCTACAAGTTAGTTAGAAAACCCGGCCGAGTAGATAGAGATCTAATTGGTTTACGCAGACATGTATTGCCATCTGCTATAGCAATCAAACAATTAATCAATCATAATTCCAATGCACTAAACCCAGCTTCCACAATCATCTAAATATCTGTTGCAGCATTTGTTTGTCTTGATCATTGCTACCTTACTTTTATTTGCATTTAGTTTTGATAATCACCAATCAAACCAATACTTTCTCACTGATTCTTAAGTACGATTGCTTCACAGTTATTGATCCAATCCTTGTGGGTTCGATTCTCTACTCTATCATTTTATTACTTGATCGATGGGCATACTTACTCTAAAGTGCATATCTATTTCGCAAGCATCAATAACCTTTCCATATACTACATGAATCTTCCATGTAAATGAATTGTCTTTCATGCACTTTGAATCTTCCTCTTAAATGTTTTATTCCATGGCTAGTCACTTCCCCAAGGTTCCCATAATGCAATTCTCCCCCCTTTTAGTACTTAAAAGATACATATGCAAACTTTAGGACACAATAATTCTACCACAATATAAGACTAAGACACTATTATGCCTTCATTCAATATTTAAGAATTCATGACACAATCACACTAAGTAAGAAAAATTAATGTGCAAGAATGCCACAATAATGCAACACTCAATTGTATAGGAAAAACACTAATTTGCAGCAAATAAATATAACCTAAAAATGCACCTAATGATTGAATGTTTAATATGCATTGAGGAACAAGATTAAATGTGTATTACAATATGATAAGTTAAATATACAACTCATTAATTATCAAATATGCACCTAAACTAATAATGTATGCAACTAACAACTAGTTAACTTATTAAACTATATATGCTAAATGCAACTTACATGCCTAAGAAACATGCAAAATAACACACCATGCAATCTACATGCTTAACTATGAAAATGCATGCAATAAAATGACACACGCTCCAACAACAAGTATGTTTTAAAAGATCTCATGCAAAATGATGCATGCTGCCCATGAAGACCAAGGTTTGATATTAGCATCCAATGCTTGAAAAAGCATATTCGAGTATGAATTTTGGCAACCCTTGGCTTGACCACGAGTATGGAAACTCTTAGACTTCTTTATTGACATGAGCAAGGCCTTGAAAAGTTTAGTGCCGATCAGGCTCGCATCAACAACCATAATTTAAATCCCTAATTATTGGCCCAGTTTTTTGGTTCGTCCTAGAGCCACCAAAATCTCAAAAATGGGCTGTAACGCCCGATTTTAGGGCTTAGCCGTTTAGTGGGTTATTAGATGGTCTGGTGGACCAGAGTAGAGATTCGAGTCGGTTTCGCGATCGTATATTTTCGGTGTTGGAAAAATTGTGGAAAATGTTTAAAAATCATTATTAATTATATATTTAATAATGGTGGAATCAATTTTGAAAAATTAGTTTTGGAAGGTGGACATTTTGGTTAGTGACCAAAATGAATGTTTTGGAAAACTGTGATTTTTTAGTGACTAAAATGAAAGGGTCAAATACTTAGAATCTTTAAGGAGCTATTTTACTAATTTATTTCTGAACGTTTCTCCCTTAATTTAATTAATTTAAACATGTGCTTTAATTAATAATTAAAGTGGATTTTGTTAAAAATGTGGTTATCTTTTCTTAAACAAAAATCACGTCATTTTTCTCTCAACTTTTTCTCTCTATTCTCTCCTCAGCCAAACACTCAGATTTCATCGAATTTCCAGAGGTGAGCTGGTTTCTAAATTGATTTTATTGTTCCAAATTGTGTTACAAAGATTGTTTATGCAAAATCTCACATTAACCTTGTGATTTCTTAGCTTTTAACAAATCAATTGAGGGAGAAACTTCACAATAGGGGTAAGGTCTGAGATCTCCTCTATTGTATGGTTCTTTATTGAAATTCCCAAGCATTTGATCCTTGCTTTTGCATTTCTAATCTGATTTTGTTGATTTTCTAATGATTTAATGAGATCTTTGGGGAAAATGTGTTGATTCGCGAATTGAATATGATTTCCAGTATGTAATGGTGATTTGACTCGTATTTTGGATGTTTAACAATGTTGATAAGTGATTTTTATCAATTGGATCCTGAAACATAAGAGTCTCTATTTGTTTAGGTTGTTAGTTTTGAGGTTTTGTGCTAAAATTATGGTTGTTAGGTTGTTGGAAGTGGTAGGCTGTCTTGGATCTATTTTTAGATGTGTTTTGGTGTTGAAAATGATGCTAGGTTGATAGATGCTGGCTGGGTTGTGAATCGAAGTGCTTTGGTCTTGATTTCGGTTGTTGTGGAGGGTTATTTGTGAGGGTGTTGTGGAAATCCGAGAAGGATTGTGTTTGCTGTGTTTAGAATGCATTATGATGCATTAATCCTATGTTGTTGTGTGGTAAAAATAGGTGAGGTTGATTCGAAGGTGTTTGGAGAAGCGTAGGAGACTTCGGATGCTTGTTTGCTCGTCGGTGAATCGAAGTTTCGCGTATCGGTGAGTGGAAACGTGGTTTAAAGATTTTTGATGTTTTGGAACAGAGTTTTGGGAGTTAAGGTAGAGCTTGAAACGCTTACCTAGACTCGAAAGTAAGTATAAAGTGGTTTTCTCCCTCGGTCGTGCAAGTTTGAAATGGTTTTATGCACTTGTTTTAATTTACATGGTACCTATTGTTTAAGCATGTTTTAAAGTATTTGATATACTATTTTTAAGAATGAAATGCTGAATGATGCACATGGTAAGTGATCCTTTTAAGTATGTGGTTTATACTTGTGTTTTAAAGCATGGTTGTTGCTTTGGAAATGGCATGGTTTAATGCTTGTTAAAAATAGTGAGGTAAATGTTATTTGGTTATTGGCAAGTGATGTGGTTTTGAAATTGTTATCGGATATAGTTGGTCGGCCATAGGATTGAGTGCACTGTAAATAAGTCTCATTGGATGTCGAGGGGTTTATATGGTGTACCAAATACTTCATCCAAGTACCCTAACGGTAGAGGGGTTAAACGGTACCAAATACTCCCGTTAGTGGATTAAGTATCTAACCGATGATTGGGGTGGATGTCCCCGTGGGTTGTTATTATACTCGGTTGTTAATGTACTGCGGTTGTAATTGTATCACTATTTCGGTTGAGATGGCTTGAAGTGTTGGGTTAATGGACTATTTTGTTGAATCCGTGTATCCGATGAACTATTTTGTTAATGGACTTGTTATTGATCACTTTAAAGCCAATACAATTGTTTATGTATCATTGAAATGTCTTATGTTGTATAATGTGATTTATACATGTTTCTCCTTAAGCTTTGCATTTGGTAGTAATGCATGGGAAGGCTTAAGTGGAGGGTTAGCAATGGGATTTACTGTTGATTAATGATACATATAGCATATGGTTTATTATATTGGTTTTAATGATATAAAGTGCATTTTTCAAAAGGGGCATGATGATGATGTTTTTAAAGGATGATGCTAAATAAATGGTTTTAAATGTATTGATGATGGTTGTTTTGAGCATTCCTCAATAAGCCTTGTGTGCTTACGCTCTGGTTGTCGATCAATGTAGATAATTGAGGTCTTGGAAGGCAGCAAGAAGCAAGGAAATCTTGGCAAGACTTGTTTCCAAACTATGTCTTGGTTTAGACTATAATGAATAAGGGCAATGGGGTACCTATTGTGTTTTGGGAGATGTTTTGTGGAACTCCCTGTTTGAGCATATTTCTTTAGTTGCTCTTGGGTTGTAAATGGCCTTTAAAGTTTGTTTTGATGCTGGTTTACCTTTTTGACATGTTGCTTGAATGGACATTAGGAAGCATGCCTATAGATTCCCTTTTGATGCTTGATTGGCTTGTGATACGTATGGCATGTTGGTATGGTGTCATAAGCATGTTGGAATGGTTTGAGAATGTTTTTTAGATGAAAAACCAACAAATTATGGCATTACAGGTCCAGGTGTACCGATACATGGGGGACCGTATCGGTACGGCTAGGCATTTTCTGGCCTAAGAGATCGATACGCGTAAGAGAGTACCGGTACGCCTCGGTGATTTTTGTCCTGGCGTACCAATACTGGTAATGGTGTATCGGTACACGTTCAAGCCTCTAGAATTTCACTTTTTCAATCCAAACCTGTGTACCGATACCCATGTAAGCGTACCGGTACGTATATTAAAAATATTCAAATTTTAGGTAAGTTCGTTATGGTATATCGATACCTGTCATGGTGTATTGGTACTGCCATTTTATACGTATCAGTACGGTGACACCCGTACCGATACTCGGGGCCATTTTTTATAATGTTGGCTTGGCAATTTTGCTTTCTTTGCATTCTAGTCCCTGAATCTTGTCCATGCGATTGTATGAGCTTGAATGATCAATTTGAGATGAATGATCAGAACCTGACTAATTAAATATTGGTATATTAAAAGTGGCTTAAATCCTGCAAATTTCCTGTATTTGCAATTTGGTCCCTAAATTGCAAATATGATCAATTGGATGTCAAAATCATGCCCGATTGAGGTGGAGTTATACCTTAGTGATACATGTACACGTAGGACTAATAATTGGCATCTAGACAATATAAAAAGAAAAAAATGGATCGGGTTTTATTGATTCTCTTCGTTTTGCTACGGTAAACCGAATGTAGCTTCCTCGGTTGAATCTCTTCAGTTTTGTTGAATCTCTTGGATCCTTGCTTGAGGCTATCCTGACTGTTTTGTTTTGAAATGATTATCATGACTTAGATTTATTTTAGCACGATGGGGCCGAGAAGAGAGTTGCGATCTAGTACGATTACTGTTGCCGCTGGGCAGGATAATGAAGGAGAAGTTGTACCTCCTAGAGGGTTACCACCGCCCCCACCTAATCCACCTGAGGGAGTGGAGCAAGTACCACCTGTGTTGGTTAGGCCAGGGATGGGTGAGATGGCACCGCTGATACATGCCATGATCGGTGCATTTCAGGCAGCAGTTGCGGGTGTTCGTGTGCCAGCACCACCGGTTGAGGGGCAAGGTTTTCCGCTTGAGCGTCTTCGTAGTTTGGGCAGAGTTGAGTTTCGAGGGTTGTCGCCTGAGGCTTCTAAGGGCTGGTTGGCTAGAACTGAGAGGATACTGGGCCAGATGGGGTGCATTGATGCTCGTAAGTTGGGCTGTGTTATTTCCCTATTGCAGGGTGATGCCTATACATGGTGGACTACCACTATATCCGGTATGGCGACGAATGATGTGACCTGGGAGTTTATGGCGTTGGTGAATGACACTATGTCTATGACGGAGTACGAGGTGCATTTCGTTAGGTTGAGTTAGTATGCACCTGAGCTGGTTCTTGACGAGCGTACTCGATGTGATCGTTTCTGTTATGGGCTTGTGCAGGATCTTAAGACATACATGCTTTCTGCTTATTATACCGATTTTGATGTGTTGGTTTCGCGATCCAAGGATGTGGAGCTGAATTTAGGCTTGGCTTCTGGATCACAAGGTTTGAGCTCAGGTAAGAGAGCTGCTGATTCAGGTTATAGTGGTGGATAGGCCTAGAGACACCGAGACAGGAGGTTTCGCCCGGAGCCGAGGCATGGTGGAAGTGTTGTGGGACGTGGAGTCTAGGGGCAGCGTGCCCAGGTCAGAGCCTCGTATAGCACTTGCTGGGTTTGCGGATCCCAAGACTATTTGAGGCGGGATTGCCCACGGTTTGCCAGGGAGGGTCAGGCACCTGCGCCTGTGGTGGATAATGCTTGTTGGAGTTGTGGGTTGGGTGACCACCAGAGGCGTGATTGTCTATTGTTGGCTCGAGGTGGGCAGGGTGCTGCACCTATTATAGTTCTGCAGCGGGGTCGTGGTCGTGGTCGCAGACTATTTCAGCATCGAGATGGGGGACAGAGGACTGTGGATCATATTATTGCTATCCAGCCTGATGGAGGTGGACCAACTAGGGTGTATGCACACCGTGAGGGTCGCAATGACACCGATGTGATTGGAGGTACTTTTACGCTTCAGTCTCTATCATTGTATTCGTTGGTTGATTCTGGATCTACTCATTCATACATTTTGAGTGAGCATGCTGAGTTGCTTAATATATCTGTTGAAATTCTTAATGTGGGAGTTAGAGTGACTAGTTCTCTTGGAGAGACGGTCTTGGTTAGAAGGTTGTATCGCAGGTGTCCACTGATGGCTCAGAGACATGTGTTTGTCGTAGACTTGATGGAGCTACCATTCTATGGTTTTGATGTGATCTTGGGTATGGATTGGTTGACCGAACATTGGGCTGTGGTAGATTTTGAGACCAAGCGGATATCTTTGAGGTTGTCGGATAATTATGAGGTGGTGGTTGTTGGCAAGAATGCCAAGTTTTTATCTAGTGTTGTTTAGGTTTTGGAGGCAAGACGAATGTTGGATTCGAGATGTCAGGCTTATTTGGCTTATGTTGTGAATCCTGGATCAAAAGAGTTGAGAGTGCAGGATGTTCGTACCGTATATGAGTTTCTGATTGTTTTTCTGGAGGAATTATCGGGGGTGCCACCTGACCGTGAGGTAGATGTTGGCATCGAGGTTTTTACGGCAGTTGAATCGGGGCTTTATTAGACCTAGCATTTCACCGTTGGGAGCATCGGTGTTGTTTGTTAAGAAGAAAGATGGTACGTTGTGGATATGTATAGATTACCGGCAGTTGAATAAGTTGACAATAAAGAACAAGTATCCCTTACCGCGGATTCATGATCTGTTTGATCATTTTAGGGGAGCTTCGGTGTTTTCGAAGATAGATCTGAGGTCAGGGTACTATCAGTTAAAGGTGAAGGAGGTGGATGTGCCCAAAACAGCCTTTCGTACGAGTAAGGGCATTATGAATTTCTTGTGATGCCGTTTGGTTTGACCAATTCTCCAGCTGCTTTATGGACATGATGAACCGTGTGTTTCACGAGCTTTTGGATCAGTTTGTGGTGGTGTTTATCGATGATATCCTTGTGTACTCTCGTACCGAGGAGGATCATGATAGCCATTTGTGAATTGTTCTTTAGAAACTGATGGAGAATCAGTTTGTCATGAGGATATTTCATGAACTGTTTCTCTTGAACATAAGGATATTTTCATGAATTGTTTCTCTTGAACATGAGGATATTTTCACATGTTTGTCATAATCCTCTACAAGTTGTGGAAGTGTTCAAAAACTCGGAATTCAAGCCGATGACTTCATTTTCAGTTAGATTCCTCTTTTCTTTGGGAGCTGAAGATCAAGCAACGTATCGACGTGCGACAAGGAATGTCTTGCAGCAACGACTCGATTCTTATTTGACAACATTTCATTAACTTTTTCTTTCTTTTGTGCTCTTATTAGATGAACCAGCACCTTCTCTTGGTCTTCAACGAGCTTAAAGAACTCATTCCAACTTTTTTCGAAGGAAAACCCTTGTCACATTGGGCCATAGATTGAGCATATTGAATCTTCCACCTGAGTCTACCAGCAAATGTTGTTGCACAGTTACGATATCTTTTATTTGTTCTTGATTAAGCTTGTCACCTAAACACATCAGCGCTAATAAACAGAACATAGCATGATGAAAATTATCAACAACACGAACCGGTTCTCTAGTTTTTGAGCTAGACTTGAAAGAATCTAATAGAATTCGAAGAACCCATTTGCGAGCATGAGAGTATCATTTGATACACGAAGGGTGGAGGAATTCGGTTGAGAGTTCGAGAATGTGTTTTGGAGGTGGAAGGCGGAGGTTGAAAAGAGCTTGAAGTAGAAGAAAAATGATGATGCGTTTTGAGGATTTTGTTCACTGTAAAAGAGTCCCACTTGTATTTGGCTGTTTTTTTTCATTTTTACCACCGTTGAGTCGGCTTCCTATTTTTTTAATCGGTGACCAAAACATTAGTTTTTTTAATCGGTGACCAAAAGTGAACAAAACTGAAATGAAAGTGATCATTACTATAGTTTACCCTTTATATTTTTTCGCTGCCAGATCAGCCTCCCGTTAGCGTTTAATAGCAATAAACGTCTTAGTGAACATAAGTTTATAGATCGAAAATGTAAATGACCATAACGGTCAATTTTAAAAATCAGTGACCAAAAGTGTACACTTACTAAACATAAGTAACCATTCCACTAGTTTACCCGACCAATAACGGTCGAAAGTAGTTTAAGACACAAATAAACTACAATAATTTTTTGGATCTGATGTTTAAATAGAACAATTAAAATTTATCATTTGAAATTTAAATCTATAATTAAAATATAGCTTGATTATTTACTTGTTCAAAATATAGTTTTTACATAAAATATATTTCTTCCCACAAAACAAATGTGATAAAGCTTTAATAATAAATAAAGAGATAAATATGACATGTACAAAATTAGTTTTTTTCTTGATTCTACAAAAAGGCTAAGATCTTATGCCTTTAACATTTATATTTGAGTTTCGCTTTATATAAATCATGTATAAGTTTTTTTAGTTAGTTTTAGTTATATTTATTGAGTTAATTATATAGTTCAATACTTACAAGTTATATTAAGTGTCGAAGCAGTAAGGGAATAAGAGAGCCTTGGTCATCCTAATTTTTGTTCAATGGCTATTTTGATTTTCGTTAGTTTGAATACTTGTAACTTAAGTATTGTCTTTGTAACATCCCGAAATCTGGGTTAGGAGAATCAGGTGCGTGGACAAGGTCAGATTATTATAAAAAGGAAATTTTGGTTAATTAATTAAGAAGGGTTAAAAATGAATTTGGTAGAATTCGGTAAGTTTGGATAGATTGAATTTATTTAATTATTATATTAAATAATGGATTTTATATTCGAATGACTTTAATTAAGTCAAATTATTTTGACATGTGTTTTTAGTGATTAAATTGAAAGGAATATAAGCTATGAATCTTTACAAAACTATTGTAGCAATTGAGATTTTATTAATATTGATTTGGGTTTTTATTAATATTAATTGGGTTTAACAAAAATTATTTGACGGTTAATTTCTTTTCATTGCAAGAATAAGTTCTTCATTTTCTCTCAAAATATATTTTTCTTGATTTTCAAAATCTCTACAATTCCATGGATTTCCAAACAAGATTCAATCATTTTTTTCATAATTCATTGATTTCTATTTCCGTAAAGTTTATTTCATTGAAAATCCTATTTCCCCATCTTTTGGAAGTTACATCAATTTCTTAGAATAATCTTCAAATCTAATTTTCTAAAAAATAAAGGTATGATGTCATCTCCAAATCTAATTTTCTATCAAAAGCAAGGTATGATGAGATTTCTTTGTGATATTCCACATGCTTTGTTATTAAATATAAATATTAGATTCGATTCTCTAATATTTATCAATCCATCTTTACCTTGTATAAAACTTTGATTTCCCCTATACAATCTTACATTGTGTAAACTTTTCTCTCTTTATCTATGTATAGTTTGGTATTCTTGTAATTATATATATACTTATCACTTGTAAGTGTTATAATTCATCAATAATACAAATTCGTTACATGGTAATCAGAGCAAACTAGAACTCCTCTACCCAAATTTTGTTCACTTCCATACTTCTTCAAACCAGATATTCTCTCATGGCTCCGTCTTCTACTTCCAACATTCTTGTGCATCTTAGTGCACCGACCAACTTTCCAATCACAATTACATCCGCCAACTTTTTTGTTTGGCATCGAAAAGTGGAGGCCACTCTCATTGCTTTAGGGTTAATCGGTTATATCTATGGTTCGTAGCCTTCCCCTCTCAATTTACCAATAACGCGACAAAGATTGCTAATCCTGAATATCTGTAATGGTATCGTCGAGATCAAATTCTTACCATTGCTCTTCTTAGCAGTTGTGATGATCTAGTTCAACCATTTATTTCATCTACTATCACCAATAAAATGGCATGGGATACTCCGGTCGCAAGTTATGCCCGAGCATCTCCTGTTCACATCCTTGCTCTCAAATCCAAGCTGCCTCTGATCTTGCCTTGGCAAACTATCTTGTCTCCGATAAAGATCTACTGATTCTATTGTCAATCAATTAGGCGATGACTATCACCCAATAGTTGATTCCCTTCGTGTGCGTAACACATAGAAAATAATGCTTGAGTTGTCTGAGATCTTAACTGATCATGAGCATCTTCCTAGGAATCTTAACAGTCTACATTTTTTTGCCACGACAAATCTTGCACAGCAAGTTTTTCATAATTGTTGTTATTTAATTAATTGCCCTTGAAGGAAGGGTGGTCGTTCTTCATTCGACTTCTAGTGGTGGTCATAGCCCCATCACTCCATCTAGCCATTCACAATGACAAGGTATTGTATGCAAATTTTGTAATTTTCCAGGGTATACTATTCGAGATTGTTGTAAGTTTGCTCGATTTCTTTACAACAACAACTTTTATATTAAGCACATCACTGGCCCACCAGTTTTCAATGCTACTGTTACTCCGACATCATTTGATTATGCTCATTAGATGTTTGATAGTGGTGCCTCACATCACACCACGATGACCCTTGAGTTACTTTAGAATCTCTCCTCCTATGATGTCTTCGATAAAGTTTCATCTCGATAATGGTAACTCTCTACCTATATCTCACATTGGCCGGTGCATAATTCCTATGCCTATTAAGCTTTTTTCCCTCACAAATGTCTTAGGTGTTCCTTGGTTACATACAAACTTGGCATCGATTTCTAAATTATGCCAGACCTATCATGTATCTGTTGAATTCTTTGACTCGTATTTTCTAGTTAAGGCTCAACCCACAGGAACTCCTCTTCTTCAGGGTAATAAAATTGTTGGTGTCTACTATGCTCCACTATTCTTTCTTCCCAGATCAATTCAATTAGTTGTTTGTCTAAGCATTAACTACATCACAAGTTTGGTCATCCTTCAAATAAAGTCTTGGCTTCCATATTGCACAATGGTAATATAATTTATGACTCGACTAGCTTGAAAGATTTTTGTTGTTCTTTATGTCTTATTAATAAAAGCCATAAATCGTTGTTTGGTTAAAATACAATGTCAAGCTCTCGCCCCTTTGAACTATTTTATTATAATGTTTTTAGCATTAAACACATGTCATTTGATGGGTATTCTTATTATGTGGTGTTTATTGATCACTTAACTAAGTATAATTGGTTATACCTGATGAAGAAGAAATCTAATATTGCAGCAATATTTCCTCAATTTAAAAGGTTTGTTGAATGCTTCTTCAATCGAACCATTGTGTCTCTATTCTCTGATAATGGAGGTGAGTTTTAAGCTCTTACCCATTTTGAATTTAGAAGGTATTTCACACTTCACTACACCGCCTCATACTTCTGAACACAACAATATTGCTGAACGGAGACATCATCACATTGTGGAGATCGGTCTCTCTTTACTTCACTTTGCATCACTCCCTATAGAGTATTGGCCTCATGCTTTTCAGGCGGTTGTTTATCTCATCAATCAGATGTCAACACCGATACTGATAATATGTCACCTTACATCCTAATTTATCGACAAGCATCAAACTATGACAAGCTTCAACCATTCGAATGTTTATGTTTTCCTTGGTTGTGACCATACACGAATCATAAACTTGAGCCACAATCAGTTGAATGTATTTTACTTAGATACTCTGTGGCGCGGTCTATTTATAAATGCTTGGATCCAGACACTAAAAATATCTATGTCTCTCACCATGTTTAATTTGTTCCTCACATCTTCCTTTTTGCTACACGACGTGCATTCACTATGTTGCGGCATCCTTTTCCAGTATTCTTTCCTACTACATTGACATCACCTTTCACGCCTCTCTTGTCGGCTATGCCAAAATAAAATGATGAACCAGCTTCCTCACCTAATATGCCACATAATATAATGATCCATTTTCTACATCAGCTCTCTTGGTTGATCTACCATAGCAAGATGTCTCCACTAAATTACCATGGCAGGATTCCCAACAACCACAAGTTCATCGACTAAATCCAAGGTACTTTGGTCCTTCATTTTTTAATGCTACTGCTTGCCACCCATTGCCTTCAACATTGGAGCCACAAAATTTACTGTGGCTCTTAAAGAACCGTTATGGAAACAAGCTATGGAAGATGAGTTATTGCTTTGATGTGCAAATAGACGTGGGATCTTGTCCCACGGTCTAACCAATCAATAGTAGGATGCAAATGGCTGTTCCACGTAAAATGGTGTCCTGATGGCTCTGTTTATCGATACAAAGATAGATTAGTAGCAAGCGGGTACTCTCAAGAAGATGGTCGAGACTATTTTGAGACTTTTATTCCTGTGATAAAACCTGATATGATGCATATTATCTTCACTCTTTCTTTCCATCATTCGTGGCATATCAAGTAGCTTTATGTTGATAATGTCTTTTTAAATGACACCTTACATGAGGAAGTCTATCTAGAACAACCTCCATGATATGTTGACTCTAAAAGCACTTCTCATATTTATCGATTACGTAAGACCTTGTATGGACTAAATCAGGCACTGAGGGCATGGTATATTGAACTCTCCAACTTTCTCATTCAATTTGGTTTCAAGAAATAAAAAGCTGACAAGTCACTCTTCATGTATAATGCTAAGGGGGCCATTGTGTACTTTCTAGTATATGTGTGCTTACTGTTAATGATACTGACTTCATTGATCACTTCATCAACTTGTAATCTGCGAGGTTTAATTTGAAGGATATGGGCTTGCTCTGTCACTTTCTTGGCATTTGGCTATTTCTACTCCAATAGGGTTGTTTCTATTTCAGGCGCAATACATCTCACACATCTTGGCTAAGTTTTATATGGAAAATGCCAAGGCAATTTCCACTCCTATGTCTTCCTCTGACAAGCTACCTTCGCCTGATCCATCCACGACACTAGATATCTCTAGTTATCAGCGATTACTTGAACTTCTTTAGTATCTCACACTTACTCGTCCGGATATTGCCTTTATCATAAACCATCTATCACAATATAGGCATGGTCCTTTGCTTGAACATTGGACAATAGCTAAACACATCATGCACTATCTAAAAGGTACATTATGCCATGACATTCTTTTTCGCTCGGCATCTTCCCTACATCTCACTACATTTGCCAAAGCAGATTGGGGTGGAACCTTCACAGTTGATTGATCCACTACTGGATATGCTATTTATCTTGGTTCCAATCTCATCTCATGGAAGTTAGCTCGTCAAAAAACGTCTCTCATTCCTCTACAAAAACTGAGTATCATGATGTGGCAAATGCAACTACTGAAGTACTTTAGATTCAACATCTACTTCAAGAAATTGTTGTAGCATTAAGAAAACCACCATCTCTCTTTTGTGACAATCTTCGTGCCACATATGTTTGCAAAGATCCAGTTGCTCATTCCCGTATGAAGCATCTTGCACTTGATTACTTCTTTATTTGTGACTTTATTGTTGTGGAATAACTACTTGTTCAACACATCTCATCCAAAGCTCAAATTGTAGAATCTTTCACCAAACCGCTTGGACGAAATCTCTTCCTTCATTTTCATTCCAAGATCGGTGTCTCTGGTAGATCATTATCTTGCGGGGGAGTATTAAAGATAAAGATTAGATTCGTTTCTCTAATCTTTACCAATCTAACTTTAACTTGTATAAACCTTTGACTTCCCTTATACAACCTTTCCTAAGTTTCTTTTTAAGTTGCCTTGAGCAATGCTTTCTGCATATGCTCTGATTTGTTATATGCATATGAAAACAATAAGTAAATGTGAATTATTTAATTATATTGGCTTGTGCCAATGAAAAATTAATGTTAGATATAGTTTTCATGTCATAGGATAAAAGTACTCTATATATTTTTAAAAGTTTGTGATGGACTTATAGTCTAATCGATCGGTCATCATTATTTGCATATATTCTGTGAGATCAGGTAACCATAGTCAATGATTTGCAGGGTCGTGTAACTATATTCATTTGTTGAATGTAAATCGTAAGGTTGGGTGACTAACGACTATTAAATATATAAGTTTGGTTTGATGGGGTGGGGACCTAAGCTCACATTTTGAAAGTTTGATATGTGTATCCGATAATTTTGAATATATGTGAGGTCACAATTAAATATTCTGATATAACACACTTGTATAATACGTTGGATTCGATTATATTTGTTTTGGAAAGGTTTCCAACAAGCATATTAATTATGAAAATTTTCTATATTATTTAGAAAATTGCATATTATCCAAGTTTTTAGTTTCTAAAATACATTAATGAATTATTTATAGATCGCACTCACTAGGCATATTTGGCTTATGTTCTCTATTCATCTTTGTAGAGGATTAAGCATTGGGGGTGCATTTGGGGAAAGATCATATCCGAGACAAACATAGTGATAAGTATGCTTCGACTCCTTTTCGCAAACTTTGTAATAAGGCAGTATGGGCTGATTTGCTTTTGGAATTTTGCTTAAGGATTGTAATATTCTTTTTCTATGTGTTCTCATGTTTTGGATTATCAATTTAATGTTGGATGAATTTAGAAATTTCATGTTGATGTGTTCATGATGTTAAAGCATGTTTTTTCGGTTTTGAATTGAGGTCATGTTGTTGGTAGAAAAGTTGTTTCATGATATGGTTGAGTTACAATAGTAGTAAAATGCCTATGTTATTGTTTTAGAATGAGTCAAGGAGTGCAAGCTACACTGAAGAAAGAAGGATTCTATGGAGTGCAAGCTACACTGAAGAAAGAAGGATTCTATGGAGGAAGCTTTTTTTCTTCATCTTTCAAGGATAATTGGGTCATACAAACCCAAA
This sequence comes from Hibiscus mutabilis, assembly GCA_019671005.1. NCBI lineage: Eukaryota > Viridiplantae > Streptophyta > Magnoliopsida > Malvales > Malvaceae > Hibiscus > Hibiscus mutabilis. The sequence continues at coordinate 14,646,247 of CM033733.1, forward strand.
TTGATGTCCCAAATGAAGCACACGCCCAGATTGCATTCAAATCTCCATAATAGGCCATTATTTGTATTATTTTTATCTAATACTACATTATAAAGTTTGGGTAAATCTTTTAATTAAGGCCACATAGGAAATCATATTTATTTAGGTAATTAGGCCTTAGATTAAGTTAATATCATCATCATACATGCCATTATCGCCACTCTCATGCTGCCACATCACTCTTTTCAATCTCCACCGTCCATTTGAACATCCAAGGGACCAGAATTAAAGCTATTTTTCCTCCTTGAATCAAGGCGCCTCTAGTATTCATAAACCACTCCAAACGTGGATTAACACCAAGATTAAAGGCCAAGAGAGCAATCCATATGTCTAGCCCCCTCAATCAAGGGTTAACAGATTCCCATGCCATATACATCTCCAATTTTCCATATTTTAATTAATATTTCTTTTTAAGTTTTCAATGCAGCTTTGTTTCTAAGCCATCATTCACCTATAAAAGGATGTGCCTCCAAGCAAATAGATATTTGATTGTCGAATGGAAGGTCTTACCTGTGCGTTGGCCTAGGACTGCTCCTACCGCGAAATCACTTGCATCACACATGAGCTCAAAAGGTAGCGTCCAATCTGGTGGAACGACAATGGGTGCCGAGACAAGCTTTTTCTTTAGGGTTTCGAATGCTTGGGTGCAAGAATCATCAAAATCGAAGACTTTATCCTGTTCAAGCAAATTGCACAAGGGTTTAGTGATTTTAGAAAAATTATGAATGAACCTCTTGTAAAAACCTGCATATCCAAGAAAGTTCGAATTCCTTTAACCGAACTTGGTGGAGGTAATCTCTCAATCATGTCCACCTTGGCTTTATCTACTTCAATTCCCTTGAATGAAATCTTGTGGCCAGCACTATTCCTTCACCTACCATAAAATGGCATTTCTCCCAATTGAGGACTAAATCAGTTTCTTCACATCTTGCCAACACCCTCTCTAAATTGCCGAGACAGCTGTCGAAGTCATTACCAAAGACAGAAAAATCATCCATGAAGATCTCAAGGAAGTCTTCGACCATGTCTGAAAAGAGCGCCATCATGCATCTTTGGAAGGTTGCCGGGGCGTTACACAATCCGAACGGCATCCTACGGAAGGCATAAGTACCGTATGGGCATGTGAAGGTTGTCTTTTCTTGATCTTCTGGTGCTATGGCAATTTGATTGTAACTTGAATAACCATCAAGAAAACAATAAAAGGGTTTACCTGCAAGACGGTCAAGCATTTGATCAATAAAGGGTAATGGGAAGTGATCATTCCTAGTGGCTTTGTTTAGCTTTCGATAATCCATACAAACCCTCCAATCGGTCACAATCCTGGTTAGAATGAGTTCATTGTTTTCATTACTTACCACCGTTATACCTCTCTTTTTCGGTACGCATTGTACCAGACTTACCCATGTACTATCAGAGATAGGGTATATAATGTCGGCGTCAAGCCACTTGATGAATTCTTTCATTACAACCCCTTTCATGGCATGATTCAGTCTCCTCTGGGCCTCAATTGAAGGTTTGTGATCATCTTCCAACAAAATCTTGTGCATGCACACTGCCGGGCTAATTCCCTTCAAGTCGGCAATTATCCACCCTATTGCCTTTTTGTGTAGCTTCAACATCTTGATCAGCTTCTTTTCCTGCTCAGGCTTCCTTACCTGAGTAATCCTGTGGTTCAAAGTATGTACCTGGTCGATTAACTAGCCAATTTGCCTCTTCTTGTTGTTCCTCATCGACCTGTTTTTCATACTCCTCAGGTTCCTCTTGATCGGCAATGTAGTTGCCGAGGCAACTAAATTCCTCGTCGAAGTTAAACTCTGTCGTGGCTTGAAGAAGTTGGCATTCTTCTGGATCATCGGCATGCCTTAGTGTTTGGAACACATTTAGTTTAACTTGCTGATCATTCACCCTCATTGTGAGTTCTCCCTTTTCAACATCGATCAAGGTTCTCCCTGTTGCTAGGAATGGTCTCCCGAGAATGATGGGTGCATGCTCATCTGCTTCACAATCCAAAACAATAAAGTCAGCGGGAAAAATAAATTTATCAACTTTTACCAGTATGTCCTCGATTTTCCCTCTGGATGCACATAGGATCTGTCGGCTAGCTGTAGCATAACTATTGTAGGTCTTGCCTTCCCGATTCCTAGTTTCTGGAAAACTGATTTAGGCATCAAGTTTATGCTAGCCCCAAGGTCGCATAATGCTTTCCCGACATAGTGATTTCTAATGGAACAGGGTATTGTGAAACTTCCGGGATCCTTCAACTTGGGTGGCATACGATTGTGTAACATTGCCATGCATCCCTCTGTTGTGGCAACTGTTTCAAACTCTCCTAGCCTTGTTCTCTTGGACACAATGTCTTTAAGGAACTTGACATAGTTTGGCATTTGTTCAATTGCTTCCACCAATGGCAAGTTGATGTGGACTTGCTTTAGGATATCAAGAAACTTCTTGAATTGGTATTCTTGCTTTTGTCGCTTCAACCTTTGTGGGAAAGGTGGTGGAAGTCGGATATCTTCGATCCTTTCATTAGTTTGAAACCTGATTGACGGCATTGCCGGGACAACTAGAGTTGCCGAGGCGTTATCAACTGGGTTGTCGAGGCATGCTTTTCACAAGTTGCCGAGGCGTCTTTATCATCGGTTGACGAGGCATGCTTATTGCCGGTTGCCGCGACAATTCCTAGTTCAGCATCTGAGGCTTCGCTGCTATGTTCGTCTTGATCTTTTTGTGGAGTTTTGTTTGACGAGCGGGTTTGAACCTCTCTAAGTTGTTGGCCACTTCTAGTGGTGATTGCCTTACATTGCTCATGGCCAGTTCCTCTTGCGACTTCAGCATCGCTAGGTAAACCTCCTTGCGGTCTAGTATTCAGATTTTGAGCAAACTGTCCGACTTGATTTTCCAATGATTTGATTGCCGCCTCTTGGTTTTGCAATCTCATTTCGGTCCTGTTAATAAAAGCATCAGTTCTTTTTATGAAATTACTATTCTCAGCCATATAAGATTCAGTTTTCATCATAAAAGCATTTACAGAATTTTCCAAAGAACTAGATGTTGTCGGTTGTTGCTGCGGTAACTGTTGTCGTGGCATATTCTGCTGGAATCCCGATGCTTGTGCATTCTGATTGTTCTGGTTTAGAGCATTGTTGGGATTACTCCATGAAAAAATTTGGTGCTTCTTCCAGGCTGGATTGTATGTATTGGACATCAGATTGTTGTTCCGATTGTAATTCCCCACATAGAAGCTGGATTCCGGATTCTGCATACATTCAGAAGAATTATGGTTATCACCACATAACTCACAAAAAGAATCCATTACCTTGACCTCATGTGTGTTGTTTGGTTTTTGCATATTCTGGACCATCTTGGTTAAAGTGGCCAATTGTGCCGAAATTGAATCTGATGATCCTAGTTCATGTATTGTGGCTTGGCGTCTAACTCCTCCTCTTCTAGTAGATGGGAATTGATAATCATTCTTGGCCAGCCTGTTTAAATTTTGCATTTCTTCCTCCGGCGACTTATCTAGGAGTATGCCGTTTGCCGAGGCATCTAGCATCATCCTTGTTGGTGTATTCACGGCGTTGTAAAACATTGTTACTTGAGTCCACACCGGGAATCCGTGTAGGGGGCATTTGTGTAGAAGTTCTCTATATCGCTCCCAAGCCTTGTACATGGATTCATCATCTGCCTACCGAAAAGAAGTAATGTCGTTACGAAGCTTATCAGTCAAATTTGTAGGATTAAATCGAGCAAGGAAATCACGATAAAGATCGGTCCAAGATGTTATTGATCCAGCAGGAATGCTATTCAACCATGCTTTCTCCCTATCCCTCAGTGAATAGGGGAATAATCTTAATCGTAAGACATCGGGGGTGACTCTGTGTATTTTGAACGAGTTGCAAATCTCGAGGAAAGATTTCAGATGTTGCTGTGCATCTTCAGTTGCTGAGCAGCAAATTGACCTATTGTGTTGATCATATTAAACATTACTAGTTTCAACTCAAAGTGGTCGGCTTCGATTTTAGGTGCGACAACTCTTGGGTTAAGTCCATCTAGATCTTCTTCAAGATAGTCTCGAATAGTTCTGTTTCGTGCAAGAATCACTCCTCCTCCTACTGGAACATCTTGATTCATATTGCCGTCTTGATTAGCCATTGCTACTCTTATCCTTCGTCTAAGTCTTTGTAAGGTTCGTTCGATTTCTGGATCAAAGGGATATTTTGGTGAAGTTGGTCTCGCCCTGGTCATATACCAATGCAAAACCAAAGTTTGTTAGCCCTTTGAATTTTAAACAAGAAAAGTAAAAAGAAAGTGCAAGAAAATAAAAACAAAGTCACTATTGCCAATCCCCGGCAACGGGCATTTGTGTAGAAGTTCTGTATATCGCTCCCAAGCCTCGTACATGGATTCATCATCTGCCTGCCGAAAAGAAGTAATGTCGTTACGAAGCTTATCAGTCAAATTTGTAGGACTAAATCGAGCAAGGAAATCACGACAAAGATCGGTCCAAGATGCTATTGATCCGGCAGGAATGCTATTCAACCATGCTTTCGCCCTATCCCTTAGTGAATAGGGGAATAATCTTAATCGTAAGACATCGGGGGTGACTCCATGTATTTTGAACGAGTTGCAAATCTCAAGGAAAGATTTCAGATGTTGCCGTGCATCTTCAGTTGCTGAGCCGCCAAATTGACCTATTGTGTTGATCATATTAAACATTACCGGTTTCAACTCAAAGTGGTCGGCTTCGATTTTAGGTGCGACAACTCCTGGGTTAAGTCCATCTAGATCTTTTTCAAGATAGTCTCGAATAGTTCTATTTCGTGCAAGAATCACTCCTCCTCCTACTGGAACATATTGATTCATATTGTCGTCTTGATTAGCCATTGCTACTCTCATCCTTCATCTAAGTCTTTGTAAGGTTCGTTCGATTTCTGGATCAAAGGGATATTCTGGTGAAGTTGGTCTCGCCCTGGTCATATACCAATGCAAAACCAAAGTTTGTTAGCCCTTTGAATTTTAAACAAGAAAAGTAAAAAGAAAGTGCAAGAAAATGAAAACAAAGTCGCTATTGCCTATCCCCGGCAACGGCGCCAAAAACTTGTTGCGCGTAATAAGTGCTACGCAAATGTGCAAGTATACACGTCGCAAGTTATAGTATAAAAGATATCGTCTCCACAGGGATTGGTGCCACTTCAAGAATCTAGTCTCTTGCACTGTAAAAAGTAAAAACACAAATAAAGGATTATAGGAGTTTAACTAATAACTAAACTAGAAAGCAGTAAAGTAAAAGAATAGATGAGATCAAATGAGAGAGAGAGAGATAGGCCAGGTTATCGTGAGTTGAGGTGTGATAGCCGATTGGATCGTCTTGGTAAAAGAGTGCACGGGCAACTCAGTTGCCGTGGAAACTTGCACAACGGGGTTGACTTGGCAACTAATCGATGGTTGCCTGGGCAACTACTTGGGTGACTGGGCAGCAACCTTCAAGGTTCGGCAGAGCGTTTTTCAATGGTTTCTTCTTATCCCTAAGTCGAAACTCTAGCTACTTGTGCATGCCTTGATAATACATCCCTGCGTGAATCAAGGGTGAACAACAACCAATCTTGCGCTCCTCTTAGCCGTTGAAATCCTTAACTTATTCCTAAGCCGGATTAATCTTCACCATCAATAGATTGAATAAAGATCATATTCATTCGTTTCTTGAATCTAACTCTCCCGATATTAGATAAATAGATGAAATCGCGAGATCCTCTCCCAATTCACTCACAAACAAGAATAAGAACCAAGAATGAATAAACCTTGAATAGAAAAGTGCAAACTCTTATTACCTAAACAAAATCCAATAGTTTCTCACAACCACAAAACACAATAACCATAGCCAAATAGATTTAGTTCATGGCTAGGTTCCAAAGAAACACAAGATAATTAATCCCTAGCATGAACCCAATCGAACAAGAAAGAAAAGGATGAAGAAGGAGGCTTGTCTAAATCCTCCTTGCCCTAGATGCTTGTCGAAAATTCTCTCCTCTTGCCCTCCTTGGACTTGTCAAAATTCCCCTCTCTTGCTCTCTATGATTGTCGAAATCTCCCTCTTATTTATAGGGCTAGGCCAAAGTCGTTCTTTGAGGAGGAAGTTAAGTTGGAATTAAATTATCTTTAAAGAATATAATTCTTTATTATAATTGTATTCCTACTAGAACTTCTCTTATCTTCTTGGAATTTAATTCTTCTTTAATCTCTGCATGGAAATCAAATTCCTTTGGGTTTGGGCTTTGCTCCACGTCATCTTGGGCTTGTCTAGTCATCAATTTCGACTACCATATCACCTTTGCTCTTGTCGACAATTGCCATGGCAACTGGCTCGGCATCTCCTTCATGCATTGCCCTGGCAACTAGCTCGGCGTCTCCTTCATGCATTGCCCTGGTAACTAGCTCTAGCCTTGCTTTGGCAAGTGATCCTGCACATACACACAAAACACACCAAAGCAGCATCTTTTCCCACAAAAACTACCAAGTTATGTAATCAAGCTCAACGATGGATGGAAACATGGATTAATGCATGAATGGCTAATTATGCAACTAATATGGGCCTAAGTCTAACAATAATATGAGTAAAAAGGGTAAGAAAAATAGTACTTTTGAACACTTATCAAACATCAAACACAAAATTTAATTCAGAGGGTTTCTTACTTATCAAGAATATGGGTTCTTTGCCTAACCTAGAAGGAAAACTTTTCTTGCAACAATCTATCCAGACATGTTGTCTACCTAGTCAATTTAGTCCCATGATAAAGTTGAAATCTTGGAAGTGTAGGGTTAAAAGATTAGGAAGGAAGGAAATTCTTTTTTTAAACAAAGGACAATTCATACATACTTGGTTTATTACAACCTTATTTCTCAAAGGATTGGTGACAATAAGATTTCAATTTGTCGTTTTCAAAACTCGATTTACAATTTTTAGATAAGGGTAGAACATATAGAGGAACGAGTAGAACCATAATAGAACAAGGCACGTACAGGAGTTGAGTACAATTTGATTGTACCAACGAAGGTATAGACATGATATCGAATTAACTTTTTTATCAAAGTTCGTTGTTGCTGGTCTACAAGAAAACGGGAGGAGTTTCTTGTTGTTATTTGGCAATATTCTAAGGATTTTATTACTTCTGATTTATCCTTACACTTCCTCCCTTAATGGAGGAACCATTCGGGCTCTCGATATCCCAGCGCAAACGTATTTTAAACATTTCTATTGACTGTCAAAACATAGAAGAGATCTTTTACCAGACATAGATCACACGTATTTATCAAATTTAACTCCTAGGTGGCACAATAACTTATGTTGGTGCAACCAGTCCCGGTTTAGTCCAAGAATCGACTAAACCTAAGCTCTGATACCAAATTGTAACACCCCCTACCCGGAATAGGAAATAAACCGCCATAGGATGTGTTACTATAACAAATATACACACTTTCTTAACAAACTTAATATAAATAGATAAACATGCCTTCAAAAGACAAAGCAAATTAAAACTTTTTAAATGTTTCAAAGATCTAACATCAACCTTCAATCACGTACAAACATGTATTTACATACCATATACAATACACATCAATCACTAGTTATTAGCATGCCTTAATCTTCTATGTTCTTCAAATCACAAAGTTTATACAATATTCCTACTAGCACGTAAGATACCTTTTCATTCCTACACATTATTGATATTAACTCAATTATAAGCTTGCATACCTCTAATCATTTTAAGACATATCAATCTATGATTAAGATCATTCAAGTTCACAGTAGACCATTGTTTACTAATCTTTAAACTCTCATGTAGTACCAATTAGTATCAAGACTTATTATCCAAGATTACCATCTAAGCCACACATAAGACCACCGAACATGTATCCTTAGTAACAAGCATTCAAAGCTTAAACCAACCTAACTAGTCACAAATAACCTTCGCATAGCAAGACCAAATACAAAATTAATTGACATCCTACCATTTGCTTCTTAACCATTAAACTAGTCATTCAATCTAACCACTTTCATTTAGGGTTTAACACATGATAAAATCTATCTATCAGCTTGCCACACACAAGATATCAAAATGATCTATTAACTTAAAACTCTTATAGATATTTAAGCAGCCACACCATCTCACCAACTATTAAATCATATAAGGCAAGCAACAACTATGAAATGATTAAAGGCCCATTTGTAACACCCTTAACCCAGTTTAGGAGAAAACCGAACTAGAAGGTGCTATAGACCAAATAGGAAATCGATTAATACTAAACCATCCATGGTTCGAAATCCACAAGCTAAACAAGTCGAGAAGATACTAGCAATTTACTCAAGTTTAGATACCAATTTTAAACTTAAGGTCAAAATGACTTATAGAACTTTAAATACTAGCTTCTTCTCCAAGAAACAATTTAGAACTTCTCAATGCATGGCAAATTTCCAAATTCTTTTACAACTATGAACATGAAACTGTATGAACCTTTTTAGTACTAACCTTAATTCCTATCATTCCTTTATTTCTTTATGCCAGGCTTAATAACAAGATCATGTGTAAGGTTCGACCAACATGGGCTATTGCTGTATAAATTAATAGAATTATTAGATACATGCTATCTAATTATCAGGCAAGCTTAAGACCCCTAACAAAACCAGATACATATAACAATTTCATAGCAATACCAATTACGTATTCATAGACATACTATCCATTTCTCATTTTTTATATTAACCTAATCATGTAAACTATACTACCTTGTTAGGGTTTTACACATGATGATAGATACATTTAAGCCTTTATACACACATATCAACAAGGTAGTCTATTTACTTAAAGCACATATAAATTATCTAAACTACCAGCATCTTAATAACCATATAAATTAAATAGTAGGCAGCCATAAAACAATTAAAGGCCCATTACATAACTTTCAATACTTATGAGGCTTATATACAATATAAGTCACAAAGGAAATCTAAATGCACTATGCATACTTAAGAACTATGTGCCACCAACTAGGAGTACATTAAGAGATTACAAACATACATCTTGGTCCTTGTGATCTTGTCCAAGCTCTCAAGATAACCGGGAGCAAGTTTACCTTGAAATGTTTGAAGGAAATGAGTAAACATTTGCTTAGTGAGGTGGCTTAAAGTAATTTACAAGTATACATTTATCTATCAACAAATCCTATTTATCCCTTTCATTAAAACCAAGCAAAGGTAATGCAAGGTTCTAACTTAATCAAGCAACTAGTCGGTTTAATATATTATTCGATCGTGGCATAGATTCTTACATTACAAGCATTTACAATTTTCATGGAGACAACCATTACTTGCCATGTAAGTTATCAAGATAGGATATTAGCCTATTTACTCAAAGCATTCGAATAACCTCATTTCCTTGCTCAAAGAAAATGTAATATCCCAATCTTTGCTTAGTGACTAAAATGTAACTTTTAAAAGTTTAGGCGATAAAGTGTAAACTTTGGAAAAGTTTAGGGACCAAAGTGTAATTTTCAAAAGTTATGTAAGTTAACCCCGTAAATTAATAGTTCACCCCCAATAGTGGTATTTATGTGTTATTGGATTTTTCATACGAGGTTTATGTTATTCGAATCTAGATCGAATAAAATTGTTAAGCGTGCTCAGGTTAGAGTAGCCCAAGGATGGGTGACCTAATGGGAAGGTCCCATATTCAATATTTTGATAGATAAAAAGGATTCAGTTTGAGTTAATAGTATCAGTAATGGATTTTTAAGATAAGATTTCTAAGAGGAGATGTATAGATAAAAATTCCTGGTAATTATCGGTATATCGGATCGAATTGAAATTTTAAAGACAGTTCCCAAAGATTATGGAAAATTCATAAAATATTATTTTATGAATATTTTATTAATGTTGGTGAAATTCTAACTAGATTTAGTTAAAATATGATGGAATGGTTATAAAGCTCAAAGAAAGAAAATTTGGAAATCGTATTGAATGAAATTCGAATATTTGGATCAAATAAATATCATAAATTAAATTTATGATATTTTGAGAAGGCGGCTGGTTAGAATGGAACTAATTTAGTTCAATTTTTATGGAATGGAAATTTTCAAGATTTGTTGTAAATAAAGTCTAGTTTGAGGGAAAATTGGTCATTTGCCATGGATGACATTTTTGAAATATTTTGGAACTTTGAGGGAAATTATGAAAGGTGAAAAACACATGGATTTAATCATGGCCATTGATTTTTGATGAGATTGAATCATGGACATTATAATAAAAGGGCAAGATGGTAATTTCACTAGTTAAATGAATTTAAAATTCATTTAACCTTTACATTTGGATTAAATAGGTAAAAGATGATAAAAAAAATCATCTTCGTCTTCAGCTTTCTATTCGAATAGCCAAGAGAAAAAGGGGGGAAAATACCAAAAAAATTTCTAGTTCATTTTCAAGGCTTTTGATCAAGAATTCAAGCAAGGTTGTTTAAGGTGAATTGATCTACTCTGCATTCTCTATATTTTGATAGTAAATTTTCATGGAATTATGAATTTAAAGTTAAGGTTTGAAGAGAGAGAAATTAGGGTTTCATGAAATTTTATTAGAATTGATGTAGTAGATGACGAATTAAGCTTAGTTTTGATGGAAACAAGCTTGAAATCAAGTTAATTTCATGTTGGAAGATATAAACCCTAATCTTGAAATTTAGGGTTTTAATTAGGGTTATGGAATTGGTGATGAAATTGAAGTAATTGTGATTCAAGAGCTTAATTTTGATGTTAGATTGAATAATTTCCCAATATGAGATTATAGGGACCATTTCGAAAAGATTGAGAAAGTTAGGGAAATTATTGAAAATTTTAGTTTTTGACATTGGAATGGATGAGTTATGGTGAAAATGGACGACCAATTTGGCAACTTAAGAAAATTTAGTGATTGGTTTTGAATTTATGGAAAATTGATAGAATTGAAGATTCAAGCCTGTTATGAAAGTTAAAGGATTAATATGTCATGAAAAGGAAATTTTTGGACCTTTTTGAAAATAAAAAGTTAGTAAAGGACCAAATTGAATAAAGTTTAAAAGTTGAAGGAAAATTTCTATGGATGTTGTTAATAAATAAATGGTTTATTTGTACATGAATTTAATGCACAAAATCAATTTAGTGACTAAAATGTCACTTTTATAAAGTTGAAGGACTAAAAAGGAAATAGTCCAAAATAATAATTAATTATGGAAGTGTTCAAAAAATTGGGTTTGAACAATTGTTTAATGTTCAAAATGGTCACTAAAGACCTAAGGACCATTTCGGCAATAATGTAAAATATTGGGAAAATTTTTAGAAAAAAAATTATATTCGAATAGTTATGTTTAAGAATCAAGTTAGCAGTGTTAGATTTAAATCGAATGCGAGAATGGTAATGTATATGCTCGATTGGTCTTAACGGTTCGAAAGGAGATTGAAAGAGAACCAAGGATAAAAAGAAAAATAAGAACCTCGAGTAAGCTTAGTGAGGCATACTATTCCTGGCCCAGGTGAGTGCATTTACATGTTTTTAAAATGCAATTAGGAGACTAGCGAGTAGTCGACCTTAAATTTAAAATAATATTGTAGTTCTATATAAAGGTATTATGTTGAAAAATGGCATTTGTATTTCTTTATAATACTTTGCTCGACATGGCCAGATTGGTGAAACACCAGGTACAAATAATTGTCTGCATAAGTGATGGTGCATTATGCATACATGAGATATGGAAATTGACAAGATTAAAATAAAACAAGTTAGAATGGAACAAGTGACACCTAAAAATAGTATTGTCTTATATGTATGTTGAACTATATTGCCACGAATATATTTATATATGATGAAGCATGTGATATGAAATGTTATTTATATGATGATCTATGGTTACCATGAACATTTATGATAAAGCATGAAGCATGAAATGTTTAGTTATGTGATTGATTATGATGTTTGATTGATAATAAAAGAAATGCCCAAGTATTGAGTTTGGGAGTCCATGGTATAGTTGGCATGCCATAGAGTCTTTAGCAGTTGCACCCTCATGTTCATGTTATCAAGAAGTTATTGTGACAAAATGATTGTGTCACATGCACCCTGGGGATCCATGCCCATTGTGCCTGAGTGCACTGTCAAGGTGCTTTTGTTTATGGGGAGCAAAGAGCGTCCTCGAGTACGTACTCATCTTAACGTTCACGTTTCACACTATGGTGTCATTTCAAGATGACTCGCGTACCTCAATCTCATATAGCATACTTTGGGCAATGATAAATGAATCATGTCATGTAAATGAATCACGTTACATATGTGAAACATACCATGAATATGACCATGTTATATATATATGAAATATGTCAAGTATATGATTCATGCCACGTATATGATTATGCCACGTATATGAACCATGACTTGTTTATGAATTATACCAAGTATATGAATCAGGTCAAACACATGAATTAAGCCATGTATACGAAGTATGTCGCATATACAAGAAATGTGCTATGCATATGAATTATGCCATGTATACAAACTATGTTATGCGTATGAACTATGCCATGCATACGAATTATGCCATGTACACAAATCATTTTATGTTGAGGTATTAAGTCATGCATATGAAAGAAATCACGTATATGATTTATGCCACATACGAGAATCATATTGAGTAAATGAAATATGTCACGTATGAGAATCATGTCATGCATGTGAAATATGTCATGCATAAGAAATTATGTTATATAAATGGATCATACCATGAATATGAATCATGTCATGTATATAAATCATGTCATGTATGTGATCCATGTTGCTTATGTGAATTACCATGTATGCAAATTATGTTACTTATATGAAATACACTATGTATATGATCTATTTTATGATGATAGAGCATTGGAGTCTTCAGCAAGTTAGAAATTTATGAAATGTACATGAAAATCTAGAGACTATGGAGACCTTGATAAGATTACCCTATCTTAGGTAGAGAACTTGATATGATATTAAAAAAATAAGTATTACTTTACTCTATATTTGTTAAATAAGATTATTGCCTCACTAAGTTTGTACTTAGAGTGTGTTATTTCACACGTAGGTTCTCCCACGTAGAAGGACATGAAGGAGCTATTAATTGGAAAGTCAAGTTACATTAGTAAGCACGGTATGTACATCTTAAAATTTTGGTTCATATCTAGTGGACATGTACTTGTATGTATATGGGGTTGAAAATATGCAAATGTTTTGTAAACTTAAGTTATAATGTGTTTACGTATTAGTTACGAGTGTAGGGACTCAGAATATGGTTTTACTACAAATGATTAAGATTTATGACATAGTTAAATCTAGTTTAACCCTAATCACATAGAAATTTTAAAATCAAGAAAGGGTCCAAGTAGGGTACATAATTTTTTCCCTGAATTATATTTTTATTTCAATAACATATTTATAAATTTTCTAAAATAATTCAGGGTTGAAACTAGCTGCTATAGACCGATGTAGTTTTCAATTTAAAACCGATGAAGGGTTAAACAACAAGACAAAGTTGATAAAAAATATATAAAAATATATTTCTTCAAGTTTTCCTAATAACTCAGTAACATCTTTAGTGTATATTCAGTCTACGAATATACGTTAAGGGTGTTACATTTAATGGAATCAAAGCTACAGGTTTAGCCAATTATGGAGGCTAAACAAGTTTAATGTGATTTAAAGTTAAGTACATGCCCCTAGGATATCATGTTACTAATGTATTACTGTGTAACTTGATTATGCTCCTCAATAACATGAATAAGTTTTAGTAAAAATAGATGAAGTTAAGTATTGATGGACAATGATGAATGCTTAAATTATGGGAAATAGAGGAAGAAGAATGTTTAAACCCGAGCATGTTGGCAATTAGTTAAAAAAAAGAAATGTGCAGCGGTCCTAAGTTTGAAACAAGGCACTCATATTGTCTATGAGTACGAGTTATATTTTAATAGATTGAGTTGGTACGCAGATAAATTGATGCTGATTGAAAGGACTCAATGAGAATGGTTTATAAAGAAGCTACGTCCAAGGCCCAAAGAAAGACTTCTTTGGAGAAAATTTAGTAAAGTGATTGTCAATAATTCTTTTGGACAATGTATAAGTAACTAGAATATGCAAGAAAGGTTCATTAGGAATTCAAGGAATTAAGTTCTGGCACATTTAATGGAATTTCCATTCCATGAATTTGAAATCATTCTTGGAATGGATTGACTATCTGTATATGATGCAGATATGAAGTATAAGAAGAAAAGGTCGGTATTTCAAGGATCCGATGGTTTGAAATAATCTTTGAGGGAAAGAACTGACTATTTAGAGTCAGTAATTTCTGTAATAACATCTTAAAGGTTGTATTCAATAGGTGTGAAACATGTTTCGGTTGTATGGAAGATATGTAAAAGTTACATAAAAAGTTTGAAGACATCCCAACTGTAAAGGAATTTCCTGATAAGGTATCAGGAGTACCTCTGGATGGGGAAAATATAGTTTGGGATTGATGCCTATCTTGAAAATGAGTTGATATCATTGGTACTATATAGGATAACACCAATTGAGTTAAGAGAACTAAAGGCTCAACTACAAAAAAATTGTTAGACCGAGATTATATTGGACTAAGTGAATTACCATAGTGCCCCAGTATTAATTGTAAAGAAGAGGGATGGATTCCTATGATCATATATAGATAATTGGAAATGGAATAAAGTAACCATTAAGAATAAGAATCCTCTACTAGGGACTGAGGATTTATTTGATCATCTTAAAGATGAAGTAGTATTTTCAAAGATAAATCTTCGGTCAGGGTTATTATTAAATTAAGGTTAAGGAAAAAGATATACCAAAGACAGTATTCAAGACTCGTTAAGGACGCTACGAATTTCTGGTGAGGTCTTTCTAGATCGACGAATGCCCTTGCTGCATTTATGGATATGATAAATAGGGTATTCTAACCCTATTTGAATCAGTTTGGTGTGGTCTTCATAAATGATATTTTGGTTTATTCGAAGACCGAAGTTGAACATGACTACCATCTTTGAGTGGTACTGCAAACTTTAAGAGATAAATAAGTTAATGCCAAGTTTCTAAATGTAAGTTTCAGATGTCAGAAATAACTTTCTTTGGATATACAGTGGCTTCAGAAGAATAAGGATTGGCCTTAAGGAAATACAAGCTATTCTTGAATAGGAAGAGCTGAAAGATGTTTTGAAAAGAGGAGATAAGCTGGAAATAGAAAAGTACAGAACTATGAAATTAAGTCAAGAGATTGATTATATTACTAAGGTAAAGTATATGCTGCTAACAATATCTGAAGGGAGAAGATAATAAAGGAGGTCAATTATAGTTTATTAATTATGCACCCAAGGAGTAATAAGATGTATCAAGATTTAAAGATTCGAAACTATGGCCAAATATTTATGGATTACTTCAGTTTATTTCTTTTCTCTAATGAAAGTAGGGATGAATATCGATGGATTGTATAATGGATTTTTCGGCTACACCAAGTAAAAAGAATTTAATATGGATCATTATGAATCGTCTGACAGAGTTTGACTACCTTATTCCAATTGAATGGATTATTCGCTGGATAAGTATACAGAACTTTATGTTCAAGAGACAGTAAAACTACATGGTATCTTAGTATTGGTGGTGTCAGACAGAGACCCAAGGTTTATTTCAAGATATTGGGGGGTACGTTATTTGAAGCTTTAAGTACTAAATTAAATTTTAGTACAATTTTTCATCCGCAAACAGATGGGCAATCTGAATGGATCATACAGATTTTGGAGAATATGTTCCGAGCTTGTGTAATTGAGTTTACAGGATCATGGGAAAAATATTTACCTTTGGCTGAAATTGTTTACAACAATAGCTATCAAGTAGGTATCAAGATGGCATATGGAAGAAAACACAGAATTTCTCTAAATTGGTTCGGGTTACAAGATAGACATGTACAATGTTCAGTATAACTCAAACATTAAAGGAGTTGAATTAACACAAGATATGGAGAATAAAGTAAGGATTATTCAGTAAAATTTTAAGGCTGCTATGGATTGACAAAATGCCTATGCAAATAATGAGAAAAAGGATATTGAATACGAAGTTAGAGAAAAAGTGTTTTTAAAGATTTTACCTTGGAAGTAGGTGTTACATTTTGGTTGAAATAGAAAGATTAGTCCCATATTTATAGAGCCATATGAGATTCTAAAAAGAAAGGAACCAATTGTTTATCAATTGGCTTTACCTCCAGATAGGAACAAGATTCATTGTGCGTTTCATGTATTTATGTTTTGGAGGTATGGATTGGATTCATCACATGTAATTACCTCTGAGAAGATTGAACTGCAATCAGGTTTGATTTATAAAGAAGAAGAAGTGAAAATCCTAGCATACAAAGTTGAAGAATTAAGGGACAAGGAAATTCTATTGATTAAGGTTCTCTGGAGAAATTGAAGAGAGAATGAATAAGCAAAGCACGAAGTTGTTCAAAACAGGTAAACGTTGAAAATTCGAGGACGAATTTTCTTAAGGGGGAGGAGTTGTAAT
The DNA here is from genome assembly GCA_019671005.1 of Hibiscus mutabilis. Classification (NCBI taxonomy): domain Eukaryota; kingdom Viridiplantae; phylum Streptophyta; class Magnoliopsida; order Malvales; family Malvaceae; genus Hibiscus; species Hibiscus mutabilis. Next base: position 14,662,889 of record CM033733.1, read on the forward strand.
ATCCCAATTCTTGCTTAGTGACTAAAATGTAACTTTTGAAAGTTTATGGGATAAGTGTAAACTTTAGAAAAGTTTAAGGACCAAAGTGTAATTTTCAAAAGTTATGTAAGTTAACCCCATACATGAATAGTTCACCCCCAAGAGTGGTATTTATGTGTTATTGGATTTTTCAAACGAGGTTTATGTTATTCGAATCTGGATCAAATAAAATTATTAAGCGTCCTCAGGTCAGAGTAGCCCAAGGATGGGTGACCTAATGGAAAGGTCCCATATTCAATATTTTGACTGATAAAAAGGATTCAGTTTGAGTTAATAGTATCCGTAATGGATTGGTAGGATAAGATTTCGAAGAGGAGAGGTATCCGATAAAAAATCTTGGTAATTATCGGTATATCAGATCAAATTAAAATTTTAAAGACAGTTCCCAAATATTATCGAAAATTCATAAAATATTATTTTATGAATATTTTATTAAGGTTGGTAATATTCTAACTAGATTTAGTTAGAATATGATGGAATGGTTATAAAGCTCAAAGAAAGAAAATTCGGAAATCGTATTGAATGAAATTCGAATATTTAGATCGAATAAATATCATAAATTAAAATTTCTGATATTTTGAGAAGGAGGCTGGTTAGAATGGAACTAATTTAGTTCAATTTTTATGGAATGGAAATTTTCAAGATTTGTTGTAAATAAAGTATAGTTAGAGGGCAAATTGGTCATTTGCCATGAATGCCATTTTTGAAATATTTTGGAACTTTGAGGGAAATTATGGAAGGTGAAAAACACATGGATTTAATCATGGCCATTGATTTTTGATGAGATTGAATCATGGCCATTATAATAAAAGGGCAAGATGGTAATTTCACTAGTTAAATGAATTTAAAATTCATTTAACCTTTACACTTGTATTAAATAGGTAAAAGATGATAAAAAAATCATCTCCATCTTCAGCTTGTTGTTCGAATAGCCAATAGAAAAGAGGGAAAATACCAAAAAAAATTCTAGTTCATTTTCAAGGCTTTTGTCAAGAATTCAAGCAAGGTTGTTTAAGGTAAAGTGATATACTCTTCATTCTCTATATTTTGATAGTAAAATTTCATGGAATTATGAATTTTAAGTTAGTGTTTGAAGAGAGAGGAATTAGGGTTTCATGAAATTTTTATTAGAATTAATGTAGTAGATGATGAATTAAGCTTAGCTTTCACGGAAACAAGCGTGATATCAAGTTAATTTCTTGTTGGAAGATATAAACCCTAATCTTGAAATTTAGGGTTTTAATTAGGGTTATGGAATTGGTGATGAAATTGAAGTAATTGTGATTCAAGAAGCTTAATTTTGATATTAGATTTAATAATTTCCCAAGGTGAGATTATAGGGACAATTTCAAAAAGATTGAGAAAGTTAGGGAAATTATTGAAAATTTTATTTTTTACATTGTAATGGATGAGTTATTATGAAAATGGACTGAATTTGTGATTAGGGACCAAAATGAAAATTTTAGAAGTTGGAGGAGCAATTTGGCAATTTAAGAAAATTTAGGGATTGGTTTTGAATTTATGGAAAATTGATAGAATTGAAGATTCAAGCCTGTTATGAAAGTTAAAGGATTAATATGTCATGAAAAGGAAATTTTGGGACCTTTTTGAAAATAAAAAGTTAGTAAAGGACCAAATTGAATAAAGTTTAAAAGTTGAAGGGAAATTTCTATGGATGTTGTTAATAAATAAATGGTTTATTTGTACATGAATTTAATATACAAAAGCAATTTAGTGACTAAAATGTCACTTTTATATAGTTGAAGGACTAAAAAGGAAATAGTCCAAAATAAATAATTAATTATGGAAGTGTTCAAAAAAATGGGCTTGAACAATTGTTTAATGTTCAAAATGGTCACTAAAGACCTAGGGACCATTTCGGCAATAATGTAAAATATTGGGAAAATTTTTAGAAAAATTTTATATTCGAATAGTTATGTTTAAGATTCAAGTTAGCAGTGTTAGATTTAAATCGAATGGGAGAATGGTAATGTATATGCTCGATTGGTCTTAACAGTTCGAAAGAGAACCAAGGATAAAAAGAAAAAATAAGAACCTTGAGTAAGCTTAGTGAGGAATACTATTCCTCTCCCAGGTGAGTGCATTTACATGTTTTTAAAATGCAATTAGGAGACTTGCGAGTAGTCGACCTTAAATTTAAAATAATATTGTAATTCGATATAATGGTATTATGTTGAAAAATGACATTTGTATTTCTTTATAATACTTTGCTCAACATGGCCAGATTGGTGAAACACCAGGTACGGATAATTGTCTGCATAAGTGATGGTGCATTATGCATACATGAGATATGGAAATTGACAAGATTAAAATAAAACAAGTTAAAATGGAACAAGTGACACCTAAAAATAGTATTTTCTTATATGTATGTTGAACTTTATTGCCACGAATATATTTATAAATGATGAAGCATGTGATATGAAAAGTTATTTATATGATGATCTATGGTTACCATGAACATTTATGATAAAGCATGAAGCATGAAATGTTTATTTATGTGATTTATTATGATGTTTGATTGATAATAAAAGAAATGCCCAAGTATTGAGTATGAGAGTCCATGGTATAGTTGGCATGCCATAGATTCTTTAGCAGTTGCACCCTCATGTTCATGTTATCAAGAAGTTATTGTGACAAAATGATTGTGTCACATACACCCTGGGGATCCATGCCCACTGTGCCCGAGTGAACTGTTGAGGTGCTTCATGTTTATGGGGAGCAAAGAGCGTCCCCGAGTACGTACTCATCTTCACGTTCACGTTTGACATTACGGTGTCATTTCAAGATGACTCACGTACCTCGATCTCATATAGCATACTATGGGCAACAATAAAGAAATCATGTCACGTAAATGGATCATGTCATGTAAAAGAATCATGTTACATATGTGAAACATACCATGAATATGAACATGTTATATACATATGAATTATGTCAAGTATATGATTCATGCCACGTATATGAACCATGACATGTTTATGAATTATACCAAGTATGTGAATCAGGCCAAACACATGAATTAAGCCATGTATACGAAGTATGTCGCATATACAAGAAATGTGCTATGTGTCAAGGCTATCACTTATTATATTACGATCCTGACTTGACAAGCCTGTTCTGGACCGAGCAAAAGCGGTGATACGAGCAATGCCTGAAGAGCTACCAAGTCAAGGATGCAAGTTAGGATGCTTTGGGAAGGCGATGAAGGCCCTCTTCAGAAAGTGTACTCGTTTGGGACGAAGCAACGTCTACTCACGTCATACTTGGTAAGTTTATTTAGCTCTTTAGGAGAAAGTGGTCTGGTGTTGGGTCTCCACCATCCTCCTCGCCAAGCGCTAGCAGCCGCGCTGCCTTGGTGTAAGCGACCTTCTCCTAGCCCCACGTAGGTCTAGGTGTGCAGGCATTGGAGCTAAGCGGATGGCACGATGTCTCTCTAGGAGGACCTCTTGGGGACAGTTTGGGGCCACAGGGCCCCATATCGCGCTCGTTGTAAGAGTCAGGGGTTGGCCGCTAGCATTCGCTAGGCCCCGCGGGATACGATATTCGACGTGCATGTTACCTGATGGATCATGAGACGACACTTCCGAGCTGAGTCCTTGAATAAAGGGCTTGTTGAAGGCTAACTTGTCTAGGTTGGGTCCCTTTTCAAGTGTCGCACGGCGTGCCGACCGGGCCTAGACGGCATGGCCTTGATAGTTGGTATCAGAGCAAGGCTTTTAAGCCAGGTTTGGTTGTGTACTTCAGCATGGATGGTGTCCCCAGGTGGTTGACTCTGTACCAAGCGCTCCTACGAGTAGAGTAGGTAGGGTGGGCTGACCCTACGCCAAGAGCCTTGGCAGTTGAGGTAGGCAGGGTAGGGAAACTGGACCCCACACCAAGTGCCCTCGTAATAGGAGTAGGTTGGGCGAGTCAATAATGCTGAACAAGTTGAGGGTTGGATAGTGCACGGAGGTGTCTGACTATTGTTTCGAGCACAGAGGTGCTTGCTTATTATCTCCGCGCAGTGGCGCTCATTCCTTACAGTGGTGCTCAGTTGTGAATTTTTGGCATAGAGGTGCATGTGAGTTTTATAGTGGAGCCAGCGCATAGAGGTGTCTGTCGGTAACCACTATAGAGATCAAAGCATACGCGGTACTTGATCTTTGTATTGCACAGAGGTACTAACGAGTTGGACCTGGTGGGATCAGTACACGGAGGTGACTGATGCTAACCACCATGGTTGTTTTAGTGCGAGAGGCACTTATTTCTTATTGCACAGAGGTGCTAACGAGTTGGACCTGGTGGGATCAGTACACGGAGGTGACTGACGCTAACCACCATGGTTGTTTTAGTACGAGAGACACTTATTTCTTATTGCACAGAGGTGCTAACGAGTTGGACCTGGTGCAATCAGTACACAGAGGTGACTGACGCTAACCACCATGGTTGTTTTAGTGCGAGAGGCACTTATTTCTTATTGCACAGAGGTGCTAACGAGTTGGACCTGGTGGGATCAGTACACGGAGGTGACTAACGCTAACCACCATGGTTGGTTTAGTGCGAGAGGCACTTATTTCTTATTGCACAGAGGTGCTAAAGAGTTGGACCTGGTGGGATCAGTACACGGAGGTGACTGATGCTAACCACCATGGTTGTATTAGTGCGAGCGGCACTTATTTCCTATTGCACATAGGTGCTAACGAGTTGGACCTTGTGGGATCAGTACACGGAGGTGACTGACGCTAACCACCATGGTTGTTTTAGTGCAAGAGGCACTTATTTCTTATTGCACAGAGGTGCTAACAAGTTGGACCTGGTGGGATCAGTACATAGAGGTGACTGACGCTAACCACTATGGTTGGTTCAGTGCAAGAGGCACTTATCGTTTATCGCACAGAGGTGCAAACGAGTTCAAACATAGTGTCATCAGTTTATGGAGGTGACTGACGTTACGCACTATGGTTGTTTTTGTGCCGAGGCACTCAATATGTCTTGAAGTCTTAGCTGGATCGTCATAGTGAAATCAGTACACAAGAGGTGTCTAACGTTAATCACTATGGTTACCTCAGTATTGAGAAGTTGACTACTTGTGAATCGTTGATGCATGCCTGGAAATCATATTGCAAACATTGCACAGAGGTGCTTGTCGTTAACCAAAAATGATTATCCTAGCATGATCTCACGTGGAAACTAACCCTCTATGGGGCTCATTTATGTTCAGCGCAGAGGCGCTTGCTGTGTTGAAAAGAAGAATGTTGTTGGGCTTGTGGCACAATAGTGCATCACTTGGTCAATGGAAAGTTAGTCTTTGCAGGTTACAATGGTACCTCTAACTAGCGAAAGAATTTTTTTTTGTTCAGTCGACGAGGACGTCGAAAAGATGATGCAGAGAGAAGCGAGACAAGTTGTACGTTACGTTGGATAACCTTAAAGGCGGTTGGCTTGTGGGAAAAGTGTTATTAGCCGCTGGAAAGCCAAGATGCATGAGTTCATGAGAGCAAGGTTGTTCGAGTGGGAATAGATGTACATTCACTTGGTGAATGGTGAATGCGTAAGGAAATATTTACCAACCAGGTATCGTTCGAGACTTGTGTGAATAGGTTATCACTAATGTATGTGCTTGTATGTCTTATAGTACAGGCCATATAAAGAAAGACAAAGAGACAAGTACATGCTTGTATCGTGTTGGGAACCAGAGATCATTTTACATCATTAAGCAATTAAGTGCAAGGTGAACCTGTACCTGCCCACTTGGATATTGGCCAGATGGTGACACATTCATTGCTTGAAGATCTCACTATACGGTGGGACACAATTGGCGAATGGGCTTAATGCTAAAGAGCAAGCCATTGTATGGCGAGCCTTAGTTCTCTTGCATATGGGCGGCAGGTATGCTATTTTTGTTTTGTAGGTCGATGGCTAGATCGTGAGACTCAAAGACACAACAAGGCATGCGTTAGTTGAGTCAATGATTCGCTATAAGTGTTTCGCTCGATCCACAATCAGAGTAAAAGTGTGGGAGCATGAATCTAGCACTTGACATTGAAGGAGCAAAACTGGGTCATAATGAGTTCATGATCGATGTAGATGGCACACAAGTGCAACGTGGTCATAAGGGAATCAAAAGAACCCAGGATCGAGGCTTGAGTTATTTGCTTGAATGTTCAGATGATGGGACTAGAGAAGCGTATTAAGTCAAGCATAGATCAAAGAGGAACTGCCTTCGATGTCTATATCGACTCATCAGGTGATGAAGAATGAGTGTTAGTATCGATGAGGATATCGATAATAGGAAGTGTGGGAGAATGTCAATGCTGTCTCTTATTGTATTACGATCCTGCCTTGACAAGTCTGTTCGGGACCGAGCAAAGGTGGATCGAGCGATGATATGAGCAATGTCTGAAGAGCTACCAAGTCAAGGGTGCAAATTAGGATGCTTTGGCAAGGCAATGAAGGCCATGTTCAGAAAGTGACCTTGTTTGGGACGAAGCAACGTCTACTCGTGTCATACTTGGTAAGTTTATTTAGCTCTTTAGGAGGAAGTGGTCTGGTGTTGGGTCTCCACCATCCTCCTCGCCAAGCGCTAGCAGCCGCGCTGCCTTGGTGTAAGTGACCTTCTCCTAGGCCCACGTATGGCCTAGGTGTGCGGGCATTGGAGCCAAGTGGATGGCACGATGTCTCTCTAGGAGGACCTCTTAGGGACGGTTTGGGGCCACAGGGCCCCATATCGTGCTCGTCGTGAGAGTCAGGGGTTGGCCGCTAGTATTCGCTAAGCCCCACGGGATACGATATTCGACGCACATGTTACTCGCGAGAGTCAGCTGATTCCTTGGATAAAGAGCTTGTTGAAGGCTGGCTTGTCTAGGTTGGGTCCCTTTTCAAGTGCCGCACGGCGTGCCGACCGGGCCTAGACGACATGGTCGTGACACTATGCATATGAATTATGCCATGTATACAAACTATGTTATGCGTATGAACTATGCCATGCATATGAATTGTGCCATGCATACGAATTAAGCCATGTACACAAATCACATTATGTTTAGGTATTAAGTCATGTATATGAAAGAAATCACGTATATAAATTATGCCACGTACGAGAATCATATTGAGTAAATGAAATATGTCACGTATGAGAATCATGTCATGCATATGAAATATGTCACGTATAAGAAATTATGTTATATATATGGATCATACCAGGAATATGAATCATGTCATGTATATAAATCATGTCATGCATGGAAATCATGTCATGTATGTGATCCATGTTGCTTATGTGAATTATACCATGTATGCAAATTATGTTACTTATATGAAAATACACTATGTATATGATCTATTCTACGATGATAGAGCATTGGAGTCTTGAGCAAGTTAGAAATTTATGAAATGTACATGAAAATCTAGAGACTATGGAAACCTTGATAAAATTACCCTATCTTAGGTTGAGAACTTGATTTGATATTGAAAAATAAGTATTATTTTACTCTATATTTGTTAAATAAGATTATTGCCTCACTAAGTTTGTACTTAGCGTGTGTTATTTCACACGTAGGTTCTCCCACGTAGAAGGACATGAAGGAGATATTAATTGGAAAGTCAAGTTACATTAGTAAGCACGGTATGTACATCATAAAATTTTGGTTGATATCTAGTGGGCATGTACTTGTATGTATGTGGGGTTGAAAATATGCAATTGTTTTGTAAACTTAAGTTATAATGTGTTTACGTATTAATTACGAGTGTAGGGACTCAGAATATGGTTTTGCTACAAATGATTAAGATTTATGACATAGATAAATCTAGTTTAACCCTAATCACGTAGAAATTTTAAAATCAAGAAAGTGTCCAATCAGGGTACATAATTTTCTCCCTGAATTATATTTTTATTTCAATAACATATTTATAAATTTTCTAAAATAATTCAGGGTTGAAACTAGTTGCTATAGACCGATGTAGTTTTCAATTTAAAACCGAGGAAGGGTTAAACAACAAAACAAAGTTGATAAAAAATCTATAAAAATATATTTCTTCAAGTTTTCCTAATAACTCAGTAACATCTTTAGTGTATATTCAGTCTACGAATATACGTTAAGGGTGTTACAGAAAACACAATTATCATGATGGAAATACACTACTTATCATGCAAGTTATCAAAGTAATTTATTAATTTAATTTATTAATTACACTAACTCGAATTCTCAATATCTTGAATCAAGTAAACCCATTTACAGCCATATCTCATGTCTAAAGAATCCTTAATACACTTATTTCATAACAAGATCAATACATAACACTTAGTTCAATTCATAGATCGAAATCAAACTTAATTAAACCTTATATAATACACAAGCAACCCTATTAATTAGTACGTTTAAATCATATTTAATCACCCTGGATTTCTTATGACCTTGAAACCAAAGGTTATAATTGTCACATTCAAACATAGTCCGATTTTCTTAAAACAAAGCAAGCAAATAGATTCCATAAGAGCAATGTTACTTATTATGCAAGTTATCAAATGATTCTTTAATTTAGCTCGTAAACTTCATTATTTCTCAACCATAGTGTTTGAAGTCAAGTACAATTCTAAGCTTGGGTGAGGAGTTGGCAAATTTAGAATAAGATTTGCCAATCTAGTATATACATAAATACATGAAGAAATTCGAATGACATAATTGCATCAAAACAATTCGATCCCATACAAACATATATATATATATATACCTTCTAACAAAACATACTTATTTATCAAGCATATCCGTAAATAAATTAGATATACCTTTCTTGTTATGCAAGTTATTACATTAAATCAAAGTTTATCTTATAAATCATCATGATTTCTTTTTAATATAGCCTTGAGAATCAAGTTACAGCCTAGGTACACAAATTCCTAACCAAATGTCGCCAAATAAAATGGTACTCGTAGTACCGGTCAATCCCTCCTACTGTCGCCAAGTGACCACAAAACTTCTCTCCTACTGTCGCCAAATAAGGACCGTAGTCCACCCCAAACACGAGCTCTATGGACTCTATGGCTTGCCAACTATACCTAAGACTGACTCCAGACCAAGGCTTTCACATTTATCTTATCTTATTAGAGACGGATTTAGCACAGCTCCTTATCAAAATACCATATCAACAAATCTTATTGCATTTTTAATTTAGGCATATATTCACCCTATGTGAATTTCTCAATACATTTTTCTCATCTTATTCGAATAGCATGTCTCATTTATATCAGAATATCAAATGGTAAGACTTATTGTTTATCAAGTTAATCATATACATAATTTATGTATAGTTCTAAGTTTGATCTTTTAACTAGCTCAAAGTTTGCATAGAAAAAATCACATTTCAAGCATGTGTCAATCTCAATATGAGCATAAGACCAATACAAGCAATTTGCATTTCATAGACCATTTAGGATTTAGGTACTTACCTCGATCCAAGCACATTCAACCATAGCTTAACTCAAAATAAGATAACATAACTTAAGATTAACAGAAGATGCTCGAGAAGGTTTTTAAGCCTATCCCAGGACTTTAAACTACACTCACAGTTCGATCCGAGCTTGTTTGATCACGAATCAAGATACCCTTTTGTCTTTCCACTACTTGATCCACTTTCGTATTTATTCCCTCAACACCTCATTAGTCTAATATCACAAAGTTATATTCATATATTAGAACAACTCTTAATAACTATTCAATTTCTCATGTGTACATTTACTTTCACTCAAAACAGTCTATAGCATTTTTAACTGCTCAGAAATAGTCCTAAAATACATGTAATCACTTATATATTTACAAAACAGTCTCTAATATGCATATATCTACTCAAAACAGTCCCTATGGAGTGTTAACAACCCTCCCCTGTTTCATATTAATCCAAAACAGTCCATAATTGTCCTCACATGTACAAAACAATCCCTAACTCATATACACACATTTATATACTCTAAACAGTCCACAAATGTTTGTACCAATGTCTAATCAATCCATTATGTTTGCATACATATTTACATGCATCAAAACAGTCCCCAAATTCATTTAATTTCACACAGAACAGTCCTCAACCTTATAAGCTTCCACATACATCTTTAAAATAGTCCATTAATTTCTTATATGTTTTGAATAGCCCCAATTCACTCATATTCATATTTATACAGCAAAACAGTTCCTAAAGCTCATGTTTATGCTAAAACAGGTTCAGCTACATATATATAAAAACATATACAAAACAGTCTAATTTCCACATTCAAATGGTCCAAAACAGTCCCTAAGACAAAACTACAAGTTGTCTAATTGTCCTTATCAATTCAAGAAGCCATTAATCAAATTCAAGCATAGACTCCCTTTCAACAAGATATTGTTCGAGTATAAAATTTACATCAATCATACAATTTTCATAAACCAACCTTTTAACCAATTCTACTAAGGTTTCAATCCACAATACAAGGTAAATTTCATTTCATGAATCACCCAAATGAATTTAAGAGTACCACTTTCATGAATTGATCCCAAAAATACTAATAACAACATGTTTAAATTCCATTGCAATCAATCTCACAATGAAATTTGTATAAGAAGAAGAAAGGAAGAGTGTTTTACGTTCTTCTCTAATCTTTCTAAATTAAAGCTTAACTCTTGAACCGATTCAAACTCAAAACCTCCAAACTTATAACAAAATCTCATTCTCTTTCTCTAACTTTCGGCTAAGAGAGAAGGAAAGGGGATGATGAATAGTGATTCATCCACCTAGCCGATCCTTCTCATATGTGTGCAAGGCTTATGCTTCTTTAATTTTTACATGCAATCCACCAAACATTCAAGCTCTTTGATTTGGTCTATTCTAAAATAGCTATGATATTATGCAAACTTCATACTTTGGTCCTTAGCTTATGCAATAATAATAATTCTAGATTTATTCTAAAACATTTCGAATAATTAAGCTAACATTCAATATCTCCACATACTTCTAGACCGATATTTGGGGTATTACAATTCTCTCCCTTAAAATAAATTTGTCCTCAAATTTTACCCGAGATGAACAAATGAAAGTATTGATCCTTTATAACTACTTCAGGTATTCGATTAGTTTCTTCAACTTGTCATTCTTCCATAACACTTTCATCGAAAACATGACTTTCACAACCTAACAATTCATACACTTGAACATACTCAACAATGCCAGACTTTATTCTTGATTATCAATATGACTTCTTTAAGTTCATATAGATCTTGACAGATCTGGAATGGATTCAAAAGGGATCTACTAAGAGCTTCGAAAACATTTTCTTTCCAAGAGCTCCATCCTTAGATACACGTTTTACTTCTCTGAATTAAGTTCGTCTTTTACCTAGAGTAAAATACTATGAAGTTCAAAGTCTAATTGTTGAAAGGTCTTGGTTCTCGAAATCGAGTCAAATTGAGCTTGAAACTCGACTAAAGATTGTCGATTCTCTTTTATCTAGAATAATGTTTAAGCAAGAACTTATCTCATCTGATCAGAACTTTATCATTAACTTTCAGACCTAACAAAAGGCATATCCTTTTCAGGAATCTTGGGTAAAGGAGTGGCCAAGATAAATAACTCTTTAAAAATTCTTAGATAATATCCAGTTAATCCCCAAAAAACTTCTAACTTCTCAAACATTTCTCGGAGGCTTCCAAACAACACTGAGATAATCTTCTCAATATTATCCTTAAATTCTTCTGTAGATGTCTCAAAACCAATGAAGGACACTTCGTATAATTCAAAATTCATATTTATTGAACTTAACATAGAGTTGCTTGTCTCAAATAGTTCATATAACGATTCGAAGGTGTTTCAAATGTTCCTCCTTGTCCTTGTAATAGATATGGATGTCATGAATGAAAACTATTGTAGACTTCTCCAAATAGGTCTTAAGGACTCGGTTCAAAAGGTCCATATGTGCAGTTGGAACATTTGATAGATCAAAAGGCATTACAAATACTCATAGTGACCATACCAGTCTTGAATGTAGTTTTAGGTACATCAGATTCTTTAATCTTCATTTGATAGTATCCTGATCAAAGGTCGATCTTGGATAACACTATAACATCCTTAAGTTGATTTAACGAGTCTCAAATTCTTAGTAATGGTTACGCATTCTTGATGGAGAACTTATTGATTTGTCAATAGTCGATGCAAGTCTCATGGATCCATCTTTCTTCTTTACAAACAAAACTGAGGCTCTCAAAAGATAAACCAGGCCTTATAAATCATTTTATCCTAAAGGTCTTGCGACTAATTTTTGAGTTCTTTGAATTCAACTAGAGCTATTCAATAAGAAGTGTTGAGAACTGGGGCAAACCCCGGTCGTACTTCAATTCTAAATTCAACTTCCCTTGTTAGAAGTAATCCTAGAGGCACTTTGAAGAATATATCAGGAAATTCAGAGACAACAAAGATAGATTCAAGAACTAGCTTGGTCGTATTAACATCGGATATAACAAGAAACACATAATTTAATTCAGAGGGTTTCTTACGTATTAAGAATATGGGTTATTTGCCTAACCCAGAAGGAAAAGTCTTTTCTTGCAACAAGATATCTAGACATGGTGTTTACCTAGTCAATTTAGTCCCATGATAAAGTTGAATTCTTGGAAGGGTAGGGTTAAAAGATTAGGAATGAAGGAAATTCTTTGTATAAACAAAGGACAATTCATACATACTTGGTTTATTACTACCTTATTTCTCAAAGGATTGGTGACAATAAGATTTCAATTTGTGGATTTCAAAACTCGATTTACAATTTCTAGATAAGGGTAGAACATATAGAGGAACCAGTTGAACCAAAGTAGAACAAGGCACGTACAGGAGTTGAGTACAATTTGATTGTACCAATGAAGGTATAGACTTGATATCGAACTAACTTGTTTACAAAGTTCGTGGTTGCTGGTCCACAAAAAAATGAGAGGAGTTTCTTGTTGCTATTTAGAAATATTCTGAGGATTTTATTACTTCTGGTTCATCTTTACACTTCCTCCCTTAATCGAGGAACCAGTCGGGCTCTCGATATCCCAGCCCAAACGTATTTTAAACATTTCGATTGACTGTCAAAACATAAAAGAGAGCTTTTACTAGACATAGATCATAAGTATTTATCAAATTTAACTCCTAGGTGGCACAATAACTTATAATGATGCAACGAGTCCCGGTTTAGTCCAATAATCGACTAAACCTAAGCTCTAATACCAAATTGTAACACCCATACCCGGTCTAGGAAATAAACCGACATAGGATGTGTTACTATAACAACTATACACACTTTCTTGACAAACTTAATATAAACAGTTAAACATGCCTTCAAAAGACAGAGCAAATTAAAACTTTTTAAATGTTTCAAAAATCTAACATCAACCTTCAATCAGATACAAACATGTATGTACATACCATAGACAATATACATCAATCACTAGTTCTTAGCATGCCTTAATCTTCTATGTTCTTCAAATCACAAAGTTTATACAATATTCCTACTAGCACATAAGATACCTTTTCATTCATACACGTTATTAATCTTAACTCAATTGTAAGCTTGCATACCTCTAATCATTTTAAGACATATCAATCTGTGATTAAGATCATTCAAGTTAACAGTAGACCATTGTTTACTAATCTTTAAAATTTCATGTAGTACCATTTAGTATCAAGACTTAATATCCAAGATTACCATCTAAACCACACATAAGACCACCAAACATGTATCATTAGTAACAAGCATTGAAAGCTTAAACCAACCTAACTAGTCACAAATAACCTTCGCATAGCAAGACCAAATACAAAATTAATTGACATCCTACCATTTTCTTATTAACTATTAAACTAGTCATTCGATCTACACCACTTTTATTTAGGGTTTAACACATGATAATATTTGTATATCAGCTTGCCATACACAAGATATCAAAGTGATCTATTGACTTAAACTCTTATAGATATTTAAGCAACCACACCATCTCACCAACTATTAAATCATATAAGGCAAGCAACAACCATGAAATGATTAAAGGCCCATTTGTAACACCCTTAACCCGGTTTAGGAGAAAACCAAACTAGAAGGTGTTATAGACCAAATAAGAAATCAATTAATACTAAACCAGCCATGGTTCAAAATCCACAAGCTAAACAAGTCGAGAAGATACTAGCATTTTACTCAAGTTTAGATACCAATTTTAAACTTAAGGTCAAAATGACTTACAGAACTTTAAATACTAGCTTCTTCTCCAAGAAACAATTTAAAACTTCTCAATGCATGGCAAATTTCCAAATTCTTTTACAACTATGAACATGAAATTGTATGAACCTTTTTAGTACTAACCTTAATTCCTATCATTAATTTATTTCTTTACGCCATGCTTAATAACAAGATCATGTGTAAGGTTCGACCAAGATGGGCTATTGCTATATAAATTAATAGAATTATTAGAGACATGCTATCTAATTATCAGGCAAGCTTAAGACCCCTAACAAAACAAGATACATATAACAATTTCATAGCAATACCAATTGCGTATTCATAGACATACTATACATTACTCATTTTATCTATTAACCTAATCATGTAAGCTATACTACCTTGTTAGGGTTTTACACATGATGATAGATACATTTAAGCCTTTATACACACATATCAACAAGGTAGTCTATTTACTTAAAGCACATATAAATTATCTAAACTACCAACATCTTAATAACCATATAAATTAAATAGCAGGCAACCATAAAACAATTAAAGGCCCATTACATAACTTTGAATACTTATGAGGCTTATATACATGATAAGCCACAAAGGAAATCTAACTGCACAATGCATTGTTAACAACTATGTGCCACCAACTAGGAGTACATTAAGAGATTACAAACATACATCTTGGTCCTTTTGATCTTGTCCAAGCTCTCAAGATAACCGGAAGCAAGTTTACCCTGAAATGTTTGAAGGAAATGAGTAAACAATTTCTTAGTGGGGTAGCTTAAAGTAATTTATAAGTATACATTTATCTATCAACAAATCCTATCTATCCCTTTCACTAAAACCAAACAAAGGTTATGCAAGGTTCTAACTTAATCAAGCAACTAGTCGGTTTAATATATTATTCGATCATGGCATAGATTTTTACATTACAAGTAATTAAAATTTTTATGGAGACAACCATTACTTGCCATGTAAGTTATCAAGATAAAATATTAGCCAATTTACTCAAAGCATTCGAATAACCTCATTTCCTTGCTCAAAGAAAACACAATTATCATGATGGCAATACACTACTTATCATACAAGTTATCAAAGTAATTTGTTAATTTAATTTATTAATTACACTAACTCGAATTCTCAATATCTTGTAATCAACTAAACCCATTTACAGCCATATCTCATGTTTAAAGAATCCTTAATACACTTATTTCATAACAAGATCAATACATAACACTTAGTTCAATTCATAGATCGAACTCAAACTTAATTAAACCTCACACAATACACAAGCAGCCCTATTAATTAGTAACTTTAAATCATATTTAATCACCTTGGATTTCTTATGACCTTGGAACCAAAGGTCTGAAATTTGCATTCATTAATTTATTGTGTTATCATACGGTATTTTTTTATGTTGGGAATTGTTCTGCATATTTCAATTTCTTTGTGCTTGGTTTTATTCAAACAAATTCTGTTTTTGCGGTTTTCTGTTTACATAAATATCTACTTTTCTTTAATCTATACGTGTTTTATTCTTTTGTTCTTTTCTGTATTGCTTTTATCTATTACAGAAAAGGCCCAAAGATGACTTATTGTTTTAGCAATCACTGCATGTTGTTTATTTTCCAGAATTGTATTATTGATATAGCTTATCTTTGATAGGAATTGATTAAAATATCAATTTGCTATAAGCTTAATTTTATATTCTCTCTATGTTTAATCGTCTCTTGATATAGGAGCTGGTGTTGCTGGGATTATTCTCCCTGAATCCGAGGAGAAAGTGATGCCATCAAGAAGGGTGATGCAATTGCCCTTCCTTTTGGTGTCATCACCTGGTGGTACAATAAGGATGATACTGAGTTGGTGGTCCTCTTTATGGGAGATACCTTCAAAGGACACAAAGCCGGTCAGTTTACCGATTTCCTTTTGACCGGTGCCAATGGCATTTTCACTGGTTTCACAACCGACTTTGTGAAGAGAGTGTGGGATGTGGATGAGGACACTGCTAAGGCCTTTATTGGCAACCAAAATGGGAAAGTCATTGTCAAGCTCGATGTCAATGTTAAGATGCCTGAACCTAAGCCGGATCACCGAAAAGGAATGGCCTTGAACTCTGAGGAAGCTCCATTAGATACTGATATCAAGAATGTTGGCAATGTCGTACTCTTGAACACTAAAAACCTTCCTTTTTTTGGCCAGGTTGGGCTAGGTGCTGATCTTGTTAGGTTGGAAGGGAATGCAATGTGTTCCCCTAGTTTTTCGTGTGATTCGGCCTTGCAGGTTACATATATTGTGAGGGGGCAGTGGTTGTCTCCAAGTTGTTGGTGTTGACGAAAAAAAGGTCATGGAAACTCTTGTGAAAGTAGGTTGTAAAAACCTATTTTGCACGGGCCAAACCCCAAACCCTAAAAAAATTAAACCTATTTTAAAATATTACCCTATTACTCATTAACCCAATTACACCCAGCCCAATAACTATAACCCAAAACCCTTTACAAACCCATATGAAATAAAATTAAAAATACCCAAATCAAACCCAATTAAAATATTATCATATTAACCCTAACTCTAAATTGCCAGAAAACCCTAAACCTAGCTAACCTACCAAGCTTAGCCGCCACCGCACTCCTTGGCCAATCATCTTCTGCGCGTGACTGCCACGTGCGCCGGCCACCGCCCATCACCGCTCAAATCTTGTCGCCGCCCTGCTCGATCGCTTTAGATCTGCAAAAGACATGAGGAAAAAGAAATCATTATCTGAAGATAATGCAGACATCTATCCTAAAATCTCATTTTGTTATATGTATTTTCGGGTATTTAAAACGCAACATGATAGGTAATCGGGATCCCAAGTTCGATTAATAAAAAAAGAGAGGATTTTGTAAGGTAAAAATATAGGTTCGAATATGGAAATAAAAAAGGAGGTCTTTTGGAGATTTTTAGATGTAAAAAAGGGAGCAGATTGAAAATAAAAAAAGGAGAAACTTTTTCATATTTGAAACAATGATAAAGTTTTTTCAAGCGTTATCATTATATGATTTCTAACCAAAAACAAATACCAAATAAAAAAACAGAGTCGAAAAGGTAAAAAAATCATATCTTGTTTAGTAGATCTAGGTGTTTGGATAAGGATTTGAAGAAATGCGATCCTAGATTTGGATTCAGCACATCGAACGAAAACGGAAAGTTACGACCTTGGAGGTTCCTGACCGCCGGGAGTGGCGGCGCAAATGAGAGAGATTCCCAAATTGTTTTAGATTATCTAATGCACAAATGAATTTTTGGGCAAAATGGGGTATTTATACCCAATCAAAACGACGTCGTTTTCCTGGAGTGACCTGCGCTTCGACTCGACATGGCCTGGGGGGTCCGCGCATTTCGAACAGATGGGATAGTTACGGCTATGGTCCCTCCGCCTTTGTATCCTTCACTTTCACTAGGGGTGTATACGGTTCGGTTTCAGTTTAATTTAGTAAGCTATTTTAGTAACCTTCGGTTTTCAGTTCGGTTAACCTCGGTTTTCGGTTTTTCCATATTAACGTTAGTTTTAAAATTTTTGTATTATATTTTGACAAAATAGTTTTATTTGATTACTTTTAAACATTAAAAAGTTAGAGTTTTAAAGTATTTTTCATAAATATTTATTAAAAACTTAATTTTTTAATTAAAAAATAATATTTAAAAATGCATCTATAGTATTGTAAGTATAAAATACTTATTTTTACATTATAAAAATAATTATAAATTAAATAAAAAATAAAATTCGGTTCAATTCGGTTCGATTCGGTTAACCACATTTCGCAAACTTATGAACCATAAACCGTCCAAACGCCTCGGTTCAGATCAGTTTTCGGTTTTGCGGTTAATCATGCTCAGCCCTAACTTTCACACTCTAATTTTCGTTTCTTTTCATTTCATCCCTTTTTACAGTTTTTTTCTCATTATTTACAATTATGCCATTTAATTTCTCTTTATGTTCATTCTAGTCACTGTTATAGCATTTATTATAGCATTTATTCTAGTCATAATTATGCTATATACATATATATATATATATATATGATATCTGTCTACATATATATAAAGGTATTTTTCTTTTTTCCTTTTAATATAATATTTAATAGCATGTGTATATTTATGTAAAGTTATCTAATATATATAGTATAATATATATGTAAAATAAATAGTTTGCATTTGTACGTGTGTATATATGTAAAGTTATCTAATATATATATATATAGTATAATATACATGTAAAATAAATGCTGCACTAGTACGTGTATATATATGTAAAGTATAATATATATAAGGTATAATATCATAATAAGTATGTAAAGTATTAGTCACTTATTCTTATATATATTTATATAAAGCTTCCTACTAATATATGTATGTAAATTATAATATATACATATATATATTTGTTATGTAAGTATGTGTTTATATAATATATGTCCCTCTTTTCATATTAATGTATTTTAAAATAAATATATACATTTTATTTTCATATATCACACGCATTTATATTTAGTTTTCGTAATTAAATACGTACAAAATGAGGTAATACTTTTATTAAGAATTTTCGTGAAAAACGTACCTCAGACGTAAGAGATATCGCTTTCCGTTAATCCCTAACACAAAAAATACAATTTTTAATTCTAAATTATAATTTTCAAAATAGATTCCATTCATTCGGAATCTAACGGAAATTATGCTCTGGTGTAGGGGTGTAAATTCCTTTCATACACAGAAATATTCTTTTCAACATTTTAAAGGGATCACAAATTTTTAATCAAATTCGAATTCTTAATTTCCATCTTTAAGACAATCTTTAATCGACCGGGTACCAATTTTGGGCGTTGTGGGGTGCTTACCCTTCCCCACATGTGACTGACTCCCGAACCTATTTTTCTAGTTTCGCATACTAAAAGTTCGTTGTTTTTAATAACATCACAAAAAACAGGTTTTATTAAAATAACCGATTTTCAGGTGATCCAATCTCACCTAAATTAAAACATTGGTGGCGAATCCATTCAAAAGCAAATAATTTTCTTAAAAACCCGTCAAGCACCCACCGCGGGGCTGGGCCGTTGTTACAAAGGTAATTTGTTGATTTTGCCAAGGTTCTTTGTTGTTTCAAAGATTGCTGATCCATATGGTTTGTCATGGTTCTCAATCATCACTACTCCCAAGTAAGCCATTGGTTCTCAAACCTAGAATTCAAATCCATTATGTTTAAGTTGTTTTAATTATTGTTGTCAATTATGAAGCTTAATCTGATTTGATTTGGTATGCAGCCCTGTATTCACTCACTTGGCTGGGAGCATTGGGGCATGGAAAGCTACATTCCCTGAAGTTTTTACTGAGACAGAGAAGTTTTTCTGATCCAAGAGAAACAATGATGCCATCTTCTTCCCATCATCAAAATGAAGAAACAAATCTCTTGAGATGTTTGCTAATTTTAGTTTTTTGTTTGTGTTCTCTCAAATAAAAGGTTTATAGGGGTAGTGAAGTGGAAGGTTCGGGTTTATGTTAGTGAATTATAGAAGGTTTTAAGTTTTCATAATATTACTTGCTTTATTTTTCTGCAAGATTTTCTCAATGCATTTGAATATCCATATTAATATTTTTTTCATTTGAAGATTTCCTAATTGATGATCTCCTTCACCATATAGATATAATGTTGGATTTTGTCATGTCATCAAATAGAATCCAAATGGTCATTTATTTTTGCTATGATGTTTTTTTTCTTCTAATTGTAATGATTAAATTCATCACATTGGATGGGTCTATCTTCTACTAAAACTCAAGGATTGAGTATCATGACATCAGAGGTGTAACTACTTGATTTCTTTTGTTCTCTTAGCATGACAATTCAATAATGACAGATGAAACTTCTATGCGAGTACTTTTAAATAAAAAAAATTAATGTTAGTGTGAACGCCAATTGCCACGTGTCAAGGGATAACGAATACCAAATTACAACCCTCTGCGAACGCGCTAAGTAACCACGACCGTGAAAACAAACTAATCGTGACCCATCGCGAGCTTAACATGTGAATGCTACCCCAAACCACGTGCGATGCACATGATCCACGTCAACAATTGGGGTTGCAACAACTCACCAAGGTACTTGTATACATGGATCGAAACGTGCCCTCACTTCATCCATCCCCTATAAGGATCCATATGTCCTTAAATAAGGGCAGTCTCAAGAACTCAGACCAGATCCAGAGAGCACTCAGACAGAATCCCGCATCTCTACCCTTTAAACGACCCAAGTACCACCGTCCAAAAGGGGTTGCTCACATAAGGAATCAACAATGGTGTAGTGAGCGTGATCCTTCACTCTTTCATTCTGATTCTCAAGAAACAATGAAGAACGATCCCTAACAGGAGAAATCATGGAGGAATGGACGAAGGTAGGAAAAAGCCGAGAAAAAGTGGGGGAAGAAACCCCTTTTTCAAGACAGAAGCAACCAGCTAGCCAACATGCATGCAAAGTAGACTAGAAATCATGGAGGAGTGCACTCGTACCGCACTAAAGCAACTTTGAAAGTATGTTAGGAGGTAGATGGAATATTCAATAAGAGAGAACGATGAGAAGGTTGTGGGGGAATCTCAGACGATTACATCTAGAATGACTAAGAAGGGATGCTTGAATGCAACAAAAATAAACCAAGACGTCATGACAGTAGGTCCCTTAAAAGCTTTAGCTGTAGATATGAAAAACTTCAAACTCCTGAACCCTTATAGGAATGGGGAAACCTACCATCCCGTAAGAGTAGAGGAGAATCAAGAAAATAAGAAAATAATTACAACGTTAGTCAATAAGGTAATATGAAGAGCTCAAGCAAGAAAAAAGGGCCCACCAGCATACGAAAAGCTGGATCAAAAAAGACACTCAAACTCGGCAGCCACCATTCAGTTTCTAAACGTACCACCCTCTAACAGACCCGTCGTCGCGTATCCTACATCAAGTAAAACTCCTAGGAATTCTGAAGCACCTATCACAAATGAGGTCAAACGAAGTCAAAGAAAGATCAAGTAAAAGGTGCAAATCTCATAAGGAACAAGGGCATGGCATAGATGAACGTATCCATCTAAAGGATGCAATAAAGTTAGCCGTTAGAACGGGACAATTAGAAGGGTTCATTAAAGGCAAAAAAAGAATACACTCAGCGGGAACAGGGGTGGAGAAAATAAAAAGTTTTGATGACAAATGTAAAAGTCAAAGGGTCACAAGTGGTACGGGGGAGACATCAGGCACAAGAAGCCAAAAGTTCGGATAAGGATGTATGGAGCCCTTGTGGTCACCTTACTAAAATAGAAGAAGTGATTCCTGCTGATGAAATTCAAAGTTATGAAGCTTGATAAGCAAAGCTACTCCCCCATGACCTCTTTGGTAGCCGAGACAAGTAGTTACGAGTGACGTCTGATGCAAAGCTTTAGACCATTTAACGCTTAAGTATGGTAGCAAGGATACAAGAATATGATGACTTGTCACCAAGCAAAAACACACCAAATAGGCAAAGTTCAAAGTGACCGCAAAGATAAAGGTTCGCTAGCTATTTCCACAGTAAGTGCGCGTAGTAAAGCAACCGTAAAGATAATAGTTTGCTAGCCACTTCCACGATAAGTTCGCATAGTAAAGGGACCGCAAAGATAAAGGTTTGCTAGCCACTTCCACGATAAGTGCGCATAGTAAAGGGACCACAAAGATAATGGTTCGCTAGCCACTTCCACAATAAGTGCACATAGTAAAGGGACCGCAAAGATAAAGGTTCACTAGCCACTTCCACAGTAAGTGCTCATAGTAAAACAACTGCAAAGATAAAGGTTTGCTAGCCACTTTCATAATAAGTGCGCATAGTAAAGCGGCCGAAAAGATAAAGGCTTGCTAGCCACTTTTATAGTAAGTGCGCATAGTAAAGCGATCGTAAAGATAAAGGTTTTCTAGCCCTTTCCACAATAAGTGTGCCTCGTAAAGCGACCGGAAAGATAGAGGTTTGCTAGCCATTTCCACAATAAACATGCATAGTAAAGCGATCGCAAAGAGAAATGTTTGCTAGCCACTTCTACAGTAAGTGCGCATAGTAAAGCGACCGCAAAGATAAAGGTTAGCCAGCCACTTTCATAGTAAGTGTGCATAGTAAAGCGACAGCAAATGTAAAGGTTTGTGAGATTAAAAGGCTAAATTATCGCCGCTTCTAAGGGGAGCCATACTTACCACAAATCCAAAGAAAAGGCCAAGCACTCGCCATTTACACATAAGCACGTGATGAATAATATATATTAAGATATGTACGAATAAAATGTAACGATCAAAACTATTTCACCCCGGGACAAGAATTCTCTCCATAAAAGATAGTTATGCAAATACGAATAATGTAATTTGACCCAAGAGGGCTGCATGAAAGAGAACTCTCCTTATGCCAGTAATTTTCAAAATAGGGGTAAATGTTTGCTATCTATTTACCTTGTAAGTTTCCAAATGGCATAAGTTAATATTTACGCATCGTCATTTTAGAGAAAGAGATGACTGCGGAAATACAACACTCCCAAGTCGAGTGAAAACACAACATTACCAAACTAAGCAAGCATAAAGAAAAAATGAATCATTTGCTCCGAAAATACAAACCTCGTTCACGGTTAACGATGTAAAAATTCATGGGGGCAAGCATCTGCATAATTTGTTTCAAGAGAAAGATGGAGTTCTTAAATATGAATATGTGGGTAAGTATATAATACTCAAGATTATCGCAACCATGGGGCAAGAAATCCTCAATCCAAAATATGAGAAAAAGTTGGCAAACAAGTTAGCAATGCCGCTACAGGTTAGCGAACACTTCTCTGCCACTTTTCAAAAATGTCCTAGGGTGAATATTCGATTCAAAGTTCAAGTGTTGAGAGCCAAAACATCATGATATAATAAAGAAATAAGCTAATGAAACTCAAGTGTTCATATTGCTTCAAATAACATTGTAAAAAAACTCTCTTTTATGTTTAGAGATAATAAATATTACAACTTTTAGCCTTTTAATAGGAGCAAACAAATTCTTGAAGATTTCTTCTAACAAAATCGAAAGTGTTTTAGACACAAATACCATCACCAGATTATTTTGTCACATATTGAAAACTTATACTCTTCTTTTGTTTGTCAAGCTTAATCTTCCCTCGTTTGAACACTTCCACTTTGATTGGTTCACATTATAGTATCGGGCTGAACACATGGAAATGACAAACTCTTTTTTGTTTTCTAGTTTAGTGAATCAGCCCTGCGAATCATCTGTTGCAAACTACTTGTTTTCATGGTGCTCGACACCACCTACACACACAATTGGCAAATGAACAGCCACCTTAATGTTATATATAGGGAAAACGGCCAAAACCAGGCACACATCAACATCTTTGATAATGTTCTTTGCAATAGTCGCCTCCCGATGTAGTTCCAAACAACAACAAATAATAGTATTTGGAAAATCTTGAGAGCAAGGTTTTCCAAATACTTTGTTTGCTGGCGTTCATCGCTACGAGTGGCCAATTATAGCCTTCCAAATACCATTGTTTGTTGACATAAACAACCTAAATGTATAATCAACATTCCTCCAAGATCTATAAAATGAAACATGTGTATACTAGCCACCGCCACAAATAAAATCCCCCAATCAGTACATATAACATTGTAAAGACGAACGCCACAAAATAAAGAATAGACCACTCACTAATTTGGTTATGAAAATTCAGACCCAAATGGGTACTATTTATAATAGAAAAGGGAATCTCAAAACCTAATGTTTAAAATTCAAATCTTAGAAACTGCTGACACAAGCATTTGATTTCAAGATTTTGAAATCTTGAATCGACGCCTAAAATTACACAATCTTGAAACTTCCAATCAATAAATGCACGAGTAAAAGCGTGCAACTATTACAGCTAATCCGAGTTTCTCTCTTTCAATACAATCTGTTTTATGTCGTCCAATCACAATGACAACAAAACAACCACTCACTGCTAACACCACCAGAAAAGACCAATAAACACGAAAAATAATCTAGTAAATGTATATTCACCCATAGAATTATACAAAAATATATATATATATAATATAGTTCACCACCAGGCCGATCTTATAAGCCTAATAGCGAACATTAATAAATTTTACTTATCGCTCCCAAAAGCGAGCAGAGGAACAAAACATACAAAAAATATGCTAAGCAAAAACGTGCATCTTTGAATTCAAAATCTACAATTTAAATTATAATAAACTCAAACGCATTTAGGAAGAAGCCTTTGTTAGACTACCCAAGAATGTCAAAAATGGAAATTTAAAGTGCACACTCCCTAACAAAGTAATTTTTGCAAAAGAAAGGTGGGTAATGAAATAATTAAACAAAATGTTACTCTTCCAATTAGGTTCTCAGAGTATTGATTACATCAAAATAAAGTAACAACAATAAAAAACTATACAACCCCTCTAGAGGCGTCCGATGCTTCGGTATCATCCACCGCATAATCACCAACAATGTCAGTAGGGCTATTCAAGGATGTCAGTGTACTCGGTTTGACTGCAGGAGGAATAACAACTTTCTTATAGTCCGCAATAAAGTTTTATTAGGAAGACCCATAAGGATTCCTTTCATCAAAATCTACAACCAACATCGAATGGGCCGCGTACCACTTGAAAAGCTGAGAACGACAACATCTCACGCCTTATCCATACATGCGATCATCAAATAAGAGGTCACGTCCGCAGTTGCCTTAACTTTCTCAGCTACCTCCACTCTATGAATAGCTTTCAACACTGTCATTTTATTCTCGTGATCTCTTTCAACTCAGTCAACTTCCTTAAAACCTAGTTGTGTTATCATCTGCCATATTCTACGCAGGCTCTAGCTCATCTTTGAGCTCTCGAATCCCAGTTTTCAAACTTTTCTCCACATCAGTATGAGCCAGATTTGTAACCCCCTTAACTCGATCTAGCTAAAAATTCAGCTAAAAAGGCTACTTAGGTTTACCGAAGCAAACCCGAATTAATAACCTAAAGTGGGTCCATTTTTTCCTTTTTATCTTGTCTAAATACATCGATTAGATCCTAAGGTGAACATGCATCAGCGGATACCCTAACATTGCCATCAAATTTCAAAACAGGGTTCAATTGCTCAAACATGCACTTCGGGGACCAAAACATAATTTTCACAAATTACAAGGACTTCATTGAATTACAAGTTACCAATCCTTCATTAATAAAATTTCATTTTCACATGTCAAATTTCGGCTTAAAATAATCTCCCAAACTCATATAGTTTCTTACATAACATTCAAGGACTAAAATGCACAATTTCAAACTTCAGCAAATAGAAACCTAAAGAAATACATTGCATACCAATACGGATATAACCATATCGATACTGTTCAACTAACATAACAGCTCTGCATATCGATACTGAGAACCCTGTATCGATACGGTGTGTCAAACAAACTCATACCGATACGGTTCCACCCCCGTACTAATCCCTTAAGAGTTATTTTTGAAAACTAAATTCTAGTAGCTAAAAACTGTATCGGTACGGGAGCCCGTGTACCAAAACAAGTGTATATTTTCCTATAGGCATACCGATAATGTGGCTAGGCGTACTGGTACTCTTTTTAAATTTTTGATGCTCTGAGCCTTCCCAGACCCCCTTTACCGAAACCAAAGGACACGTACCGGTACGCGAAGGCCTGTAATGACCTCTAGTTCTAACATATGACACTTTGGCTCATTCTAAACACTACCAAACCTTACCTATACATCATAAGTCATCAAACGCAAACTTAACGCAATCATACAAGCAATTTAAACTACCCAATTAAGCCTAGCTCACATATCCACAATATCTATAGGCATGCTTTCCCGCTGCGTCCTAACCTTTAATTCTCTGCATTGATGGAAAAAGAGAGCTTAAGCACACAAGGATTAATGAGGAGTACTCTAAAACCAACCACCATCAATGCCATTAAAACCATTTAACAATCCACTTTGAAAACCACTTTTAAAACATTTTTCAAAACATCATCAACATCATCATGCCTTTCAAAACCATGCACTTAACATTTCCAAAATATGCATAATAAACCATATGCAACATGTATCATGGATTAACAGCAAAATTCCATTTGCTACACTCAATTTAAGCTTTCCTATACATAACTACCAAATGCAAGTCTTAAAGAGTAAAACATGTATAAATCAACATTATACAACATAATCCTTCACATGATACATCATCAATTATATTGGCTTACAAGTGATCATCAACCAAATTCCACTTTACAAAATATTACATCAGATACACAGATTCAACATGTGTCCTCTCAACACTTCATACAATCTCAACCAAAATCATCCAAAGCCTACCAACGGGAGTTTTTGGTACCATAAACCCTTCCACCGTTGTGGTACTCGTGGTGGATTTTTCGATACACATAAACCCCTCAACACCATTCATCGGCTAGATGTATAATCCACTAACGGGAGTTTTCAGTACCGTATAACCCCTTAACCTTTAGGGTATTTGGATGGAGTTTTCGGTATATATAAACCCCTCAACATCCAAGGTGACTTTTTATAGTGCACTATTAATCCTATGGCCGACCAACTATATCTGATAACATTTTAAACCACATCACTTGCTAATATAATTCATTATATTAACATTAACTCACTGTTTCATATGCATCATTCAACCAATTTCCAATGCATTCAACCATGCATTAACTAATGTTCAAAAACATTATCAAAACATGCATTACTTCAAAATGCATTGTTATCATTATATAACCATTTTATTAAACCATGCTCAAATCATGCATATAACAGTGAGAAATCAAATCATCAAAATAAGTGCATAAAAACCTATTGCCAAACCTAGAATGAGGGAGAAAATCATGTTCTCACTCACCGACTATGCAAAACTTTGATTGTCGATGCTAATCCTCTGAAACCTCATCTCAAGCTTGAGGATCAACCTCTCCTGCTTTACCCATACAAAAAAGTGAATTCAATGCATCAAAATGCATTCAACAACCCACTAACATCAATTCACACAAATCCTCATCAATTTCTAACCAATTTCCCTCTATAACAACCGAAAACAACATCAAACACCTTCCAAACTTAACCCAGCGAAAACCCAATGGTTTAATCCAACAATTATCATCAATTAACATCCAAAAACACATTTACATCATCCTTATACCTCCAGCATTTATTAAACATCCACATCTCCTTAAAAACTCATAACTAACAGCCTAGAAAGTTAGAGATTCACCCAGTTTTGGGATTCCAATATTAAAATAAACTTATTAACATTATAAAACATCAAAATCGTGTTCTAATCTAATCAAGAACATAGCAAGACAAATCCAATACGAAATCAATCAATCTCATCAATTAAACCTTTATTTAACCAATTTTCCATAATTAAATCATTAAAACTCATTAGAAAACATTTATAAAGGATCAATAACTTGGGAATTTCAGTAAGAACCATTCATTAGAGGAGAAGAACGAAGCTCACCTCCAATGTTGACTTTCTCCCTTAATTGGATGGATTTACATGAGAAAACAAGATTAAAACAATAAGGTTTTGATAGGAAATCATAGGAAACTCATTTGAAATAAAAAGATTGAAGTAATAAAGAAGTTACCTGAGGATTTTGTAGAAAAAAAGAGTGTTTGGCTGGAGAAAATTTGAAATAAAATCTTTTAGAGAAAAGTTAGTTACGTAAAGATTGTTTTTATTAATTAATTATAAAATTAATTCTCCAAGCCTATTTATACCCCTTTAAAACCTGTTTAAAATAGACAATTAAGGAGAAAATCCTGATATTAGGCTTTGGCCAAATAGATCCTTAAAGATTCTAAGTTTTGTCCCTTTTACAAAATAATCACTAAAAACAAATTTTCATTCTTTGCATTTTGATCACTAGCCAAAATGTCAAATTTTGAAATTTTATTTTCAAAAATTGATTTTACCAAAATCATCTACATATTAAATAAAGATTTTAGGATATTTTTTCATATTTTTTCCTTTCTAAAAAATATATATTTCAAATTAATCCCAAAACCGACTCGAATCCTCTAATATGGTCCACTGGACCATCTAATCGACCTTGAAAACACCTAGTCCAAAAATCAAGGTGTTACAACTCTCCCCCACTTAAGAAATTCATCCTCAAAATTTACCTGATGGAAATAGATGCGGGAACTACTCTTTCATGTCTGACTTACTCTCCCATGTGGCATCCTCAACACTGCGATGTCGCCACAAGATCTTAACAAGCTCAATCGTCTTGGCACGAAGAACTTTTTAACTGGAGTTAGGGATCTCCACCGATTCCTCATCATAGGATAAATTCGGTCACAACACAACATCCTCCAATGGCATCATATGAGACGGATCCGAACGATACCTCTGCAACATGGATACATAAAACACATCATGAATCTTCTCCAACTCAGGAGACAAACTCAACCGGTAAGCCACAGGACCAACCTGTTCCAACACCTCATACGGTCCAATAAACCTCAGACTTAACTTTCCTTTGCGCGCAAAGCGCAACACCTTCTTCCAAGGTGAGACTTTCAAGAAATCCTTTTTTGCCAATCACGTACTCAACTTCTCTGCGCTTCAAATCCACGTAGGATTTCTTCCTATCCGAGGCAGGTTTCAAGCGATCATAAATAAGCTTCACCCTTTCATTCGTATCTTTCATATCAGGCATGGAAACATACTTTTCCCCAGTCTCAGCCCAACACAAGGGCTTACGACACTTCCTACCATACAAGGCTTCATACGGTGCCATCTTTATACTTGCCTGATAACTATTATTGTATGCAAACTCCACCAAAGGTAGCTGTCTTTCCCAAGTTCCTTGGAATTCTATAATACAACACCTCAACATATCCTCTAAGATCTGAATCACACGCTCAGACTGATCATTTGTTTGAGGATGGTACGAAGTACTAAAATTCAAGCGAGTACTCCAAGCTCGATGCAAATACTCCCAAAATCATGATGTAAACCATGGATCCCTATCCGAAATAATTAACTCGGGCACCCAGTGCAACCTCACAATTTTAGCAATATAAAGATCCGCTAACTTATCCAAGGTATACGTCGTATGCACTAGCAGAAAATGTGCACACTTCGTAAACCGATCAACAATCACCCAAATGGAATCCTTTTTAATAGGTGTCAATAGTAACCCCGACACAAAATCCATGGTGATCCTCTCCCATTTCCACTCCAGGATCCTCAACGGTTGAAACAACCCGAAAGGAAACTGATACTCAGCCTTAACACTCTGACACACCATACATCTAGCAACAAAATCAGCTACATCCTTTTTCAAACCCACCCAATAGTACTCTTCCTTTAGACCTCGATACATCTTGGTACTACTGAAATGCATAACAAAAGGAATAGAATGAGTGTCGACTTTTGCTAACACTTGGCAAACAATTGAATATTTAGTGTAAAAGTGCAAGAAAACAATGCCAAGGTGAGCCTTACGTGTGCAAGTATACACGACCAGCAAGTAATACAACAGTAAGCTAAGTATCGAATCCACATGGATTGACCAATAACTTGTTTGCAAGAAAAATGAAAGTGTTGGAATGAATTGGGTTTTTGATCGAAATATAGAAAAAAGAAAGTAGTGAAAAATAAAAAGTCTGGCAACGAAAGTATTTAATTGAACAATGAGCGTTGGCAATAGATGCCTGGATTTCACGCTACTTATGCCAGCCTTTAATAATGTCCTGCCTTGGTTTTATTGCTGAGCAGATTAAAAGTAGTATTGCCTCTGTCGATAACAATACCCTAAGTTAACCATGAATAAACCCTTATATGTCTATAGTGAAGCTTTTCATTAATTAACTCAATTAAGTGTCAACCTTTACTCCTAAGGGGTATACTCACTTTCGAAGTAAGTTCATCTACTTGAACATCTTATGTCAAAGCTTATCGCCTTAGTATCTGGCAACTGATCTTTGCTCCTTATTCCTGTTAAGATATTAAGGTGCAATAAGCCCACTATGCCAACTATCGTTTGGCAAAGGATTTAAGAAAATTAAGTACTAGCAGATAGAAAATAATGCCAAGGCATTGTAAATTATTAAAAACCAAACATAAATTTAGCATTCATCGTAAACATCCCCCAACCAACTGTAAAAGCTTAGTTCATGGTTGGAGGGTCCATCCACAAAATATGATCGTATCTTAATATCACCATTCAAATAAAATTAAAACTAAGAGAATGAGCAAGAAGGAGATGTGTCGATGCAGCCCTTCAATTGCTCCGAAGCTCTCGGTCTTAGCTGGTCAAACCACATTGCCTCTCGATTCACCATGGTAAAGTCTTTCTCCCAATTTGATCCTCTCAAGTGGTAGCTTGAGCTTCTTTAAATAGGCTTGAGTGGAAACCCTAGGATAAGCTTTTTGAGTTTGAAATTCGAATGAGCGAAGGGATAAGATGTGGTATCCTCTTATCATGATTTGAATCCTAGGATAAACTTTAATAGTTCAACGAGCATCAATCTTTTGTCAACCGAGCTTTGGCATTGCCTGGTCTATCCATAACAACTGTTACTCGGCAATTTTCTTGCTACCTTTCCTGTGTTTTTGCCAGCACCTCTTTACCTGCCTGCTTGCCTGTGTCATGCATCAAAACCAACAAAACAACCCTTCATCCTGGCAACAAAATAACTTCCATCTCCTTATACAAATGCATGAATTTTAACAACTAAATGCAAACATATCTACTTAAAGACAAGCAAAAGCATTGTGAAATAAGCGTAAAAATCTATACTTTTGAGGAGTTAACACCCCCAAACCTAGATCATTGGTTGTCCTCAAGTAATGCAACTAAAAATCTAGAGAAACAAAAAATAGGAAAAGTACCTCGGCAAAAATTGTCATGGTTTCCAACACCTACCAGCTACCAAGATATTATCGTAGATCTTTCCTTGGATATTCAATGTATCAATGCTAAGCAGATAAGCAAATTCAAATACATCAATATGGTTCTAGTCTAGGGTCATCTACTGTGTAAAAGTGCGGGCAATATGCATCAAGTTTACGTGACTCCCTTAGCCAACTTACTATACAAACTCATAATTTTATTTATTTGCCAAGGGTGTTTTTATGCGAGCATTTAATTAGGGTCGGGTCATGTACTGTTTAGCGTGAGATATAAGAAGGAGCAAACCACGAATACCCATGTTAATCCAGATTACATCACTAAGCTAACCCATTACACTCATACCTTAGAGTTATGTTAGCTTGAGAACTAAGAGGGAACAAACCACGAACACCCAAGTTAATTATTTTCCCTAAGGCATAGGAATATTTTAAAATTTCTTCAGCTTTTGGAAAAAAATTGTTGTCTTATTCTTTCTTTTTACCCTGGCATTTTTTCCCTTTTTTCTGATTTTAGTTTCAAGCGAACCTAAGTTTGCTTCGCAGACTATATACATATCGCGTGTATAGTAAAACTAAAGTTCTCTAAAATAGAGTTCAATTGCCAAGCTACTTGGCAATGCTAACCTGCTGGCACCGAAGTTCTAAATTCCAGTTTTCTTCATCAGACAGATAATCTAGCACAACTTCTCCTAAACTAGCAATGTTGGTAACAAGTACAAAATTGACCTAGGCAACAAAAAAAATTTAACGATTTGGTATGCATGTATTAAATCCTACATGACAAACATAATGTCAACTGAACTATAAACATATATGTCATGGCAAAAGATGTAAGGCAACCTACACCCCCAAACCTAAGGTGTGCATTATCCTCAATGCATGAAAAGAACACATATATACAGATAAAAATTAAAATGCATGAGCATGTAAATGAGAATGAAATGAAATGCAAGGAGTTTAAGAGGATGAGGACTCCCCTTCGAAGGGTTCTGGCGGTGAAATTTCATGTTTTCCTTTTGATGAAGCTCCCTCGACTGGGAGCCATATTCTTCTTGTGCTTAAGGCTAGGTTTTGATATTGTTGTGGAGGCTCCAAGGTCGTAGAGAACTTCTTCAACGATATTTACTAGCTCAGAGGTAGCCGAGACATCAGTGGCAGCAGGATTGGCATGGCTTTGAATTCCTTCATTGTTGGATTTAGATGGTGTATCAGTTCTAGAAGAATCAACTTGTACTAGAGAGACTGGACAATGGCATTAGATTATGTCAGAGTGTGGACAGAGTTAGGACTGGCTGCCATGTCATCCTTGGCAAGAAGGTCGGCAGGGAACTCAGTGAATGCTGACAGTGTTTGCGTGGGCATGCCTTCAAGGGTTTTCTTCATGGCACAGTCTCTGGCATACACATATTGCAGAATGGAGAGTTTTTCTCCTCATCTTTCTGAAACTTTTAAAGGATGATCTTCTGGCATTGGTAGATCTAGGAAAGTATTGCCACTGATCTAGCTGGCATCGAAGTCATGGGTTCTGCCTTTGGCATCTTTTTCTTTGATATAGACTTTGCTGTCTTTTGCTTGCCCTTCTCCTTTACCATTGTGGCAGTCAATTGTCTCCACAGGAAAGGAGTTATGGTGGTCTCCTTACTCTTTTGAATACTATCTAAATCGAGTTGTGGCACATCGTTGTGCACGCAAATGGTAGAGATTAGAGAAGTGAAAAGTAAACTCCCATTGCTTTTACCAGTACACTTAAAAGTCTCTTTGATGATCAGCCGTCCAACATTATTCTTGCGGTCAGTCATGATAGAGTGCAGTGGTTCCAATATTTTCTCTGAAATTGTCTCATTGTGGGTAGTCGGCATCAAGTTTTCCTTTAAGAAGTGATTCTAGCCCCGCGGCTGAGATTTTAATGCCAACTTCTAGGTTGTTCTCAATCATGTTAGAGAAAATAGACACCATACATCTTTGAAATGTTGCCAGAGCATTACACAGTCCAAAGGGCATTCTCCTAAAGGTGAATGTCCCATATGGACAAGTGAATGTGGTTTTCTTATGATCCTCTAGAGCGATGGCAATCTGATTATAATCTGAATAGCCGTCTAGGAAGTAATAGTATGCCTTATCTGCAGTCTATCCAATATTTGATCGATGAAGGTAGGGGAAATGATCTTTCTTGGTGGCACTATTTAGCTTCCTATAGTCCATGCACACTCCCCACTCGGTAGTAGTTTTGGAAGGAATCAACTCATCCTTACTGTTTTGAACTACAGTCATGCCACCTTTCTTTGGCACATGTTGCACAAGGCTGACCCATGAGCTGTCAAAAATGGGATAGATTATCTCGGCATCTAGCCACTTGATAATTTCTTTCTTAACTACCTTTTTCATGCTCGGGTTCATTCTTCTCTGGCCCTCAATTGTTTTCCCATGATATTCTTCCAAGATTATTTTGTGCATGCAAATAGTGGGGCTTATTCCTCGATGTCAACCAAGGTCCATCCCAGAGCTTGCTTATATTTGCTTAAGATTTTCAACAATCTTTCCTCTTGATCATTGATAGATCAGTAGCAATGATCACTGGCAGAGGAGAGTGTTTACCTAAGTAGGCGTACTTGAGGTGGTCTGGCAACGGTTTTAGTTCCAACTTTGGTGGCTCCTCGATGGATGGTTTAGGGGCCTTGATTTCTCTTCCCACCAGTTCCAAAGGCTTTGACTGGCCAAAGTAATTAACAACTTCTTTCTCCAACGTTGGTCTTTTAGTGTCTTCATTCGTCTTAATTTCATCAACCCGTTCTCTGGCATCATTTTTCGTGTTTTGGCACAGATCACATCCATAGTAAAAATGGACTCCATCATCTCATCAACATGGCATTCCTTTGGTTCATCTGCACTTTAAGAGCTAGAAATACATTAAACGTAACATGCTGGTTATTAATGTTCATAGTCAACTCACCTTTATGAACATCAATTAAGGCTCTAGCTGTGACATGGAATGGTCTGCCCAATATGATTAGGATATTCATGTATGCCTCATAATCTAAAATGATAAAATCAGCTAGAAATATAAATTTATCTACATTCACCAACACATCCTCTATCTTACCCTTAAGATGTGCAAACGATCGGTTTTCCAACTAAAGTGTTACGGTGGTAGGCCTTGCTTCGATGCCGAGTTTTTTGAAAATAGACATTGGCATCAAATTGATGCTGGCTCCCAGGTCATACAGTGCTTTACCCATGAACCTGTTGCCAATGGTATAAGGAATAGTAAAACTTCTTGGATCTTTCAGCTTAGGTGGCAAGAGATTGAGTATCATTGCACTGCATCCCTTAGTGAGAGCTAGAGTCTCGAAATCACCCAATTTCCTCTTTTTGGACAGAATGTCCTTCATGAATTTAACATAATTAGGCAGTTGCTCAAGAGCTTCTACTAGCGGTATGTTAATCTGCAACTGTTTAAGAACTTCCAAGAAGCGCCTAAATTGCCTATCCTGCATGTGCTTCTGTAGTCTTTGTGGAAACGGTGGAGGTAGGTAAGCAAATGTTGACTCTATCAACTTTGCCAAGGGTTGCTGACTATAGCGACTTTTTTGAATTCCTACAAAAAATAATAATAATAAATTATAATTATAATTTACAAGTTTCCCACTTTTATTTGAAAAAATTATTTAAAAGGGAAATTTAGGAAAAACTCGTATTTTGAAAAATATAGAGTCACCACCGGCCACTTTGGTAGACCAGACACCATTAAAACAAAATTAGAGATTCCTTTTTTTAAAAAAAAACTTGGTTCTAGAGTTGATTATGGATGGGGAAGGATTATCACCCCACACCGCCACAAATTGGTACCAAATAATTACTGCTTTATTAATATCAAATTTAACGGGTTAACGTGACGATTGAATTAAAATTTGGTTATACGTGTGAGTAAATTTTAAGGGCTCCGGTGTTCGAGGGATAAACGAAAACTACCACCTACTTCTCAGACTAGTAGCCAAGTTTACCTTCGAAAAAGGGAGCACCGCATTAACAGTTTATACGCCGATATGCAACTTAATAAACATGATAAATTATACATAAACATAAATAAAAGCATGAACATGACAAAGGTACGTATATTAAACATGAACAACAAAACCAAATGAGAATTAAACATGTACATTAATATATCATGATATCTAACCTATATATTAAATCTAATACAACATACAAAATATATTTAAAAACACCAATAATTTAAAATACATAATAAACAAAATTATATATTAACCTATATCTAAACCAATATTAAAATAAATAAAGAGATAATGATCAAATTTTACCCCACTTAAAGCTCGGATAAAAACTTCGACCGACCCCCATCGAGATCTCTATGCCTTCGGATCATGGTCCAAAAATTAATCCGTTCGAACCACAAAGGGACTTTCGATCGGATGGTTGTTTGAACCACCCTGGGGCTAAGAGCACTGCTCTCATAATTGGCCCCCTAATGACCCATTGCCGCCTTGGCTCAGCATTGGCTGCCCCTTTGCTCTCCTCGCACCGACTATTTATAGCTAAAATAGAGGGGATGAGGGTGACGTGGCTCAAGATGAGCCATATGCTTACCCTTTTTATTTTTATTTTTTTATTTTTTATTTTTCATTTTCAGTTTTTGATTGATTTTTTGTTTTAATAATAATAACAATAATAAACACATGCAATGTACACATACAATATACGACATACAAGCTCATATACCAATACATACAATATATTAACTTTAATACATACACATACATAAATAATAATAACAACACATAGATATTAAAAACATGCATTCATACATATATAATATTAAACATACATGCATACATAATAAACACTAATGGTATATACACAATACATACACATTTTTTAAAAAAACATATTAAAGGTAACAATAATAATACAATACATACATATGGCATATAATAATAATAACAATATTAAGTAATAATATTAATAAATAATATTATACAACCCAGAAAAAAATGAGTGATTACAGTTGCCCCTCTTTGCTTGTTCTTGTGGAACGAGAACAAAGCAAAGATCATAACACTCATTTTTGTTCCACTTCACTGTATGGAGATTCAGAGCTTCGAGTTCTTCCTATATAGAACTGTTCACTTTTCCTCTATTTGTAGTCTTCGAGTTGCAAGTTCTTCCTATATAGAACTTTCAGCCTGTCCTTGGCGAAATCTTCAGGCTACTAGTTCTCCCTATATAGAACTTCTTCACCTTCAAATCTTGAAGCTACGAGTTCCCCCTATATAAAAATTTCTCGTTTCGAAGCCTTTGAGCTATAGGTTCTTCCTATATAGAACCTTTCGTCTCAAAGTGTTAGTGATGTGGGTTCTTCTTATATTGAACCTCCTACTCTTAAAGTTACTGGTTCTTCCTATATATAACTGTTCACTCTATCTTGGGCGGATTCCTTGAGCTATGAGTTTTTCCTATGTAGAACTTTCGCCTTGAAATCTTGAAGCTCTGAGTTTTCCCTATGTAAAACTCTTTGCTTTGAAGTCTTTGAGCTATGGGTTCTTCCTATATAGCCTTTCAACTCAAAGCGCTAGATTTGTGAATTCTCCTTATACAAAACTTATGACTCTGAAATCTCAGAGCTACTAGTTCTTCCTATATAAAACTGTTCATACTAAAATGGTGGAGCGGTGTGTTCTTCCTATATAGAACCTTTTGCTCTAAAATCTTGAAGCCACGGGCTCTTCCTATATAGAACCTTTTGCTTTCAATCTTTTGAGTTACAAGTTTTTCCTATATAAAACTTGACGGGTTCTTCCTATATAGAACCTTTTACTCTAAAATCTTGAAGTTGTGGGCTCTTCCTATAGAGAACTTGTTGCTTCAAATCTTTGAGCTACAAGGTCTTCCTATATAGAACTTGACGGGTTCTTCCTATATAGAACCTTTTGCTCTAAAATCTTGAAGTTACGGGTTCTTCCTATATAGAACCTTTATCTTAGCAAATGACTCCACATTTTCTATGGCGTGAGTACCGAAAAATTTCCATTACTTCCTAGAAGGCTGAAGACTGGAAATTTCTAAAAGATGCTCCAATTTTTGATTGTTTTGGCATCAAAGGGTATCTCGCTTTAAGACTAACAGAGGATTTTTACTGCTTCCTTTTAAGCTGAAGACTGGAAAACCTTGAAGGATGCCCTAGTTTCTAACCGTCTTGACATCAAAGGGTATCTCGCTTTGATAATACCAAATGGAAATCTTTAATAGGATCTATTTTTTCAACATGAAGGTGCATATCAAAATCTTCATCAATCTTTGAATATTTGTCAAAATAAGCAAAATGCTTTGATAAATGAGTTAGCATACTCCTAACATTGGGATGTCTAACTATACATGATTCATGAATTTTAACATCTCTGAAGATGCACAAATAAGCTTCTACTCCCTAAAGGGTTATTTCCAGATTTCTTTGCTTCATATCTTTGCAGTATACTATTAATTTTTTATTTGGTCAAACAACATGCTTTAAAATATTTCACATGGAAGGCTTACTTATCTTCAGGGTTACTACGCATCTTCACTAAATACTCTGCCTTTGGTCCCTATACTATTCTTATGTCGGAACCCTCATCATTTTCTTTGTGTAGAATTGCCCCTTCAATCGTGGGCTCCATTACTTCCAAGTCTTTGACCCATCATGCAGAGTCTTGATCTATCTAATCATTAGGGAGATCAAAACGTCTCAATTCCCCACACTTACCTTTGAATTAAATCTTCTTTGAACTCAAATAAAGCATCTTGGCTGAAACCTACTCTAGGTCCCTATATTCTTCTGTCGTGTGTTCATGCTATCTCACGTAATATCGTTTCCCCATTTGAGCTTGGGTTCAATTAATTTGTTAGTATTGACCCACCATGCAGAGTCATCCTCTGTATCATTAATAGGGCGAGCAGAATGCCTCAATTCCCTAAATTCCTTGAGTCCAATCCTTCTTTGCTGAACTCAATCGAAGCATCTTGAGGAAATCAACCCTAAGTCCCTATGTTTTAAATCTCAAAATAATGTAATACAAAAAAGATAATTTACTGGCATTTATAAGAAAATAATGAAAATTCTTTGAAAAGAATGTGAATTGCTTTTTAATCAAAATTTGGGAAAAATTAAAAACATTTAAAACAATGTTTGAACCCAAAAAAACAAATACAATAGCATATTTGCTTCAACTTATCAAAGATTGACTAAAATGAAGTGTATGCTTAGAATATCTTGACTGTTGTGACGATATACGCACATGTGTAATCTCTTTTGGTCTATTAGGCATTTGAGAGGAACAATTCTCATACCTAATTTCTAACCCATTTGAGGTGGCTCTCTTAATCTCACTAACTCGCCATGCCCCATCCTTCCCTCATTTGGTGTCGATCAGGCACTTAAAGTTTGACGTTCCTTAAAGAAAGCTTAACCCTTTCAAGCAATATATAATCTGAAGACAGACTCATCCAACTTAGATATCCACGTATAATCAGAATGGTCTTTGTAGGATTGTAATGTAGGCTATGGGTCACGGTTAAGTGAAACCGCATTTTTGTACTTGTTTGAACTAGATATGATCATATGAAATATTCTTTTCCCTTTCATTCTTTGCATCGCTCTAGACTTCCCATTTTTGGGTTTTCACCCTATAGTTCATTTCCTTTATCTGTAACTGTAAGCCGCCTTGCATTCTGGCTAGATATTGGTTTTCGTTATTTATTCAAAGGTGATTGATTCATTCAAGGTTCTTCAAAATTGATATTTACTTGAACAGAATGTTTCTCTAAAATCACTTTAATCCTATGCTTGGCAGACTCAGATGAAATCTATATTTTCTCTTTATTTCTTTGGGTTGCTCTAGACTGCCCATTTTTGGGTTTTTAACCTAGAGTTCATTTCCATCTCTCTAAATTTAGAAGTCTTCGGGTTAATTTTCCTTGACTTGGCCTTGACATGTGCTTCTGTTCCAAGATGATCAACCCTATAAGGCTCTTCAAAATCTTATTCTTGTATTCTTTTCTTTTCTTCTCTTTTTTCTTTTTTTTTCTTTTTTTCCTCTAAGGGAATTCAACTCATCACAGTCCTTTGTCTAGAGGAAAATGATAGAGCATACAACAGAACCCCAAGTTACTCGGCATAGTCATGATTTGAATATATCATTATCACTTATGTAGCTACTCCACTTTTGACTTAAAAGATGGATGGAGCATACAACCACCTTATGATCTAATCAACTTTTCGATACATAGGAGTGCCCCAAAGATTTTACTCATTTCTCTCCTTTTAAAAACTTTTATCTAGGAATACCTTTTAGTAAACCCAAACAGTGGAGTGTACTCTCTCTTATTTCTTTTTTTCTCTTTCTTTAAGACTACCCATTTTGGGTTTTTAGTCTTGAGTTTATTTTCTTTTATTCAACTTTATCTATACTGGACGTTGATGTTTGTTTCCTTCTTGAATGTAATCAATTCTTCATGGCTTTTCTAAACTAATGCCTATTGACTGGAGAATTCTTCATGATTTTTTTTCTTTCTTTTTATGGCATTGCTCATCCTTGATTGCTTGGCCTTTTGGTTGGCATTTTCCTATTTGTCTTCAACCATTTCCTTTTGGTGATTATCTGGCCTTCGTATATCTGGTCTCATTTCTTCCTCCTTGAAAAGTGAAAGAATACCGTTCGTTGTCTCATTCATAGACATTTAGAGATAGTCTTTAGAGGGTAAAGGTTTAGGGTTAACACCCAATTCAAGGATCTTAAACGACAAATTCCTGAGAAGGAAACTCCCTAAATAGGATCTGCCCAATATCTAGACACTCATTTTGTTCCTCTATTGACCTAAATGGATCATCATATGCTCGCATGTGCAATATCCTCACAACCTTCATTTCCTTCAAAACATAAGCAACTTGGAATTGATCTCTAGATTTGAATCAAAGGTACTCTTGCATTTGAAACTCGATGACCTGATAAAAAATATATGCATATCCTTCAAAAATGTGTATATACGTATTGGAGAACAAAAACCACCCCATTACAATGAAATATTTAAAGAATCAAAGAATGTAAAAATGATTTCTAAATACGAAAATGAAATTTTCATTATGACAAAAATAACTACACCCTGACATTTGATTTTAAAAAAACTACAGCTTAGCTCATAGATTTCTTTTTCATTTCTCCCAAATGCATAGGGATCAACAGTTTTGAATTACCTTTATCGGTAGCCGTTTGCTCTAGGCTAGTTGTACTATTCCCTTGGGTACAATTAGTTTATACCAATCATGACATTGGATTTTTCGAAGGATTTATTTTCCTTTGACCATTTGTAAAAATGGATTTTCGATGGACATTTGAATTATCCATTGTCTTAAACTTTACCGTGTTTAAGCACGTTATGCCAACATTTCTATCGAACTTACCAAACTTTAGCTACATGTATCTTTACAAAATATTCCTATTGCTTTTAGGATTAAACTGTAGAATTTGTTTGTTCTTAAAAAGGAGAAAACAAAATGCGAAGTAGTCTGAAAAAAGATGAAAACCCAAGCATAGGGACTTTTGAATCGTCCTCAGGGTGCCAAGTCATTCTGGCCTCTTCAAAGTGGTGTGAACTTGCCCCATTTCATTTTCCTTCCATTGATGGATTAACTCTTGTCAAGACTCTATTGCCAACCAGCTTCTTGTTTTCTTTTAGTAATGCCCAACCACCTCTCGGTGGCATGCCCTGGTGCCCTCGTGTGAAAATTGCAAGTACTACCTGGGTCACTACTGCGAGTAGATAAGTCAGACGTAATCTTCAATAGCTTAGGAGGGAGGTAACGACCTTCGACCAAATGAGGAAATACATATAAATAGGTACCCCAAATATCTCCAGATCTACATTTGCTCAAAGAATTTTTGCAGTGACTCAAAAAGATCTGCGAGTCTTCTTCTCTTGTAATTACGAGAACCTTGGAAGCAACACTCATTTATCTCTTTCGCTTCAAGAACGTCTAGTCCCAAAACTTAGGCCCCAAATTTCCTTTTTAGATATGTATTCTATTCTTGTTCTATCTGACACGCAAAGCCTCGCTTGCCTATACAGTAATCTCCCCTCCAAAGCTTCTAAAAATAAAGCTCAAGCTTGAGGACCAGCTTCCCCTGCTTTATCCACACAAAAGCAGAGAGTACATTGCATCAAAATCCTCAACTTTCCTTCATCAAAACCCACTCCACAACAACCGAAACTAACATCTAACATCTTCCAAATTTAACCCAGCCACAACCTAACGTTTCAACTCATCAATTAACATCAAACAACATCAAAAAATACATCACAACCATCCTTATACCTCCAGCATTCATAAAACCTTCACAACTCCTCAAAAACACATAACTAGCAACCTAGAAAATTAGGAATTCAATTAGTTTCAGGATTGCTATGATTAAACCATCTCATTAACATCATTCAACATCAAAATCATGGTCTATATCAATCCAAATCACGAGAAAACAGAATCATTACGGGATTAAATCAATTTCACCAATCAAACATTGATTTATCCATTTTCCTTTAATTAAATCATCAAAACAAGTTACAAATCATAAGTAAAGGATAAAGACCTTAGGAATTTCAATAAATAATCTTGTATTAGAGGAGAAGAACGAACCTCACCTTTAATGGCTACTTTTCCCCTTAATTAGATGGATTCCAAAGCCAAAACAATGAGAAATCAAGTTTATTTTGTTAGGAAATCATTATAATCTCAATTGAAATCAAAAGATAAATTAAAAGAAGATTTTATGTGTGGATTTAAAACAAAGAAAAGGTGATTGGCTGGAGTGAATTGGAGATGTAAAAAGTTAGTTACGTAAATTTTGTTTTAAAGCTTTTAATTATTAAATAAATTCTCCACCCTTTTATATCATTTTAAAATCATTAAAAATATCTAACTAAAGGAAAAAGTCTGATATTAGACTTTAGGGTATATAGCTCTTTAAAGATTCAAAGTTTTGACCCTTTTACAAAACAGTCGCTAAAAACAATTTTAAAACTTTACATTTTGGTCACTACCCTAAATGTCGACTTTTGAGACCCCTTTTTGCAAAACTGATTTTACCAAAATTATTTCCACATTTAATAATGATTTTAGATAATTTTCCATAATTTTATCCTTTCCAAAAATATTTAATCCAAATTAAATCCCGAAACTGATTCGAATTCCCTAATCCGATCTAACGAACCGTCTGTGTAACATTCCCTTTTCGTATCCGTATGATGAACATGAGTCAGGAATGTTATAACTTTAAAATCCTTAAATATTAATGATATTTGAAACAAAATTTAAGTTTTGATAATTTTGAGCCCAAATGTTGAGTGTTGGTACACCATGTCCCAAAATGCACATTATTGCATTTTTATATTTCTAATTCATCGTAATTCAATTCCCAAATGTCTTCAAATGTTATGTATGCTTATAGGGAACAATTGACTATCATAAAACATACATGCTCTCAATTATCTTAGCATGCAACTCATCACCTGAGATTACTCTTAACTTTTGAATCTTTCCAGAAACACCAATTATCATGAAACCATAACGAACTTTAAAGGCCAATCACAACTCAAATAGGTTAGCAAGTATACATGCCACTGTAATAATCAAACCTCAATTAGGATGTCAATACTGTGATTAACTGTTGATCTTTCCAATATTGATCCAATGCCCTTCTCACTCTCATCTTGATTTGCCTACGTGTGCACAATCAAACACACGCTAAGTATAACTTAGTGAAGCAATAAACGAAGATAATAAAAATAATTTAAACTTATTAATCTTGATGGCTAGATTTATATAACATCATATATGCCAATGCATCAACTTTTACATTACATTAGTAATGATTTACTACATGCTAATGTCATAAGACTTTCATGCTTGTTCATTTGTCATAATATGTCATCTATGCATCAATGCATGAATATATATATATATACCATGATACAAGCTAATGAATATGCTTGTTCAAATCCTTTAAGACCATATCAATACTTACCATTAATGTTAAGCTTTCAAGCTCAACTTACCATTTTCATGCATGTTAACATAAGTAA
Organism: Hibiscus mutabilis; assembly: GCA_019671005.1. NCBI lineage: Eukaryota > Viridiplantae > Streptophyta > Magnoliopsida > Malvales > Malvaceae > Hibiscus > Hibiscus mutabilis. The sequence continues at coordinate 14,706,251 of CM033733.1, forward strand.
CATCATATGTACTAACATATATCAAGAAGTAAGTTTAATTCTTACCAATACCGTTGCCATTTATATCAACAGGCGCTCAAGCTTACCATCTTTTTTTCAATTTATTTAGCCCAAAGTATTGAAATAAGAGTATCTAAGTACACGAGTCATCACCGTATACCTAACCTTCCTTGAGTATACATATACCCAACCTTCCTTGAGTATATATGAAATTTGCACCGAAGTGCTTTAATATGTACCAAAGTACTCTCGTATACCCAACCATCCTTGAGTATACATAAATGTTGCACAGTAGTGCTTAGAATATTTATACAGCTTTTTATGACTCTATGGCTAGCCAACTATACCTTTGAATCTCTATATCATACTTGGGCTTTATATCATCAAATACTTCATCTATGGCAATGTATATCAATATATATCAACATTGGGCAGTTCATACCCGAAATAACATTTCAAACTTACCTATGTAAGTAATCAAATGATCAATGAATTTTATATTCCAAATCTTGACATATTTATATTATGTCAATCATATGCTCAATGACATAAATATGATGAAAAAAACATTCAGGAAGGCTCATCGCAAACCATCCTAATAATGTATAAAATATCAATGTATTATGATATGGATGCAATTGCACTCACCTTGACACTTCTTATCCCAAACTAAATTGAATAAATTAAAAGAACTTCAAGCTTGATCCTTTGCCTTATCTACTAAATTTCTGATTTCTCGCGTTTACTTGAGTGCTTCACACTCATCCCTTGCATGCACAATTAATAATACCAATAAGACACTCGTTTATAATCTGTCAGCTTCGGCTACCTTCAAAGAAATATTTCTATAAAATGATCTACAACTCGGAATTCAATTCCGTTTGTTGTGACAGAAACTAGATTCGATAAGCTTTTCAGCCATATAAACTAATAGCCCAAATTCAACTCGTACGATTTATGATAAATTTTCAAAGTGAAATTTCAGTGCTAAATTTCATAGCAGACTGCTACTTTATTTTCTGACCTTTCATCACTTAAAATTTTATACCTTTTGATATACAAATCGAAATTAGTCATCGTTTGTTCCAAATGAAACTAGACTGAACCACTAATACAATGATATAAAGATCACATTCTAATCATTTTTGTAGAATTTATGATGAATTTCCAAACTCAATGCCAATGACTGAATTCTGGGCAGATTTTAAAAATTCATATCTTTACCATTCGTTTACCATTCCAGCACCTCAAATTAACCTTCAATTTTTTTATTCCAATATCAAATTCCGGCATTCATCCTCACTTAATCATCATCACCAATATCATATTGAAATTTGAACATCAAATCCTTAGATTTCCTAAAGTGGTCGAAATGGTCACTTAAGGATACAAGCTTCCAACTCTTAATTTTAAGCAATTTAAGCATGCTATTCATCAATTCAATCCAAGTACATATCATTTCCAATCATAAAAGATCAGCCCCCAACTTTACTTAATTTTCATTTTGGTCACTTAATGAAATTCAACACAATTCTTCAATCCAGTCACTAAATCAGCATGTACAAGCATTAATCTTTCATAAACATCCTTAATTTCACAATTGAATCCCTAAACCCTAACCATAGCTTGGTAAAAAAATTTGGGTTTTGAGATTAGAGTAGGATTCAAGCTTAATCCAAGCTAATTTACAACTTAATAGCATGCAATTCATCAAAATCAAACTTAATCCTAACTTAATTCTTCAAACCCTATTTTCTCTTTCTTCAAAAAACTTCTTCATAACTATATGTAAAATTACTATCAAAATATAGAGAATTGAACATAAATAATTTTTTCTTCAATAACCATACCTTGAATTGTAATGCCCTGGTTTTTGGGCCTAGCAATTTTAGGGCTAGTTAGACGGTCTGGTGGACCGGGTTAGAGATTCGAGTCAGATTCAGGAGTAGATATTTTATTGAAAGATAAAAATATGGGAAAATGTTTAAAAAATCCTATTTAATATATTAAAAATATTGGTGAAAGCAATTTTGGAAAATAAGCTTTGGAGGGGTGGCATTTTGGCTAGTGACCAAAATGCAATTTTTGAAATTTGTTTTTAAAGGTGACTTTTTTGTAAAGAGTCAAAACTTTGAATCTTTAAGGAGCTATTTTATCATTTGGTCTAATATGAGTTTTCTCTTAATTAGGATTATTTTTAAAAAGGTTTTAATAAAGGGAAATTAAAAAGGATTTAGTTAAAAGGTAGTTATTTTTCCAAATCACAATTTGACGTAACTTTCTTCCTCTCATATTTTATCTCAAAATACTCTCAGCCAAACACTCTTTTTCCTTTCAGAGATTCAAGGTAATGATTTTTGTTTCTTAATTCTTTGATTTGCTAAATGGTTCTTTAACTTGTTTTCTCAAAAATCTTATTGAATCTAATTTTTTTCAAGAGGAAAACATCCAATTAAGGGGAAACTCATTCATTGGAGGTAAGTTTCGTTCTTATCCTCTAATGAAAGGTTCTTTACTGAAATTCCCAAGTTCTTGACTCTTTACATAGGTTTTAATTAATTAATTAATTAATTATGGAATTTTGCTTAATTGAGGTTTATTTGATGGAGTCTTGTGATTTTCGAATTGGATCTATTTTTCCAGTGTTGAGGATTGATTTCAATCATATTTTGGATGTATCATATTATGGATAAGTTGTTTTTAATAATGAAATCTCGAAATTGGTTGAATCTCTAATTGTTTAGGTTGTTAGTTAATGTTTTTTGGGTTGTTTTGGAGTTTAATCTTTGCTGGAAGTAAGAGGATATTGTAAACGGGTTTTTAGATGTTATTTGATGAAGCCTGATGTACTAAATCGTTATATTATGGCTGAGTTAAGATTGAGAAGTGTTTGAGGTTGATTTCGGTAAGTTTCAGATGAGTTTTGAGTGGGCATCTTGAGAGCTGTGGGAATTTGGCTTGAAACAGAGAGTTAGATGGATTTTAATACATGTTTCCTCTGGTTTTGTGTAGCCAAAATAGGGGATAATCAAGGCGTATCATCTTGAGGTGGTTTGAGGCTTGCCGGGAGCTTGTTTCGCGTTAGCAAGCAAGGCGAAGTGAAATCGGTGAGTGGAAACGGTCTTAAAAGTCTTTCCAAGGTTTGAAAGTGGTTTTGGAAGTTTAGGTTAAGTTTGAAACACTTACCTAAGCTTGGAAGTAAGTTTCCCTCATTTGCTCTTTAATATCGGTTCGGATATGAGCATGTGTAATTCATGTTTTAGTCGTAAACATGGTTGGTTTTTCTTACTGTAAATGCATGGTTTTTAAGTACATATGCAGTGGTTTAAAAGTATATTAAATGCTGGTGAGCATTGATTTTTATTCTGGTTAGGAATGTGATGTTGCTATGGCAATGTGATTTGCGTACGTGGGGATTTTGTGTAATGCATTATAAAACCGTGAATAAATGGTTTTGTAAATAATATATTAGCTATGTGACAAGGTGAGAAAACATTCGGATATAGTTGGCATGCCATAGGATAAAGTTCACTATAATATGTTTGAAAATCGGTCATGGTTAAGGGTCCTTGAGGTATAGCGGTCGGCTACTCGAACTATGTTGTTATCACTTGGGTTGAGCGGTCGGTTCCCCTTGTTGATGTAAAGCTTACGGTCGGCAAGGTCGTGTATTCGATGTGTAAAGTTAACGGTCGGTTAACTAAAGATTAGCTGTCGGCTAATCAAGGATAGTGGTCGACTATCCGAGGTCACTATAATTGCCAATATATGAAAGTTCTAATGTTGAATCTATTTTTAATGCTTTGGGATTTAAGTATGATTTTGTATATAATACTTTTGAATTCAAGCATGGTTTTTTATAAAATGCTTTGGGGATTTAAGCATGTTGAATATATTGTTTTGCATATGGTCGATATGCATGTTTTGAGTTGGAATTGTTGGAACTTGCTTAGGTCGTAAGCATGGTTTGAAAACAAGTGTTGGTTTTCAAGGGTTATAACGCATCAATATTTTAAGAGCATCCTCACTAAGCAAGTGTGCTTACGCTCTCTTTTTCCTAATGATGCAGAGCATTAAGGCTTGGGGCAGCAAAGGCAAAGTCGTAGTGATCCAAGAGGCAAAACAATTTTGAGTATGAACTCAGTTTATGTTTCTGGTTAATAAGGCAATATGTTCGCCATGGATTTTAGGATATGTAATTATGTTTTCCCTAGTTTTGAGCATGTGTAATGCTGTGATTTCAGAGTTTGATTGGTGTTGTTAAGCATGTTGTGCATCGTTACCTATGGTTAATGTTATATGGTAGCCTAGGTATGCATCTAGATGGCTTTGCTTGGATGGCATGCTTTGATGAGCTTAACATGTTGAATATGGTATTAAAGTGATGCCGGTATGATGCTAGTGCTGGTAAATGTTTATTTGAACTACTTGGTATGTTTGGTGGAGTGTTTTAGGGAGCATGCCTCTATATTAATCCTTTTGGTTGCCTAAGCTTGTATGGTAGCTAAATCTTGGTACAAGTCTTGAAAAATGTATTGTTGGATGTTTATATGCATGTATGCAAGTTGCTAGGACCTAAATGCATCTAGATTTGTGTGAAAAACCACCTAAAATGACATTACAGGCCCAGGTGTACCGATACGTTGGGGATCATATCAGTACGGCTAGGCAAAAATATACCAGGCATTTTGGTACAGGCTCGATGCATCAGTACGGTTCATTGCTACTGGAAATTGCCTTTTTGGATCAAAACCCGCGTACTGAAACACCCATAAGGTGTACCGATAGGGTTGCTGGGTATTTTTAAACTGGTTGTTAATTTTAGTTAGGCGTACCGGTACGGTTCTTAGTGTACCGAAATGAGGGCTGTTGGTTTAGGGCACCGTATCAATACGTGTGGCCGTTATTTCGGTTAATGTCATGGAAACGCAATTATGTTTTCTTCCATTTTAGTCCCTGAATGTTGATGATGCAATTGAATGAGTATGGATGATATTTTTGAGCTGATTTTTGTCATGTGAGCAAGTAGTCTGACTAATTGAGGATTGGTAACCATAATTTCAATTTTGGTCCTATAATTAAAAGTATTTACATTTTAGTCCTCATAACATTTGTGGTGTGATTGGTTGCCTTTCTGTGATTCATTTTCTTCGAGAATTCACCTGCTGTGAGTATGAACAAGTAAGATTAATAATTTGCATCCAAAAAAAATAAAAGGAAAAAGGACTGAATTTTCGTAACCTTTCTCCGATTTGCTTCGGCAAACCTAATGTAGCTCACTCGTTTCGGCCGGGCGTCTAGGCCGGGTCGCGGGGGTTACATGAATCTTACTTTAAACCTTCCAAAAATGCCCTGAAAAATTTTGTTTTCCTTTTCTTCTTTCTCTTGGAAGCTCACGGTTGCATAAGGAAAGATGAACAAACTTTTCCTTCAATTTTGACTTTTAATTTTGCTTTATGACTAAACTTGCCACTTGTTTCAAACATGGATTTTTCCATAAATTTTATTAAATCTAACTTTTTAATCCAATGGCCATAATTCATCTTATCATGATTCAAGGGCTAGCATTTAATCTTGACTTGAGAAATTACTAAAATGCCCATGTCACTTCCAAAATATTTCAAAATTGCCATTGAAGGGAAATGACCAATTTGCCCTCAACTATTCACAAATTCATCTAGTTTGCCATTCGGTAAAAATTCTAACTAAATCTAGTTAGAATCCAACCAACTATAATAAATATTCATAAAATAATATTTTATGAATTTTTCATGGCTTTTGGATCAGTCTCTAAACTTTTCCATTCGATCCGATTATCCGAATATTTTTATGAACATTATTGCCTCCGTACAAAAAATTTGAATAACACAAAAACATCATTCTTGGGGGTAAACTAATCATTTATGGGGTTAAAAATACATAACTTTTGAAAATTACACTTTGGTCCCTCAACTTTTCCAAAGTTTATACTTGAGCCACAAAGCTTTCAAAATTTACATTTTGGTCACTAGCCAAAAATTGGGATATTACAATTCTCCCCCTTAAAAAAATTCTACCTCGAATTTTCAACACGTGCCTAGTTCAAAAAAATGAGGAAACTACTTTCTTATATATTTTTCTCTTTCCCAAGTCGTTTTTTGACTTCATGATTTCGCCAAAGAACTTTAAAAAGCGGGATCATCTTATTCCTTAGTTCTTTGACTTCATGTGCCAGTATCTTTACCAATTTTTCCTCATAAATCAAATCCGGTTGAATCTCTATTCCCTCCGGGGTAATGATATGTAAAGGATATGATCGATACTTCTTGAGCATCGATGCATGAAATACATTGTGAATCTTGTTCTGGAGGTAAGGCTAGCTAATAAGCCACCGAACCAACTCTTTTCACAATCTGATATGGTCTAATAATGCTCAGACTCAGCTTCCCTTTTTGTCCAAACCATAAAACCTTCTTCCAAGGTGACACTTTTAAGGAATATTACTTCATATTAAATATCTTTTCTTTCAATATCAGCAGATAATATCCATCATTCTAAAACAATTCTAGATTGCTTCGAACCATTCTTACTTCATTCTCCGCATCCTAAATAAATCAGATTCAATCACCTTTTAGTTCTCTTTTTAACTTATTATCACCGGGGATATAAATTACCCCTCGATAATATGAACATCCTTTAGACTTAACATCGAAATTTTTAATTTTACCATTTCACCTTACTGAATTCTTTCCAGGCATATCTTATGTTTCCTCTGTAAATTATTTTTTTAACTGATTTGTCAATGTAGGCTTGAGCTGAAGATGTGTATAATCAATATACTATTTTCTTCCAACGGTAATTGGGCATTTAATGCTTATAAGGCAAAGAATGACTTTTGGCTAAATACATCAACTACTACTTTAGCCTTATTACATCAATACACATCCCAACTTATTATGGGATGTATTATTGAATAAGGTAGAATCCTTACTAGATTCATACTGCACTAATACTAGTGCCACTATTAAATCTTATTCTACTGGTAATAATATAATCATAATTTAATCTTAGAGGAATATTACTGCTTCTTTTGACTAACATCACCGGAGCTTCCTAAGGTGATATACTAGGTCGTATAAAACCTCAATCTAATGACTCTTGCAACTAGACCTTTAGCTTTCTCAATCTAGTAAGAGCCATTCTGTTGGGTGCAATCGATATAGGTCCAATATTGGATTAAAATCCAATCCTAAACTTAGACTCTCGATTAAGCGTCATGCCTAACAGCTCCTTTTGGGCAACTCATTTAAAACTCACAAACAATAGGAATACTCTCCCAGCTTACCCTTGATGCATATCCATAGCATAAGTTAAATAGTTTTCACATTGGTAACAAATTCCAATAAAAACTCTGCATGCTCATGTGTGCTAATTATTACAACACTCACGTGATTGGTTTTGTGATTTTCTTGAATCTCCAACATTAATTATAAATGTCTGAGAGTTCCTAATTTTCTTTGTCCCAATTTCTTAGTGGAACTATGTAATAAATTCAGTTTGATATCATTATCAGGAATCCTTACCACTTTTTAGAAGTGGTGAAATAAATAATGATTCACTATTCCTCTCTACAAGCTGTAACCTCTGTTTAGATATTTTCTCATTCTGAACCCATTGCATTTGGCATAATTTACTACTTCATGGAATTTTGAAATACATAGGGCAGTTAGTACTTCTTTGTACCTGACCTCCAGCCCTCTATGAGCTGTCATAACATGCTCTCTTTTTGTCTGTAGAAAGCAGTTTACAAGCAAATCAGCTCAGTTTATAAAACATACACTCATACTTGTAAATAATCTAATTGCCCTAATTAAGATGCAAGAAACTCCGTTGCATCTCTAGGATAAACTTTGTTACGGAACTCTCAAAGAAAGAACTTCTAGTTAATAGACTTTTGAGTATGTACAGTAACATTACTTTATCAAATACGGGTCTAATCTTTTCATATGAGATACTACTTTTTTGAGTCTCATCTGATCATTAATACAGAGTTCCTTCAACATAACTTTTATATCATTAAACCATAGATTAACAATCATAGGATGTCCATTAATATTTCTCTAAAAATCTAGTGTGCTAGAACTCTCAATTCTTTTGCAATCAGTGCCTAAGCAGGCTGATTCATGACCGTATCTAATGTCCGGAAGAAAAGCTCTTAATCCGAACATGCATATCATGTTACTCTGGTGCCCTCGCACCATGCTAAGCTGATGGTAGAATATTATCATAATGAAGTAAGCAATTGAATCCATTCAAACAAGTAAAATCATCAATAATTCTGACATCCTAGTGGCATATATACACTTTTGACCTTTATCATACTTCGTTTAACTCCAGAACCGGCTAAACCTGTAGCTCTGACACCAATAAATAAAACATTCCCTTTTTGTAACCGTATGATGAACACAAGTCAGGAATGTCACAACTTTACTACCCTTAAATATTAATGATATTTGAAACAAAATTCAAGTTTTGATAATTTTGAACCCAGATCTTGAGTACTGGTACACCTTGTCCAAAAATGCACATTCTTGCATTTTTATATTTCTAATTCATCCTAATTCAATTCCCAAATGTCTTCAAATGTTATGTATGCTTATAGGGAACAACTGACTATCATAAAACATACATGCCCTCAGTTATCTTAGCATGCAACTCATCACCTGAGATTACTCTTAACTTTGAATATTTCCAGAAACACTAATTATCATGAAACCATAATGAACTTTAAAGGCCAATCACAACTCAAACAAGTTTAGCAAGTATACATGCCACTGTAATAATCAAACTTCAATTAGGATGTCATTACTGTGATTACCTGTTGAGCTTTCCAATATTGATGCAATGCTCTTCTCACTCTCATCTTGATTTGCCTACGTGTGCACAATCAAACACACGCTAAGTATAACTAAGTGAGGCCATAAATGAAAATAATAACAATAATTTAAACTTATTAAACTTGATGGCTACATTTATATAACATGATATATATCAATGCATTAACTTTTACATTGCATTAGTAATGATTTACTACATGCTAATGTCATAAGACTTTCATGCTTGTCCATTTGTCATAATATCTCATCTATGCATCAATGCATGAATATATATATATACCATGATACAAGCTAATGAATATGTTGTTCAATTCCTTTAACACCATATCAATACTTACCATTAATGTTAAGCTTTCAAGCTTAACTTACTTACCATTTTCATGCATGTTAACATAAGTAACATCACATGTACTAACATATATCAAGTAATAAGTTTAATTCTTACCAATATCGTTGTCATTTATATCAACAAGCTCTCAAGCTTACCATCTTGTTTTTTTTTTTCAATTTATTGAGCCCAAAGTATTGAAATAAGAGAATCTAAGTACAAGAGTCATCCTCGTATACCCAACCTTCCTTGAGTATACATATACCCAACCTTCCTTGAGTATATATGAAATTTTCACCGAAGTGCTTTAATATGTACCGAAGTACTCCCGTATACCTAACCTTCCTTGAGTATATATGAAATTTGCAATGGATTGCTTTAATATGTACCGAAGTATTCTCGTATACCCAACCTTCCTTGAGTATAAATAAATGTTGCACAGTAGTGCTTAGAATATTTATACAGCTGTTTATGACTCTATGGCTAGCCAACTATACCTTTGAATCTCTATATCATACTTGGGCTTTATATCATCAAATATTTCATCCATGGCAATGTATATCAATATATATCAACATTGGACAGTTCATACCCGAAATAACATTTCAAACTTACCTATGTAAGTAATCAAATTATCAATGAATTTTATATTCCAAATCTTGACATATTTATATTATGTCAATCATATGCTCAATGACATAAATATAATGAAAATAAACATTCGGGTAGGCTCATCATAAGCCATCCCAATAATGTATAAAATATCAATGAATTATGATTTGTATGCAATTGCACTCACCTTGACACTTCTTATCCCAAACTAAATTGAATAACTTAAAAGAACTTCAAGCTTGATCCTTTGCCTTATCTACTAAATTTATGATTTCTCGCGTTTACTTGAGTGCTTCACTCCCATCCCTTGCAAGCACAATTAATAATACCAATAAGACACTCATTTATAATATGTCAGCTTGCGCTACCTACAAAGAAATATTTGTGTAAAATAATCTACAACTCAGAATTCAATTTCGTTTGTTGTGACAGAAACTAGATTTGATAAGATTTTCAACCGCATAAACAAATAACCCAAATTAAACTTGTACGATTTATGATAAATTTTCAAAGTCAAATTCCAGTGCTGAATTTTGTAGTAGACTGCTACTCTATTTTCTGACCTTTCGTCACTTAAAAATTTATATCTTTTGATATACAAATCGAAATTAGTCACCTTTTGTTCCAAATGAAACTAAACTGAACCACGAATACAATGATATAAGGATCACATTCTAATCGTTTTTGTAGAATTTATGGTGAATTTCCGAACTCACTACCAATGACTGAAATTTTGGGCAGATTTTAAAAATTCATATCTGTAGCATTCTTTAACTATTCCAATGTAACACCGATAACGTATACTCGTAGTTGAATATACATTATAGATGTTACTTAAACATGCTACTGAAAGTTAAGCTTAATTTTTTTATCCCTATACGATTCATCGTCTAGCTGATTATTTAAACTGTCATTATAATTCAATTTACTTCATCATATACTATCAGTAAGTAAATAGTTTACATGACCACTAGAGATTTTCATAATATAGAATGCCTTACTGATGTTCTATAGATTGTAGCTTGAACAGGTGCTTGACTCCTCTTCGAGTGCTCCGACTTGACCTACGTGTGAAATAACATCACACGCTAAGTACGAACTTAGTGAGGCATATAAAACTTATTTATTTACACCTGAAATGATGTTATATAATACTTCATATGAGAGTGAATTTCATATTTCTCTACAACAAGGCAAGTATATCATCATATATCATACTTTCTTAATATCATGTATCATCTCATGGCCATGGTTATATCATGTAATCATTTGTATAGCATGTAAATCAAGTATCATCAGCATCATGTATACCATGTATCATCATTTTCATATAATTCATGTAGCATCTATCATATACTTCATGTATCATGTATCACATAGATCATGTATCATCAATATCATGTATCATCACTATCATGTGATTCATGTATCATCAATATCATGTATCACCACTATCATGTGATTCATGTATCATCACTACCATGCGATTCATTTATCATCATGCAGTCATTTGCATGCTCATGATCTATCATATAACCATCTTGTATTATTATTAACGTGTCTGGCTGAAAGGCCCATGGTACCTACAACCAATCTGCACCGTAGTGCTATCTGAGTATGTACTCTGGAGGACGCTCTTTGCTCCTCGTATAAGGACGCTTATTGCTCCTTATATCAAACACCTTATTAGTGCATGTTGCATTATGGCGCGTGGATCCCCAGGTGTATCTTGTTTGATTTTAACTTGTTTCATTTTAAGCTTTTCTTTATCCATATTTCATGTATGCATAATGCATCATCATTTATGCAAACAATCATTCGTACCTGTTATTCCATCAATCTTGCCATGTCGAGCAATGTATCAATCACGTATTATAGAGAAAGGCAATGTCATTTTCAACATGATGCAAACATATAGAAATGCACTCACCTGGGCCATTTATTAACTTGCCTCACTAGGCTCTATTCGATCTTTTCCTTTATAGAACCTCGAACCTTCTTTGGATTTGAATCCAACTTATTTATCACATGAATATAAATAAACATTTGTTAGATTCACCGCTAATAATATTTTTATCAAACTATCTAATCATTCAACATTAAAAATTTTCATAAATTTTCTTTCTTCCTTATACTGTCAAAAACCTCATTTTGGTCCTTAATAACCATTTTGAACTTCAAATAATTCCTCCAAGCTTGCTAACTAACATTAGATATAAAATGTCTTAAATTCCATTTTCTGCCAGCTTGCACTACCTTTGAAGATTTATTTCTATAAAATGATCTAAAACTCAAAATTCGATTCCGTTTGTTCTAAAAGAAACTAAATTCAATAAGCTTTCCAGCCATATAAATTAATAGCCCAAATTCAATGCGTACGATTTATGACAAATTTTCAAAGTAAATTTTTTAGTGCTGATTTGTAACGATCTGCCATACTATTTTTTCGACCTTTCACCACTTAAAAATTCATATCTTTTTACTCAGAACTCGAAATCGGTTTTCGTTTGTTGGAAACGAAACTAAACGAACAAATCTTTACATAGGTATAAAATTCACCATCTAACCATTTTTTGTATAATTTATGGTGAATTTTCAAACTTACTACCATAATTGATTTTCTACACGACTTCCATAATTAACTTCAACTTTTATACTAACTTCTTACTTCTCTATTTGTCAATTTAGTCCCATTATTTACTTTAAACCATCAACTTATCACCTTCTTCATCAAATAATTATTCACAATAGTTTCCCTTAATTTTCATTCTTAACCGAAATAGTCACTAAAATGCAAAGATAAGGATTCTAGCTTCTTAACTTTGCAATTTAGTCCTCAAATCAACATTACTATCTTAATTCCATCATTATAACTAAAATTCAGATTTAATCCTGCTCTAAAACCTCATTTTCGAATTGGTCACTTAACTTTGACAATTTGTCAAAATGGTCACTAATTCGATTCAACATCGGTTTAACATTCTAACTTCAATTTCTCATCTCCAAATTCAATAATAACATAAATACACTTCAAAATCATAAAAAAATCAGATTAGTCCTCTAACTTTTAGAATTTCTAAAATGGTCCTTGTACCTTTAACTTAGGGTTTTGCTTCCAAATAACAATTTAATCTTACTAGATCATTAATTTAACATCACAAACCCTAAATTAAACTTGAATCCATAAACCTTAATCATATTCATACAAACTAAAATATGTTGGGTTTAAATCTCAACTCGATAACATGATTTTAACATTATAGTAGCTTGATTTCAACTTGAATTTCATCATGGAATCATAAAATTCCAAAAGCCCTGAACTTTCTCCATAAACCCTAATTTCTTCTCATGCAAAATTCTCATCAATCAAGCATGTTTTCCATGAAGTATTTACACCAAAAGATAGAGCTTGAAGAGTAGAACAACTTTGCAGTTGAAAATATTACCTGAAAATCGAGTTTCGGGGCTTAAATCAAACTTGAAAATTTTTTCTCCATTTTTCTTTCTTTCTCCCCTCATATTTCAAAATTTTGAGAATGAAGAAGTCTTCATCCTTTTTTTCATCCAATTTGGCCACCTGTCTTGTATAAATGAATTTTAAATTCATTTAGATAGTAAATTACTAAAATGCCCTTTTAATCCAACGGTTGAGATTGATCTTATCATTAATCAAGGGCCAATATTTAATCTTCCATTTTCTTCTTCCAAAATTGTCCGTGTAACTTTTTAAATATTTCAAAAAAGCCATTGGGGCAAAATGACCAATTTGCCCTCCAACTAGTTTTTATTTACTAGTTTGCCATTCTTGTAAAAATTCAACTAAGTCTATGTGATACCCAAAAATTTACTAAGTTGATTAAGGGTCATTTAGTACTAAGATAATAGCCTAAAAGCTAACTTAGTGACTAAAATGACAAAAATGCAAAAGTTAGGATTTCTCTAATTATGGGTTTTGAAAAGGAAATTTCTAAGTTTTAAAGGTCTCATGTGATAGATAGTGAATTGAATAAGGTATTATTAAAGATTGGTTGAATTCCAAGGAAAATTGAAATGGGAATTGAAGTTTAAAAAGGTAGTGACCAAAATGTAAATTTTGAAAATTTTATGGCTAAAGTATAAACTTTAGAAAAGTTTAGGGACTAAAGTTGTAATTCCATAAAAGTTAAGGGTTTTTATTTCATAAATAAATAGATCACCTAAGGGTGTGAATCGAATGCGGAATTATTGGTTCGATCTGATACTTCGATTATTGGGAAATTGCAATTAAAGTTTAAGTGGATTTCAGATACCCGAATCGAATTGGAAAATTTTGAAATTTTGCCATATGATAGAGAAAGGTTATAAAATTCATTTCCAAGTGTTGGAACTATATTTAGTTTGATTCAAGATGAATCCTACAGTTTATTTCTGAGTAAAGGATTATTTATCGGTATATTGGATCGAATGATAATTTTGGAGACTGATCCAAAAGATATGGAAAAATTCATAAAATATTACTTTATGAATATTTTATTATATTTGGTTGGATTCAACTATATTTAGTTTAATTTATACAAGAATGGAAAACTAGTAAATAAAAACTAGTTGGAGGGCAAATTGTTCATTTGGCCCCAATGACAATTTTGAAATATTAAAAAAAGTTTTAAGGGAAATTTTGGAAAGAGGAAATGGAAGATTAAATCTTGGCCCTTGATTGATGATAAAATCAATCTCAACCATTGGATAAAAAGGGCAAAATTATAATTTCACTATCAAAATGATTTTAATATTCATTTAATAGATATATGTGTAAAATAATGGAGAAAATATGAACAGCCAAAAACGTGAGGGCTAGGGAAAGAAAGAGAAAAATTTTTCCAAGCTCGATTTAAGCCCCGAAACTCAGTTTTCATGTAATATCTTCAACTACAAAGTTGTTCTACTCTTCAAGCTCTATCTTTTCATATCAATAATTCATGGAATCCATGCTTGATTGATGAGAATTTACATGGGAAATAAATTACGGTTTATGGATCAAATTGGGGCTTTTGAGATTTTTTGATTCCATGGTTGAAATCAAGCTAGTATGATGTTAAAATCATGATATTGAGTTGGGATTTAAGTTTTACATGTTTTTATTTTTATGAAGATGATTAGGGTTTATGGATTCAAGTTTAATTTAGGGTTTGTGATGTTGAAATAATGATCTAGTAAGCTTGAATTGTTTTTTGGAAGCAAAACCCTAAGTTAAATTGTGTAGGGACCATGTTAGCAAATTGAAAAGTTGAAGGACCAAATCTTAATTTTTAGAATTTGGAGTGTATTTATGTTATTAATGATGTTAGAGACAAGAAAATGAAGTTAGAATGCTAAATTGATGTTGAATTGAATTAGTACCATTTTGATAAATTGTCAAAGTTAAGTGACCAAATCGAAATTGAAGTTTTATATGGGGGCTAAATCTGATTTTTATCTGTAATGATGGAATTAAGGTAGTAATGTTGATTTGAGGACTAATTTGCAAAGTTAAGAAGCTTGAATCCTTATCTTTGCATTTTAGTAACTATTTCTGTTAAGAAGGAAAATTAGAGGGAATTTGTTTTGAATAATTATTTGATGAAGAAAGTGATACATTAGTGGTTTGAATCAAGTAAGGGGACCAAATTGACAAGTAGCAAAGTAAGGAGAAATTAGTATAAAATTTGAAGTTATTTATGGAAGTTGTGTAGGAAAACTAGATTTGTCAATAAGTTTGAAAATTCATCATAAATTCTACAAAAATGGTTAGAAGGTGAATTTATACCGATGTAAAGATTTGTTCGTCTAGTTTCGTTTCCAACAAACGAAAACTGATTTCGAGTTCCGATTAAAAATATATGAATTTTTAAGTGGTGAAAAGTCAGAAAATAGTATAGCAGTTTGTTCCGAAATTCAATACTGGAAATTGACTTTGAAAATTCGCCATAAATCGTACAAGTTGAATTTGGGTTATTAATTTATATGGTTGAAAAGCTTATTAAATCTAGCTTCTTTTACAACAAACGGAATCAAATTATTAGTTGTATATTATTTTATAGAAATATTTCTTTGGAGGTACTGCAAATTGCCAAAAAATGAGAATTGATACACATTGTATCTAAGGTTGATTAGTAAGCTTGAAAAAGGTTATTGGAAGTTTAAATTGGACACTAAGGACCATAATGAGCTTTTGAACAATACAAGGAAGAAAGGAAAACGTTTGGAAATTTTTATATTTGAATGATTATATTGGACAATATGTCTAAGATATTGTTAGATTGGGATCTAACAAATATTTCATTTATTTGATTTATGAAGTTCAAGTTCGAATCAAGAGAGTTTCGAGGTGTAATGAAGAAAAAGATTAATGAGGATTTAGCGAGGCATACAAATAAATGGCCCAGGTGAGTGCAGTTGCATGCATATCATAATACATTGATATTTATGTCAATGAATATATCATTGATATAATATGAATATGTCAAGATTTGCGAAATAAAATGCATTGATCATTTGATTACTTACATTGATGAAATTGAAATGTTATTTCGGGTATGAACTGCTCAATGTTGCTATATATATTGATATATGTTGTCATTGATGAAATAAAGCCCAATGTATGATATAGAGATTCGAAGGTATAGCTGGATATCCATAGTCTTAAACAGCTGTATAAATATTCTAAGCACTTCAGGTAAAGTGCAAATTTATTCTAAGCACTTCAGCTAAAGGGCAAATTTCATTAATGGTATACTCTGGTAAGTATACCGAAGCACTCCCGGTAGAGTGCAATAATACACTATACTCAAGTAAGTACAGGGGGGATGACTCGTGTA
Source organism: Hibiscus mutabilis (assembly GCA_019671005.1). Classification (NCBI taxonomy): domain Eukaryota; kingdom Viridiplantae; phylum Streptophyta; class Magnoliopsida; order Malvales; family Malvaceae; genus Hibiscus; species Hibiscus mutabilis. Next base: position 14,722,900 of record CM033733.1, read on the forward strand.
AATAGAATCTCTTAATTCGATACCTTGGGCTAAGTAAATTGAAATGAATCAAAGAAATAGAATGATAAGCTTGAAAGATTGCAGACAGAAATGAAAAAGGTATAGGTCAGCATTGAAAGCTTACGGATGGAAATGGCAATGGTAATTGGTAAGATCCAATTAATCACTTTGATATTCATATATGCTGTTACATATTTATTTACGTTAACGAGCATGACATGGTACAATGATCATATGCATAATTATTTATTTACATTGATATTTATGTCAAATTGTATTTGATTATGAATTATTGCCTCACTAAGTAATTACTTAAAGTGTGACTGTTTCACATGTAGGAAAGAAGAAAGGGAAAGAGTAAGGAGCATAAACGGACATCATCATTCAATAACAGGTACATCAGTACCAGTAAGATATCTTTTGAAACTATTTGATATTTACTAGTTGGCATGTATATTAAAATGCTATGCCTGCTCTGATAGAATTTTTAATTTATTTGGAATCTGGATGAATTTTAAATCAGACAGTTTTTAGGCAGTTTCACTAATTATATAAAGTCGAATTAAATTTATAAGTTGCTGCCTGAAATTAAACATGATTTGAAGACGAAAATAAACATTTTAAACTTTATGCGATTAATTATATTTGTAAATAAAGACTAAATTGTAATATTTTTTAAGAAACAATTTTTACCGAATTATAATTATAGATGGTTTAAAAAATTCAGTTTGATATCATTATCAGGAATCCTTACCACTTTTTAGAAGTGGTGAAATAAATAATGATTCACTATTCCTCTCTACAAGCTGTAACCTCTGTTTAGATATTTTCTTATTCTGAACCCATTGCATTTGGCATAATTTACTACTTCATGGAATTTTGAAATACATAGGGCAGTTAGTACTTCTTTGTACCTGACCTCCAGCCCTCTATGAGCTGTCATAACATGCTCTCTTTTTGTCTGTAGAAAGCAGTTTACAAGCAAATCAGCTCAGTTTATAAAACATACACTCATACTTGTAAATAATCTAATTGCCCTAATTAAGATGCAAGAAACTCCGTTGCATCTCTAGGATAAACTTTGTTACGGAACTCTCAAAGAAAGAACTTCTAGTTAATAGACTTTTGAGTATGTACAGTAACATTACTTTATCAAATACGGGTCTAATCTTTTCATATGAGATACTACTTTTTTGAGTCTCATCTGATCATTAATACAGAGTTCCTTCAACATAACTTTTATATCATTAAACCATAGATTAACAATCATAGGATGTCCATTAATATTTCTCTAAAAATCTAGTGTGCTAGAACTCTCAATTCTTTTGCAATCAGTGCCTAAGCAGGCTGATTCATGACCGTATCTAATGTCTGGAAGAAAAGCTCTTAATCCAGAACATGCATATCATGTTACTCTGGTGCCTCTGCACCATGCTAAGCTGATGGTAGAATATTATCATAATGAAGTAAGCAATTGAATCCATTCAAACAAGTAAAATCATCAATAATTCTGACATCCTAGTGGCATATATACACTTTTGACCTTTATCATACTTCGTTTAACTCCAGAACCGGCTAAACCTGTAGCTCTGACACCAATAAATAAAACATTCCCTTTTTGTAACCGTATGATGAACACAAGTCAGGAATGTCACAACTTTACTACCCTTAAATATTAATGATATTTGAAACAAAATTCAAGTTTTGATAATTTTGAACCCAGATCTTGAGTACTGGTACACCTTGTCCCAAAATGCACATTCTTGCATTTTCATATTTCTAATTCATCCTAATTCAATTCCCAAATGTCTTCAAATGTTATGTATGCTTATAGGGAACAACTGACTATCATAAAACATACATGCCCTCAGTTATCTTAGCATGCAACTCATCACCTGAGATTACTCTTAACTTTGAATATTTCCAGAAACACTAATTATCATGAAACCATAATGAACTTTAAAGGCCAATCACAACTCAAACAAGTTTAGCAAGTATACATGCCACTGTAATAATCAAACTTCAATTAGGATGTCATTACTGTGATTACCTGTTGAGCTTTCCAATATTGATGCAATGCTCTTCTCACTCTCATCTTGATTTGCCTACGTGTGCACAATCAAACACACGCTAAGTATAACTAAGTGAGGCCATAAATGAAAATAATAACAATAATCTAAACTTATTAAACTTGATGGCTACATTTATATAACATGATATATATCAATGCATTAACTTTTACATTGCATTAGTAATGATTTACTACATGCTAATGTCATAAGACTTTCATGCTTGTCCATTTGTCATAATATCTCATCTATGCATCAATGCATGAATATATATATATACCATGATACAAGCTAATGAATATGTTGTTCAATTCCTTTAACACCATATCAATACTTACCATTAATGTTAAGCTTTCAAGCTTAACTTACTTTACCATTTTCATGCATGTTAACATAAGTAACATCACATGTACTAACATATATCAAGTAATAAGTTTAATTCTTACCAATATCGTTGTCATTTATATCAACAAGCTCTCAAGCTTACCATCTTGTTTTTTTTTTTCAATTTATTGAGCCCAAAGTATTGAAATAAGAGAATCTAAGTACAAGAGTCATCCTCGTATACCCAACCTTCCTTGAGTATACATATACCCAACCTTCCTTGAGTATATATGAAATTTTCACCGAAGTGCTTTAATATGTACCGAAGTACTCCCGTATACCTAACCTTCCTTGAGTATATATGAAATTTGCAATGGATTGCTTTAATATGTACCAAGTATTCTCGTATACCCAACCTTCCTTGAGTATAAATAAATGTTGCACAAGTAGTGCTTAGAATATTTATACAATTGTTTATGGCTCTATGGCTAGCCAACTATACCTTTGAATCTCTATATCATACTTGGGCTTTATATCATCAAATATTTCATCCATGGCAATGTATATCAATATATATCAACATTGACAGTTCATACCGAAATAACATTTCAAACTTACCTATGTAAGTAATCAAATTATCAATGAATTTTATATTCCAAATCTTGACATATTTATATTATGTCAATCATATGCTCAATGACATAAATATAATGAAAATAAACATTCGGGTAGGCTCATCATAAGCCATCCCAATAATGTATAAAATATCAATGAATTATGATTTGTATGCAATTGCACTCACCTTGACACTTCTTATCCCAAACTAAATTGAATAACTTAAAAGAACTTCAAGCTTGATCCTTTGCCTTATCTACTAAATTTATGATTTCTCGCGTTTACTTGAGTGCTTCACTCCCATCCCTTGCAAGCACAATTAATAATACCAATAAGACACTCATTTATAATATGTTAGCTTGCGCTACCTACAAAGAAATATTTGTGTAAAATAATCTACAACTCAGAATTCAATTTCGTTTGTTGTGACAGAAACTAGATTTGATAAGATTTTCAACCGCATAAACAAATAACCCAAATTAAACTCGTACGATTTATGATAAATTTTCAAAGTCAAATTCCAGTGCTGAATTTTGTAGTAGACTGCTACTCTATTTTCTGACCTTTCGTCACTTAAAAATTTATATCTTTTGATATACAAATCGAAATTAGTCACCTTTTGTTCCAAATGAAACTAAACTGAACCACGAATACAATGATATAAGGATCACATTCTAATCGTTTTTGTAGAATTTATGGTGAATTTCCGAACTCACTACCAATGACTGAAATTTTGGGCAGATTTTAAAAATTCATATCTGTAGCATTCTTTAACTATTCCAATGTAACACCGATAATGTATACTCGTAGTTGAATATACATTATAGATGTTACTTAAACATGCTACTGAAAGTTAAGCTTAATTTTTTTATCCCTATACGATTCATCGTCTAGCTGATTATTTAAACTGTCATTATAATTCAATTTACTTCATCATATACTATCAGTAAGTAAATAGTTTACATGACCACTAGAGATTTTCATAATATAGAATGCCTTACTGATGTTCTATAGATTGTAGCTTGAACAGGTGCTTGACTCCTCTTCGAGTGCTCCGACTTGACCTACGTGTGAAATAACATCACACGCTAAGTACGAACTTAGTGAGGCATATAAAACTTATTTATTTACACCTGAAATGATGTTATATAATACTTCATATGAGAGTGAATTTCATATTTCTCTACAACAAGGCAAGTATATCATCATATATCATACTTTCTTAATATCATGTATCATCTCATGGCCATGGTTATATCATGTAATCATTTGTATAGCATGTAAATCAAGTATCATCAGCATCATGTATACCATGTATCATCATTTTCATATAATTCATGTAGCATCTATCATATACTTCATGTATCATGTATCACATAGATCATGTATCATCAATATCATGTATCATCACTATCATGTGATTCATGTATCATCAATATCATGTATCACCACTATCATGTGATTCATGTATCATCACTACCATGCGATTCATTTATCATCATGCAGTCATTTGCATGCTCATGATCTATCATATAACCATCTTGTATTATTATTAACTTGTCTGGCTGAAAGGCCCATGGTACCTACAACCAATCTGCACCGTAGTGCTATCTGAGTATGTACTCTGGAGGACGCTCTTTGCTCCTCGTATAAGGACGCTTATTGTTCCTTATATCAAACACCTTATTAGTGCATGTTGCATTATGGCGCGTGGATCCCCAGGTGTATCTTGTTTGATTTTAACTTGTTTCATTTTAAGCTTTTCTTTATCCATATTTCATGTATGCATAATGCATCATCATTTCTGCAAACAATCATTCGTACCTGTTATTCCATCAATCTTATCATGTCGAGCAATGTATCAATCACGTATTATAGAGAAAGGCAATGTCATTTTCAACATGATGCAAACATATAGAAATGCACTCACCTGGGCCATTTATTAACTTGCCTCACTAGGCTCTATTCGATCTTTTCCTTTATAGAACCTCGAACCTTCTTTGGATTTGAATCCAACTTATTTATCACATGAATATAAATAAACATTTGTTAGATTCACCGCTAATAATATTTTTATCAAACTATCTAATCATTCAACATTAAAAATTTTCATAAATTTTCTTTCTTCCTTATACTGTCAAAAACCTCATTTTGGTCCTTAATAACCATTTTGAACTTCAAATAATTCCTCCAAGCTTGCTAACTAACATTAGATATAAAATGTCTTAAATTCCATTTTCTGCCAGCTTGCACTACCTTTGAAGATTTATTTCTTTAAAATGATCTAAAACTCAAAATTCGATTCCGTTTGTTCTAAAAGAAACTAAATTCAATAAGCTTTCCAGTCATATAAATTAATAGCCCAAATTCAATGCGTACGATTTATGACAAATTTTCAAAGTAAATTTTTTAGTGCTGATTTCAGAACAGTCTGCCATACTATTTTCTGACCTTTCACCACTTAAAAATTCATATCTTTTTACTCAGAACTCGAAATCGGTTTTCGTTTGTTGGAAACGAAACTAAACGAACAAATCTTTACATAGGTATAAAATTCACCATCTAACCATTTTTTGTATAATTTATGGTGAATTTTCAAACTTACTACCATAATTCAGTTTTCTACACAGCTTCCATAATTAACTTCAACTTTTATACTAACTTCTTACTTCTCTATTTGTCAATTTAGTCCCATTATTTACTTTAAACCATCAACTTATCACCTTCTTCATCAAATAATTATTCACAATAGTTTCCCTTAATTTTCATTCTTAACCGAAATAGTCATTAAAATGCAAAGATAAGGATTCTAGCTTCTTAACTTTGCAATTTAGTCCTCAAATCAACATTACTATCTTAATTCCATCATTATAACTAAAATTCAGATTTAATCCTGCTCTAAAACCTCATTTTCGAATTGGTCACTTAACTTTGACAATTTGTCAAAATGGTCACTAATTCGATTCAACATCGGTTTAACATTCTAACTTCAATTTCACATCTCCAAATTCAATAATAACATAAATACACTTCAAAATCATAAAAAATCAGATTAGTCCTCTAACTTTTAGAATTTCTAAAATGGTCCTTGTACCTTTAACTTAGGGTTTTGCTTCCAAATAACAATTTAATCTTACTAGATCATTAATTTAACATCACAAACCCTAAATTAAACTTGAATCCATAAACCTTAATCATATTCATACAAACTAAAATATGTTGGGTTTAAATCTCAACTCGATAACATGATTTTAACATTATAGTAGCTTGATTTCAACTTGAATTTCATCATGGAATCATAAAATTCCAAAAGCCCTGAACTTTCTCCATAAACCCTAATTTCTTCTCAGGCAAAATTCTCATCAATCAAGCATGTTTTCCATGAAGTATTTACACCAAAAGATAGAGCTTGAAGAGTAGAACAACTTTGCAGTTGAAAATATTTCCTGAAAATCGAGTTTCGGGGCTTAAATCAAACTTGAAAATTTTTTCTCCATTTTTCTTTCTTTCTCCCCTCATATTTCAAAATTTTGAGAATGAAGAAGTCTTCATCCTTTTTTTTCATCCAATTTGGCCACCTGTCTTGTATAAATGAATTTTAAATTCATTTAGATAGTAAATTACTAAAATGCCCTTTTAATCCAACGGTTGAGATTGATCTTATCATTAATCAAGGGCCAATATTTAATCTTCCATTTTCTTCTTCCAAAATTGTCCGTGTAACTTTTTAAATATTTCAAAAAAGCCATTGGGGCAAAATGACCAATTTGCCCTCCAACTAGTTTTTATTTACTAGTTTGCCATTCTTGTAAAAATTCAACTAAGTCTATGTGATACCCAAAAATTTACTAAGTTGATTAAGGGTCATTTAGTACTAAGATAATAGCCTAAAAGCTAACTTAGTGACTAAAATGACAAAAATGCAAAAGTTAGGATTTCTCTAATTATGGGTTTTGAAAAGGAAATTTCTAAGTTTTAAAGGTCTCATGTGATAGATAGTGAATTGAATAAGGTATTATTAAAGATTGGTTGAATTCCAAGGAAAATTGAAATGGGAATTGAAGTTTAAAAAGGTAGTGACCAAAATGTAAATTTTGAAAATTTTATGGCTAAAGTATAAACTTTAGAAAAGTTTAGGGACTAAAGTTGTAATTCCATAAAAGTTAAGGGTTTTTATTTCATAAATAAATAGATCACCTAAGGGTGTGAATCGAATGCGGAATTATTGGTTCGATCTGATACTTCGATTATTGGGAAATTGCAATTAAAGTTTAAGTGGATTTCAGATACCCGAATCGAATTGGAAAATTTTGAAATTTTGCCATATGATAGAGAAAGGTTATAAAATTCATTTCCAAGTGTTGGAACTATTTTTAGTTTGATTCAAGATGAATCCTACAGTTTATTTCTGAGTAAAGGATTATTTATCGGTATATTGGATCGAATGAAAATTTTGGAGACTGATCCAAAAGATATGGAAAAATTCATAAAATATTACTTTATGAATATTTTATTATAGTTGGTTGGATTCAACTATATTTAGTTGAATTTATACAAGAATGGCAAACTAGTAAATAAAAACTAGTTGGAGGGCAAATTGTTCATTTGGCCCCAATGACAATTTTGAAATATTAAAAAAAGTTTTAAGGGAAATTTTGGAAAGAGGAAATGGAAGATTAAATCTTGGCCCTTGATTGATGATAAAATCAATCTCAACCATTGGATAAAAAGGGCAAAATTATAATTTCACTATCAAAATGATTTTAATATTCATTTAATAGATATATGTGTAAAATAATGGAGAAAATATGAACAGCCAAAAACGTGAGGGCTAGGGAAAGAAAGAGAAAATTTTTTCCAAGCTCGATTTAAGCCCCGAAACTCAGTTTTCATGTAATATCTTCAACTACAAAGTTGTTCTACTCTTCAAGCTCTATCTTTTCATATCAATAATTCATGGAATCCATGCTTGATTGATGAGAATTTACATGGGAAATAAATTACGGTTTATGGATCAAATTGGGGCTTTTGAGATTTTTTGATTCCATGGTTGAAATCAAGCTAGTATGATGTTAAAATCATGATATTGAGTTGGGATTTAAGTTTTACATGTTTTTATTTTTATGAAGATGATTAGGGTTTATGGATTCAAGTTTAATTTAGGGTTTATGATGTTGAAATAATGATCTAGTAAGCTTGAATTGCTGTTTGGAAGCAAAACCCTAAGTTAAATTGTGTAGGGACCATGTTAGCAAATTGAAAAGTTGAAGGACCAAATCTTAATTTTTAGAATTTGGAGTGTATTTATGTTATTAATGATGTTAGAGACAAGAAAATGAAGTTAGAATGCTAAATTGATGTTGAATTGAATTAGTACCATTTTGATAAATTGTCAAAGTTAAGTGACCAAATCGAAATTGAAGTTTTATATGGGGGCTAAATCTGATTTTTATCTATAATGATGGAATTAAGGTAGTAATGTTGATTTGAGGACTAATTTGCAAAGTTAAGAAGCTTGAATCCTTATCTTTGCATTTTAGTAACTATTTCTGTTAAGAAGGAAAATTAGAGGGAATTAGTTTTGAATAATTATTTGATGAAGAAAGTGATACATTAGTGGTTTGAATCAAGTAAGGGGACCAAATTGACAAGTAGCAAAGTAAGGAGAAATTAGTATAAAATTTGAAGTTATTTATGGAAGTTGAGTAGGAAAACTAGATTTGTCAATAAGTTTGAAAATTCATCATAAATTCTACAAAAATGGTTAGAAGGTGAATTTATACCGATGTAAAGATTTGTTCGTCTAGTTTCGTTTCCAACAAACGAAAACTGATTTCGAGTTCCGATTAAAAATATATGAATTTTTAAGTGGTGAAAAGTCAGAAAATAGTATAGCAGTTTGTTCCGAAATTCAATACTGGAAATTGACTTTGAAAATTCGCCATAAATCGTACAAGTTGAATTTGGGTTATTAATTTATATGGTTGAAAAGCTTATTAAATCTAGCTTCTTTTACAACAAATGGAATCAAATTCTTAGTTGTATATTATTTTATAGAAATATTTCTTTGGAGGTACTGCAAATTGCCAAAAAAATGAGAATTGATACACATTGTATCTAAGGTTGATTAGTAAGCTTGAAAAAGGTTATTGGAAGTTTAAATTGGACACTAAGGACCATAATGAGCTTTTGAACAATACAAGGAAGAAAGGAAAACGTTTGGAAATTTTTATATTTGAATGATTATATTGGACAATATGTCTAAGATATTGTTAGATTGGGATCTAACAAATATTTCATTTATTTGATTTATGAAGTTCAAGTTCGAATCAAGAGAGTTTCGAGGTGTAATGAAGAAAAAGATTAATGAGGATTTAGCGAGGCATACAAATAAATGGCCCAGGTGAGTGCAGTTGCATGCATATCATAATACATTGATATTTATGTCAATGAATATATCATTGATATAATATGAATATGTCAAGATTTGCGAAATAAAATGCATTGATCATTTGATTACTTACATTGATGAAATTGAAATGTTATTTCGGGTATGAACTGCTCAATGTTGCTATATATATTGATATATGTTGTCATTGATGAAATAAAGCCCAATGTATGATATAGAGATTCGAAGGTATAGCTGGATATCCATAGTCTTAAACAGCTGTATAAATATTCTAAGCACTTCAGGTAAAGTGCAAATTTATTCTAAGCACTTCAGCTAAAGGGCAAATTTCATTAATGGTATACTCTGGTAAGTATACCGAAGCACTCCCGGTAGAGTGCAATAATACACTATACTCAAGTAAGTACAGGCGGGATGACTCGTGTAAATAGAATCTCTTAATTCGATACCTTGGGCTAAGTAAATTGAAATGAATCAAAGAAATAGAATGATAAGCTTGAAAGATTGCAGACAGAAATGAAAAAGGTATAGGTCAGCATTGAAAGCTTACGGATGGAAATGGCAATGGTAATTGGTAAGATCCAATTAATCACTTTGATATTCATATATGCTGTTACATATTTATTTACGTTAACGAGCATGACATGGTACAATGATCATATGCATAATTATTTATTTACATTGATATGTATGTCAAATTGTATTTGATTATGAATTATTGCCTCACTAAGTAATTACTTAAAGTGTGACTGTTTCACATGTAGGAAAGAAGAAAGGGAAAGAGTAAGGAGCATAAGCGGACATCATCATTCAATAACAGGTACATCAGTACCAGTAAGATATCTTTTGAAACAATTTGATATTTACTAGTTGGCATGTATATTAAAATGCTATGCCTGCTCTGATAGAATTTTTAATTTATTTGGAATCTGGATGAATTTTAAATCAGACAGTTTTTAGGCAGTTTCACTAATTATATAAAGTCGAATTAAATTTATAAGTTGCTGCCTGAAATTAAACCTGATTTGAAGACGAAAATAAACATTTTAAACTTTATCCGATTAATTATATTTGTAAATAAAGACTAAATTGTAATATTTTTTAAGAAACAATTTTTACCGAATTATAAATATAGATGGTTTAAAAAATGTTTTGTGACATCTCTGTCTCATATTCAATGATGGATACGAGAAAAGGGGTGTTACATTTATTGGTGTCAGAGCTACCGGTTTATCCGGTTCTCAGCCTAAATGGAAGTGGTTTTATGTTAAAAAGAGTATACATGCCACTAGGATATCAATATTACTGATCTGATGTTTTTATGATCCAATTATTGTCGCTCCTTACTAATGTAATTTGGGGAGGAATTATAAGAAATAATTGAGTCAAAAAAGTGTGATAAACTAGTAAATTGGATGCTTTGGAAGAAATTAATAGTAGTAATAATAAGGTTAATGATGACCCTTCGGATAAATCGGAACAAGAAAAGGGCACTGGTACAATAAGGAGTGTCTGTGCTGGATTAAGGAACTGAAAGTTCGAGAACCTCTGAATTGAAAGGAGAAGCAGATGATGGTCCAGTGATTGTTGATTTATAACTAAATAAACTAAGGATTACACTGGACGGATTTCACTGCTTGGATGCAGAGGAATTGGATGGAGCTGTCTTGTTGCTCTGAGATTTAAGCTAGATTTGAAAACCATCTGAATTTGCTTCATAGCCAGGATTGTACATATCAGTCCGAGTTTTTAACATTAGGACTGATAAAAATTGGGATGATCCGAAAATCATAGAAGGTACATCTCATCTTTTTGGATAAACCTGTATTGATGTTGATGATTCCTATCTTTACACATTCGTATATAAGTACGAAGTTGAGTGGTGAACAAGATATCCTCTTAGATCCCATTTCAAGTAATATAGCGGTCACAAATTTGTTGGGTAGTATGTAAGGGTAAGTTGAACATGAGGGATTTGCTCGATAAAATATAAAGAGTGGAGTTCCCTATAAACTTAATGAAATTATATTTTGAGGAGTTCAAGATGATTTTTGGGCATAAATTGGTTATCTTCCTATCATGTCATGGTGAATTGTCACATAAAGCTATTAGTATTGAAAATCACAGAAGGTACAAAAATAGTAGTAGTTGGCGAAAGGGTAAATCCCTTCTCCAATGTAATTTCAATTTTATTAAGAAAATTATTTCTATAAGGTTGCCAGTTTCCTTAGTAAATGTAGTGGATACACGGGCTGCTGAAGTTAAATTGGAAAATAACTCGACTATCCAAAAATATCCAAATGTATTCCTAGATGGGTTACCCGGAATTACCTCTAGATTGAGAGGTGGAATTCAAAATAAAGATGTTACCAGGCATTGCGCCTAAATTAATAGCCACGTATAAAATAACTTCGACCAAACTTCGAGAGTTAAAGGTATAGATGCAAGAAATGTTAGGTCGAGGTTTTATAAAGCCAAGTGTGTCACCTTTGGGTGCACCAGTGTATTTGTGAAAAAAGAAATATTGATCTATGTGATTAAGTATAGATTTCCTTCAGCTAAATAAGGTGACAGTGAAGAATAAATATCCTCTTTCGAGGATTGGTGATCTTATTGATTAGTTAAAAGGTGCATCTATGTTTTCCGAAACCAATCTCCGATCGGAGTGTCATTAGTTAATGACCAAGGAAGAAGATTTTCTAAAGATAGTTTTTAGAAGTCGATATGGATAAATGAGTTCGTGATAGTGCCATCTGGTTTGACAAATGCTTTTGTAGCATTAATAGACCCGGTAAATCGAGTATTTCAACCTTACTTGGACCAATTTTTGGTAGTGTCCATTGAGGATATTTTTTCTATTCGAATGCAAAGGAAGAAAAAAATGTCCATCTTCGAATTATTCTTTAGATACTTCGAGAAAGGAAGTCATATACTAAGCAGTTAAAATGTGAATTTTGGTTGTCGAAAGTTGTTTTATTGGTTATGTGATTTCAGTAGAGGGGATAGGAGTAGATCCCAAGAAAGCACAAACTATAGTTGAATGGAAACCTCTAAAGAAAGTTTCAAGAAAACTTTCACACATTAAAGAAGATCTTAATAGAAGCCCCAGTACCAGTACAACCAGAATCGGGCAAAGATAATGTGGTTTTTAACGATGCTTCTCATAACAGTTTGAGATGTGTAATTATGCCATAAGGAAATGTAGTGGTCTATGCTTGAGACAACTTAAGATACATAAGAGAAATTATCTTACTCATGATTTGGAGCTGGCAATGTCTATATTTACATTACATATATGGCGTCATTATTTATATAGTGAATGATGCTATATTTATGTAGATTATAAAAGTTTAAAGTATATGTTGATTAAAATTGAGTTAAACCTGAGGCAGAGAAGTTGGATTGGGCTTCTTAAAGATTATGATGTGGTCATTGACTATCATCCAAGAAAAGATAATGTGGTAACTGACGCCCTCAGTCGAAAGACTTTTGATGCTTTAAGAGCTATAGATATGAGATTGGGGTTATAAGAAGACGGTACTTTGATTACCACGTTAGAAAAAATAAAAATAAAGTTTATTTCATTGGACTAAATAAAAGATATTTAGAGAAAAGGTAAGAAATATTTGTCAAGGTTCAAACAAGTAGAAAAAGGGTGAAACCGAAGACTTTGAAATTAAGTTTAATAGATATTTGTATTATCAAGGAAGAATCTATATCTTAAATAATGGAAACTATCTATGAATCTGAAAGAAAAAGATATTTGATATAAAGTTAAGGATAAAGTATTCCTTAAAAGTTTCACCTTGAAAGAAGGTGTTGTCGTTTAGACGAAAAGAAAGTTAAGACCAAGAATTATTGAACCATAGGAAATTGGGAAAAGAGTTGCTCCGGTAGCTTATAAGCTAGTTTTATCTTTGGAAAAGAACAAGATTCATAATGTATCGATTCTCAAGAAGTATTGATTGGATCTCTTGCATGTCATTATCCCAATTAAAACAGAGATTCAGCTGGATTTAATGTATGAGGAAGAACCGGTAAAGATCCTAGCACATGGAGTTAAAGAACTGAGAAACAAGGTAATCTTGATTGTCCAAGTTCTTTGACAAAATCATTAAGTCAAGGAAACGACTTGAAAAAGATTAGGAGAATATATGAGAAAGCAGATTCCTCACCTTTTGAATCAAGTATATGTTGAAAATTCGAGGATGAATTTTCTTAAGGGGGATAATTGTGATACCCCAAAATTTACTAAGTTGATTAAGGGTTATTTAGTACTAAGATAATAGCTTAAAAGCTAACTTAGTGACAAAAATGCAAAAGTTAGGATTTCTCTAATTATGGGTTTTGAAAAGGAAATTTCTAAGGTTTAAAGGTCTCATGTGATAGATAGTGAATTGAATAAGGTATTCTTAAAGATTGGTTGAATTCCAAGGAAAATAGGAATGGGAATTGAAGTTTAAAAAGGTAGTGACCAAAATGTAAATTTTGAAAATTTTATGGCTAAAGTATAAACTTTGCAAAAGTTTGGGGACTAAAGTTGTAATTCCCTAAAAGTTTAGGGTTTTTATTTCATAAATAAATAGACCACCTAAGGGTGTGAATCGAATGCGGAATTATTGGTTCTATTTGATACTTCAATTATTGGGAAAATCGCAGTTAAAGTTTAAGTGGAATTTGGATATCCGAATCGAAGTGGAAAATTTTGAAATTTTGCCATATGATAGAGAAAGGTTATAAAAGTCATTTCCAGGTGTTGGAAATATTTTTAGTTTGATTCAAGATGAATCCTATAGTTTATTTCTCAGTAAAGGATTATTTATCGGTATATTGGATCGAATGGAAATTTTGCATACTGATCCAAAAGATATGGAAAAATTCATAAAATATTACTTTATGAATATTATATTATAGTTGGTTGGATTCCAACTATATTTAGTTGACTTTTTACAAGAATGGCAAACTAGTAAATGAAAACTAGTTGGAGGGCAAATTGGTCATTTGGCCCCAATGACAATTTTGAAATATTTAAAAAAGTTATAAGGCAATTTTGGAAAGAGGAAATGTAAGATTAAATCTTGGCCATTGATTGATGATAAAATCAATCTCAATCATTGTATAAAAAGGGCAAAATTGTAATTTCACTATTAAATGAATTTAATATTCATTTAATAGATATATGTGTAAAATAATGGTGAAAAGATGATTTGTTCATCTTTTCCAGCCAAAAACGTGAGGGCTAGGGAAAGAAAGAGAAAAAAATTTCCAAGCTCGATTTAAGCCCCGAAACTCAGTTTCCAGGTAATCTCTTCAAGTACAAAGTTGTTCTACTCTTCAAGCTCTATCTTTTGATATCAATAATTCATGGAATCCATGCTTGATTGATGAGAATTTACATGAGAAAGAAATTAGGGTTTATGGATCAAATTGGGGCTTTTGAGATTTTATGATTCCATGATTGAATTCAAGTTAAAATCAAGCTAATTGTTAGAGTATGCCCAAATACCAATCATGAGATGATTGTAACCACATACTTACTTTACCAGTTCTATGAAGGCATTGCCATTTATTATTTTTGGTTATATTTCTGTGTTCTTATATATAATTTGTATGATAATAAAGTCCATAGAATAATATGATTATTCTTAAAAGGTCCATAGCCAAGTATTATTGTAGGCTTGGACAACGATAATACATTAAAGGCTATTGTGTAGTTGATTGATGGCAAAGTGTTGATATTGCCATGGAGATGTCAAAATCAATACATGAGTATGTTTTAGAGAACAACATATTGGAATGACCCGCTATGAGCATGTTTCTTGGATTATTATGTGACAGTCACAAACATGTTCATAGTGATGACTAATTGTATGATCCTCAAACTTGAGATCATTATTATCTGGACATCTATAGTCTCATGTTTTGATACAGTTAAAAGTGTGCCATAACTGGTTGCATCATAAAGACTAATATTGTACATGCCACAATATATGTAGTGAGATTTAGGTGATCAACATAGGATTTGTCCCTCCTAAATAATATGAGTAATATCACAGGCCACTTGATCGAGTGGGACTAGAAATGCATGGCCATGCTCGAATAAGCTGATATGAGATATCATAAATTATTCGTTTGTTATAGTCTACTCAAGATACCAATAAACATTAGATGGACTATACAAGTGTGACTATTCCATGACTTGTGTCCAATCTAGATATAAAGGACAAAAGGATGTAATGCAAGAAAGGGAGTTAATCACATAGAGGTTATGTCGAATCATGACTTCTTGTAACTTAGGTGACAATGATACATTGCTAGACGTCACTCATTGTTTGTAATATTAGAATTGTTCTAATATTACTACTAATTTTACAATAAGCTACAGGGCCACACCCTATGGTTTGATCAAGCAAATGTTAAACGAATAATACACGTACAAAGTTGTTGTACATAAATGAAGATATAATTAAAATTTATGTATATTTTGATATATATAGATTTTGGTTATTCGAATTTAAAGTTTATATATATTTGATATATATAGAATTTAAATTATTCCAAGTTTAAAGGATAAGCATTAAATGAGAGTCGTTAAATGTAATTATAACTCTTTAATGCATGAAATTCAGAAATAATCAACAAGTCTAATTCAAGTTGAATTAGGGTTATTTGCATTATAAAAGGAACATAAGGGTCTCTAAACAGTTTAGAGAAGAAAATTATTTGCTTGCAACTGGGTGAACTGAGTAGAGGTCGAGACGTTTTCGTTGCGACTAAGGATTCAAAACGCGTGATCGTGATTGCATCTCCGTTCTCTTCTACCTCTTTCCAGAAGAACTAAGGTAGTTTTTTTGCATCCTTCTTCCTGATTTTGATTAATCATACATGGATCATTGGTGAGATCGTCGGAATAATTTTTCTGCTGCGCCATGGGGTGTACCAGCGGTCCCTATAGTTGTATCAGAGCCACTTGCGCGATACGAAATAGGGTTAAATACTTGTGTGATGCGTTTATATGAGATGCATATATATCTGTCAATTTATTTTAACAAATATATGATGTTTGTGCAAATAAATCTGTTTAATCACGATTAATATGTTAATCTTGTTTAATGTGGTTCCTACAAATTGATGGTTAAGCGTTAATCATCACAGTGGTTACTATTTAGGATTGATAAATCACACGTTAATTGTTAATGTGTTGATTATGAGGTGATGACCGTTGATCATGATCGGCACAAGAACAATGGTTGTTCTAAGGCAAAAAAAACCTCCAGGATTGAAAATCCCAAACACACGATTCTGTTGATAAAAGTTATTAAATCGTAAGGTTTTCCACAGTAACGATGAGAGCGATTTTAAAAAAAAATCTCAGCCGCTGACTGGTCAACGGTACCCCCGCTGGCCACACCGGGGTAGCCGGACCCCCGCAAGGGGCTCCGCCCCTTAACCCCTTCGTAGGTAACAAAGTTCGTAGGTTCTCATCGGTAATTTTAATAAACAAGATAAAACATGTGTATGTTATAATTGATATGCACAGTGTTTTTACAATGCATGGTTATAGCCCTAAAGCCCATTTAGTTTTATTTACAAAAAGTTGTAAC
Source organism: Hibiscus mutabilis (assembly GCA_019671005.1). Classification (NCBI taxonomy): domain Eukaryota; kingdom Viridiplantae; phylum Streptophyta; class Magnoliopsida; order Malvales; family Malvaceae; genus Hibiscus; species Hibiscus mutabilis. Next base: position 14,739,921 of record CM033733.1, read on the forward strand.
TTTAAATACGGCCTGCGTGTCGTGCCTCTCTATATTTCTACTATAAATTCTCTTCTCATCTTACTCCCTCGTATGTAAAATGATTTTCTCAAATTGTAATTTACGAAGATGCGAAAGGATTAGAAGGATGGGCCACCTAAAGCTTGTGAAGCGATTATTACCTTAGGACTCCTTTTGGTTCTCCCATTGGCTTGGGATGGGCCATCATAGTTTAAAGAGCCATATCCATTGCATTTATTAACTGCTTTATTTTTTCATGTATGTGATGCTATGGATGGTATGTTAACATGCTAATTAATTTATAAGATCAAGTAAAAGATTAAATGGTGAGATTACTATTAAAACCCCTTAACAAAATCTAAGTTAATATAACCTCCCAATATTTACTCTCGTTAAAGCCTCATCGATATTATGTGGATTTCGCCAAAGCAAAGGCACATGGATCTATCCCGGTTAAACTCGAAGAATAAATAAGTGATATTCTTCGGTTGAATTATTGGTTGATAACTTAGCTAGGTTACTCTAATAGGATTAGAAACCTAGAGGTTAGTTATTTGGTTAATCATGAGATGATCACCAAACTAAGGAATTACATGAGATGTAATTAGCAAGAAGTTGCTTACCTAAATAACCATTCTCGTAAGAGTTAAAGCCAAAGCTGACTTAGGAGAAGGTGAAATATGGATCCGCACTCACTAGAAAAACTTTAAAATGTTTTTCTGAAATTAAAATATGAGGGTTTTTAATTTTGAATAAAATAGTGGGAGCCTCTTTAATAAAGACCTATTAAAGATTTTAAACTTGGTAAGGATTTACTCACATATATATTTCTATCGATGTAGATTAAATGACAACAAACGCTTTATCATTGCGATCGGTCCTTGAGAAGGACAAATTAAATGGCTTGAACTTCCTTGACTGGTATCGTAATTTGAGAATTGTTCTCAAACAATAGCGGAAATTGCAAGTCATCAAATAACCCGTTCCTAATGAACCGGCAGCTACTGCCTCTAGAGCTGACAAAGACAAGTATAAGAAATACATGGATGATATGGTAGACATAGGATGTCTAATGCTTGCTCCATGACCCGTGAGCTTCAGAAGCAACATGAGGACATGGTAGCATATGATATGATTCAAAACCTCAAGGAATTGTATGAGGGGCAAGCACGCCAAGAGAGGTATGAGACCTCAAAAGCTTTTTTTCAATGCAAAATGGCTGAAGGATCCTCCGTAGGAACCCATGTCATCAAGATGATGGGCTATATCCAAACACTGGAGAAATTGGGATTCCCTCTCAAAGATGAGTTAGCTACTGATGTTATTTTGCAATCGTTGCCAAATAGCTTTAGTCAATTTGTCCTTAATTTCAACATGAATAAGGTTAACAAGAGTTTGCCACAGTTACTCGGCATGTTACGAACTGCTGAAGGTAACATGAAAATGGTTGGACCTAAGCTCATTCTGATGGTCCGCAAGGAAAAGGGAGAGGGCAAGAACAAAGGAGTGGCAAAGCCTAAAGGCAATGGCAAGGCCAAGCCCAAAGGAAATGATGCATTGAAACCCAAATGAGGAGTAAGCAAGGAAAGGAAATGTTTCCACTGCAACAAAACCGGACACTAGAAAATGAACTGCCTTGTTTATCTTGAAGAGGTCAAGAAGGCAAAAGAAAATGGAACGTCCATTTCAGGTATTTATGATATTGATATTAACTTATCAGCATCTACTTCTTGGGTATTAGATACCGGTTGTGGTTCTCACATTTGTACTTCTATACAAGGACTACAAAAGAGAAGGAATCTAGTTAAAGGAGATGTGGACCTACGAGTTGGAAATGGAGCAAGAGTTGTTGCATTAGCTATAGGGACATATGTTTTATCTTTACCTAGTGGACTTGATTTATGTTTAGAGGATTGTTATTTTGTGCCAGTTTGACTAAGAACATTATTTCTATTTCTTGTTTGGACAAGATAGGTTTTGAGATAATTATTAAGAATAATTATTGTTCATTTTATCTCAGTAATGTTTTTTTATGGATCGGCACAACTGGTTAATGGCCTTTACATTTTAGATCAAGATAATTCCATTTATAACATAAATAATAAAAGATAAAAAATGACTCAACTCAAACCTATCTTTGGCACTGTCGTTTAGGCCATATAAGTGTGAAACGTATATCAAAGCTCCATAAAGATGGAATTTTAGATTCATTTGTTTTCGAACAATTTGATGTATGCGAATCTTGCTTATTGGGAAAAATGACTAAGGCTCCCTTTAATAGTAAATGTGAGCGAGCAAGTGATTTATTGGGGTTAATACATAGTGATGTATGTGGGCCAATGAATACACAAGCCAGAGGGGATTTCCAATACGTCATTACTTTCACTGATGATTTCAATCGATATGGGTATTTTACCTAATGCACCATAAATCTGGAGCCCTTGAAAAGTTCAAAGAGTTCAAGAATAAAGTACAAAAACAATTAGGCAAAACTATTAAAGTACTTCGATCAGATCGAGGTGGAGAATATTTGAGCTTAGAGTTTGATGAACTCCTAAAACAATGTGGGATTGTCTCACAACTTACACCACCTGATACATCACAGTGGAATGGAGTTTTAGAAAGGAGGAATTGAACTTTGTTAGACATGGTTCGATCGATGATGAGTCTTAGCAATCTTCTGACTTCTTTTTGGGGACATGCACTTGAGATAGCTGCTTTCACACTAAGCCCTGTTCCATCTAAATCGGTTCAAAAGACGCCATATGAGATATGGACTGGGAAACGTCTTAGTATGTCTTTTATGAAGATTTGGGGCTGCAAAGCTTATGTCAAACATCAGATGTCTACAGAGCTCGAACCCAAATCTCAAAAATACATCTTTGTAGGATATCCTAAAGAAAATAAAGGGTATTATTTCTTCAATCCTATCGAGAATAAAGTGTTTGTTACTCGAACGGGAGTTTTTCTCGAAAGAGAATTTCTCTCCAAGAAAAGGAATGTTATAAATGTAAAACTTGGAGAAGTTTGAGAATAAGAGATCAATGAACTAGAGATTGAACAAAATCAAGTTCCATAAGTTGTTGAGTAACAATCAACCAATTTAGAAACACAACCACTGCGAAGATCTTTAAGAGAACGCCACTTACCTGAGAGATATGGATTTCTCATTACCACTCATGGTGATGTTCTTCTTATGGATTCAGATGAGCCTAGGACTTATCAAGAAGCAGTGTCGAACCCAGACTCTAAGAAATGGCTTGAAGCCATGAGGTCTGAGATGGATTCCATGTCAGAAAACCAAGTATGGACTTTGGTTGAACCACCTGAAGGGGATAAACCTATTGGGTGCAAATAGGTTTTTAAGAAGAAAACCGACATGGATGGCAATCTACAAACATACAAAGGGAAATTGGTCGCTAAAGGGTTTCAACAAATTCATGGTATAGACTATGATGAAACTTTTCTCCTGTTGCTATGTTTAAATCCATCCGGATCTTGCTTGCGATAGCTACATTCTATGATTATGAAATCTGGCAAATGGATGTCAAAACTTCTTTCCTTAATGGGAAACTTGAAGAGGATCTGTATATGACACAACCATAAGGTTTTGTCGATCCAAAAGATGCTGGAAAGATTTGCAAGCTACAAAGATCCATTTATGGATTAAAGCAAGCTTCTCGAAGCTGGAATCTTCATTTTAACGATGCTATCAAAGAGTTTGATTTTATCAAAAAACGAAGATGAGCCTTGTGTTTATAAAAAGGCTAGTGGGAGCATTGTTTCATTCCTAATATTGTATGTAGATGACATACTAATCATAGGAAATGACATACCTACCTTACAGTCTGTAAAAACTTGGTTAGGAAGTTGTTTTTCTATGAAAGATTTGGGGGAGGCGGTATATACCTTAGGAGTTAAAATCTATAGAGATAGATCAAGACGACTCCTAGGTTTGAGCCAGAGTACATATTTAGACAAAGTGCTAAAAAGGTTCAGCATAGATGAATCCAAGAAAGGATTTCTACCTATGAGACATGGCGTATCACTCTCGAAGGAAATGTGTCATTTAACCTTACAAGAGAGAGAACGGATGAATAAGACTCCATATGCTTTGGCGATTGGTTCTATCATGTATGTCATTATATGTACTCGTCCAGATGTATCATATGCTTTAAGCATGACGATTCGGTATCAAGTAAATCCTTGTGAAAGTCATTGGGTTGCATTTAAAAACATCCTTAAGTACTTAAGAACTAAGGATACATTCCTTATATATCGAGGTGAGGAAGAGCTCAGAGTAAAAGGTTATACTGATGCTAGCTTCCAAACTGATAAGGATGATTCACGATCGCAATCAGGTTTTGTGTTTTGCCTTAATAGAGTTGCTGTGAGCTGGAAAAGTTCAAAGCAAGATACAGTAGCTGATTCTACAATAGAGGCTGAATACATTGCAGCCAGTGAAGCAACAAAAGAATCTGTTTGGATCAAGAAGTTCATTTTTGAACTAGGGGTTGTTCCCAGCATATCAGATGTCGTGGAACTCCGTTGTGACAACAATGGAGCCATTGCACAAGCAAAGGAACCCAGATCTCACCAAAGATCCAAATATATTCTTAGGCGCTTTCATCTCATTTGAGATATCATTGATCGAGGAGATGTGGAAATATGCAGAGTACACACGGATGATAATATTACCGATCCACTGACCAAGCCTCTAACAGAGCAGAAGCATGATTGTCACACTGAGTCACTCGGTATTACATATATGAGTGATTGGTCTTAGTTCTAGTGGGAGATTGTTAGAGTATGCCCAAAGACCAATCATGAGATGATTGTAACCACATACATACTTTACCAGTTCTATTAAGGCATTGCCAATTATTATTTTCAGTTAAATTTCGGTGTTCTTATATATAAGCTGCATGATAATAAAGTCCATAGAATAATATGATTATTCTTAAAAGGTCCATAGCCAAGTATTATCGTAGGCTTGGACAACGATAATACATTAAAGGCTATTGTGTAGTTGATTGATGGCAAAGTGTTGTCATTGCCATAAAGATGTCAAAATCAATACATGAGTATGTTTTAGAGAACAACATACTGGAATGACCCGCTATGAGCATGTTTCTTGGATTATTATGTGACAGTCACAAACATGTTCATAGTGATGACTAATTGTATGATCCTCAGACTTGAGATCATTATTATATCGACATCTATAGTCTCGTGTTTTGATACAGTTAAAAGTGTGTCGTAACTGGTTGCATCATAAAGACTAATATTGGACATGCCACAATATATGTAGTGAGATTTAGGTGATCAACATAGGATTTGTCCCTCCTACATAATAGGAGTAATATCACAGGCCACTTGATCGAGTGAGACTAGAAACACATGGCCATGCTCGAATAAGCTGATATGAGATATCATAAATTATTCGTTTGTTATAGTCTACTCAAGATATCAAGAAATATTAGATGGACTATACAAGTGTGACTATTCCATGACTTGTGTCCAATCTAGATATAAAGGACAAAAGGATGTAATGCAAGAAAGAGAGTTAATCACATAGAGGTTATGTCGAATCATGACTTCTTATAACTTAGGTGACAATGATACATTGCTAGACGCCACTCATTGTTTGTAATATTAGAATTGTTCTAATATTTACTACTAATGTTACAAGAACCTACAGGGTCACACTCTATGGTTTGATCAAGCAAATGTTAAACGAATAATACACGTACAAAGTTGTTGTACATAAATGAAGATATAATTAAAATTTATATACATTTTGATATATATAGATTTTGATTATTCAAATTTAAAGTTTATATATATTTGATATATATAGATTTTAAATTATTTCGAATTTAAAGGATAAGCATTAAAGGAGAGTAATTGAATGTAATTATAACTCTTTAATGCATGAAATTCAGAAATAGTCAACAACTCTAATTCAAGTTGAATTAGAGTCATTTGCATTATAAAAGGAACATAAGGGTCTAGCAGCCACTTATGTTTTTTGTGAAACTCTCTAAACAGTTTAGAGAAGAAAACTATTTGCTTGCAACCCGGTGAACTGAGTAGAGGTCGGGATGTTTTTGTTGCGACTAAGGATTTGAAACGCGTGATCGTGATTGCATCTACGTTCTCTTCTACCTCTTTATAGACGAACTAAGGTAGCTTTTATGCATCCTTCTTCCCGATTTCGATTAATCGTACATGGATCACTGGTGAGATCGTCGGAATAATTTTTCCGTTGCGCCATGGGGTGTACTGCGGTCCCTACAACTAGTATGATGTTAAAATCATGATATTGAGTTGGGATTTAAGTTTTACATGTTTTTATTTTTATGAAGATGATTATGGTTTATGGATTCAAGTTTAATTTAGGGTTTGTGATGTTGAAATAATGATCTAGTAAGCTTGAATTGTTGTTTGGAAGCAAAACCCTAAGTTAAATTGTGTAGGGACCATTTTGGCAAATTGAAAAGTTGATGGACCAAATCTAATGTTTTAGAATTTGGAGTGTATTTATGTTATTAATGATGTTAGAGACAAGAAAATGAAGTTAGAATGCTAAATTGATGTTGAATTGAATTAGTGACCATTTTGATAAATTGTCAAAGTTAAGTGACGAAATCGAAATTGAAGTTTTTGTATGGGGGCTAAATCTGATTTTTAGTTGTAATGATGGAATTAAGGTAGTAATGTTTATTTGAGGACTAATTTGCAAAGTTAAGAAGCTTGAATCCTTATCTTTGCATTTTAGTGACTATTTCGGTTAAGAAGGAAAATTAGAGGGAATTATTTTTTGAATAATTATTTGATGAGGAAAATGATACATTAGTGGTTTGAATCAAGTAAGGGGACCAAATTGACAAGTAGCAAAGTAAGGAGAAATTAGTATAAAATTTGAAGTTATTTATGGAAGTTGTGTAGGAAAACTATATTTGGAAATAAGTTTGAAAATTAACCATAAATTCTACAAAAATGGTTAGAAGGTGAATTTTATACTGATGTAAAGATTTGTTCGTCTAGTTTCGTTTCCAACAAACAGAAACTGATTTTGAGTTCCGATTAAAAAGATATGAATTTTTAAGTGGTAAAGGTCAGAAAATAGTATAGCAGTCTGTTCCGAAATTCAATACTGGAAATTGACTTTGAAAATTCACCATAAATCGTACAAGTTGAATTTGGGCTATTAATTTATATGATTTAAAATCTTATTGAATCTAGTTTCTTTCAGAACAAACATAATAGAATTCCGAGTTGTAGATTATTTTATAGAAATATTTCTTTGGAGGTACTGCAAACTGCCAGAAAATGAGAATTGATACACTTTGTATCTAAGGTTGATTAGTAAGCTTGAAAAGGGTTAATGGAAGTTCAAATTGGTCACTAAGGACCATAATGAGTTTTTGAACAATACAAGGAAGAAATGAAAACGTTTGCAAATTTTTATATTAGAATGATTATATTGGACAATATTTCTAAGATATTGTTAGATTGGGATCTAACAAATATTTCATTTATTTGATTAATGAAGTTCAAGTTTGAATCAAGAGATGCTCGAGGTGTAATGAAGGAAAAGATTAAAGAGGACTTAGTGAGGCATACAAATAAATGGCCCAGGTGAGTGCAATTGCATGCATATCATAATATATTGATATTTATGTCATTTGAATATATGATTGATATAATATGAATGTGTCAAGATTTGAGAAATAAAATGCATTGATCATTTGATTACTTACATTGATGAAATTGAAATGTTATTTCGGTTATGAACTGCCCAATGTTGATATATATATTGATATATGTTGCCATTGATGAAATAGATTGATTATATAAAGCCCAATGTATGATATAGAGATTCGAAGGTATATTTGGATATCCATAGAGTCATAAACAGCTGTATAAATATTCTAAGCACTTCAGGTAAAGTGCAAATTTATTCTAAGCACTTCAAGTAAAGTGCAAATTTCATTAATGGTATACTCCGGTAAGTATACCGAAGTACTTCGGTGCTAATCACTCACGGTAGAGTGCAATAATACACTATACTCAAGTAAGTATAGGGGGTGACTCGTGTACATAGAATCTCTTAATTCGATACCTTGGGCTAAGTAAATTGAAATGAATCAAAGAAACAAAATGATAAACTTGAAAGCTTGCAGATATAAATGAAAAGGTATTGGTAAGCATTAAATGCTTACGGATGGAAATGGCAATGGTAATTGGTAAGCTCTAATTTATCACTTCGATATTCATACATGTCGTTACATATTTATTTATGTTAACGAGCATGACATGGTACAATGATCATATGCATCATTATTTATTTACATTGATATTTATGTCAAATTGTATTTGTCTATGAATTATTGCCTCACTAAGTAATTACTTAGCGTGTGATTGTTTCACACGTAGGAAAGAAGAAAGGGATAGAGTAAAGAGCATAAACGGACATCATCAATCAATAACAGGTACATCAGTATCAGTGAGATATATTTTGATACTATTTGATATTTACTAGTTGGCATGTATATTAAAATGGTATGCCTGCTCTGATAAAATTTATAATTTATTTGGAATCTAGATGAATTTTAAATCAGGCAGCTTTTAGGCAGTTTCACTAATTATATAAAGTCGAATTAAATTGATAAGTTATTGCCTGAAATTAAACCTGATTTGAAGACGAAAATAAAATTTTTAAACTTTACGCGATTAATTAGATTTGTAAATAAAGACTAAATTGTAATATTTTTAAGAAACAAATTTTTAGTGAATTATAAATATAGATGGTTTTACAAATGTTTTGTGACATCTTTGTCTCGTATTCAATGATGGATACGAGAAAAGGGGTGTTACAGTCTAGTTGGAATCCAACCAGCTATAATAAAATATTAAAAAAATAGTATTTTGTGACTTTTCCATGGCTTTTGGGTCAGGCTCTAAAATTTTAGTTCGATTCAAATTCCCGATATTCCTAAAATACTTCTACTATGATTTTACCTTTTCTGAACTATCTAATTTATTCCAAAAATTCTATATTTCCGTGTTCGGGAAATAAACATTGTCATCTCATAAAAACTTCATTTCTTAAGGACTTAGACTGAAATTTTTTAATTCAGTCTATTATCCCGATAATTATCGAAAATCTTCATAGTATAATATTTATCTTAGAAATCCTTTATCGATAAATATCGATCAGAAACACTTTTATGGGACCTTCCCGAAGGTCACACATCCTTGTATTTCTGTGGCTTGAGCACGCTTAACAATTTTATTCCATCCAAATTCGGTACCTTTTTCTGCATCTTAATTCTTCAAACCGATATCAAGGTACCTATTTTGATCCGATTCACTCTTATACTGAATAAAATTACTTGTTGGGAAAATTTACACTTTAGTCCCTAAACTTTTCCAAAGTTTATACTTTAACCCCCTAAACTTTCAAAATTTACAATTTAGTCACTAGCCAAAATTTGGGATATTACATCCAACACCTCAAATTAACCTTCAATTTTGTTATTCCAATATCAAATTCCTTCATTCATCCTCACTTAATCATCATCACCAATATCATATTGATATTTGAACATCAAATCCTTAGATTTCCTAAAGTGGTCGAAATGGTCACTAAAGGATACAAGCTTCCAACTCTTAAATTTAAGCATGCTATTCATCAATTCAATCCAAGTACATATCATTTCCAATCATAACAGATCAACCCCCAACTTTACTTAATTTTTGTTTTGGTCACTTAATGAAATTCAACATAATTCTTCAATCCAGTCACTAAATCAGCATGTACAAGCATTTATCTTTCATAAACATCCTTAATTTCACAATTGAATCCCTAAAACCTAACCCTAGGTTGGTGACCGATTTGGGGTCTTGAGGTTAGAGTAGGATTCAAGCTTAATTCAAGCTAATTTACAACTTAATGGCATGTAATTCATCAAAATCAAACTTAATCCTAACTTAATTCTTCAAACCCTATTTTCTCTCTCTTCAAGAACATAAACACTTATTCATAACTATATGTAAAATTACTATCAAAATATAGAGAATTGAACATAGATCAATTTTTCTTAAATAACATACCTTGAATCTTACTTTAAACCTTCCAAAAATGCCTTGAAAAAATTTTGTTTTCCTTTTCTTCTTTGTCTTGGAAGCTCACGGTTGCCCAGGGAAAGATGAACAAATTTTTCCTTCATTTTTGACTTTTAATTTTGCTTTATGACTAAACTTGCCACTTGTTTCAAATATGGATTTTTCTATTTATTCTATTAAATCTAACTTTTTAATCCAATGGCCATAATTCATCTTATCATGATTCAAGGGCTAGGATTTAATCTTGACTTGAAAAATTACTAAAATGCCCATGTCACTTCCAAAATATTTCAAAATTGCCGTTGAAGGGAAATGACCAATTTGCCCTCAACTATTCACAAATTCATCTTGTTTGCTATTCTGTAAAAATTCTAACTAAATCTTGTTAGAATCCAACCAACTATAATAAAATATTCATAAAATATTATTTTATGAAATTTTCCATGGCTTTTGGATCAGTCTCTAAAATTTTCCATTCGATCCGATTATCTGAATATTTTTTCGAACTTTATTGCCTCTTTACGAAAAAATCCGAATAACATAGAAACGTCATTCTTGGGGTTAAACTATTCATTTGTGGGGTTAAAATACATAAATTTTGAAAATTACACTTTGGTCCCTAAACTTTTCCAAAGTTTATACTTTAGCCACAAAACTTTCAAAATTTACATTTTGGTCACTAGCAAAAAATTGGGATATTACTGTCTAAACCACTTATCAAGCTCCTAGGCCCAAAACCGAGGCGTTACAACTCTCCTCCTTAAGAAATTTTGTCCTCAAAATTTACTTGATGTAAACAGATCAGAAATTGAGCAACCATGTCTGACTTACTCTCCCACGTGGCCTCCTCAACACCGGGATGTTACCACAACACCTTAACAAGCTCTATCGTCTTGCCAAGAAGAACTTTACTACTGGAGTTAAGGATCTCCAATGGTTCCTCATCATAAGACAAGTATGGTCACAACTCAACCTCCTCAACCGGCATAACAGGCGACGGATCCGAACGGTACCTCCGTAACATGGACAGATAACACACATCATGAATCTTCTCAAACTCAAGAGACAACCTCAACCAATAAGCCATAGGACCAACACGTTCCAATACCTCATGCAGCCCAATAAACCTTGGACTCAACTTCCCTTTGCGTCCAAAACGTAACACCTTCTTCCAAGGTGAGACTTTCAAGAAAACCTTTTCACCAACAGCATACTCAATCTCTCTACGCCTCAAATCCGCATGGGATTTATGCCTATCCTATGCCTCTTTCAATTGATCGCAAATAAGTTTTACTTTCTCATACGTGTCTTTCAATATATCAGGCATGGAAACATACTTTTCCCGAGCCTCGGTCCAACACAAAGGGGTACGACACCTCCTACCATACAAGGCCTCGTACGGTGCCATCTTTATACTTGCCTGGTGTAGCGATATCCTTTTTTACGGAGTGGTTCGCTAAAAAAAGGGTTTTAATGGTGTTTGGGGGTCTTTCGTGTATTTTAAAATGTCATCTGTGGGGTTTTAGAAAAACCATATTTATTTTAAAGATGGAGACGCCACCGGCCACTAAGGTAGGCCGGACACCATAAAACCAGAGATTTTAAAAATGTTGGGTTCGGGAGTCGGTTACGAATGGGGAAGGATTAGCACCCCCACACTGCCCAAAATTGGTACTTTAATAATTACCACTTTATTAATATTGAACTTTCTGAATTAAAGTAAAGATTAAATTAAAATTTTGTTATAAGTGCGAGTAAATTTTAAGGGCCCCGTTATTCAAGAATAAACCGATAGACCACCATCATTGCGCTTGATATTGGCCACGTTTATGCTCGAATAAAAGGGCACCGCATTGACAATTAATATTCTATCGTGCAATCTTAACAAGTATATCACATCGAATACAAATAGAACTTAACACGGCATTATACTAATGAGACGTATTAAAAATAAACACAATGACATAAAAAACATAAACACAAAAATATTAAACTAAAAAAGACCTAAACATAATAAATCTATATAAACATGATGACAAAATATATATTCACATTTACATGGTGTTAAAAACATAAAACATGAATATCATAATATTAAACGAAAATAATAAAATGCATGAACAAGAATAACATAACATATCATGATAAAAAGTGAGTAAAGACAAAAACACAAGAAAAAACACGCTTCAAAAATAACGAACTAACCATAGCATACTTACACATATAAAAAATTATCATAAAAAACAAACATAGGACATACACATAAACATAAACATATCTTATAAACGAACACATGACCTAAAAATACGAAAAGAACATGAGGGACCTACATAACATACATATATATACCAAGATATTAACATATAATTAAAATGACCACACTACCAAATAATCTAAGATGCAAAATGAACGTAAAATACATGCTACAAAATACTAAATCATACTATGTGCAAATAAACTAAAACATAATCACAAAAGAGTGTGGATAAAAACATTAATGAACATAATATATGAAAAAAATATACTTAAACATGATATTTTAACAATAATAAAGAAACTACAAAAGGACTAAAATGAGAAAAACAGAAACAAACGGCAGAAATAAAACAAAAGCCAATTTAAGGACTTAATTGCAAAACAGAGAAAACCTAGGAGGACTGGACACATAATAAGACCAAGGGGCAAGCTCAAAATGCAAATATCAAAAACGCAAAAGGACTAAGGGCGTGATTTTGCCATTTTAAAAAATAATTAATTAAATCTAGGATGAGATTGCAAATATTTTTAAACAACAGAGGATTGAACGTGCTATTTACCCATGCGGCAAGCTCAACATGAAAATACTAAAAGGACGGAGGTCCTTATGTGGTAATTGTACCATTTTTAAAACAAGAACGCTTATAAAATGACCCAACCGGTTATCCTCTCCCCTCTTTACCATTTTTAAAATTCAACTTAAAAAAACCTTTCCTTTTTACTTTACCCTCTTAAACCGAAACCCTCAAAGCATCCAAAACCTCCAGCCACTGCTTATTTCGCCGCCGGCCGCCGCTAGTTGGCGCCAGCAAGACCTAAAAACTACCAAAACAACTAGCTTTTCAACCAAAACTCCCATTTAACCTTAGATTTTAGTGAAAGAAAAACCATCTTTTCCTAGATCTAGAAAATACCGAACCTAAAAACGTTTTAAGAAACTCCTTTAGAAAGAAAAAAACAAAATGACTTACCCTTCTTTAAACACCATCACCCTACTCTGATTCACCCATGCAAGGGCTTCTCACCGGAGAAGGAAACGGACGGTGAAGGTAAACTCTCACCCTTTTTTATTTATTATTTTTTTGTATGAAAAATATGCATGCACAAGAAAAAATAAGAATGATAGATGATTACCACTGGGAACTCTTTTTGAATTGATTCGAATCTGGTAACCTTTGTTTTTTGTTTTTGAGTTTGATACATATATTCTGATCTCTCTCTTTTGTTTTGGTGGAAATAATACATAAAATACATATTTTTTGGTTTGGTACTGAAGAATCTCTGTTTTCTTGATTTTGGCACGTCTACCATGCTTTGGCGGTTGGTACGGCGTCATGGTGGAGGTAATCGTCTGGCCAGATGCGTTATTGGCCATTGGATCAGATCTAACCCAATGTCTAAGATTGCACTAGAAACAGACGCCCCTAATTTGATCTGGTAAAAATGAGGCTACACAAGATGTTAACACGTGGTGCACGACAGTTGAGGAGTCTTACGTGTAGGTGTCACGCGCGCGTGGAAGACTGAGAGTCCCGAGCGTGTATCTCACACGGGCAGCTGGTGGGACGCCTTGCTTTGATCGTGGTCGTTGGATCTGGATTTGATCCAACGGCTCTTGATTGGTTGCGCACAAAAAGAAGCTGATAATTGGGGTTGAGTTAGATTTGGGTTATGCCGAAATGGGCCTTGTAATCTATTTTTTTGGGTTTTGTAATTATGGACTGTGGACTGTTAACTATTTTTGGGTTTAAATATATTTGGGTTTTTATTTTATTTAGGTTATTTTTAATACAGCCCAATAATAATAATAATAAAGATAATAATACATACATATGTGCACACATATACGTATAATATACAGACGCACATGCAAGCATTAATATATGTAACACATCCTTAATTAATATAGTATACAATCATACATGCATATATAATCATACACATAATTAACATAAATATCCACACATTACACATACAAACAATGCACACATAAAAATGTAAATACACATACAATAGCTCTTATTAATAAGCACATAATACATAATATATTTATGCTCTATGCTTGCCTTCACATATCACACATATATATTACGTATATATTAAACATATACACACAAATATATATATATATATGTTAACATACAACAAAAATATCAATTAATTATTACAATAATATATTACAATATTTCCAAAAATAGATAAAAATGAGTGATTACAGTTGCCCCTCATTGCTTGTTCTTGTGGAGCGAGAACAAAGCAAAGATCATAAGCACTCATTTTTATCCGACTTCCCTGTCTGTAGCCTTAGAATCACGTGTTCTTCTAGAACTCTCCACTTTTCCTTAGCTGAGTCTTCAGGCTCGTAAGTTCTTCCTATATAGAACTTCTTCACCTTCTGATCTCGGAGCTACAAGTTCTTCCTAAATAAAACCTTTCACTTTCTGAAGTCTTGAGTTATGAGTCCCTCCTACATAAAATTTTCCATTCTGAGACGGCAAAGCTTGGAGTCCTTCCTATATAGAACTCTTCGCCTTCAACACGGCGAGTTTTTCTTATATAAAACCTTCTGCGTCACGGATGGATTCTTCCGACTGAGAGTTCTTCCTACATAGAACTGCTAGTCTTCAAACGCTGGAGCTGGTAGTCCTTCCTATATAGAACTTTTAGCTTCTAAAATCTCAGAGTTACGGGTTCTTCCTATATAGAACCTTTCACTGCAAGAGCTCGAAAATATAGGCCCTTCCTATATAGAACCTTTATCTTCGAATTAGGGATTCACGCCAAACTGGCTACCATTCTGTCCGGACTCACGCTACTAAGGCTGCCATAATCTTTTTTCAAATTTGGGGATTCACGTTGAAAATGGCCACCGATCTTTCTGGACTCACGATACTAAGGCTTCCGAAATCTTTCTTCAAATTTGAGGATTCACGCTAAAAATAGCTACCAAAATCTGGCCTCGCGCTACTAAGGCTGCCAATTTTTCTTCAAATTTGGGGATTCACACCAAAAATGGCTACCGATCTTTCTAGTCTCACACTACTACGGTTGCCAAAATCTTTCTATGAATCTGCCTCTTCAATGCTAAGTGGCGGATCGAAAGGCATTGGCAATCTATAAGTACTTGTTTAAAATAGACAAAATGTTATGATGCATGCTCCTAATCTTAGGGATGCCTAACTATACATGATGAATGAGCGTCAATATTCTGATGTGCTTGCTTTCGTAATCAGTCAATCTCTACTTTCTGCTTGCTTTCTCTTCCTGTTCTTCTTCTGGTGGCGGTACCCCATCTCACGGTTGGGTTCAACCATTTTAGCCCTTCTTTTCTAAGATTCCAGCTCTAAGTTCTAAAGTGCCCTTTCAGGTTTTTGCTTTAGAGCCCTATTTTAGGCGCCCTTATGGGTTTTCACTTGGGAGATCTCTATTGTTATCTTGAATATTTTTTAGACAAGTATGAATGGTGCATGACATTGGTTATCTTATTCTAATGCTCGAAGTCTTCCCCTCTTCGTGTCTCGACATACATTATGTAGAAAGCTTGAGATCAAAGTCAATGCTATTTTCTAATCACCTGCATTCTTAGGGTTAGATCATAATAATGCTCAGAAATCTTTTATTTATCATAAGTCTATGTTAACATGTTTGCATGATGCTTATGAAAACAATGAGAAGAAAAGAAAGGGAAGGCACAAATATATGATTTTATTGACATTAAGGACTTGGAACAGTTTTGGAAAAGTCATGGCAAACATGAGGAAAAGGGAAAGCAAAACGTTAAATGCAAAACCCCAAATATCCACTGTATGAATGATGTGTGATCCTGTCCACCAAAATAGAATCTTTGCCCGAAACCCCTTCTTCTGGTGCCCGTGAGGGTAATTCTACTTGCTTGAGGCCCAATCTCAAAATTTATCTGAGCCGCCCTTAACGGGTTTTCAACTCAGATCCTACATTTGCTTCAAGGCGCCTTTTTTTGGGTTTTTGCCTCGAGCCTCTCCTTTTTTCATATAAGGCGCCCTTTGTGGGTTTTTACATTAGGTTTTCATTTTTTCATTTCATTTTTTTTCATTTTTTATTTTATTTTTTAAAATATAATACTTCTTAACTGAATCGAAATTCTTGAGATTTTTCAATTCTTCTCTATCCATTTCAGTTAAAATCAACGCTCATCCCAAAAAGGCCTTCTTGATGACATATGGCCCTTCCCAATTAGGCATCCACTTCCCTCAAAAATATTTCTAAACTAGGAGGATCTTCTTAAGCACCAAATCTCCCTCTCGGAATTCTCTCGAGTGCACTTTCTTATCATATGCTCGCATCATTCGTTTTTGGTACATTTGGCCATGGCAGATGGCTTTCAGCCTCTTTTCTTCGATGAGATTTAACTAGTCAAGCTTGGTCTGCACCTACTCTAATTCATCCAGTTTTACTTCATTCAGAACTCGGAGTGACAGAATCTCAACCTCAATGGGTAGTACCGCTTTCGTGTTGTACACTAGAGAATAAGTCGTTACCTCTGTAGATGTGCGAACCGTTGTCTGGTAGGCGAACAAAGCAAACGACAACTTTTCATGCCAATATTTGTATGTTTCTGTTGTCTTTGCAATGATTTTCTTTATTTTCTTGTTTGCCACTTCTACTGCCCTATTCATCTTAGGACGGTAGGTCGTAGAGTTATGGTGTGTTATTTTGAACTGGTTGCACACCTCAGTCATCAATTTGTTATTCAGGTTGGAAGCATTGTAGGTGATAATCCTTTCCAGCACCCCATATCGGTAAATGATCTCCTTCTTCAAGAACTTAGACACCGTTATCCTTGTGATGTTGGCATAAGATGCCGCCTCCACCCATTTAGTGAAGTAATCAATGGAAACCAAAATAAAATGGTGCATGTTAGAAGCCTTCGGGTGAATCTGTCCAATGACATCCATGCCCCATGCGAGGAAAGTCCAAGGAGAGTTCATGGTGTGTAAAGTTAAAGAAGAAGCATGGATCTTTTCGGCATATATTTGGCACTTATGGTATTTTTTGGCATAATTGAGCAGTCTCCCTCTATAGTCGACCAGAAATAGCCATATCTCACAATTTTTTGGGCTATTGACAGACTATTGGTGTATGTTCCACACAAACCGTCATGCACTTCTGCCAGAATTTCTTTCACCTCCCAGGCATCTACGTACCTCAACAACACTTGATCATGGCCCGTTTTGTACAGGATCTCCCCATCCAAAACATAACTTGTTGCCATCCTTCTGAGTGTTTTTCGGTCATTTTCATTTGCTCCTACGGGATATGTTTGAAACTTGATATATTGCAATATATCGTAATACCAAGGGTTGCCATCTATTTCTTCTTGCACATTATAACAATGAGCTGGCCTTTCAAAAGTTTGCATCTCAATTGGCTTCATTTCTACTTTCGTATTTGCTTTGAACATGGAGGCCATGGTTGCCAAGGCGTCTGCCATCTGGTTGTCTTCTCTAGGAAAGTAGGTGAAACTGACCCCTTCGAATTCTTTAATGAGCTCTTGGATCAACTCATAGTATTTGACTAGCTTCAGATCCCTAGTTTCCCATTCTCCTCGTAACTAATAGATCCCTAAGGACAAATCTCTGAATAATCAGAGTTTTTTTTATCTTTCTTTCAATGAATGCATTCAGTCCCATGACATAGGCTTCGTATTCAGCTATGTTGTTTGTGCAAAAGAATTCTAGTCTGCTGGTGAAGGGATAGTAGATATCTTCTGAAGAAATTAGTACGGCTCCTATTCAATGGACAAGGGCATTGGAGGCTCCATCAAAGTAAAGCTTCCACGAGCCGTCATCTGAAGCAATGTCTTCTCCAGTTGTAATGCACATCAAGTCCTCATCTGAGAAATTGAAGTTCAACGATTCACAATCATCTGAAGCACGACTAGCTAAGAAACCCGCTATAGCACTTCCTTTCATAGCTTTTTGCTCACGTATACAATGTCAAACTCAGACAACAGCATCTGCCAGCGGGCTATCCTCCCCGTTAGTGTCGGCGCTTCCATTAGAAATCTCAAGGGGTCCAATTTGGATATAAACCGAGTGGTATGGTATAACATGTATTGTCTAAGCCTTTTGTTAGTCTAAACCAAAGCACAACATAGATTCTGAATTGGCGGGTATCGTGTTTCGCAATCGGTGAACTTCGTACTTAGGTAGTAGATGGCTCTTTCCTTCTTCCCAGACTAATCATGTTGCCCTAACACGCAACCCATCAAGTTTTCAAAAACTGTCAAGTAAAGGATCAAAGGCCTGTTCAGTACCGGTACGACTAAAATTAGAGCGTTCGTCAAGTACTTCTTAATCTTCTCTAGAGCTTCTTGACATTTTTCATCCCAGACCCCTGGGTTATTCTTCCTAAGTAGTTTGAAGACAGAGTTGCACTTTTCTGTTAATTGAGAGATGAAACAGGAGATGTAGTTTAACCTTCCCAGGAAACCTCAAACTTTTTTCTGAGTTTTAGGCGGTGGGAGGTCCTGGATAGCCTTTACTATTTTTTGGATCGATCTCAATCCCCTTCTTACTCACTACAAACCCCAATAGTTTTCCATATGTGACCGCGAAGGTGCATTTAGCTGGGTTGAGCTTTAGTTGGTATTTTCGTAGTCTTTGAAATAGCTTTCTTAGATTTCGAAGGTGTTCTTCCTCGGTTCGGGACTTAGCGATCATATCATCCACGTATACTTCTATCTCTTTCTGCATCATATCATGGAAAATAGTCACCATTACTCTTTGATAAGTTGCCCCTGTATTCTTTAGTCCGAAAGGCATCACCTTGTAACAAAACGTGCCCCACATGGTTACAAATATGGTCTTTTCCATGTCTTCTGGGTCCATCTTTATCTGGTTGTATCTTGAGAAACCATCCATGAATGAGAACAATGAGTGTCACGCGGTATTTTCAACTAACGTGTCAATATGTGGCAAAGAGAAATTGTCTTTAGAGCTTGCTCGATTGAGATCCCTGTAATCTACACATATGCGGACCTTTCCATCCTTCTTTGGCACCAGTACGATGTTTGCAACCCATTCAGGTTATTATGCAACCTCTAGAAAGCCAGCATCAAACTGTTTTTACCTCCTCTCTGATCTTTAACAGCATGACAGTCCTCATTCTTCTGAGCTTTTGCTGGATCAGTTTGTATTCTAGCCTCATTGGCAGCTTGTGCATCACTATGTCTGTATTCAACCCCAGCATATCTTGATAAGTCCAAGAAAAGACGTCCTTGAACTCTTGGAGCAGGGCTATCAGTTCACGTCTAGTTTTCGAGGAAAACGTTGTCCCGATTTTCACTTTTTTTCTCTCCTCATCAGTTCCCAAGTTCACAACTTATGTTTCTTCTTGGTGGGGCAGGATTTGCCTTTCCTCATTGGCCATCATCCTTACCAACTCCTTAGGAACCTCGCACTCTTCCTCGTTGTCCTCCTCTTCAATTTCTGTCGAGATCTCGGGGCACTCAAAATCTACCTCGGGATTAGATTCAAAATCATTCATACAGTTAATTATTGGGACCCTACATGAAATGAGAACGAATGTATTGAAAAGATAATTATTTTAAATGAAGTGAATGAGTATGAGTAAGAAATGAATGAGTGAAGTAAATAAAATGTTTGTCATTTGAGAAAACGAGTAAGACATTCTTTCATTGCAAACAAAAAGTTAACATAGATGCCCCATACAAAAGATCCCTATTTCCTATGGGCAAAAATAAAAGGGTTGGTTCGGAGCATTACTTTGATTTAGCCCTAAAGATTATAGGTAGATCAATGTAGCTCCAGTTATTGAGAGTTTCCCTGGGACAGCAAGGGCAGATGCTGGTTAACACGTTGCTACCATTGTCATCTTCAGCTATCATGTTGATGGACATCCCTTCAAGCAATTCACTGAACATCTTATTCTCATTAAGTATGTCATTTTCTCGGATTGCTTCCTGTAATTTTTGTTCTGTATGGTCGAATCCTCCAAAGACAAAAATATCTTTCAAATGAGGGAAAGACATCAGTCTCTATGGAATATCCTCTCTGTTGAGTCTAGCCCTCATTTGTTCTCCTTTCCTTCTATACTTCTCTCTTCTTTGCTGAATACCCAGTTTGTAGCCAAGCCCAAAATGATCTTTCTTGGTGATGACACTTCTGGGTCGTAGGCTTCCTTGCAATCTCCTTCCTAGCCTTCTTCCTGTTTTGGCTCCTCGGCCCAAAGTTTTAGAAACGGTTATCTTAGTGGAGTTGGATAATCTGGGCTGGGGATTTGATTACCTTTCGCAACAAATATAGCATTTACAAGCTCCAATGCTCAGAAAGAGCATTCAACGGCATCTTCATCATTCTGGATGTAGGGGGCATCTAGTGTTACCGAGGCGATGATCTCTTGCTCAGCCTTTATAGTGACCAGCTTGCCTTCGATCACAAATTTCAATTTCTGATGGAGTAATGAGGGAACGGCTCCAGCTGAGTGAATCCATGGTCTTCCCAATAACCAACTGTAGGTCGGCTTTATGTCTATTACCATGAAATCAATGGTGTACTCTGTCGGCCCAATCAACAAAGGTACCTCAATTTTTCCAAGTGCTCCCCTTTGAGTACCATCAAAGGCTCTCACGGAGTTATGACAGTGTTTCATATGGGAATCATCTACCGCTAGTCTTTGTAGAGTCACTATCGGTAGTACATTTAACGCCGACCCATTATCAATCAGTACTCTTGGAAAAACATACCCTTTGTAGTGGGTAGTGATGTTTAGAGCTTTGGTTGACCCTATACCTCCTTCAGGGATCTCATCATCGCTGAATGTGATGTGGTTGTATATGGTGATATGCCCCACTATTCTGTCTAGCTTAGATATAGAAATGTCACCGGGTACAAACGTTTGGTTCAACACCTTTAACAATGCATCTCGATGTTTTTTCAAACTCAAAAGCAAATCCAACACCGTAATCCTTGCTGGTTGTTTTTGCACCTGCTCCACCATATTGTATTCACTGTGCCTCAGGAACTTCAGAAATTCCTGAGCCTCAGTTACCGGCTCATTAACCTTTGAAGAGGGCTCATCGCCGAACATCTTCGCAGGACCGGTCGATGTACCTTCTCCCTTATCCTTTGTAGCTTCAGCAGATTTCAAAGCTTTCGAAGAGTAGCACCTGCCGCTCCTCGTGAAGTGGCCTACTTCGTTGACAATTTCACCTTTCTATGTATGTTCATCTTTCTGTATTGGCTCCTCTCTTACCATTTGTTCTTTCACCTCACATGGTTCCGACTTCTCTGGTATAGTCACGTTGGCGGCATAATTCTAAGGGTCCACCGCATGTTTTTGAGCAGAAACGGGGTTGGTGTTGAGATGATGATTTTAGGGGCTACCTTTACAGCTTATTCTTGAGATGAACTTGCTTCCTTTGGTTTGAATGGGATGACAAAGGGTCTGTCTATTCCATACTTGATGTTGGGGCTATCTGACGCACATACGTCTAACCCCTTCCTTCCTGCATCCTCCTCAAAGAACTCTATCTATTTACTGTCCATCAGCTATTGAATCAATCTCTTGAATTCTTAACATTGTTGGATGTCGTGCCCCCCCCGTCCTGGTGGAACTCGCAATAAGCTCTACATCCTTCCTGCACCACTATCATGCCCCTGTCAATCAGCGGGCCATGTATATTTGTTGAACACCCGCCGCAAGGGAGACTTAATTTTTGACACATCTTCCATGGCCTTCCTAGCAGAGTACTCCCCGATAGCGTTTACTCCGCAGTTCTCGTGATTAGGTAACGGGTTAGCGGCCACGTTTAGTTCTTCAAACTTTAATACCCCAGAATTAATCAAACTCTGCACAAGTTTCTTAAAAGCGAGGCAATTTTTTGTGGAGTGACTGGGGGCACCGCCATGATAATCGCAATGTGCGTTGGGGCTCGGTGTATGAAACTGGTAATAGAGTAAAAGTTGCTTTCTCTTATTCCTTTTTTAGAGCTCTTCCTTCTCTTTGGTTTGGATTCTAAGCCATCCCTGTTGATGCTTGCGGCTGAGAGACCATAAAGTTCTTTGGGGTGTTGTAAATGCTCGTAGTATTTACCTCATTCTCCCTCTTCTTGTTGTAATTTAGAGAGCTATCCCCACTATCAATCCTGCCACTCTTAATTGCCAATTCAAGAGACTCCCCAGTCCTGATCAAATTGGAAAAGCTCTGAGTTGTGTTATTGATAAGGCGATCGAATAATGTTCCCTTCAGAGTAATCACGAATAGGGGCGTAATCTTGTGCTCATGAATTGGTGGCTGGATCTGAGCGGCCACCTCTCGCCACCTCTGGGCGTATTGTTGCAGGCTCTTATTAGACTTCTGTCCCATTTTTTCCAACATGATCCTACTAGGGGTCATATCTATCACATGTTTGTACTGCTCAATGAACGCCTTCAATAGATCTTTCCAGGACTTGATGTTTACCCGACTTAACTGGGTGTACCACCGGAGTGCTGCTCCAGTCAGACTATCCTGGAAACAATGGATTAAAAGTTTTTCATCCTTGATGAAGGCTGCCATCTTTCAGAAATACATGGTCACATGTACAGAAGGACATGAAGTTCCATCATACTTGTCAAATTCTGGAGTTTTGAATTTTGGTGGTAAAATAAGGTCAGATACCAGGCTCAGATCACTAGCCTCATTCCCTGGTTCATCTGTGGCTTGTAGTGCTTTAAATTTTTCTTCCATAAGACGAAATCTTTCCTCCCATTTCTCTTCCACTTTTTTTCTAATTTTCTCGACCAAATTTAGATCTCGCACCTCTTCTTCATATAATGCCTCTGTATCAACGAGTTGGCTTTCAGATGCCCCTGTCTAAAGACTAGCAGATATCCCGATAGGGTCAATGTATACTTTTCTTGTTGGACTAGGCGTCTTTGGTTGAACCTTGCTGTGAGATGCGATACCTTATGGCTCCTGGGCGACTTCGTCTTTAACCTTTTCTTTCCCATAGCTTTTTTCCAGTAATGCGGTTAACTCAGATAATATCGTAGCTTGTGATTGAACGATCTGGTCACTGAGGCGCTGTCTAGCTTCATCAAAACGTGCTTCCAAATCCTTCTGCCCTTTTTCCAAACCAACTATTCTATCCTCCATTAGTTTGATTTGGAAACAAGTATGGATGCGGAATGGTTGCGGCTTATCTTTTAGTTTCACTGCCACAATATTTACACTATCAATATTTTTGCAAAGAAAGATGAATGCATGTATAATGATGCAAATGCCATGATGCAATGCATTAATGTATGCAAATAAAGGTACTGATTCCGCTGGTATTTACCCTTTTGAACTACTTTCATGGGAATTAAAGGGTCAAGATTACAAAATAGTAAAGCAGAGTTCTGCACATAAGCTCTAGCTCCTAACTTCTCGATAGCCTTGAGCAGCTTGATGAACATAGGCGCTTCTTTCATGTTTGAAGTTATGAAACGTCGAAGAGCTTCGGCTTCTGCAGCTAAATCTGTCACATGTCCCGCAACTCGTCGTATCTCCACCATCAGGGTCATGTAATACTGGTCTCTATCATAAATCATCTGGGAGGCATCACGGAGTCTTTACAGCCAATAATTGCCTCCAGTTGTTGTAGCTTCTTCGAATACCCTGATTCTCTCTATGTAATCCTGAACGGTTGCCCCGAGTGACTCAATGCGGGTTCGTAACATACCAATTTCACACTCCCTATCTTGTAGCTCGATAAAACCATTCCTCCGATGATAGGTCTGAAAGGACTGCTCCAACTCTGTCAGTCTCCCTTCTAAATCGGCATTCTGATCTTGGCTCTGATTCAGGCTTTGAATAGTATCATTGTACAAGTTTTGCATCTCTAGTAATCTATTCCTACTCCCCATGGATTTCCTCTTCCAAACAGTAGTGTTCTCTTTTTCATAGATGATTGCTTGCTTGCCTTTGTCGATCTCTTGCCTAGATCTTTCTTTCTCTTGGTTAATAGCGTCCCTAAAAGATCATCTTTCACTCTCGACGGCTAACTTGCAGCTTTCTAACTCCTCGATTGCTTGCTTGCCTTTCTCTCGTTCTTCTTCAACTAAACGCATACCGTTCATTCTTTTCTTATCCACGGCTAGGAATTGGCTTCGGCTGGCATTCTACACCTTTGCTTGAAGCTAGAGAGTATCTTTCTGGTAAAGAGCATTCTTCTCACTCAGATCTGCGTTCAGCTTCTTCAATTACCTAATGGTCTCATCTCGTTCGTCGGCATCCAAACTTGCCTTGTAGAGCTCACTCATATGTTGAGTCTGTAAAGCCTCCATCTTCTTCTTAACCTCCTCGAGTTCATTTCACAAAATATTAGCCTCAGATGGTACTATCCTCATATGCTCCTCAAGTGACATGGTTGGTCCTTGGTCGGGTTCTGGAATCTTTTCGTTAATCTTCAGGCGCCTCCAATGATTGTAATCCGGGGTAATCATGGACTCGGTGTCTCCTTCTACCCTGATCCGATAACAGCGATCCCAAGCTCTCATGATGGTCTGAATCTTCGCCCTGAACTCGCCCTTGACAGGAAACTCACTTCGACTTAAACCGGTGGTGACTGAAACAAACTGTCGCGATCCGAATTGTCGGGACACCAAAAGTGGAGCAGAAGAAATTCCACCATGAAGCCCTAACATCATTAGCCATTCATAATCGCCGCAGCTGTACAGGAAGTAACTAACCCTGCCGAGCCAAGGAACTCTCCATATTATGTCTTCGTCTTGAATGTTCCTAAAGATCCTGGACCATTTCTTCCTGTTCAAGTCTTCTCGCCATTCCTTCGCTAACTACTCTTGCAAAGGTGAAAAGTCTCGAAATGATATTCTCGGCAAAACCCTCGTAGATGTCTTCCACATATGGCTCTAAATCCAAACCTGTAGTAACTGTGCACACCCTCTGAAACGTCCCTCTTCATGCTTTCAGCTTGCATTTAAAGAAATGAAAGTTTCAGTTAAGATTGTCGGTATTGGATTCGTCTTCCGCTTCATACGCTCAAATAGATCTATTATGGCTACATCGATGTTTCCTAGAACCCTCAGAAAGATGACCAAACCATATATCCCTAAGGCGAATAGATCCATCTTCTTCCCCTCATCTGGGTGCACGGGTATGATGTCTCGGATACTCTCTCATGCAAAGGCTAGGTTGTCTTCTCGATTTTGAATCAGGCCGTTAACCCAATCGTCACTCATCCCGGCAAAAGTATTGAGCTTCGAAGGGTAATTCTGGTTTCTCGACAGCTTGGCATAGATCCGAACCAAAATTTATACCTCTCTTTCTAGAGCCATAACCCCCCGAACAAAAAGATAAACCCAAGCTCTACTTGATGTCTTTCGCCTATGTAACCAATACATCAAAATCCGTATAGTCAGTGGCTAATATATATGTCTTAACATCATGTATCAATCCATAATAGAATCGATCACAACGACGCCTCTCATCTGGCACCAACTCAGGCGCATACTGACTCAGCCTCACAAATTGTACCTCGTACTCAGATACTGAGTACTACCCTGAACCAAAGGCGTCATATCACCGTACACCAGACCAGGTGGTGCAGGTGGTACTTGCACCACTCTCTTAGGAGGATTAGGCGAAGGAGGTGGCAACCCCTCAGGATGCACTATCTTACCCTCAACTCTCTGCCCTCTAGTAGCAGTACTCATGCTCGAACTTAATTCTCTCCTCGGTGGCATCATGTAAAAATGTATCTAAGGCATGATAATTACACCAAAACAAAAACAATCAGGCCAACTTCAAGCAAGGATCCAAGACTTTCTTTTTAAACTAAATCATATTATAATTGTAGTAATAAGGCAATGTGTCCCCAAAAATACCCCGCATAGCATATTCAATTACCATACGTATAAAAACCCATCATGCATAGCAAACAACAATGAACAATCATCAATAACATCCTAATTTTTTGTGAACCTGGCTCTAAAACCAACAAATGTAACCCTTTTAACTCGGTCTAGTCGAAACGAGCTAAAAGGGCTATATTAGGTTTACCAAAGCAAACCCAAACTAATAACCTAAATTGGGTCCATTTGTTTTCCTTTTATCTTGTCTAAATGCATCGATTAGATCCTAAGGTGAACATGCATCAGTGGATACGTTAACATTGCGATCAGTTCCAAAATAGGGTTTAGTTTCTCAAACATGCACTTCGAGGACCAAAACATAATTTTCAAAAATTATAAGGACTTCATTGAATTCCAAGTTACCAATCCTTCATTAATCAAATTCCATGATCACATGTCAAACTCCAGCTTAAAACAATTATCCAAACTCATATAATTGTATACATAACATTTAGGGACTAAAATGCACAATTTCAAACTTTAGCAAACAGAAACCTAAAGAAATACACTGTGTACCGATACGGACATAACCGTATCGATACGGTTCAACTAACATAACAGCTTTGCGTACTGATACTGAGAACCTCGTATCGATACAATGTGTCAAGCAAACCTGTACCAATACGGTTCCACCCCCATACTAATCCCTTGAGGGTTATTTTTGAAAACCAGATTTTAGTAGCTAAAGAGCATATTGGTACGAGAGCCCGTGTACCGAAACCAATGTATATTTTCCTCTAGGCGTACCGGTACCCTTTTCAAATTTTCAATGCTATGAGCCTTCCCAGACCCCACGTACCAAAACCAAGGGACTCGTACTGGTACGCTAAGGCCTGTAATGACCTCTAGGTCCAACATATGACATTTTGGCTTATTCCAAACACTACCAAACCTTACCTAAACATCATAAGTCATCAAAGGCATACTTAACGCAATCATACAAGCAATTTAAACTACCCAATTAAGCCTAGCTCACATATCCACAATATCTATAGGCATGCTTCCTACTCAACATTCAAAACATAGTTTTAAACCATTCACAAGAATTTAAATCCTCATTCGAGTCCAAATCAATATTTAAAACTTGCACAAACAAGGAGTTTAACAAAATAACCCTCCCAATTGACAATTAACAACATTTCCTTTATTACTATGAGTCTAATAGAAACCATACTTTCAGAGATCAAATACTTGCATTCCTTCTTGCTTTCCCGCTGCCTCCCAACCTTTAATTCTCTATATTGATGGAAAAAGAGAGCGTAAGCACTCTAGGCTTAGTGAGGAATGCTCTAAAACCAACCACCATCAATGCCTTTAAAACCATTTAACAATCCAATTTGAAAACCACTTTTGAAACATCTTTCAAAACATCATCAACATCATCATGCCTGTCAAAACCATGCACTTAACATTTCCAAAACATGCATATTAAACCATATGCAACATGTATCGTTGATTAACAGCAAAATCCCATGTGCTACACTTAATTTAAGCTTTCCCATGCATAACTACCAAATAAAAGGCTTAAAGAGTAAAACATGTATAAACCAAAATTATACAACATAATCCTTCACATGATACATCATCAATTATATTGGCTTACAAGTGATCATCAATTAAGTTCACTTTACAAAATATTACATCAGAAAACATCAAAATATTACAAGTCAACTTATTAACATTATAAAACATCAAAATCATGTTCTAATCTAATCAAGAACACGACAAAACAGATCCAATACGAAAATCAATCAATCTCATCAATTAAACCTTGATTTAACTAATTTTCAATAATTAAATCATTAAAACACATTAGAAAACATTTATAAAGGATCAATAACTTGGGAATTTTAGTAAAGAACCATTCATTAGAGGAGAAGAACGAAGCTCACCTCTAATGCTGACTAAAACAATAAGGTTTTGATAGGAAATCATAGGAAACTTATTTGAAATCAAAAGATTGAAGAAATCAAGAAGTTACCTAAGTATTTTGAAGAAGAAAAGAGTGTTTGGCTGGAGAGAATTTGAAAGAAAATCTTTTAGAGAAAAGTTAGTTACGTAAAGTTTGTTTTTAGAAATTAATTATAAAATTAATTCTCCAAGCCTATTTATACCCCCTTAAAACCTTTTTAAAGTAAACAATTAAGGATAAAAGTATAATATTAGACTTTGGCCAAATAGCTCCTTAAAGATTCTAAGTTTTGACCCTTTTACAAAACAGTCACTAAAAATAGTTTTCCATTCTTTACATTTTGGTCACTAGCCAAAATGTCAAATTTCGATTTCCATTTTACAAAATTGATTTTACCAAAATCATCTACATATTAAATAATGATTTTAGGATATTTTCCATATTTTTTCTTCACTCAAAAATATTTATTTCAAATTAATCCCGAAATTGACTCAAATCCTCTGATCCGTCCAGCGGACCGTCTAATCGGCCTTAAAAACACCTAGGCTCAAAACTAGGGTGTTACAAGATTTTTCTTCTTTGGAGTGTGAGTAAAGTCATTTTCTATTTGGGAAATTTGCTTAAAGTGTCTCTTATTCAGCTGTTATACATGTGCCCATGTTTCTGCTTTATGTTTTCTTTTTAGCTCCTTCAGGTTAGCAACATATTTCTCCGTTTGCAAACGTATTTTTTCATTCTCTTCTACAACACCCTTGCATTCATCTCCATATTATACTGAGTGCAACCTAACTCTTTAATAAGCCCCCAACTCTCTTCAATGGATCTCCTAATGCTAGCGCAAGGCATAAGAGAACCGAAGTTATTTGCATATAATCTTGGCAACCTATTGGAAACAATTTTAGGATGAAACCAACTAGTTGTGTCCCCAAGCTCCTTAAGGATAAAACACACTCTATAGAGTGAATGATTCGATCCCTTCACTAAAAGAGGGGCCACAAGGCGATGACACTAGAGGAACTGTCACGATTACTGAAGGAGGTGAAGTACCAGCATGCACAACAGACACGCCCTACAGTACAATGTACGACAACAGAATCTACACTAACTGTTTCTACGAAAACATTAATAAACCAATAAGCTTGTAATCGGAAATAAAACTATAACTTGTAAAACTAAATATTGCACAATTAAGTAGGCTACTTGAAGGAATCAAAGAAAAAACAGGGGAGTTGCAAGATTAACAGAAGTAGGAATTGTAGCACCTTTAACTGAACATACAGAAGAAGAAACACTAACAGTAGTAAAGCTGAATGGTCTAATGAAAAAGGGGGAACACTTGGGGAATAACACTACAACATACGCAAAAACCCTCCAATAGCCCCCGTGCTTGATATCGGACATTTTCCAAACCTCTTATCCTGGCCAGCCATCAAACGTCTCCCCGAACTATAAGTTCTTAATTGACTGGCTACACTTTGCCTCACCACCTCCAATATATCTAATGAGGATAAACCTCCAGCTATTGTACTTCAGGCCTCCACGGTTGGTACAACAGAAACTTGTTGGGCAAGAAACAACACCAGTTACGCTCGCCGAAGATATTATAGCGATTGCAGGAGTCAACAAACCTGGTGAACTTATTTGTTTGCCAGCAGGGGCCTACAAAGATGTTATATCTTCTAAATCCTGTAAATTTATTCGAACTCTAGAAAATGTAGAAAGAGATACTTCCGACAGATTTTCACCCTTAATAGCTTGCAAAGAGGCTGCTATCGCTCTTTCGAACAAGAGGAAAACATGAGTTAAACAAGCTATAAAAAAATGATCACATTTTAAGATAAAACACAAAGACTACTAGCACTAAATTACCTTCAAGAACGTGCTACAAAGCGCTGCCTGTGTCCATACGCCTTTTTGTAATGCGCTCCAGGTTGATAGAACCACACTCCTCTTCCGAAATAGATGAAATTGGTGAATGCACAGCTACCCGCTTTTTCCCCTTACTACTTCTAACCATAGTAACTTTCCCACCACAGCCTTGGGGAACAACAAAGCCTCTAGGAATAATAGGAGCATCTTTCCCACTAACTCTACCTAGAGGAGCATCATCTACCTCATATCTCTATGGGTGAGTATAGACACCGGTATGAATAGAAAAAAAATTCTCCAATTTTGTCTCACAACCTAGAAGAATCTTCGCCGCACAGTCATGTCCGCCGAAGGGCCAAGCTTCCATATGAATTGGTACATTTGCCAAGGACCCCTCAAGAAACACGTTGAAATCTGATTCATCCTAACCATTGGGACTTTTCCACCTCTAAACAATGTACCCACACATTCCTAGAGTATATACCTGTTCAAATCGCAATGGAAGACCTCTTTCTAACCTCTCAATAAGTTTCAACTCACCGGACGTTAATTTTCTTTAAGTCGGGCAACTCGACTTTATCCTTCGATGGGCGACGCCAAACAACGGGAAAAGGAAAACTCATAAATTTACATTCTACCTTAATGTATTTAAGTCTGTCCAAGGGAAGATTGCTTGCATAGTTGCTCATGGCTGGCATCTTCCTGGTACGTAGACCAATTGACACAAAACCTTTCGTGTACTTATCATTACCAACCATTACATTATAGAAGTAACAGAAAAAATCAACAAAAGGTCCATCCCCAAGAATTTTACAATTTAAAAAGTACATCATCAAATTCCAGCAGCTCATACCAATTAACTGACCTGGGGCCACATCGAACCAATTTTGCCAATCCAAGAAAAAATGGTGACGTAGTAAATGAAACCCAGCCTCAAAAGCAAATGGAGGCATGAAACACCACGATTTACCTTCGTTAGAGCACCCGCTCAAGCGGTGCGTTCCCCACGGCAAACTAAACTGATAGCGAAATTGATTCACCACACGAAGACCCCTACACTCCAAAGACTTACTCATCTCATCAAACTCAGTACTGCACTTATACTCATCACTAATTTCAACAGACGAACTAGCCATTGAAGCAAAAGTATTTTTTTCTGGATCAATTATTTGATTATAATTTTAAATACAAAAAAAGTAG
Organism: Hibiscus mutabilis; assembly: GCA_019671005.1. NCBI lineage: Eukaryota > Viridiplantae > Streptophyta > Magnoliopsida > Malvales > Malvaceae > Hibiscus > Hibiscus mutabilis. Next base: position 14,771,190 of record CM033733.1, read on the forward strand.
AGAAATTTAAGACATGCTAACGCTTTTGATGCACGTTTTTTACAACAACTCACAAAAATCAAAACGTGAATCCATTAAATCTTGTCAAACTATAATAATTCAGAGAAACCTTAAACAAAAAAATTTCAAGTTGACAGTGATCAACAAAATCTATATCAATTATTTGATTAAAATTTTAAATAAAAAGTAAAGAAATTTAAGCATTTTAAAATCATTGGTTAAATCTTGTCAAACTATAATAATCAAAAGAAACTTTGACAAAAAAGTTCAAGAAAAAAGCAAAATGTAGAGCAGGGGACATGGTTTAAAGGTAAAAAAAAAAAAATCTAGGCAGGGGAATGGTTTAAAGGTAAAATAAATAAAAAATGAATAAAACTAACATAAATGTTTTTATTTTATAGTGAAAACAAAAAAATAAAAATGAAATTAATCTTATTTAACTGTTTTACTTTATACAAAGTATAATCTAACCAAGATTTTTTAGATGGTATAAGGATTTGATTTTGACATGTTATGAGGGTTGTTGGTCCATCTGTCCCTTTGGCCTATTTTTTTCATGTTTTTTCAATCAATCACTTCGGGTTTACTTCCTTCTTCATCTCACTTCTTATTATTTAATCAATATTTTTTTCTTTGATACATTTATACATTTATTTAATTCAAAATAAAATCTTATTCCTTTTTATTAATGAATGGTATCGTTTAATTCATTAGTATTTTTATTTAATTTTCAGATTAAATATTTATTAGATTTATGTCACATTTGAAATTAGGTGGTTTTATTATTTTCATTGCTTAATCTAAACTTTGATCTAACAAAATTGTATAATATCGAATCAATTAAAATTTATTTCAGCATAAATCTTTTATTATTGCATCATGCACTTGGATTGACATATAAATATATTTATTGAATTAATTGATTATGAAAATTTGAAGTGTGTTTAAAAAATAAAAGAAGGTAAACCATTCTCATTGCCAAACTTTGAAAGGACAAACAAGGGTTATTTTCCCAGTTCATGTACAAAATCCAAAAGCGTATTAATTATTTTTGGTTTAACCACTGGGTTGTGATCTATTGATCGATTAATTTAAATCGAGTTTTGTAAAAACTTATTATGGGGGTGATTCTATTAACTTAGTTTTTTTTTATTCACAATGTCAAAATTTGAACTTCAAACTTAACACCTCATTGCACTAGATCAACTGATTGTTACGTAGCTTATTAACTTTGAAATAATCTGTGCATTGCCGAATAAGGTGGTGCGCCGAAGCAATGACCAAATTTCACTTAGGGAGATGTTATATATAAAATAATATCCCTAAATACCTACCCTTTCTCTAGTAATTTCCTTATCCAGCCGTCCAACATTTGTCCAAAAATTTTAAAAGCTAGCAAATCACATTAGACCAAAGATTATTCAAATCATTAATACAGTAAGTAAATTGGAAAATTTTTCCACTTTCAAGTGAAAATGTCTCTACTTTTTTCTTTAATTACTAAAATAAGAAGAAAATACAATAAAATATAAAAGAGTTTACAAAAATTAAAGTCACTAACTGCATTAAGATAATTAGTTTGGAGGTATAAAACAAGAGTAGATAAGTAAAATAATCAAACAAACGTTAACCTAAAGACGACATTAAGTCTAGCATGAGAAAAGAAAAATGTTTACCTAAAGACGATTATATTTTTGTCTCAATTTTCTTTTAAAAGTAATAAATTGGTTTAAGAAGTATAAAATTAAATTAAATTAGTTCATGTAATTATGTTTGTAAAATAATATCAAACGACTTGAAAGTGTGAATTTGTAAAGGAGAAGAAGGAGAAAGAAAAAGACAAGAAGACGAAAAAACAACATGAAATAAAAGTTAAGACCCACTCTTTGGAAAAGAAATAAAACGAAATTAACCGATCGTAAGCTCTGTCATTTTGAGCAAGGGGAAGGCATGTCAAATATTTTGTGAGTATATTTTTTCTTAATTTTTGTTTAAAAAGCAATAAAATGGTTTAAAAATATAAAATTAAATTTAATTATTTCACACAATTAAAATGTTATATTTTTTGATAACATTTTGAAAGTGAATTTTTAAACTTGTCATAAAGGAGAAAGAAAAATACAAAAGAAGAAAAAAATCACCAACCTAAAATGCTATACTTTTTTTTTATAACATTTTGATTGTATAGTAACATTTTAGGTTACGTGTTTTCTAACATTTCAATTGTACTATTTTTTAATCTTTAATTTGGGTGTCGTACCTTAGAAGCATGTCCCATGTTTGCCCAACTCTCAGAAAATGATATGCCACCCAGGTTTTAGCAAGGCCAGCTTACATATGCCAAAACACATGCTTGGTAAATGGAGTATTGTGTTTACTTTGTCCTTCCCGTGGAAGGTTAGGTTGTTCCAAAACAAACTAATGCTTAAACCAAATTATGCATTGGATGTTCATGTTTAAACTATTATATATTTAAATAAATTTTGACATTTTGAACCATTACTCAGTTCAGGGTTTTCCCTGGATGTAAGATTAAGACAAGACAAGTGCAATTGAAACCAGAAAGATACTAAACCTATATTTGACTAACAACAGACAGATGCTTTAGTGTTGTTGTTTTGATATCATAGATATTCATTTCATCAATAAAATCAAAGGTAGTTTGTGGCCATCCACAAGACAGCAGGAAAACTGCAAAACAATTTTGTAGGCTGTTGTTGTTGCAGTCTGCAGACACTTCCACTACCTGTCTCCTAAATTGTAGTTATCTCCATAGCATTTATCATTGCAGTACCACTAATATCTGTTACCAAAATTGAATAGCCCCCACCACTGTGCGTGGATATAATATCATCAGGGAGACAAGCTAGAAATTAGAGATTCCATTACAGCTTCAGCCATGGATTTTTAAATTCAGACAAAGGGTATATTTCGTGATGATTCCATTTTGCTTGGTTCAAGATGATCTGAAAGCACAAGAGCACCAAACATCATCTTTATCATATGTCTCTTTAAAAAAAAACCTAATGTTCTGACAGTAACAACAGTCCCAAAAAAGCTTACATTTGATTTGTTTACAGCAGAAACTCAAATGTTAATTAGTATCTAAGCATGCATCTAGACGAGGGAAACACACAAACAAACTGCTGGTTTGCCATAGATCATACTCTTTTTTTTAAAAAAAAGAAAGGAAAAAAAACCCTAGTGTTTTTTAATTTTTATCAGCAATGGGGCTTTCACCATTGGAGAAGATGGAGCCGACGCTGCTGCTACCGTTGCAGACGACCAGAGCTGTGCATTCTTCACCCTGGAAACGCTTTCTAGCACACTGGAGGGAGTTACATCACCAATTACTGTCACTTTCTTTGTGGCCAAATCTATACTGAAGGATGTCACTCCTATATATCACTGACCTCGTTAGAGTTTTCATGCTTAAATAACTAATGAATGTAACCATTTTTCAATCTGTTGAAAACTCAACTTCCATTTTTGAGATATGTTTTCTTACTTTCCCTTCACATCCTTTGCAATGGATTGACACCCTCAAAACCACTACCTGCTCCCAAGAATCAAGAGATTTTAAGTGCCCTTTTGGAACCAAAACAGGAGACAGGGTTTTGGAAGCTTAAGTTAACTGTTGTTTCTTATGGTTACAGAAAAGTTAAAGAAGAGAGAGTGAAGACTAACCTGGTGATGAGACCGGGCGGATGAAGACGATTTTAAAGCGGGAGACTTGCCGGAGCTTACATGGTTTGGCTTTGCAGCATGAGCCGGAATTGATGGTGATACATCATCGGAGTCCGAAAACCAATCGATAAAAGGTGTACCGCTTAGAAGCTATCTAGAGGAACCAGGAGGGCTCCTTAGATCATGGATATCAGCTGAACTTTTCCGACGTACATCACTTAGTTTAACAAAGCTCTTTCTACTCTCTTCACGGTGAGGCAGCCCTCGAAATATAGGCAATTCTGATGAACAAGGTGCATAAGGCTTAAAATGTTGGCGGTCGATAGGGCGATGACCATGGCGGACTATGGAACGATGGTCGAGGCTAGAGCAGATGGCTGTTGAAGCTTGAGAAGCACAGAAGAAATCCTTTCTCTTCATTTTTGGAGAAGATAACAAGTTGTAAGGCAAACTAAAACTAATAGGGTTGAGGCCAATTTAATCTTCTTTTAAAGTAGTTGGATTAGGGAGAGAGAGCGTGGAAGGGGAAAAAAAAGCAGCAGTTTGGTCCCACTTGAAAGTGTTGTTTAATCATAGCGTGAAAAAATATGTGATTAAATTCTGGACCTTCAAAGTTGGTGATTAACTATAGACATTAGTTTATGTTGGAAAAAATCGATATTTTAGAGATTTGAATGATAAATTGATTTAAACGTTGTTAAATAAAATGTAGAACCAATTGTTAGTTCGTAAATGTGCAAATAACGCTAATATCTGAACTGGTATAGTCCTTCGCAGGCTTGCGGATATTTTGACCCAAATTTGAAATATTTTTTCTTCAAATAAGAGCATATATTTGTCAATTTTGTCTTGGAATTAAAAGGGTAAACATTAAAAGTTACCTTTAATTCAGATAGTAATTTTGGAAATTGCTCTCTAAAAAAATCAATTGATTCTCAATATTAAATGCTCCATTAGGTCAAATTTTCAATGGTTCACTATGTGAAACCCCTATAAATACCTTATTAACCTACCAGGTTAAACACAACTAAAAACACAGAAATTTTCTATTGTTTTACTATGTGGCTTTCAAAAGCATTTTTTTTCGGTAATAGATGAAGGCAAGTTATAGCTCGTGATCTCTACAACTGTGCAACTGTAGCTGATCATCTAGTTGTTGTATCCTAAGAGACAGACGACCAATGATCTCAAGCACCATAGGAGTGGCCGAAAATCTGTCTTAAGGAAACTGCGTAATTGCAGGCCTCAACACGTTTCCCACTAATCGGTTTTTCTATCTACTACAAGTAAATGATTTAATATTTTTATATTCGATTTGTTTTAGACAATTTGTATTTATTTGGTTCTGTTCAATTTAATATTTAATACAATATTTATGTTTTACTATTTATTATTTTCTTAGATTATTAACGCTATATTTTTAACAATCTTAAGAAAATTTTGTTTAATTCAAGACGAACAGATTACTATGATTCTTGTATCATTGTGCATGAGATAGTTTCAATCAATGAGGTGGTTCTATCTGGGTCTGATAGCATAGTTTGGAGACGATGGACGTGCTAGACGAGCCATTACTGTTATCCCCAAGTTAACAATTGATTTGATTATTATAATAGGCATCTCGAATGCATATCTGTACAAGAAATTGAGGCTTATTATTTGTCTATTTGATATTTGACCTTATTTTTATTTATCTTACAATAGATGAAATTTGACGATGATTTTCATGCCATTGAATGCTCAAAGGCAAGACATGCTAAGATCACCGATGAACGATGCAAGCGGGTTTCTTGAAAGAGACGTTTAAGTATTCCAATATTAAGGTAATTTTTATTACTCCTTAATAATTTGAAGTATGGTACGAAATATGATAGTACTAAAATCATATATGTCAATTTTCTTGGCAATTAATAAATATATATATGTGCATGTATTTTGATAATATTAATACCTTAATTTATGGTATACATATTTTAAAAGTTTGGCCTTTAACACGAAATATCTTGTGTCGTAAATTTGGTTTGTATAATAATTATTAAATGTGATAATAATTATTACTTGTGTTTTTGAAAACAATGTGGATTTTATTTTCGTATTAATAATTTTTCTTTTGAGAAATTTTATAGAGACAAACAGGATATCCAGATGAAGTCTCGATTTGTTTTGGAAACAAAGATATTGTAAATAATTCGTTTCAAAAATTAATTCATGTTGTTTTAACGTGTTTACTTGATATTCCTTTCTAAACAAGAATCAACGAAAGTAAAATCAAAGGATTATTTCCCTCTGATTTTTGTTTGTTAAGCAGTAGATATAACATTGGAAAAAAGAGGGAATAAATCATTGAATTTATTTCTCCGTTAGAATCTTGTATGATTCTAATTTGGCAAGAAAAATAAATCGTTGCTTTTATTTCTGCGGGGAATCTTGTATGATTCAATTTTAGAAAAGGAAATAAATCGTTGAATTTATTTTCTTGGGAATCTTGTTTGATTAAATTTTGGAAAAGTAAATAAATCGTTGAATTTATTTTCTTGGAAATCTTGTATGATTCTTTTCAGAAAAAGAAATAAATCACGAAATTTGTTTTCGTGGGATCTTGTATGATTCTATTTTGGAAAAGGAAATAAATCATTAAATTTATTTTCTTAGGAAATAGATTGTTGAATTTATTTATTGAAGATCTTGTTTGTAAATTGAGATCTTGTAAATAAATTTATTTTCAGGAATTTAACTCTTGCTGTTTTAACGGGTTTACTGATCTCCTTTTAAACAAAGTGGACAAATCTGTTCTAATAGAATTGTTATTGGAAGTAACATTGGTTATTGAATCCAAAGAGTTGATTTCGACCGAGGTCATGAATCAAAGCATGGAAGAACTTTGTTTTTCTATGTCGAAAGCCTTATCTGATGCACGTTATGAAGTGTACAGTGTTTAAAAATGGCTAAAGTATTTTAAGGATCGTTGGACCATAAATACAAAATGAAAGATGTTGGTGCTAAGAAATTCTCAGTTACCAAATTCTTAATGATTGATTCCAAATTTATTGTGAATCAAAGGCAGTGACTTTAATTGATCACTCATGATATTCTCGCAAAAGGAATAGTTATAAGTGAATTCGTTCAGGCATTAGTCGTTTGAAAAGCTAACCCCTGTTTGGAACGACTTCAAGAACTTCCTCAAGCATGAGAGTGAAACCCATACACGATGATTGAAAAACAATATGAAAGTGCATGTCTAGGATTGGTTCTTTGAAAGACTTGGTATTTAAGCGTGCCTAGTGTACCACTTCTCTTTTCATAAGTTACCTACCTGGTGCACTGGTCATTATTGTTCTTTCTATTAGACCATGTGATCTTTTGTTTTAGGTTTTTAATTTACTAAATTCATGACATCTAACAAAAGTTGGAAATTATGTTTCTGTTTCTGGTTTTAGTATTTGGCTAAATCCTTAACGTTTAACAGATTCATAATCTTATATTTCTGGTTTGTGACTATGAGTCACAATGGAAAACCAGTGAGATTCAATGGAAAGAATTTCAAAACGTGGCAACAAAGAATGTTATCTACTTGACCATGTTAAACTTGGTCAAAGATCTGAAGGATGATCTTTCTATTGTTAGAGAGGATAAGGTAAATGTTGTTTCCACCTTCAAATTTTGTTAATGCAAATATTGTTGTGAAAAATATTATCAGGGCCAATGTAGTGAAAGTAAAAAGAAGGAATTCAAGAAAACAAACCGTAGAAAATGTCTTATTTGAGACCAAAAGGGTGGTGTGTCCAAGAAGCAAAATTTCATGGGAAATGATTTAATTGCCATAAGATGGGGAACAAGTCTTCGGACTATAGACTTACAAACGAGGTCAATGTTAGTGGCATAACAATTGACATGGAAAAATATTGTTTGAAGTAATACATTTATTACCTTCATTGACAATAGCACAAAAATAGTGTTATGTGCATTTGCTTAAAAGCAAAGATGAAGCTATAGAGAAAATTGTTCTCTATTAGCATGATGTTGAAACCCAAACTTAATTAAAGGATTAAGATGGGGACAAGCTCTATAGGAGTAACGTTGGTACTATAATGTGCCTAACATGTGGGGGAAGTTGTTCTATAAGCTAATTACCTTTTAAATAAGGTTCCCCACAATTAAAGAGATAAGACACCATATGAGTTATGGAAGTGAATAAACCCTTCCTAAAAGTGCTTAAAATGTGGGGAGTGTCTTACAAAGGTAATAGTCTCATTACCAAAGAAAACTAAAATAGATCCCAAAAACGGTGGATGGTATTGGCTATGTGGAACATAGCAACGTATGTCAGTTTCTTGTGTGCAAATCAAAGAACCCTAAGATTCACAAGAATATGATAATGAAATGAAAAAATGCTTTATTCTTTGTGTAATTCCACGGTTTTGGGCCTAGAGGTTTTCTAGGTGGTTTAGATGGTTAGTTGGATCAGATTAGGGGATTCGAGTTGGTTTCGGGGCTTAATTTGGATTAAATATTTTCAGAAGGGATAAAAATATAAAAAAATATCTAAAATCATTATTTAATATGGAAATGATTTTTTTAAAATCAATTTTACAAAATGGGGTCTCAAATTGGACATTTTGGTTAGTGACCAAAATGTAAAGTTTTCAAAACTATTTTTGGTGATTGTTTTGTAAAAGGGCCAAACTTAGAATCTTTAAGAAGCTATTTGACCGATATTTTTCATCAGATTTTCCCCTTAATTCAGGCTATTTTAAAGGGTTTTAATTGGTTTTATTATTAAAATAAAATGGGATTTAATAAAAAGATTATTAGTTATACAAAATCACTTTCTTACGTAACTACTTTTCATCCAACTTTTTCTCTCAACTTTCCAGTAGCCAAACTAAGATTTTCACTCCAAAATTCTCAGGAATCAATTCTTATTGATTTTCTCTTTTGTTTCCTAATTGATTTTTTGTATTCTTGTCGCAAAATCTACTTGGATTTCAACCAATCATTGACAATTAAGGAAAAAATAGCAATTAGAGATGATTTTCGTTTCTCTCCTCTAATTAAAGGTTCTTTAATGAAATTCCCAAGTTCTTGATCATTAGCTTATGATTTGTAATTTGTTTTGATGGTTTAATTGAAAGAAAATGGTTTAATCAAGGTTTAATTGGTGAAATTGATTTAAACTCGTATTGGTTCTATCTTCTCATGATTTGATTTGATTTAGATCATGATTTTGATGTTGAAAGGTGTAATGAGATGGTTAAATCATAGGAATCCCGAAACTAATTGAGTTCTTAATTTTCTAAGTTGCTAGTTATGAGTTTTTGATGAGTTGTGGATATTTTATGAATGCTGGAGGTATAAAGATGTTAGAATTGTGTTTTTAGATATTAATTGATGTTGATTGATGGGTTGAGATGTTAGATTGAGGCTGGGTAATGTTTGGAAGAAGTTTTATGTATGTTTCAGATGTTAAGGGATGGTTTTTGGTAAAGGATGATGAGAATTTGTGTTGTTGTGTTGTTGATTGCATTTTGATGCAATGTACTCTCTATTTTTGTGTGGATAAAATAGGGGAAGTTGTCTTCAAGCTTGAGCTTTGGTTTCAGAAGCTTTGGAGGCAAAATTACCGTATCGGCAAACGAGGCTTTGCGCGTCGGTGAGTGAGAACATGTTTACAACTTTGCAAAGGTTTGAAAGTTTTGTTTGGGAGTTTAGATCTAGCTTGAAACACTAGTCTAAGCTCGAAAGTAAGTAAAGGATGAATTCTCTCTCGAACTCGGTTTGGCAATTAGTTTTATGCACTTGTTTTAAATGGTTTGATTACTCACTGTATATGCATGTTTTGAGCATGGTTTAATGTTGGAAATTAATTACATAATGATGTTGATGCATTTGGAAGTAATGCATGTTTTTTTAATGTTTACGAACATTGGTTAATGTAAGGTTTGTTGCATTGGTTAAAGGATTTTGATGATGTATGTGAAAACAGTGAGTTGTTGTTAACAAAATGAATTATATTGGCAAGTGATGGATCAAAAAGGTTTGTAAATATTCTCGTATATAGTTAGCCGGCCATAGGATTGATAGTGCACTATAAAAAGCCGCCTTGGATGTGGAGGGGTTAATGGGTACCAAATACTCTATCCAGGTACCCTAACGGTAGAGGGGTTCAAACATAATGAAGACACCCCTTAGTGGGTTATACATCTGATCGATGAGTGGTGTTGAGGGGTTTATGGGTACTAAAGACTCCACCTCGGGTGTTACAATGGTAGAGGGGTTTATGAGTACCGAAAACTCCCGTGTGTGAACCTTGAGATGCCAATAGATTGTATGTTAAGTGTTGGGGGAACACTTGTTGAATCCGTGTATCTGATGTTATGTTTTGTAAAGTGGAACTTGGTTAGTGATCACTTGAAAGCCAATATAATTGATGATGTATCATGAAATGGATTGTGTTGTTTAATGTGGTTTAAACATGTTTTGCTCTTTAAGTCTTGCATTGGTAGTATGCATGGGAAAGCTTAAATTGAGGGTAGCAAATGGGATTTTGTTGTTAAATCCATGAAACATGTTGTATATGGTTTAATATGTTGTTTTAGAAATGTTAAGTGCATGGTTTTGATAAGGCATGATGAGATGTGATGTTTGAAAAGTGTTTTGGAAAGTGGATTTTAAAAGGAATGTTAATTGGTTTAAAATGCATTGGTGATGGTTGGTTTTTGATCACTTGTAATACCCCAATATTTGTTTAGTGACTAAAATGCAAAGAGTCAAAAGTTAGTGGTTTTAGTTCAATAACTAAAACGTAAAATTTTAAAGTTTGGTGGCTAAAGTGAAAAGTTGGAAAAAGTTTAGGGACCAACATGGTAATTTTCCCAATTATTATTTTTATGGAAAAAATGAATAGTTTATCCTGGTATAAGAATTTTGGTGGGAATCAGATTTTTGGTACGAGAATTGTGTGAAAAGCTATAAAGGGGATAAGTTTCGAAAATTAATTCGAATGGTTATTCGAACTCAGAAAATTATGAAAATTTTATGGAAGTCTTAGAAAGATCAGAAGAATATGATATTATGGTTTTTGAATCGTTTTTATCTGATTTAAATTCGATTCTATGTAGTATGTAGTGAAATAGGTGAAAATGGCATTTTTGAAGATAAGTTAGTTTATTAAGGGCAAAATAGCCATTTCACCCTTACTTTATGAATATTATTGATTATTTTGGATAAGAAAAGACAAGTTTTGGCATGAGATTTATCATAACTCAAGGATAAATTAGTCTTTTGACTATTAAAGGATTATTATTAATTAATTTGATGTATATTATGCCATTTGGCATAATTAAAGATCAAAAATTTGGAAAAATAATAATCTCTTCTTCTCCAAGGGGGCTGCCGAACTCCATACCTAGGGTAAGTGAAAATTTCAATTCAATTTTTAAGCTTCCATGGTTGGATTTAGGCTTGAGACATGAAATAGAAAAATGATCTCCATTAAATTCTCTATCTTTTGGTATAATTTTTACTTGGTCTTCATGTCTCTAAGTTGAGTTTGGAGATTTGGTTGGATGAAGAGCATGTTGGATTCTTGAGTTTTTATGGTTATTGAAGTTGGAAATATGCTTGTGATGTTGTTCTTATTATTCAAATGATGAAAATCCCATAGAAACATGTAAAGTGACCATTCGGCTATAATGAAAAATAAGGGGAAATTCTTGCAAAATTTATTTTGTTGATGGAAATGGTGAGAATGATGTTATACAAGCTTGATTTTGTTGTTAGAATGAAGAAATACTCATGCTCTTGAAACATGGAAATTTAGGGTTTATGTCAAGTTTGGAATTTAGGGACATGATTGAAGGAAGAATGGTTTATTATGATGATATAAGTTGTTTGGAATGAAAATCCCTAATTATTTTGCATTAGGGACCAAATTGTAAATTTTGGAAAGTTTAGGGACTTGATTGTTAAGCTTGTTTTTGAAGTGTATTGGGTTGAAAAGTCGACTTAAGTGACTTGGATGTTGATTTTGAAGTTTATTATAATTTTGAGACCATTTTGTGATTTTTGGAATCTTCAAGGACTAATGTGTAAATTTTTAAAGTTTAGGTCCTAAAATGTAAAAGATGAGAAATGTAAGGATTTGGCTTGAAAATGGTATGTTGAAAGCTTAAAGGTGTCTTTAGGGACTAAAAGGTGAATTTTGGGAAAAGTTGGAAACTTAAAGAAAAGTATGAGAAGTGTTGGTTTGAATATGTAAAGTTTTATCGGATCAATTTTGTAGATAATGGATAGTTATTTATTTATTTTCCATTATTGTATAAGAATGGAGTATATTCTAACATATACTTTGAAATGGTATATGTTATTTTGACCTAGATTCCGATACTAATCGAGGACGTGTCAGTAACAAAGGGAAGGAAAATGTTCAAGATTGAAATCGAATATTAGAGGCATTTCAGGGCAAAGGTGAGTGCATAAATGTTTTTAAATGTATATTAATTAACATACAAATGATAGGGAGACTTGTGATAAGTCGACCAAAAAGGTAAAGATTTTTATAAGGCATAATATGATTTTGGCATGATACTTGATTTTAACATTATGGCATATTTCTATGCTTACATATGTTTATAGCATGATACATACATGTGAGATTACATGATAACATTTTTATGCAAGTATACCATGAGATGTTATAGAATATATTGGAGTATGAATTGATCCAATATGAAGATGTTTTACATGATATATGTATACATGTATGGAAATTGGATTTCTTGACATTTTTGCAAGAATTGTTTTTAAAGTTTGCCCTTGGTAGTAAAATATTAAGTTAGACAATATTGTGGTATACCATTAGAGTCTTACAGTTTCTAGCACAATTGTGTTCACGAGTTATTGACACTTTAGTGTGTCCTACGAGTTATTGACACTTTAGTGTGTCCTACGAGTTACTGACACTTTAATGTGTCCAATGAGTTATTGACACTTTACTGTGTATGACACTTCATGGTGTTCTACGAGAAAGAAAAGGATAGTACTATTTAAGTACATGACTCGTATATTAGTCACTTGATATTTACCTTGGGCTATATGATTGTTATAAATTAAACTATATGTATTTTATAAGTACCAAGTTGAGCAAAGTATGTTTTCCTACATAGACAGTTCCGCATTTTAGAGTAGCTGATTTAAAAATTATCATGCTTTTGAAAAGTATCATGCATTTCAAAGTTCTTTATATATGTTATTTACCTTATGCCTCACTGAGTGTATTCTCAGCGTGTATTTCTGTAATACGCGTAGGTAAATTGAAGTAAGGTCGGGCAAGGCTTTTGCATCGAATCTTTTGGAAGAAGATACTATATTGACAGGTTATTTTCAGTACCTATGACATTCTGGTTTTGTATGTAAATAGTGGCATGTACGAAATAATCTGTCTATTTTGTTAAATTATTTAAACCTGCCTGCCTTGTAATGGTTTTGTTTATGCATGTTAAATGATATAGGATATGTATTATTTGCTGTGTATTATGTTAGTATTTTATATGTTGATATTATTATTTATAAAAAATTAAATAGTCCCGATTTTTGGGTGTGAAATATTTTTAAATTACTGTATCATTTCTGACTCATGTTCGGTGTACGATACGGGAAGGGGGTGTTACAGCACTCCTCACTAAGGCTTGTTTTCAAAAGTATGATTTGAAGTACCTTAAGTAATAATAAGGTTAATGTGTCAATTGGTATTTTGGAAGGGTTTCGTTAACTCCCTGTTTGTGCAAGTTTCAATTGTTGTTCTGGATTTGTAATAAGTTTAAAGTGGTTGAGTTGTGGTTGGTTGTGTTTTAGGTGTTGACTAGGATGATGATGATTAAGCATGACAAAGATGTTATATGATGTTTAGATATGAGTTATGGTTGTTATGAATGAGCCAAAGTGTCATATGTTAGACCTAGAGGTCAATATAAGCCTCTGCGTACTAGTATAGGTACCTCAAGATCGGTACGCGGGGTCCTATAGAGCTCAAATTGTTGATTTAAAGCTATGGGTACCGGTACACTTAGCCACTGTATCGGTACGCCTTAAGGAAAATGAATGCTCATGTTGCTACACGAGTTTGAGAATCGGTATAATCCCTTCAATTTTAGCATGCCATACCGGTGTGCGGGGTACCGTATCGGTACACAGTTTGGTTACTGGAATCCTAAGTTTTGAGAAAATATGAACGGGATCGGTACGGGTTAATGCAGTACCGGTATGGGGTGGTCAAAACACCGTATCGGTACAGGGATGAGTATATCAGTACACTGAGCTGTTATGTCTGTTAATCCGTATCGGTACGGGCTTGCCCGTATCGGTACGCTATGCTATTTTTATGCAATCTTATTTTGTTGAAGTTTGGAAATCTTGAAAAGTCCCTGTTTAGTATGGATACAATTGAATGAATGGGGATGATTGTTTTGAGCTAGAATTTATCTTGTGAGCATGTAATGGAACTAATCAAATATTGGTAATTCAAGTTGAAACAAAGGCCCTATAATTTGTATAAATTACATTTTGATCCATAATATGTATTAACGTGTAATTAGGTTTCATTTTGCAAATCGGATTTAAATGTAATGTTTTCGTTGAAGCTTGAATGAGTAGGAAGTTAATAGATTGCATCTAGACAAGATAAAAGAAAAAAATTGAACTGGTTTAGGTTATTAGCACGGGTTTGCTTTGGCAAACCTAATGTGATCTTTTTTGTTTGATTTCGGCTAGGCTTGGCTAAGAGGGTTACATTTGGTGGTACCAGAGCTAGGTTTACAAAAAATTAGGATGTTGTCGGTGTTTGTTTAATGCTGTTTGCAATGTACGGTGATTGTTTATATGTACGATGTTTGAATTATGCTATGTTGAGGTATTTTTGGGACACATTGCCTTATTACTACTGATATGAAATGATTTTGATTTGAAATGGAAGTCTTGGATCCTTGCTTGAAGCTAGCCTAATTTTTTTGTTTTTTTATTTGTGTAAGTTACCATGCCTTAGATACATTTTTATACGATGCCACCGAGGAAAGAATTACAATCTCGCGAAAACACTATTGCTGGAGGGTAGGGAGTTGAGGGCGAGATTGTACATCCTGAGGCATTGCCGCCTCCTCCACCTAATCCTCCTGAGGGAGTGGAACAAGTACACCTGCACCACCTGCTCCAGAGTTTGGAAATATGACGCCTTTAGTTCGGGCGATGACGGGAGTGTTCCAAGCTATGATGGCTAAAGTTCATGTACCAGCTCCAGCACCTACTGCTACTAATCTAAGGTTTTCGTTGAAGCGTTTGCGCAGTCTTGGAGGAGTTGAGTTCAAAGGGTTGGCAACCGAGGCATCCGGGGAGTAGATGGCCTGCACAGAGCGAATTTTGATTTAAATGGAATGCAATGATGAGCGTAAGCTGGGATGTGATGTGTCCTTGTTGCAGGGTGATGCCTAAAGTTGGTGGACCACTGTAATTGCGCGCATGTGATGTGTCCTTGTTGTAGGGTGATGCCTAGAGTTGGTTACTGGAATCCTGAGTTTTGAGAAAATGTGAAGAGGATCGGTACGGGTCAAAGCCGTACCGATACGGGGTGGTCAACACACTGTATCAATACAGGAATGAGTGTATCAGTACACTGGGCCGTTATGTCTGTTAATTCGTATCGGTACGGGCTTGCCTGTATCGGTACGTATGCTATTTTTATGCAATCTTGTTTTGTTGAAGTTTGGATATCATGCAAATTAGTCTGTATTTATTATGGATACAATTGAATGAATAGGGATGGTTGTTTTGAGCTAGAATTTATCCTGTAAGCATGTAATGGGACTAATCAAGGATTGGTAATTCAAGTTGTAACAAAGGCCCTGTAATTTGTATAAATTAAGTTTTGATCCCTAATATGTATTAACGTGTAATTAGGTTTAATTTTGCAAATCAGATTTAAATGTAACGTTTTAGTTGAAGCTTGAATGACTATGAAGTTAGTAGATTGCATCTAGACAATATAAAAAATTGAATTGGTTTAGGTTATTAGCATGGGTTTGCTTCGGCAAACTTAATGTGATCTTTTTAGTTCAGTTTCGGCTAGGCTTGGCTAAGGGGGTTACATTTGGTGGTATCAGATCCAGGTTTACAAAAAAATGGGATGTTGTCGGTGTTTGTTTAATGATGTTTGTGATGCACTGTGATTGTTTATATGTACGGTGTTTGAATTATGCTATGTTGAGGTATTTTTGGGACACATTGCCTTATTACTACTGATATGAAATGATTTTGATTTGAAATGGAAGACTTGGATCCTTGCTTGAAGCTAGCCTAATTTTTTTGTTTTTGTCTTTGTGTAAATTACCATGCCTTAGATACGTTTTTATACGATGCTACTGAGGAAAGAATTACAATATAGCGAAAATACTATTTTCGGAAGGTAGGGAGTTGAGGGCGAGATTGTACATCCTAAGGGATTGCCGCCTCCTCCGCCTAATCCTCCTGAGGGAGTGGAACAAGTACCACCTACTCCAGAGTTTGGAAATATGATGCCTTTAGTTCAGGTGATGACGAGTGTGTTCCAGGCTGTGATGGCTGAAGTTCATGTACCAGCTCTATCACCTACTGCTACTAATCCAAGGTTACCGCTGAAGCGTTTAGTCTTAAACGAGTTAAGTTTAGAGGGTTGACAACCGAAGCATCCAAGGAGTGGGTGGCTAGCACAGAGCGAATTTTGGTTCAAATGGGATGCAATAATGAGCGTAAGCTTGGATGTGATGTGTCCTTGTTGCAGGGTGATGCCTACAATTGTGGACCACTGTAATCGCGAGCATGGAAGCTGGTGAGGTGACATGGGAATTCTTCCAAGCTGCCTTCAGGAAGAAGTATCTAGGAGTTAGATACTTGGATAAAAAGAAATATGAGTTTATAGCCTTGGTTCAGGGAAGTATGACAGTATCTGAGTATGAGGTGCAGTTTGTAAGGCTGAGCCAGTATGTACCTGAGTTGGTGCCAGATGAAAGGCATTACTGTGAACGGTTTTGATATGGTTTGGTGCAGGATATTAAGACATACATGTTGGCCACTAATTACACGAATTTTGACATGTTGTTACACGGACGAAAGATATTAAGTAGAGTCTGGGTTTATCTCACCGTTCTGTAGGTTCAGGCTCAGGGAAGAGTGCTGTAAATTTTGGTTCTAAAGGTGGCCAGTCTAAGAGGTACCCTAATAAAAGGTTCCATCTGGATGCGAGACGTTGTGGAGATGGTGCAAGACGAAGATTATATGGATAGGGTGCTCAAGTCTGGTCTGTGCATAATGTGTGTTGGGTTTGTGGATCAAGGGATCATCTGAGGCGAGATTGCCCATGATTGGCCAGAGAGGGGCAGGCAACTACAGTTATGGCTACGAATTCTTGTTGGAGTTATGGGTCGATAGAACATATGAGGCGTGATTGCCCTTTGCTTGCTAAAGGTAGGAAGACACAAACACATATTGTTGCACCACCTAGAGGTCGTGGGCGCGACCGTGGTACCTTACAGCGATGGAGGAGGGATAAAGAACTATGGCATATAAGTGGCAGTTTGACCCGAGGATAGTGGACCGACGAGGATCAATGCTCATCGCGAAGGGAGGAATGACACGGATGTTATAGCATGTACTTTTACCCTACAGTCTATGTCATTATTATCTTTGATAGATTATGGATCTATGCATTCATATGTTTTGCATGAGCATGCACATTTGCTTGGTATATCGATAGAAATGCTTGATGTGGGTATGCAAGTAACGAGTTCTTTTGGAGAGATTGTTGTACGAGAAAGTTGTATTGGAGATGTCCTCTGATGGTTTAAGGACATATGTTTATAACTGATCGGATAGAGTTGTTGTTCCATGTTTTCGATGTGATTTTGGGTATAGACTTGTTGTTCGAGCTTCGGACGGTGGTCAATTTTGAGACTGATAGGGTTTCGTTGAAACTTGCTAATGATTATAAAGTTGTAGTGGTGGGTGAGAATGTTAAGTTTTTATCCAATGTGGTTTCGGCTTTAGAAGCACAAAAGTTGCTAGAGTTTGGGTGCCAGGCATACCTAGCCTACGTTATGAATCCGAATGTAGAGGAAGTATGGACTAGGGATATCCGTACTGTTTGCGACTTTTCGGGTGTATTTTTGAAAGAGTTACCTAGTTTGCCACCGGACAGAGAGGTGAGTTTTGCATTGAGATGTATGCTGGTTCAGCTCCGGTGTCGATTGCACCATATCGTATGGCACCAATTGAGTTGAAAGATTTGAAGACGCAATTCTAGGAGTTGTTGGACCATGGTTTTATCTGGCCTAGTATTTCTCTATGAGGAGCACCAACATTGTTTGTGAAAAAGAAAGATGGCACTTTGAGGATGTGTATTGATTAACGACAACTGAACAAGTTAACTATTAAGAACATGTATCCTTTGCCGTGAATTGATGACTTGTTTGATTAGTTTCAGGGTGTTACAGTGTTTTCCAAGATTGATTTGGGATCTGGATGCTATCAGTTGAAAGATAAAGACAAAGATATGCCGAAGACTGCTTTTCGTACGATGTACGGGCATTATGAGTTCTTGGTGATGCTATTTGGGTTGACTAATGCATCTGCAGCATTCATGGACATGATGAACTGGGTGTTCCATGAATTTTTGGATCAATTCATAGTAGTGTTCATTGATCATTCTTTTGTAATCTCGTACCGGGGAGGATCATGATCGACACTTGTAGATTGTGTTGTAGATCTTGTTGGATAATCAGTTTTATGCCAAGCTGAGCAAGTGTGAGTTTTGGGGTAGAGAAGTGGTTTTTCTCGGTCATATGGTATCGGCTGAAGGTATCTAGGTGGATCCTAAAAAGGTAGAGGCGTTTGTGGGATGGAAGCAACCAAAGTAAGTGACGAAAGTCCACATCTTCTTGGGTCTGGCTGGTTATTATCAACACTTTATGGATGGTTTTTTGAGGGTTACTGCTCTATTGACCAAGTTGTTGCAAAAGGATGTACGGTTTGAGTGGACGGAAGCTAGGCAACATGATTTTTAGATGTTAAAAGAAGATTTGACGCAAGATCCAATCTTGATTCAACCTGAGTCAGGGAAAGAGTTTGTGGTCTATGGTGATGCATCCTACGTCAGGTTAGGGTGTATGTTGATGCAAGAGGGGAAAGTTGTGGCTTATGCATTGAGGCAATTGAAGGTACACGAGCGCAACTATCCTACGCATGATCTCGAGCTCGTTGCATTAGTGTTTGTGTTGAAGATTTGGAGGCATTACCTTTATGGTGAGAAGTGTATTGTATATATGGATCACAAGAGTCTAAAGTATTTGATGTCGCAAAAAGGAATTGAATCTTAGGCAACAAAGGTGGTTGAAGTTGTTGAAGGTTATGATTTAACAATTGAGTATCATCTGGGAAAGGCTAATGTTGCAGCCGATGCTTCGAGTAGGAAAGCTGTTGTAGAGTTGAGGGCTATGTTCGCGAGGTTGACTGTGACACATGATGGTGGGTTGTTGGCTGAGTTGCAAGTGAAGCCATCTTTGTAGTAGTTGATTAAGGAAAATCAACCTTATGATGAAGCGCTGGTACCGCATGTCAAGGATATAATGGGTGGAAATCCTACGAATTTTTACTTTAATAGTGATGCAGTGTTGTGTTTTAAAGAGTAGATAGTAGTGCCTAGTGATGAAAAGTTAAGGGGTTTGATTTTGACCGAGGCACATGCTAGTCCTTTCGCTATGCATCCCGGTAGTACTAAAATGTATCGAGATTTGAAGAAATAGTACTATTAGGTGGGTTTGAAGAAGGATGTGTCTAATTTTGCTGCTAAATGTATGGTATGTCAGCGTGTGAAGGCTGAACATCAATTTTCTTTCGGGTTGTTGCAGCCGTTGAAATTCTGAAGTGGAAATGAGAGAGGATTACCATGGATTTTGTGTCGAGTTTACCATTGACACCGACTAAAAAGGATTCTATTTGGGTGATTTTTGATCGGTTTACAAAGTGTGCATATTTTCTGCCAGTGCATACGACGTATACCTTGGATAGATTGGCGGATTTATATGTTGCTGAAATTGTGAGGTTGCACGGGGTGCCCAAGTCAATTGTTTCGGATAGGCATCCACGGTTTACAGCGAGGTTTTGGAAATGTTTGCATCAAGCTTTGGGTACTCGCTTAAATTTCAGTACATCGTATCATCCTCAGATAGATGGCCAGTCTGAACGTGTGATTCAAGTTTTGGAAGATATGTTGAGATGTTGCATCATTGAGTTCCAAGGAACCTGGGAAAGATAGTTTCCTTTGGTTGAGTTTGTGCAAAATAATAGCTATCAAGCTAGTATAAAGATGGCACCGTATGAATCCTTGTATGGTAGGCAGTGCCGATGTTGGGCTGAGGCTGGAAAAAAGTATGTTTCTATGCCTGATGTGTTGAAAGACATGGATGAGAAAGTAAAGCTTATTTGTGAACGCTTGAAGGAGGCCTCGAATAGGCAGAAATCCTACGCGGATTTAAGGCGTAAAGAGGTTGAGTACGAAGTTGGTGAGAAAGTGTTCTTGAAAGTTTTAGCTTGGAAAAAGGTGATGCGCTTTAAGCGTAAAGGAAAGTTGAGTCTAGGGTTTGCTAGAACGTATGAGGTGCTGGAACATATTGGTCCTGTAGCCTATCAGCTGAGGTTACCTCCTAAGTTGGAGAAAATTCATGATGTGTTTCATGTGTCCATGTTACGGAGGTAGCATTCGGATTCGTCGCATGTAATTCCAGATGAGGATGTTGAGTTACGACTGAACTTGTCTTATGATGAGGAACCGGTGGGTATCCTTGACTCCATTTGTGAAGTTCTTTTTGGCAAGACAATTAAGCTTGTTAAGGTGTTGTGGCGACATCGCAGTGCTGAGGATGCCACGTGGGAGAGTAAGTCGGACATAGTTGATCAGTTTCCGCATCTATTTGCATCAGGTAAATTTTGAGGATGAAATTTTATAAGAGAGAGAGTTGTAACGCCCTAGTTTTGGGCCTAGAGGTTTTCTAGGTGGTTTAGACGGTCCATTGGATCGGATTAGGGATTCGAGTTGGTTTCAGGACTTAATTTGGATTAAATATTTTCAGAAGGGATAAAAATATGGAAAATGATCTAAAATCATTATATAATATGGGAATGATTTTGGTAAAATCAATTTTACAAAATGGGGTCTCGAAATTGGACATTGTGGTTAGTGACCAAAATGTAAAGTTTTCAAAAATGTTTTGGTGACTGTTTCGGAAAAGGGTCAAAACTTAGAATATTTAAGGAGCTATTTGACTGATCCTTTTATCATATTTTTTCCTTAATTTAGGCTATTTTTAAATGGTTTTAATTGGTTTTATTATTAAAATAAAATGGGATTTAATAAAAGGATTATTAGTTATACAAAATCACATTATTACATAACTACTTTTCATCCAACTTTATCTCTTAACTTTCCCAGCAGCCAAACTAAGATTTTCACTCCAAAATTCTCAGGAATCAATTATTATTGATTTTCTTTTAGTTTCCTACTTGATTTTTTGTATTCCTATTGCAAAATCTACTTGGATTTCAATCAATCATTGCCAATTAAGGGAGAAATCAGCAATTAGAGGTGATTTTCATTTCTCTCCTCTAATTAAAGGTTCTTTAATAAAATTCCCAAGTTCTTGATCCTTAGCTTATGGTTTTTAATTTGTTTTGATGGTTTAATTGAAGGAAAATGGTTTAATCAAGGTTTAATTGGTGAAATTGATTTGAACTCGTAATGGTTCTATTTTCTCATGATTTGATTTGATTTAGATCATGATTTTGATGTTGAAAGGTGCAATGAGATGGTTAAATAATAGGATTCCCGAAACTAGTTGAGTTCTTAATTTTCTAAGTTGCTTGTTATGAGTTTTTGATGAGCTGTGGAGGTTTTATGAGTGTTGGAGGTATAAGGATGTTAGAGTTGTGTTTTTAGATGTTAATTGATGTTGATTGATGGGTTGAAATGTTAGATTGAGACTGGTAATGTTTGGAAGAAGTTTGATGTATGTTTCGGATATTGAGGGATGGTTTTTGGTAAAGGATGTTGAGGATTTGTGTTGCTGTGTTGTTAATTGCATTTTGATGCAATGTGCTCTCTGTTTTTGTGCGGATAAAATAGGAGAAGTTGGTTCTCAAGCTTGAGCTTTGGTTTCGGAAGGTTTGGAGGCCAAATTACCGTATTGGCAAGCGAGGCTTTGCGTGTCGGTGAGTGAGAACATGTTTACAACTTTGCAGATGTTTGAAAGTTGTGTTTGGGAGTTTAGATCTAGCTTTAAACGCTGGTCTAAGCTCGACAGTTAGTAAAGGATGAATTCTCTCTCGAACTCAGTTTAACAATTGGTTTGATGCGCTTGTTTTAAATGGTTTGATTACTCACTGTATATGCATGTTTTGTGCATGGTTTAATGCTGGAAATTGATTACATAATGATGTTGATTCATTTGGAAGTAATGCATGTTTTGTTAATGTTTACGGACATTGGTTAATACAAGGTCTGTTGCATTGGTTAAAGGATTTTGATGATACATATGAAAACATTGAGTTGTTGTTAATAAAATGAATTATATTAGCAAGTGATGAATCAAAAAGGTTTGTAAATATTATCAGATATAGTTGGTCGGCCATAGGACTGAAAGTGCACTATAAAAAGTCACCTTGGATGTAGAGGGATTAATGGTTACTGAATACGCCATCTATGTACCCTAATGGAAGAGGGGTTAAAACGTACCGAAGACTCCCGTTAGTGGGTCATACATCTTATTGATGAGTGGTATTGAGGGGTTTATGGGTACTGAAGACTCCACCACGGGTTTCATAATGGTGGAGGGGTTTATGAGTACCGAAAACTCCCGTGTGTGAACTTTGAGATGTCGATAGATTATATGTTAAGTGTTTGGGGAACACTTGTTGAATCCGTGTATTTGATGTTATGTTTTGTGAAGTGGAACTTGGTTAGTGATCACTTGTAAGCCAATATAATTGATTATGTATCATGAAATGGATTGTGTTGTTTAATGTGGTTTAAACATGTTTTTCTCTTTAAGCATTGCATTGGTAGTATGCATGGGAAAGGTTAAATTGAGGGTATCAAATGGGATTTTGCTGTTGAATCCATGATACATGTTGCATATGGTTTAATATGTAGTTTTAGAAATGTTAAGTGCATGGTTTTGATAAGGCATGATGAGAAGTGATGTTTGAAAAGTGTTCTGGAAATTGGATTTTAAAAGGAATGTTAATTGGTTTAAAATGCATTGGTGATGGTTGGTTTTTGAGCACTCCTCACTAAGCCTAGTGTGTTTACGCTCACTTTCCATCAATGCAGAGAACTAAAGATTGAGGCAGCGAGGAAGCAAGGAAAGGAGTTCCAAAGACTTGTTTTCAAAAGTATGGTTTGAAGTAATTTAAGTAGTAATAAGGGAAATATGTCAATTGGTATTTTGGGAGGGTTTCGGTGAACTCCATGTTTGTGCAAGTTTCAATTGTTGTTTTGGATTTGTAATAAGTTTAAAGTGGTTGAGTTGTGGTTGGTTTTGTGTTTTGGATGTTGACTAGGAAGCATGCCTATAGACTTGGTGAATGTCAATACTTGTGGGTTCAAAACTCTACTTCATCGCTTTATTACTTGATCGACGAGTATACTTGCTCTAAGTGTATATCTATCTCGCAGCCCATCTAGTTGCAGAATAAGGAAATTGGCAATCTAGTTTCCGAAAGAGGGAATAGGTATCATATATGTAGGGTATGAGAAACTAAAAAGGGTGAAAAGATGGAAAGATAGAAAGGGTGTATGGTATTATGCAGTGAAAACTCATCATTTAATGCTGACAATCTCCTGAAGTGGGCAAGTGGAGGGTTAGGTGGCGTGAGGAATAGGGGAACGATGTGTGGTGGTCATGGGAAAATGGTAAATTAGGAGAGAGATGTACAATTATAATTTTTGAGGGAACAAAGGAATAAAGTGTAATAAATTACACAATATTCTCTTTTTTTTTTGCATTGGCTGCCAAAATTTTTTAAACCAAGTCAACTAGGTCAGCCCAAAAGGTCTTCTTCTTTCCAAGATCTGAGGAGGACTTTTCATCTTGTCTTGTATTGATAACTGCTAACAATATTAAAAACAAACATTAAAGAAAAACGAAACCTAATAAATAATACTAATAAAACAAAATAATTCTGCAGAAAAATAAAGTCCAAAATTAAAAGTGCAGACAAAATAAAAATGCAGAAAAGTAAAAGGGATAGAACTGGATGCTTAAGCATCTAGTAGCATGATTGAATTTTTGTCACGAAAAACTGGTGCTCCTTGATAGGCCTTCAAATGTTTACCGTTGACTTTGAAGATTGACCCATCTTTGAGATCATTGATGTCCATGTCACCATGTGGATACGCCTTGACAACTTGGAATGGGCTAGACCAACGAGACTTTAAGTTGCCTGGGAAAAGCTTTAAGCGAGAGTTGTAGAGTAGAACATTTTGGCCTTCAAGAAAATGTTAAGGCATCAATTTCACATCATGTCATCTCTTAGTTTTCTCTTTGTATATCTTGGCATTCTTATGAGCATACAGGTGATGCTACTCTAACTCAACTCAAGCAATAGTCTTTCTCCAGCTAATTGTAGTCCATGTTGATCTTTTTGATAGCCTAAAAGGCTTTGTGCTCAAACTCAACCGGTAAGTGGTATGCTTTTCCATAGACAAGTCTATAGGGTGACATGCCCAACGGTGTTTTGAACGCGGTCCAATAGGCCCATAAGGCTTCATCCAGTTTCAAGGACCAATCTTGACCACTTTCTCAAGGATCTGCTTAATTTATCGGTTGGACTCTTCATTTTATCCATTGGTTTGCGAATGATATGTTATGGTAATCTTATGGTGAACTCCATATCTACGCAGTGCCTTAGCAATCAGTTTGTTGTTGAAGTGTCTACTCTTGTCACTAGTTATAGCTTGAGGTACTCCAAATCGAGTGAAGATATTCTTGTGCAAAAACCTCATGATGGTATTTGCATCATTCTTGGCCGTCGCAATGGCCTTCACCCACTTATACACATAATCAACTATGAGTATAATATACAAGTGTCTATCGAAAGATGGGAAGGGTCCCATGAAGTTAATGCCCTAAACATCAAAAAGTTCAACTTCAAGGATGACTTGCACGAGTAGCTCATTCCTTTTTAAGATATTCCTTGTTCTTTGACATCTATTGGAAGTCTTTCAGTATACCTGGGCATCTCTAAACAAGGTTGGCCAATAGAATCCAGACTATAGGACCTTTGCAGCAATCAATTGTCCTCCAAAATACCCTCGGCGTAGAGTGGAATAGAAATGGTAGAGGATATCTTTTTATTCTTCCTCGGGTATGCTTCTTCGGATCATTTGATCAGTGTATTGCTTGAAAAGGTAGGGCTCGTCCTAATAGTAGCAGCATGCATCGTGTTAGAATTTCTTTCTTCACTGATCTACAAATATTACAAGGGAAAATACGACTAACAAGAAAATTAACAATGTCAGCATTCTACGGCAATGTCGTAGTATTCAATAATTTTTCATCAGGGAATTTTTCCTAAATATCACATGAAATATCAGTGTCGCGTGCATTCACATTCCTAGAGAGATGGTCGGCTACATGATTTTCAGTACCTCTTCTATTAACTACCTCAATGTCAATTTCTTGAAATAGTAAAATCCACCTAATAAGTTGAAGTTTTGCATCCTTTTTAGTTACTAAATATTTGATGGTCGAATGATCAGTATGCACAATGACTTTAGTTCCTATAAGGTATGCCCTAAATTTATCAATTGCAAACACTACATCAAGCAGTTCTTTTTCAGTGGTAGTGTAGTTTTGTTGCGCCTCATTTAGAGTACGGCTAACATAGTATATAACATGAAAGATCTTACTCTAACGCTGACCAAGAACAGCGTCAGCAACATAATCACTAGCATTGACATAAGCTCAAAGGGTTGTGACCAATTGAGGGGTACTCCAATCAGTGTATAAATAAGTTCCTTCCTTAAGGTATCAAATACTGCACGACATTGGTCATCAAACTCGAACGCTCTATTATGCTCCAGCAATGAGCACAAAGGCTTCAAGATCTTGGAGAAATCTTTGATGAATATCTTGTAGAAATAAGCATGGCCAAGAAAGCTTTGAATAGCTTTGACATTATATGGGGGTGAAACTTCTTCTATCTTGGCTTTGTCCACTTCAATGCCCTTGTTGGAAATACGGTGGCCTAAGGCAATGCCTTCGACAACAATAAAGTGGCACTTCTCCAAATTAAGCACAAGATCAGTTTTCTCGCATCATTTTAACACCTTGGCAAAGTTGCCTAGGCTTTGACCAAATGAGTCTCACATGATCATGCAATGCTTGAATGTTGTTGGAGCATTGCATAGGCCAAAAGGTATTCAGTGAATGGCGTAAATGCCATAAGGACAAGTGAGTGTTGTTTTCTCTTAGTCCTCAAGTGCTATAGAAATCTGGTTGTACCCAGAGTAACCATCTAGGAAGCAATAATAGGGTTTCCTCGCAAGCTTGTTGAGCATCTGGTCATTAGACAGTAAAGGGGATTGATCTTTTTTTGTCTTTTTTGAGCTTTCGGTGGTCAATACAGATCTGCCATCCAGTAACGATTCTGGTCAGGAATAGTTCATTGGCATCGCTATTTATCAAGGTCATGCCTCCTTTCTTTGGCACGCACTAGACATGACTCACCCAAGAACTATCTTAGATAGGTTATATAATTCTAGCATCGAGCCAGTTAATGATCTTCTTCTTAACCATAGTCCTCATGATCGAATTGGGTCTCTGTTGTGGTTCAATCGATCCACTGTTATTATCTGCAAGCAAAATCTTATGCATTCACAAAATAGGTCTTATACCCTTCAAGTATGTAATAGTCCAAAAATTAGATCTCTTATGTTAAGATAAGACATGCAACTGTTTATTTTCTAGGTTGGATGTTAAGCTAGCATATATGATTACAGACAGCGTATTATTTTCCCCTAAATATGCATATTTTAATTGTAGGGGAAGAGACTTTAGGTCAAGTTTATGCAGATGCATTAGCAATAGCTTGGGAGATTTAAATTCCATAAAATCAAAGGGTTCAAAGTACATTCCTGGCCTGGTAAGCACAACATTGGATTGTTCAATCTCTCCCTTACCTTCTTCTTCAGCTTCTTACATTACCTCGTTGAATTCAGATTGCTCCGTAGCATTGAGTATATTGTTGCAGCATATTTCTTAAAGGTTCTCTTCGACTAGGGTTTACTCACTTTGCACAATATGGTATTCTTTATAGTAATCTACATATTTGAGAGTGCTGAAGACATTGAGTGTGATCATTTGGTCATTCATCTTCATAGTAAATTCATCCTTCTCATAATCGATCACAAAACACTAGATAACAAGGAATGGTCTCCCGAGGATGATGGGAGCATTCTCGTTAGCTTTATAATTGAGAATAATAAAGTTTTTCAGGAAGACAAATCTGTCTACCTTGTCCAGGACATCTTTAATCCTTTTCTCGGGTTAAATTTGAGAACTATCAGTCAATTAAAGGATCGCCAATGTAGGTTTGGCTCTTCCCATGCCCAATTTCATAAACACTGATTTTGGCATCAAGTTGACACTTTGACCTAGATCACACAAAGCACGGTCAGATTAGTTCCAACCTATGGAACATGGAATGGTGAAACTGTTAGGATCCTTCATCTTGGGTGGCAAATCACTTAGCACCACCACACACTAGCCTGTTGTAGCAACAGTTTCAACCCCACCTACCATTCTTTTCTCGGTCACGATCTCCTTCAGAAACTTTGCATAAATAGAAATTTGATCAATGGTCTCCAAGAATAGAAAATCAATATGTAGCTATTTAAGTATCTCCAAAAACTTCTAAAAGTGAGCATCTTGTTTCTAAGCTTTCAATCGTTGTAGAAATGGAGGTGGTGGTCTGGTTTCATCGCGTGGTCCACTAGATGTTATAGCATCCTTATCTTTATTATCTTTGCCATCAGTAGCAGGGTCTATTCATGTATCAGACATGGTGATATATTTTTTGGTGCTGGTGCATCGATTGATGTCTTGCTCAGAGTGGAATCAATAAAGAAACCTCCCCCAAACATCTCATCTTTGATCAATTGTGTGCCACTACGTGACATAATGACATTGTATTGCACTGGACTAAAGATCTTAGTGACTTCAGTATCACTAGGTAAACCGCCTTGAGGACTTATCTTCAAGATGTGCAATCTGCCCAACTTGCATTTCCAAGGACCGTAGTAAAGTAGTGTGATTCTGCAAGATGGAATATTGGTTTTGCAACATAGCAACTTGCGTTGTGAGCATGTCACTATGGTTCTTGAGATGCGTAGACTGGTCCTGTATAATAACTCAGGCAATATCTATAAAACTTTGATAAGAGTAATCAAAAGAATTAGAACTGGAGTTAGAAGCTCCTTGGTTCTGCCTAATGTTTTTTTGGAATCTATGAGGCTCTTCTATAGCATTCTGTCGTGCTCTTGAATTTCTTGTGTTACCTCCCCAACTAAAATTTGGATGTTGACACCACCCTGGGTTGTAGGTGTTCGAGTAGGGATTGTTGTTACGGTTAGTATTCCTTACATATCATTCAGATTCTTGTTGTCGGGGGCATTCATCTGACTAGTGCTCCCTATCACAATGTGCACATATATATTGAATTACCTTAGCCTCCCGTGTGTTGGATGGTGGCTGCATGTTCTTGAACAGGTTTGTGATGGTGAAGAGTTGAGCCGCCATATTTCAGGAATCATCCAATTAGAGTGTTCAAGAAGATTTAGGGCCAGGATTTAATCTCCTGGTAGGAAATTGGTAGTCTTTATTGGCTATTTGATTGAGAATTTCCCAGGATCTTTATCGAGCAAAATACCATTGGCTAAAAAGTCAATCATCATTCTCGCGGGAGCATTAACGCCATTATAGAACATTACCACTTGTAACCAATCATGGAATCCATTAATTGAGCACTTGCGTAGCATGTCTTTATATCTACCCCAGCATTCATACATAGATTCATCATCTCGTTTCTTAAATAATATAATCTCGCTCCACTTTTGATTGTGCACATTCGATAGATCGTATCAGTGTAGAAAGCTTTTGCACAAGTCATCCGAAAAAGTATTAGATCCTGAGGATATGGTCTTCAACCATGCTCGATCTCAATCACCCAAAGAATAAGGAAACAAGTTAAGCCTCAGCACATCATCAGGGACTCCCTATTATCTAAAATAGTCACAAACTTCCAGGAAAGGTTGAATGTGCTCTCGAGCATCCTCCCTTGCCGATCCACTGAATTGTCTAATGGAGTTGCCTCTCTCGTGCTCCGTTAGTGTTTTCATCATTAACAATTACTCATCCACCCAATGGTATATCGTCACCAATTCGTACGTCATTCTGACCACTGTTGATTGGGTTTTCCATTATCCTTTATCCTCTGCGTAGTGTTCGCAAGTATCTTTCGATCTCTGGACTATATGGAATAATGGTTCATCTCGATTTGTGCATTGCTAATCCCCGACAACGGTGTGAAAAACTTGATGCTTACGAAATAGGTATGAAATTTAGAGCAAGTATACTTGACGATAAAGTAATAAAGTGATATAGTAGAGTGTCGAACCCAAAGGGATTGGATCAATGAGTACGAAGCGGTCATACTTAAGAGTTAGTGAGAAAGTATTGGTTTGATGGTGATTATCAAAACTAAATGCAATAAAAGTAAAGATAGCAGTGATCAAGACAAGCAGATGTTGTAGTAGATATTCAGATGATTATGGAAGTTGGGTTTATTGCCTAGGAATTATGCTGATACTTATTTGAATGCTATAGCGGTTAGCAATACATGTCTGCGTAAACTAATTATGTCTTTACCTATTCGACAGGGTTTTCTAATTAACTTCTGACTCTCTTGATGCCTAGAAGTTAATAACAGGGATGCTATGGTAGTACATGTCTGCGTGAACCCTAACAACTCTATTATCTATTCAAGTTCCCCTTATTAGTCGTTGAAATCCTAAACTTATGTCTAAGCCGGATTAGAACCTAAGTTGATAGCTTAAGTCTCATTGTTCACGCTTATATAACCTAACTCTTTCGATATTAAGCCACAAATCAATAGTTAAAAGGCCTCTCTTGATAGTTCTTACAATAACTACGCATGAAGAATGATGAGCAAAATAGATAAAGGAAAATACTATAGCATTAAACAGTTAATCGAAACATAATATCCTAAAATAATAAACCCAACAAAAGTATTTATCTCATGTCTGAGCCGAAAACATCCATAATAAAAGTATTAAAGAGCATGATTGTTTATCAACCAAGGGAAAAGAAAGAATCAAGCGTCCTCGATGTTCTCCTCCAAGATTTCTAACTATGTTGTAGGTACCGCACTCCTCAAGCCTCTCTCAATAGCATTTTGGTGTGTGGAGATTCCTCTAGACCTCGACTCCGTTGGTTCTCCGATAGCTGAAGACTAAGGGTTGCCGTCTAAGATCAAGCTTACTTTGTTTTTGGCCCAAGTCTTCTTTATATGGGCGAAAATCTAGGGTTTTGTAACCCTTAAATACGCGAAGCCTCTTAAGAGGATCTTGCTTTCCCGCTTTATTCAATGAGTTCCGTATCAAATGAGAATACACATGTGCCAAAGTCTGATTTATCTCCAACTCTACTGCTCTGTCAGCTCAACATGAGAGGGATGCTACTCTTCTGCTCCAGCGCTCCTCTACCTCAACACCTTCCTGCACAAGCACCACTAAAAATGCACTACCTTCCCCATTAAACGCATCAAAATATAAAGAATTAAGCGCAAGCACCATAACTCCCTAACTATATGCAAACTACATGCAAACTACTCCTAAATGCAACTATATGAGCCTAAACACATGCAAAAGCTAAGTAAAAAGAGTACACAAAATAGATTATCTACACAGTCATTAGTATTTCTCATATTGCTTGACGCATTAACTGACCTCATTCACCCACTTAACAACATGTGTTGGAGGACGAAAAATCAGTTATAAGTAGAGAATTAGTTGGAAAAATCATTCAGATGAGTCAGCAGAAGTTGACCTCTAATGTTGTTGAGAAGTGCTTAACTTTTGGGGTCCTAACAAACGTCAATTGTTGGTGAATGAAATTATTGATTCTACGGATGAGAATGTGCCACTTCAAGTTTGTCCTTTTCTTGTGTTGTTTATTTATTCTCTTAAATCTCGAATTGAAATATTTTCTGATTTTCTGTCCTCGTGTTTGAGGAGAAAAAGCCTAAGGCGGCTTCACTTGGTTTGAAAATAATTTGAGAAAAGCCATGAACGAGATTACCACCTCAAATTGTACTTGTTTTGGCAAAAATGTTGGTGTTCCTTGTTCATCAGAATTATGCATACATTCATATTTGTAATTCGAGTGCTTATGTTGCTTGAGGGACGAACCTACGCACATTGTATTGTAACTGTAGAAAAATGCACAATACAGTGATGTCTCATAATGTCATGTCATGTAACCAGAAACTGTCATTTTAAAATGGATTAGATGGTGTTAAGGATTTACCTTCGGCTTGTCTCGAGAAATAGTTTATCTACAATTTTCACGGCATCCATGTAATTTTTATTGACAATTGATTGTCCATCCCAGACAATGATGAAAGATCGGTTTGCAATCTACGTTGTACAGAAAATGCTAGAGACTTGTGATGACCGACAATGTGAGCTGATCGTTTCTCAAATTAAGGACCATTTAAATGCAGTGAAGAAGTACACTTGCGAAAAATGCATTGTTGCACGTGTAGAGAAGCTTGTTGCTGCTGGGGTTACTGATTCTTTCTCGTCTTTCATTTTTTGCTTGAGAAACCTTCTAGCAAATAACATAAACATGATTATGAAACTAGAATCCATAGCACCAAAATTCACCTTCTTTATGATTGATTTGGATTCCATCCCTTTAATCATTGTATGTTTTTCATAACTCATGATTTTACATTTGTTTTTAGAGAGAAGAATTGTTGCTCAGTCTCTGAATCCGGCTTAGACGGTGTATGGAAGAACATGTTTTGTACAGCTAACAAAAGCTATATGATCTTCTTGACTTCCTTCCATCTCCGTATATTTGGATATTTTACCATCGTTCGACCCTGTCTTTTTATAGACACGTAACCGCATAAAAATAAACAAGTTTTCACTGGGAAAATGTACATCATGTAGCTCAAGGTTTACACATAGAATCAAGCAAATGTGAGAATTAGCCGTTTGAATACTGTTGCACCTACGGATGAGTTTAAATGAGTATACACGAGTTTCTAAGGGTGTAAAAATCGAAATGGTGAGGTAATTTTATATCATAACATGACTATACAAAATGTTAGCATGGAGAGCTGATGATGTTAGTTGAGGCCTGAGTTTTTTCCACCATCAATGTATTGGTTAATGATATTTTCTTCCTAAATACACAATTTTCTTTGTGCTACCAGCCTGTTTATATTTATGGTTGATATCAGTTTTACATGCAATTTGCCAATATAAATTTATTGATTTTCTCGGATTAAAGATTTAACATCTCAATTTTTGGCTAGTGAGCAAAATGTAAATTTTGAAAGTTTTGTGGATAAAGTATAAACTTAGGAAAAGTTTAGGGACTAAATTATAATTTTCAAAAGTTGTGTATTTTAGTCCCGTAAATGGATAGTTTACCCCCAAGAATGATGTTTTCGTGTTACCCGGATTTTTCGTACGGAGTTTGTGTTAATGGCTATAAAGCGATAAAGTTCAAAAAAAATATTCGGATAATCAAATCGAATATCCAGGATATTTAGAAGGATGATAAGGAAAGGTTAATTGTGTCATTTTACATGTCTAAGATATTTTCTTTGTGTTGGAAGAATATGAACCCTTGGATTTAAGTTGATTTTCCATGTTAAATATGAACTGTTGGATGAAAAATGGCAAGATCGTAATTTTAGAAAATTACAAGGGCAAGGTTGGTAACTACTAACTCAAGATTAAATCCAGGCCATTGGATGAAGGATGATGACATGAGGTACATTATGGAAATGTAGAATTTTTTGAATAGATCCGATAGCTTGATAAAGGTAAAATCGTAGTAGAAGTATTTAGTGAATATCGGGAAATCAGATTGAATTGAAATTTCAGAGACTGTTTCATAAGCCATGGAAAATCATAAAATGATATTTATGGAATAGCGGTCAGTTGAGAAGGAACTAATTTAGTTAGATTATAATAGAATGGCAATTTTGAAACAAACTAGTAAATAGAGACTAGTTGGAGGGCAAATTGGTCATTTGGCAAGGATGACAATTTTAAAATATTTTTGAAATGTTGAGGATGTTTTTGGAAGATGAAATATATATGGATTTCATCTTGGCCCTTGATTTTGGATGAGATTAAATTAGCCATTGGATTTAAAGGCTAAATTGGTAATTCCACTATTTAAATGAAATTAAAATTCATTTAATAGTTACAAGTATAATTTAAGAGTGAAAAGATGAAAAAAAAATTCATATTTTCCAGCCATAAACCATGGAGAAAGAGAAAAATGAAGAGGGAAATTTCCAAGCTTGATTTAAGCTCTGAATCTCAGTTTTTAGGTAATCTTTCGAACTACAAAGTTGTTCTACTCTTCGAGCTCTATCATTTGATATAAATAATTTATAGAATACTTGCTTGGTTGATGAGATTTGATATGTGGAAGAAATTAGGGTTTATGAACAAATTGGGGCTTTTATGATTTTATGAATCCATGGTTGATTTTAAGTTAGAATCATGCTTGTATGGTGTTGGAATCATGTTGTTGAGTTGGGATTTAAACCCTACATATTTCGGTTTGCATATTCAAGTCCAATTTAGGGTTTGTGATGTTGGATTAATGATCTAGTAAGCTTGATTTGTTTTTTGGAAGCAAAACCCTAATTTAGATGCATAGGGACCATTTCGGCAAGCTTCAAAACTAAGGAACTGTATCTGATTTTTTATTGAATTTGATGTGTATTTATATTATTAATAATTTTAGAGACGTGAAAATGAAGTTAGAATGCTAAACCGACGATTAATCACATTAGTGACCATTTTGACAAATTGTCAAACTTGAAAGGTCTATTCGGCAAAGAGGATATGTAGAATGAGTAAATCTGATTTTTAGTTAAAATGATGGAATTAAGGTAGTAATGTTGATTGGAGGACTAATTTGCAAAGTTAAGAAGCTTGAATCCTTATATTTGAAATTTAGTGACCATCTTGACAAATTAAGAGAAATTAGAGAAGTAAAGGTTTGAGCCTATTTTGATGAAGGATGTAAATAGAACATATGAATACAAGCTTTATTCTAGTCATTTGAAGTAATGTGATGGGACTAAATTGACAAGTAGAGAAATAGGGAGAAGTTGGTGTAAATTAGAAGTTATTTATGAAAAGTTATGTTGGAATTGAATTATGGCAATAAGTTTAAAATTTCGCCATAAATCCTACAAAAATGGTTAGATGATGAATTTTATACCGTTGGAAAGAATTGTTAGTCTAGTTTCGTTTCCAACAAACGGAAACTGATTTCGAATTTCGAGTTAAAAGATATGATTTTTTATTCCAATGAAGGTCAGAAAAATTATAGAGCAATTTTCTACTTGGACAAACTGTGACGTAAATTTAGTGATTTTTCTTAATTTTTGTAAATTTTATTAATTTATGTGGTTTATACTGTTAGAAACGTTATCAAATCTAGTTTCTCCAGTATAAAGGAAATTAAGATCCAGTAGGTATTCTGCCCTGTATAAGTAAATTTTTGAAGGTAGCGCAAGCTGTCAGAAAATGAAATTTGAAACATTTTGTATTCGAATGTTAGTTAGCAAGCACGAAAGAATTTATGGAAGTTTAAATTGGTCACTAAAGACCATAATGAGTTTTTGAACAGTACAAGAAGAAAGGAAAAATATTTGGAAATTTTTTATTCGAATGATTATATTAGACATCATGTTTAAGGTATTGTTAGATTTGAATCTAACAAATATTTTATTTCATTCATGTGATTAATGAAGTCAAGTCCGAATCAAAGAAGGTTCGAGGTTCTATGAAAGAAAGGATCGAACTATGACTTAGTGAGGCATTGTGTTAAGCGGCCAAGGTGAGTGCAATGCATACATAACATGATATATGGATGTTTTATGCATCATTAGGAAGACTTACGATGAGTCGACCTTATTTATATATTGGCGTGATATTTATGTCATTGATCATATATTAACATTTTTAAATATGTCAAAGGTTAAACATAAATGCATAGATCACTAGTTATATATGATGTTATATTATGAATGTTATTTCGGGTATGAACTGCCCAATGTTAAATTATGTTGATATACATTGCCATGGATGGAATAAATATGGAATATATGCCCAAGTATGTTAATGAGGGACATGGTATGGTTGGCATGCCATACAGTCCAGCAGCACGCTGCATGCTTGGTTTAGCACTATAGTGTATATAAAGGACACTTAGTGCATATGGTGGGCACGACCTTATGTGTATTAGCAATTCGGTGCATATTTGACTCGTGTACCCAGGGTCATCAAGGTTTATTTTGGGCTATAAATTAATGGATAATAAATGGTAAACAGGTTAGGGAGTATATGAACTCTCAAAATAAATGACAAGTATAATAGTAAGGAATATATATATCCGGTTTATATTATGTAGTAAATCATTACTAATGCAATGTGAAAATTGATGCTTTGGTATATATATATATATATCACGTTATATAAACATAGCCATGAAGTTGAATAAAGTTTAAATTATTGTTATTAATTTTCTTTATTGCCTCATTAAGTTTGTACTTAGCGTGTGTTTGATTGTGCACGCGTAGGCAAATCAAGATAAGTGTGAGAAGAGCATTGCATCAATATTGGAAAGCTCAACAGGTAATCACAGTAATGACATCCTAATTGAGGTTTGATTATTATATTGACATGTATACTTGCTAAACCTATTTGAGTTGTGATTGACCTTTAAAGTTCGGTAGGGTTTCATGATAATTGGCATTTCTGGAAAGATACAAAGTTAAGAGTAAACTCAAGTGATGAGTTGTATGCTAAGATAATTGATTTATAATTGGAACTCGAATAAATAATATATTTTGGTTTTAAATAAAGTTAAGCGTGCTTGGGCTAGAGAAATTTGAGGATGGGTGACCATATAGAAGTTTTCCTAAAAAATTTAAATTACCCCGATTTTTTATTAAAGAAGTCGTAATATTTCTGAATCGTACCCGGTATACGGATACGGGAAGGGAATGTTACATTTATTGGTATCAGAGCTATAGGTTTATCCGATTCTGGAGTTAAACGAAGTATGGTAAAGGTCAAAAGTGTATACATGCCACTATGATGTTAGAATTATTGATTATTTTACTTGTTTGAATGAATGCAATTGCTTACTTCATTATGATAATAATGTTAAATTCTAATGTGTGAGGGTAAAAGAATCGTGTCAGGTTTTTAAGCGAGTGGATCAATAAGAGATTCACGAGCATGAAAAGGTTAATGATAATATTCTACCCTAAGCTTATCATGGTGCAGAGGCACCAGAGTAAAATGATATGCATGTTCTAGATTAAGAGCTTTTCTTCCAGACATTAGATGCGATCATGAATCAGCCTGCTTAGACATCGATTGCAAAAGAATTGAGAGTTCTGGCACACTAGATTTTCAGAGAAATATTAATAGAGATCTTATGATTGTCAATCTATGGTTTAATGATATAAAAGTTATGTTGAAGGAACTCTGTATTGATGATCAGATGAAACTCAAAGAAAAAGTATTATCTCATCTGAAAGGATTAGACCCGTATTTGATAAAGTAATGTTACGGTATATACTCAGAAGTCTATTAACTAGAAGTTCTTTCTTTGAGTGTTCCGTAACAAAGTTTATCCTAGAGATACAATGGAGTTTATTGCATCTTAATTAGGACAATTGGATTATTTATGGGTATGAGTGTAGGTTTAATAAACTGAGCTAATTTGATTCTAATTGCTTCCTATAGACAGAAAGAAAGCCTGGTATGACAACTCATAGTGGGATGGAGGTCAAGTACAAAGAAATACTAACTACCCTATGTATTTCAAAATTCTATGAAGCAGTAAATTATGCCAAATGTAATGCAAAGGGTTCAGAATGAGAAAATATCTAAACAAAGGTCACAGCTCGTAAAGAGGAATAGTGAATCATTATGTATTTCACCACTTCTAAAAAGTGATGAGGATTCCCGACAAAGATATCAAGCTGAATTTATTACATAGTTCCGCTAAGAGATCAAGACAAGGAAAATTATGAACTCTCTGACATTTATAATTAATGTTGGAGATTCAAGAAAACCATAAAAACAATAATGTGAGGGTTGTGATAATTGGCATGCATAAGCATGCAGAGTTTTTATTGGAATTTGTTACTAATGTGAAAATTATTTAACTTATGCTATGGATATCGAGCATTAAGGGTAAGTGAGAGAGTATTCCTATTGTTTGTGAGTTTTAAATGGGTTGCCCAAGAGGAGCTGTCATGCTCGACGCTTAATCGAGAGGCTAAGTTTAGGATTGGATTTTAATCCAATATTGGACCTATATCGATTGCATCCTACAGAATGGCTCTTACTAGATTGAGAAAGCTAAAGGCCTAGTTGTAAGAATCATTGGATTGAGGTTTTATACGACCCAATATATCACCTTAGGAAGCTCTAGTGATGTTAGTCAAAAGAAGTAGTACTATTCCTCTAAGGTTAAATTATGATTATATTATTACTAGTAAAAGAAGATTTGATAGTAGCACTAGTATTAGTACAGTATGAATCTAGTAAAGATTCTACATTATTCAATAATACGTCCCATAATAGGTTGGGATGTGTAGTGATGTAATAAGGCTAAAGTAGTAGTTGATGTATTTAGCCAAAAGTTATTCTTTGGCTTATAAGCATTAAATGCCTAATTACCTTTGGAAGAAAATAGTATATTGATTACATAACTTCAGCTCAAGCCTACATTGACAAATCGGGTCAAAGATTTACAGATGAAAGATAAGATATACCTGGAAAGAATTCAGTAATGTGAAAAGGGGAAAATTAAAGGTATCGATGTTTAGTCTAAATAATGTTCATATTATCAAAGGGTAATTTATATCCCCAACGATAATGAGTTAAAAAAAGAACTAAGAGGTGATAGAATCTGATTTGATTTATTTCAGGATGTGGAGAATAAAGTAAGAATAGTTCGAAGCAATCTAGAATTGCTTTAGAATGGTGGATATTATCTGTTGATATTGAAAGAAAAGATATTTAATATGAAGTTAAGGATAAAGTATTCCGTAAAAGTTTTACCTTGGAAGGAGGTGTTATGGTTAGGACAAAAAGGGAAGCTGAGTCCGAGAGTTATTGGACCATATAAGATTGTGAAAAGAGTTGGTATGGTGGCTTATTAGCTAGTCTTACTTCTAGAAATGGACAAGATTCACAATATATGTCATGTATCGATGCTCAAGAAGTATCGATCAAATCCTTTACATATCATTACCCAGAAGGAATAGAGATTTAACTTGATTTGATTTACGAGGAAGAATCGGTAAAGATTCTGGCACATGGATTCAAAAAAACTAAGGAATAAGATGATCTCACTTGTTAAAGTTCTTTGGCGAAATCATGAAGTCAAAAAACGATATGGGAAAGAGAAAAAGATATGAGAAAATAGTTTTCTCATTGTTTTAGAATCAGGTATGTGTTGAAAATTCGAGGATGAATTTTCTTAAGGGGGAGAATTGTAATATACCAATTTTTGGCTAGTGACCAAAATGTAAATTTTGAAAGTTTTGTGGATAAAGTATAAACTTAGGAAAAGTTTAGGGAATAAATTATAATTTTCAAAAGTTATGTATTATAGTCTCGTAAATGAATAGTTTACCCCAAGAATAATGTTTTCATGTTACCCGGATTTTTTGTACAGAGTTTGTGTTAATGGCTATAGAGCGATAAAGTTTAAAAAAAATATTCGGATAATCATATCGAATCGAATATCCAGGATATTTTGAAGGTTGATAAGGTAAGGTTAATTATGTCATTTTACATGTCTAAGATATTTTCTTTGTGTTGGAAGAATATGAACCCTTGGATTTAAGTTGATTTTCCATGTTAAATATGAGCCATTGGATGAAAAATGGCAAGATCGTAATTTTGGAAAATTACAAGGGCAAGGTTGGTAACTACTAGCTCAAGATTAAATATAGGCCATTGGATGAAGGATGATGAAATGAGGTACATTATGGAAATATAGAATTTTCGGAATAGATCTGATAGCTCGGTAAAGGTAAAATCGTATTAGAAGTATTTAGTGAATATCGAGAAATCGGATTGAATTGAAATTTCAGAGATTGTTCCATAAGTCATGGAAAATCATAAAATGATATTTATGGAATAGTGGTCAGTTGATAAGGAACTAATTTAGTTAGATTATAATGGAATGACAATTTTGAAACAAACGAGTAAATAGAGACTAATTGGAAGGCAAATTGGTCATTTGGCAAGGATGGCAATTTTGAAATATTTTTGAAATGTTGAGGACGTTTTTGGAAGATGAAATATATATGGATTTCATCTTGGCCCTTTATTTTGGATGATATTAAATTAGCCATTGGATTTAAAGGCTAAATTGGTAATTTCACTATTTAAATGAATTTAAAATTCATTTAATGTTTACAAGTGTAATTTAATAGTGAAAAGATGAAAAAAAATGTTCATCTTTTCCAGCCATAAACCATGGAGGAAGAAGAAAAAGAAGAGGGAAATTTGCAAGCTCGATTTAAGTCCCGAATCTCAGTTTTTAGGTAATCTTTCAAACTATAAAGTTGTTCTACTCTTCGAGCTCTATCTTTTGATGTAAATAATTTATAGAATACTTTCTTGGTTGATGAGATTTGATATTTGGAAGAAATTAGGTGGTTTATGAACAAATTGGGGCTTTTATGATTTTATGAATCCATGATTGATTTTAAGTTAGAATCATGCTTGTATGATGTTGGAATCATGTTATTGAGTTGGGATTTAAACCCTACGTATTTCGGTTTGCATAGAGAAGATTAGGGTTTATGGATTCAAGTCTAACTTAGGGTTTGTGATGTTGGAGTAATGATCTAGTAAGCTTGATTAGTTGTTTGGAAGCAAAACCCTAAGTTAGATGCATATGGACCATTTCGGCAAGCTTAAAATTAAGGACCATATCTGATTTTTTATTGAATTTGATTTGTATTTATATTATTAATAATGTTAGAGACATGAAAATGAAGTTAGAATGCTAAACCGACGATTAATCACATTAGTGACCATTTTGACAAATTGTCAAACTTGAAAGGTATATTCGACAAAGAGGATATGTAGAAGGAGTAAATCTGATTTTTAGTTAAAATGAAGGAATTAAGGTAGTAATGTTGATTGGAGGACTAATTTGCAAAGTTAAGAAGCTTGAATCCTTATATTTGAAATTTGGTGACCATCTCGACAAATCAAGAGAAAATAGAGAAGTAAAGGTTTGAGCTTATTTTGATGAAGGATGTAAATAGAACATATGAATACAAGCTTTATTCTCGTCATTTGAAGTAAAGTGATGAGACTAAATTGACAAGTAGAGAAATAGGGAGAAGTTGGTGTAAATTAGAAGTTATTTATGGAAAGTTATGTTGGAATTGAATTATGGCAGTAAGTTTAAAATTTCGCCATAAATTATACAAAAATGTTAGATGATGAATTTTATACCGTTGGAGAGAATTGTTAGTCTAGTTTCGTTTCCAACAAACGAAAACTGATTTCGAATTCCGAGTTAAAAGATATGAATTTTTATTCGATTGAAGGTCAAAAAAATCATAGAGCAGTTTTTTGAGTGGACAGTCTGTGACGTGAATTCAGTGATTTTTCATACTTTTTGTAGATTTTATTAATTTATGTAGCTTTTACCGTTAGAACCGTTATCGAATCTAGTTTCTCCAGTATAAAGGAAATTAAGATCCAGTATGTATTCTGCCATGTATAAGTAAATCTTTGAAGGTAGCGCAAGCTTTCAGAAATTGAAATTTGAAACATTTTGTATTCAAATGTTAGTTAGCAAGCTCGAAAGAATTTATGGAAGTTCAAATTGGTCACTAAGGACCATAATGAGTTTTTGAACAGTGCATAAAGAAAGGAATATTTGGAAATTTAATATTCGAATGATTATATTAGACAACATGTTTAAGGTATTGTTAGATTTGAATCTAACAAATATTTTATTTCATTCATGTGATTAATGAAGTCAAGTTCGAATCAAAGAAGGTTAGAGGTTCTATGAATGAAAGGATCGAACTATGACTTAGTGAGGCATTGTCTTAAGTGGCCAAGGTGAGTGCAATACATACATAACATGATATATGGATGTTTTATATATCATTAGGAAGACTTGCAATGAGTCTACCTTATTTATATATTGGCATGATATTTATGTCATTGATCATATATTGACATGTTTTAAATATGTCAAAGGTTGAACATAAATGCATAGATCACTAGTTATATATGATGTTATATTATGAATGTTATTTCTGGTATGAACTGCCCAATATTAAATTATGTTGATATACATTGCCATGGATGGAATAAATATGGAAAATATGCTCAAGTATGTTAATGAGGGACAGGGTATAGTTGTCATGCCATAGAGTCCAGCAGCACGCTGCATACTCGGTTTAGCACTATAGTGTATATAAAGGACACTTAGTGCATATGGTGGGCACGACCTTATGTGTATTAGCACTTTGGTGCATATTTAACTCGTGTACCCAGGGTCCTCGTGGTTTATTTTAGGGTATAAATTAATGGATAATAAATGGTAAACATGTTAGGGAGTATATGAACTCTCGGAATAAATGACAAGTATTTTAGTAAGGAATTTATATCCGGTTTATATTATGTTAATATATTATTAACATGATGGATTTACTGTCTAGTGATCATGATGCATTTTTGCATATATGGCATATTATGACAAATGAACAAGCATGAAAGTCTTATGACATTAGCATGTAGTAAATCATTACTAATGCAATGTGAAAGTTGATGCTTTGGCATATATATATATATATCATGGTATATAAACATGACCATGAAGTCGAATAAAATTTAAATTATTGTTATTAGTTTCCTTTATTGCCTCACTAAGTTCGTACTTAGCGTGTGTTTGATTGTACACACATAGGTAAATCAAGATAAGAGTGAGAAGAGCATTGCATCAATATTGGAAAGCTCAACAGGTAATCACAATAATGACATCCTAATTGAGGTTTGATTATTATAGTTGCATATATACTTGCTAAACCTATTTGAGTTGTGATTGGCCTTTAAAGTTCGGTAGGGTTTCATGATAATTGGCGTTTCTGGAAAGATACAAAGTTAAAAGTAAACTCAGGTGATGAGTTGTATGCTAAGATAATTGATTTATGATTGGAACTCGGATAAATAATTTATTTCGGTTTTAAATAAAGTTAAGCATGCTTGGGCTAGAGAAATTTGAGGATGGGTGATCATTGAGAAGTTTTTTTAAAATTTTTTAAATTACCCCAATTTTTTTATTAAAAAAGTCATAATATTTCCGACTTGTACCCGGTGTAAGGATACGAGAAAGGAATGTTACAAAAGACATCATTATAGTAAATAATCAGATGATTATTGTTAAAAGGTGGAAAAAAAAGGACAGTGGGACCATCCACCTAACTCTATATAGTTTGAAAATTATGACATGTATGTATGTATGTATCACGACTAAATAATAGAACGATAGCGGTTTTTATAGCTGATGAGATGGTAGTAATTTTGGACAGTTTATTTTTTCTTGTTTAGATAGAGAGTCGCGAACAATCTCACAATCAAGTACTATAGTGCATGGTAGGTTCGATGACCTACCATTAATTTTTTAAATACATTGCATTTGTGGTTATTAACCTATTATTTTTTCTGTTTTGGTCATCGAACTATTATATTTGGTAAAATCTCACTAAAATTTTATTTTTTCTGTCTTGTTATATGTTTCCTTTGCCTTGCAAGTTTTCTGGTCTTTCTTGTTATATGGCTTGTTTGCTGGGTATGTTTTACTCTTGTTATTCTTTGTATTTGCGTTCTTGTTCAATGGAGGCCGACACTTCCATTCAAAAAAATAAAACATTTCTTTCAATGAATGGAAAATAACATATGTGATAGGTTTTCGGCTCGCTACACTTGTAACTATTCGGACAAGATTGTTCACGTCCAAAACACAGTTTCACCGTCAGCAACGAGAAATTATATTATGAATTATTCTCGTTACGTCATTTATGGGATCAATCAATAAAAATTACATATTTTATTATTTTTTTCATATCATATTTTTTATCAAGTAAATCTTCACTCATATTTACTGTAAATTAATTTTAAAAACGGTTTTTACCAAGTGAAGATTCACTTAGTAAAAATATAACATGAAAAAAAAAATTATTGAATGGTTCTATAAATAACGTAGCGAAAATGATTCATAATATAATTTCTCGTGAGCAACCCTTGTGAAGGCGTTTAAAATTCAAATAATGTGGATTTAATTTATCTTATATCGCCTTTGTTTATTTGTGCTGAGTTGGGATTTGTCTTTATATAAAATATTTTATTCTCATTAACTAATTTATTATGAATTTTATTATAATAAATCATCGATAATAAAAGGGATATGCCCATTGATAAATTCATAGTTTTCCATCTAACGGTCCCCAATATTCCACGTTGTCCATAATATATTCATCCCAGCTGTTCACCAACATTCATTTCTCCTATTTGGTTAGTCCGCTATAAAGAAATAAGCCCTCTATTACCAAAAATACCATCAAAAGTGCACCTTCTCGTTACTTGGCTCTCAACCAAAACATGCCCATTTCCGTAAATAAATTCCCCACAATCTACGATCCAGCGCGACCGGTTC
Source organism: Hibiscus mutabilis (assembly GCA_019671005.1). Taxonomy (NCBI): domain Eukaryota; kingdom Viridiplantae; phylum Streptophyta; class Magnoliopsida; order Malvales; family Malvaceae; genus Hibiscus; species Hibiscus mutabilis. Next base: position 14,815,016 of record CM033733.1, read on the forward strand.
CATCCGTACGACCCGCAATCATTTACGTGGCAAAATATTACTGGATATATTTAGGATGTTGAGATATTTAGCAGATCAAAAATATCTGGCTAAGTCGTCCACGTTGGCAGGTCGATCTGGAATCTGGCGTTGCACTTTTTTCTCCCCCCCGCCCCCCCCTTATTTTCCCTCAGAAAAAGAAATTTTCTTTTTTTTTTCCTTGGTCCCAAACAGCCGCCCGATTTCCCCGCAGATATCTAAAAATCTCTTTAGATTTTACACTCTTCTTTCCGATCCAAACAACAAAATTTGAAGAACCGCTCAAAAAAGACTAATAAGATCCCTGATTTGGAGGTAAAAACATGGAAGAAGAAGTGAGGATGAGTGAATTTGAAGTTAACGGCGGAGACGACGAAGGAGCTACCGCAACAGTCAACACCGCCATCGTTGACGAAGAAGATGATGCTGACCAAAGAGTTCTCGAATGGGAGATTGGATTACCCGACTGCGATGATTTAACTCCGTTATCTCAATCCTTAATCCCACCGGAACTCGCCTCTGCTTTCAGCATCTCGCTGGAACCTCGTCGGACGTCTCTCGATGTCAACCGCGCCTCTCACGATACCCTCTCCTCCCTCCGATCAAGCGGAGCCCACTTCTTCACTAACAATAACAATAAAAACAACAATAGTAACGATCTTCATTCTTTTAATGGCCCGATGATAGTGGAACCGGAAGGTAACGGATCGGTTTCCGGTTCTGGATCTGAACCAAAGAAGATGAGGAAGACGGATGTTGGTATTGCAGAGGAAGCGGATTCAGCGGTTAGGACAACGGAGAATTCAGAGGATCCATCAGGGAGGACAGTGAAACGACCGCGTTTAGTGTGGACGCCGCAGCTGCATAAGAGATTCGTTGATGTGGTGGTCCATTTAGGCATTACAAACGCGGTTCCTAAAACAATCATGCAGCTAATGAACGTAGAAGGCTTGACCCGCGAGAACGTCGCCAGCCATTTGCAGAAATACCGGCTTTACTTGAAAAGAATGCAAGGGTTAAGCAACGAAGGACCATCGGCTTCCGATCAGCTGTTTGCGTCAACTCCCGTGCCGCAGAGTCTTCGTGAGAGTGGAAGCGGAGGCGGCGGAGGAAGTGGTTTTGTTGGTGGTAGTGCGAATGGCAATGGGCATGTTGGGATGCCTATATCGATGCCTTATGGGGCACCTTTGGTGCCTGTAGCAATGCCGATGTACGGACACATGGGTATGCATCAAGGAGGGTTCCATCATCAGCGGAATGGGTATGAGGCGAATTCTTACGGGATGCAGCCGAGAGATTGGCCTGCTGGGAATAATAAATATGAATCAGTGATGTCGTATCTCAACCATATGGCTCCCAATGATAAGTTAAATTAGCTGCTTCTTTTGTACAAAGGTTTGTTCCTTTCTTTCTTTTTTCAGTATCAGAATATGGTTTTTCAGCTTTATTGTCTGGTTGAATATTAGTTACAAACTCATAATTGTATATATCTTGCTAATTTGTTTGGAAATTTTGGTTCTTCTAAGTAAAGCAGTCTTGAGGTATACTGTGATGTACAATATTGTCGGCTTTGGAACTTGAATAGGTGTGACAATGTGGTTTAAACAGATTAAGAGGCAATAATTTCGTATTTGTGCTCATCTAGAAGAAAAGGAATCAATTTTCCTCGTATGCTACTCTATTATGTTACTTGATTATATTGATGCCTGTTTTGCATAAAGAATTACTGTCTGATTGTCTAGACTTGCTGTGACTTGTTAGTTTGTAAGCATACAAAATTATTGTATTCTGGTAAGAAATTTAGATCTAATGTGCAATTTGATATGGTGCAGTTATATGCATGAAACTTTGATTTTGGTTTAGTTGTATATATATTAAAAATCAAATAAATCCAGATACTTCATGTTGGGGAAATCTAATCGTTTGTGCATATAATAAGTAAATGTAACATGGTGTCACTAAACTTAATATCAATTTTCATGTATTTCACAATCTTTTAGTTTCATCAAATTGAATCACTGAACTTTTAAGATGCAACCTTAGCATACATACATGATTTCGTGTAGAATTATGTATGCATTTTGAACCAATTGTTCTGATGAGAATTACTTAAAGGAGTTAGTATAAGTGAACTAAGGTATTAATACTAGAAGTTTACTGATGTAACTTAGTGGAGCTAAAGCTTTGTGATTTATATAAAGTTTGATGCATTTTAAGTGACCTTAAAATATAAATCACCCTTATAATTGTGTTAGCTCTTTGAGAAAATTGAATCAAACCCAAAATCTCATACATCAAATCAAGGTTCATATAGTACACACATTGAATCAAAGTTCATGTATACTTTGAGCTATTGCTTCTTCTAGCTTTATGCAGCTCCTGCATATGTATTTCTCACCTGTTTTTTATCTACATTTGTTTATACCTTTATTTGTACGTTGGAATATAGTACTGTCTGCGTTCATTTGCCATTACCATTGCTTCTATTTTCCTAATCTTTTCCACCGTTCTTTGCTCGCACGTTATTAATTTATTGCCACTGGTTCGGTAATCGTTTGTGAAGTGGTTTTGCTCCAGGTTTGTTGCTCTTAGATTACTGGTGATGAAACCATAGTTTTTCATGTTTCTTAAAACGACGGTCTTAGAGGGCATCGATTTTATGTTTCTTAAGTTCACTGATCATTTGACTTTATAGATTAAAATTTCATTAAATCTTTGCATACCAAATGATTCTTTTTTTATGAACTTTGGTGTACACATTGACACTCTGAAATGGCTGTGGGTTCTTATGGTTTTTGACAGACAGAGAACGACACGTTGGAGTATATTTAGGTGGAGAATCCCAGGTATGATGTGAATGAGAGTTGACAAAGAGATAATCAAACCTCTCACTCTCAGGGTATTATTGGTTTCTTGAGTTAATCAAGCATTAGGGAAACTTGTTATTCACTTGATAATTATCATTAACTTGTGTATTATTCAATATATTAACCTTTTTTTATTGTTTTTGCCATGGAACAAAAGCAAATACTATTTATGACTTTCTGACCTTTTCCTTTCATTTTTTTTTTCAATTGGCTTGAGCTGGAAGTAATTAGTAGGTTCAAATTTATGATAACCAAAAACAAAAAGATTTAGGGATTCTGCGCTATTTATCAAAATAGAGTCTTCAATTTAAAAAGTAAATGTTTCTTGTTGTACGTATGGTAGATGACTGATTTTTGTAAAAAATAAGTTTAATATAACTCAAAATCCATAAAAGTAGAATATTATTTTGTTTTCCCTAGTGTTTTATCACTAGTCCAAAATTAATTTCTTGCTTTTTTTTCCTTACAAATATTTAATTTCACTCATTTTGGTCTTTTTTTTTGAAACTCTATGTGAACGTTATTATTGTGCCTACTCAGAACCACTATACCCAAAACTTCGGCCATCTACATGGTTTAACTTGAGATGACATGTCTCTTTTAATTAACAAAAAGATGAATTGTTTTTCTTATTTTTAGGGTTTATATGTGTTATAAATTCCCTTAAATCATGGCTTCTTGATTTCCTATGGATCACCTCCTGTGATGGAAACAGTTGGTCACTAATGTTATAACTTTGCTGCTTGTAGCCAAAGGATAAGGAAAGGAGTGCATTTCTTTTTAAAATGGAAATTAAAGGATCGCATGTGGGTGGGTGGGTGGGTGGGTGCAATTTGTTGAGAATACTTTACCTTCGGATAAGCGCAATGGTCGCTCCATTTTCCAATTTCCAATTTCCAATATATGACGTGAGTGAGACTGACTAGCCAATATAATTGGGAATAAACCGACCGATTAATTTAGATTCTTCATATCCTTTTGTTTTATTATTATATATTTTTTTGTTGGTTTTACATTCTTTTTAGAATTGATTGCACCATATGTCCTCAAACCATGACACTCATTTTAAATTGAACTCTAAACTTTAAAATATTTCAAATTCATCCTCAAATTATGACCTTCACTCTAATATGGTCCCCAAACTTTTGAGCATTCTAGTTTCATCCTCAAACTATGACTCTCATTCTAAATTAGTCATCAAACTTTTTGAGCCTTCTAATTTCATCCTTTAATTATCGTTTATACCTCATCATATTATTACATAATACATATCAGTGTTTAATAACAATTAATATTTTTTATAATGGTTTTATTAACATAAGATATGATTAGTATATATTGATAATTTGGGGATGATATTAGAACGTTCAAAAAGTTTGAGGACTAATTTAGAATGAGAGTCATAGTTTGAGGATGAAAATGGAATGATCAAAAGTTTGGGGACCAATTTAGAATAAAGGTCATAGTTTGAGGAGAAAATTAAAATATTTTAAAATTTAGGGACTAGTTTAAAATAAGTGTCATAGTTTTGGGACGTGTGGTGCAATTAACTCTTCTTTTTAAGTATATATTGATTAGGATCGGTCAAATTTTTTAAACCGTTCATTTCAATTGTTTTGATTTAGTTGATTTTTTAATTTTTTATATTAATCTTGAGTTTGATTTTATTTTGATAAAGTAACTTTGTTTCATTGTTTTTAATCTTATTCGATAACGTTTTAATTTTTTTATAATTTTTAGAAGAATTGAATTTTTAAGTAAATAAAAACCAATTAATAATTTATATATAGTAATTTAAGTTATTTTTACTATTTGAGATATAAAACTTATTTTATATTATAAATTAAATAAAAATAAAATTTGATTTATGGGTATTATCATATGTTTATTTTTCCTACCACTAAGTTTAAGGGGTTTAATATGAGGCACATAATAATAATAATCTCGGTGTATGATTATCCTAATTAATGAAATATATCTTATTCACCGAAAAAAATGATTTAATCCAAATAACCTTAAATTCTTAAACTTGTGAATTAGAAATCATCTAAATACCACAATTCAATTATTATATTTCTTTTTACACCCCTACTTCATTCCACTGTAAAGATACAAGGAGCATCTTTACGATTAATCTAAACTTTAAAATTTAAAAGAATAGGGATACTTTTTGGAATATAAAGTTCAAAAACTGTCAGGAGTGAATTCGTTTAGGGTAAACTATAGTTACTGAATTTTTAAAATATTTATGCTTTAGTCATTTAAATTAAAAAAATAATCGTTGTTGTAGAAAATGCTTTTATTTCAAATTTTCAATTGTTAAACTGTTAACAATGTCTGAATCAATACGTTGTGTTAAGAAAGTAATAAGAGAATATTTGAAAATTTACATCTATCGAATTGAATGAATTAATTTACAGCTTACATCTCTTTATATACAAAAGTTAACAACTACTTAACTTCTGTAAACTAACTGACTACTTTATCTAACTATAAATGTAACCCCTAAACCCGGCCCAAAAAAATTGCCCAATTTAGGAAGTTATATTCGTAACTTTTCCCTCAAGAAAAAATCATTGTTTATAAGTATAAAACTTTTTTATAAAAAGATACTTCAAAAGTTTATTAAAATTCATCTTGATGTTGTATCCCAATAAAATATCCAAATTGAAAGTAAACGCATGCATGTTGAAAACATCCTCAAATTCCAAAACAATCTCTAGTCTCAATTACATCCAAACTCGCTAAAAAGTAATAGTAATAATTATTTGAAAATAACCAAGTCCGTACTGAATCAATAACAAATTTAAAAACGCAAGAGGTCTTTCGTGTACCAAGTTGTCTAGAGTCAAGTATTTGAAAGACAAACTATAGGGGAGTGAGCTATTAAGCCCAGAGTGTCTCTAAAGTGCAGACAATCACAAACTCAGTTTCACAAAAATATCTCAAGGAAAAATAAAACATATTAAAACACGGTGCAAGAGATGCTACTAAAAATAAGTCACAATACCCAACTGCTAACTCCAATCACAGTGGTGGCAAAGCCAACCGGTCACAGTGGAGGTAGTTCCCCTGAATTCCTCACCTTTATTTCTTCAATCACAGTGTGGTCAAACCACTTCTTCCTCCATACAAACCCATCCCATGCATGAAAATATAATATTCGTAAAACACATTCTCATCACAGTAATATCAAACTACATATGAGGATCACAGTTCAGAAATTCTGATAAATTCATTAAAACACAGTATGACACAATATGCATGATATCTCAAGACACATTGTGATCACAACACAAGAAAAATAGTCATGCATGTTGTAAAATATTTCACAGGCATATAGCACGGAAAGAGAACACACCTCTAGCGGCCAAAGCTCTAACGTCGATGATGACGCCTCTCACGGTTTGAACTAGCTCTAGGTCTAGTAGAGTTAGAACCTACGAAGTAAAGTTCTAATTAATTTCACATTCTAATATAAATAATACTATGCCACCTAACTGAAACAATGCTAGATAACTCACGTGTATCTCTCGCAGAGGTTGCCAGAGCAGGCTGAACAAGAAGAGGAGAAGGTAAAACATCGTCCTCGAAATCGATGTCGTCTGAAACACATAATTAAACCAATTCAAACCTCATTCTCAAATTTTAGAATTTAAGTACCAACTAAATTGCAATTAGCAAAACTGGCATTTCGGGTTTGAATTAGACAACACAAACTGCACATTCAGACTCAGGACGTAAAAAAATGTCAAGTCAAAGTTGACTAAAAAAGTCAACAGTCAATGGTTAACGGTCAACATTGACTTTCACCGGTCAAAGTCAACGCAGGCATCACTGGTCCAGTCAACACTGACGTCACCACAGGTCATCACTAATGTCATCACAGGTCAACACTGACGTCATCACTGGTCAACGGGTCGAATCGGTCAATGGTCGGGTCGGTCAACGGTCAAAACCGATTCAGGTTCTCAAAGAATTTTGCCAATTCGGTTCAACTGTCTGGTTCAGCTCACTGGTCCGGTTCACACTTGATTGGGCTACACTAGCTCACTCGGACCTGGTCTCTCCTTGTTTGGGCTTAACCCATCAATACTACCCATTTCACACAGCCCACACACACAACCAAAACAGCCAACTTCTAGGAATTTCAAAATAGAACGGTTTTAGGGTTCTATAACCCTCACTGGCAGCGACGACGTCAGTTCACATGGGAGATAATGGAGGTACAAACACACTAGCGGCCACAGCTCAGGATCTAAAAGATCATTCCGACCAACCTCAACCTCCAAAAACATGAGCATAACCCACCAAAATAAAAGAAAGGAAACCCATGCTCAAAGATTTTACCCAACATTCACCCAAACCGAACGAGAAGAAGGTTGGCGGCGGAGCTTGAGGTGGTACAAGGGAAACCAAAAGGTTTTCGTATGATTTCTGTTGGAAACAGACGACGAAAGGGTGAAAGATGGACGGGGTCTGGTTCGAGCAGATGAGGGGAGCACGGTGAGGGATGCGGTGCAACACACAGACGGCGGTAACCCCTTTGTCGGAGAATCACTAAAAAACAAGAGTAGAGGGGACCCAAGGGATTTTTGGGAGAGAGAGGGAGTAAAGGGTGTGCAGCTATTGAACAAAAAAGAATGGGAACTCAAGGGTTTTAGTGTTATAAAAGATAGTTTTAAACACAAGATAAATGGGTAAATCACAATATAAGGGTCTCTACCCTTACCGAATATAGTTGGCTGGCCATAGGACTGATAGTGCACTAAAAAAAGGCACTTTAAATGTTGAGGGATTTATATGGTGTACCGAATACTCCATCCAAGTACCCTAACGGTTGAGGGGTTGTATGATGTTGTAGAGTCTCGTTAGTGGATTAAACATCATACCGATGAGTGGTGTTGAGGGGTTAATGTGTACCGAATACTCTACCACGAGTGTTACAATAGTGGAGGGGTTTATGTGTACCGAATACTCCCATGTGTGAACCTTGTTCTACCGGTAGATTGTTTGTTAAGTGTTGTAGGAACATTTGTTGAATATGTGTATCTGATGGTACGTTTTCGTAAATGGAACTAGGTAGATGCTCACTTTAAAGCAATATAATTGTTTATGTATCATGAGATGGGTTATGTTGTTTAATGTGATTTAAACATGTTTTACTCTTTAAGCCTTGCATTGGTAGTATGCATGGGAAAGATTAAATTGAGGGTAGCAAACGGGATTTTGTTGTGGGATCCATGATACATGTTGCATATGGTTTAATATGTTGTTTTTAAATGTTAAGTGCATGGTTTTGATAAGGCATGATAATGTGATGATGTTAAAAGAGTTATGGAACGTATTTTGTCAATGAAAAGTGAAAATGGTTTAAAATGCATTGGTGATGGTTGTTGTTTGAGCATTCCTCATTTCTATCAATGCAGAAAACTAAGGTTTGAGGCAACAAAAGAGACAAGAAAGGAAACTCCAAGGCCTGAAATCAAAGTATGATTTTGATATCGAAAATTAGTAATAATGGCAATGTGTCGATTAAGGCTTTGGGAGGGTTTTGATGAACTCCCTGTTGTTGCAAGTTATATTTTTTATTTTGGACTTGTAATATGTTTTTAAGTGATTGTGATATGGTTGGTTTGATGCTTTGGATGTGGAATAGGAAGCATGACTCTAGATTTGATTGCTTGCATATGCTATATGTGCTAGGTTGGTTTCTAGTGATGGTAAGTTGATGCTTAAACATGTTGATGATGTTATATGTTGATTAGCTAGGTGTTAATGTTGTTTGGAATGAGCCTAAGTGTCATATGTTGGGCCTAGAGGTTATTACAGGCCTTTACGTACCGGTACGGGTACCTCAAGTTTGATATACGGGGTCCTGTAGAGGCTCAAAATGCTAAAAAATAGCCTAGTGTATCGATACACCTAGCCAACATATTGGTACACCTTAAAGAAAAACAGTCACAAGTGTCAGTACACGAGCCAACGTACCGAAACACCCCTTCAATTTTACTTAGCCATATTGATACAGGGTACCATATCGATACGGGCTCTAGCTACAGGAATTTTGAGCTTTTAAAATAATCAAGGGGGATCAGTACGGGTCAACGCCGTATTGGTACGGCTTGGTTAACATAACGTATCAATACGTGATAAATGTATATCAGTACAGATAGCCGTTAAGTCTATTATAAGGTATCAGTACAGGACTCCCCTGTATTGGTACGCCAAGCTATTTTCGATGCTGAAGTTTGAAAATCTTACAATTTGGTCCCTGTTTATTATGAATGCAATTGAATGAGTCTGAGTGTTTGTTTCGGAATGGAAGTTGACCTATGAGCATGTAATTGGACTGATTAAAGGATGGTAACCTTAAACATGTAATTTGCCGATGGTTTATGAGATTTGCGTTTTGGTCCTTAAAGTGTTATGTTGTGCAATTGAGTTCTATTTTGTAATCTGATCATTATGAAGTGCTACTATTGAGTCGTGTACACATAAGACCTTATTAATGCACATTTAGACAAGATAAAAAGAAAAATGGGTTTAGTTTAGGGTTTTAGATCGGGTTGGTTTTGACAAACCTAATGTAGCCCTTTTATTCTGATTTCGGCTAGGTCGGTCTAAGGGGGTTACATTTGGTGGTATCAGAGTCAGGTTTGCAAAAATTGGGATGTTGTGGGTGTTTGTAACATGATGTTTGCTATACACGGTGATTGTTTTTATGTACAGTGTTTGAATTATGCCATGTTTGGGTACCGTGGGGACACATTGCCATATTACTATGTTTATGAAATGATTTTGGTTTTAAATGAAAGTCTTGGATCCTTACTTGAAGCCGGCCTAATTGTTTTTGTTTTTGTGTAAATCATCATGCCTTAGATACGTATTAGACTATGCCACTGAGGAGAGAATTGTGATAGAGCAAAAACGCTGATGTCGGAGGGTAGGAAGTTGAGGTTGAGAGTGTACACCCTTAGAGAGTGGAACAAGTACCCCGTGCACCACCTGGTCCTGTGCTTGGGGACATGACGCCTGTGGTTCAGGTGATGACAGGAGCATTCCAAGCTACGATGGCTGAAGCTTACGTACCTGCTCTGGCACCTACTGTTGCTAATTTGGGTTTATGATTGGAGCGTTTGCATAACCTTGGAGGGGTTGAGTATAGAGGGTTGGCACCCGAGGCATCCAGGGAGTCGATGGCCAGAACAAAGTGTATCTTCATTCAGATGGGGTGTAACGATGATCACAAGTTGGGATATGTTATTTCCCTATTGCAAGGGGATGCATATAGTTGGTGGACCACTGTAATCACGGGCATGAAACTCGGTGAAGTGATGTGGGAATTCTTCCAGGCTTCCTTCAGGAAGAAATATCTGGGTGTTAGATATTTGGACGACAAGAAATAAGAGTTAATGGCCTTGGTTCAGGGAAGTATGGCTGTGTCTGAGTATGAGGTGTAATTTGTACAGTTGAGTCAGTACGCACCTGAGTTGGTGCCAGACTAGAGACACCGTTGTGATCGTTTCTGATATGGTTTGGTGTAGGATGTCAAGACGTACATGTTGGCCACAGAGTATACAAAGTTTGATGTTTTGGTATCTCATGCAAAGGATATAGAGCAGAGTCTAGGTTTGTCTCGTCTTCTGGAGGTTCTATCTCAGGGAAGAGAGCTACAAAGTATAGTTCTGGGGGTGGTTAGGCTAAGAGGCACTGTGGCTGGAGGTTTTGACTAGATGTGAGACGTAGTGGAGATGGTGTAGGATGAGGTTATTAGGGATAGGGTGCTCAGGTTCGTACAACACATAATAGTTTTTGGGGTTATGGTTCGAGAGAACATTTGAGGCGAGATTGCCCGCGTTTGGCCAAAGAGGGGAAGGCTCCTGCAGTTGCGGCTACAAACTCTTGTTGGAGTTGTGGGTCGACAAATCACATCAAACGAGCTTGTCCATTGCTTGCTAGATGTAGGCAGATACCTGCACCTATGGATACACCACCTAGGGGTCGTGGGCGTGGCTGAGGTACCTTCTAGCAAAGGGATGAGGGACAGAGGACTATGGCTCACACAGTGGCAGTTCGACCAGATAAGGGTGGACTAGCGAGGATCTATGCTCATTGCGAGGGGAGAAAAGACACAGACGTGATAGTAGGTACCTTTACCTTGAAGTCTATGTCATTGTTATCTTTGATAGATTCTGGTTCTACACATTCATATGTATTGCATGAGCATGCACATTTGCTTAGTGTACCGGCAGAAATGCTTGATGTTGGTATGCAAGTGACGAGTTCTTTTGGAGAAACATCGTTACAAAAAGGTTGTACCGGAGATGTCCTCTAACGTCCAGGGTCACGTGCTTGCAACTGACCCAATAGAGTTGATGTTTCATGGTTTTGACGTGATCTTGGGTATGGACTGGTTGTCTGAGCATTGAGATATGGTTGATTTTGAGACCAAGCGGGTTTCTTTGCAGCTTGTTGATGATTATGAAGTTGTAGTTGTGGGAAAAAATGTAAAGTTCTTGTCTAATATAGTTTTGGCCATGGAAGCGTGTAAGATGCTTGAATGTGGATTTCGGTTGTATCTAGCTTATGTGATAAATCCATATATGGAGGAAGTGTGGACGAAGTATATCCATACTATTTGTGACATTTTATGTATGTCTCCAGAAAAATTACTTTGATTGCCACCGGATAGAGAGGTGGAGTTTTGCATCGAGACATATGCTGATTCGGCTCTAGTGTCGATTGCACCATATCGTATGGCACTAAAAGAGTTGAAAAAATTGAAAATGCAACTTCAAGAGTTGTTGGATTAGCGTTTTATCTGGCCTAGTGTGTCAAAGTGGAGAGCACTGGTGTTGTTTGTGAAAAAGAAGGATGGCACGTTGAGGATGTGTATAGATTATTGTCAACTGAATAAGTTGACGATTAAGAACAAGTATCCCTTGCTGCAGATTGATGATCTGTTCGGTCAATTTCGGGGAGCTACGATGTTTTCCAAGATCTATTTGAGATTTGGATATTATCAGTTGAAGGTGAAGGATAAAGATGTGCTGAAGATTGCTTTTCGTACGCGGTATGGCCATTATGAGTTCTTGGTAATGTCATTCAGGCTGACGAATGTGCCTGCAGCATTCATGGATATGATGAACTGTGTATTCTATGAATTTTTGGATCAATTTTTAGTGGTGCTCATCAATGACAACCTTGTGTACTCTCGTACCGAGGAGGATCATGATCGACACTTGAGGATTGTGTTGCAGACCTTGTTGGATAATCAACTTTATGCTAAGTTGAGTAAATGCAAGTTCTGGATTAGGGAGGTGGTTTTTCTTGGGCATGTGGTTTCAGCCAAGGGTATCCGGGTAGATCCTAAAAAGGTTGAGGCAGTTGTGAATTGGAAGCAGCCAAAGTCAGTGATAGAAGTTCATAGTTTTCTAGGCTTGGCAGGTTATTACCATCGTTTTGTGGATGGGTTTTCGAGAGTTGCTGCTCCGTTGACCAAGTTGTTTCAGAAGGATGTGCGATTCGAGTGAACTAAAGCTAGACAGCATGCTTTTGATAATTTGAAAGAAGCTCTGACGCAAGCTTCAATCTTGATTCAGCCTGAGTCAGGGAAAGAGTTTGTGGTGTATAGTGATGAATCCTATGTCGGTTTAGGGTGTGTGTTGATGCAGGATGGGAAAGCTGTGGCTTATGCATCGAGGCAGTTGAAAGTGCATGAACGTAACTACCCTACGTATGATCTAGAGCTCGCGGCGGTAGTGTTTGTGTTGAAAAATTGGAGACATTATGTTTATGCTGAAAATGTGTTGTATACACTGACCATAAGAGTTTAAAGTATTTGATGACATAGAAAGAGTTGAATCTCCGTCAACCTAGGTGGTTGGAGTTGTTGAAGGATTACGATCTGACCATTGAGTACCATCCGGGTAAAGCTAATGTTGTGGCTGATACTTTGAGTAGAAAGGTCGTTGTGTAGTTGAGAGCCATGTTTGCGAGGTTGAGTGTGACCCGTGATGCAGGGTTGTTGGCTGAGTTGCAAGTGAAACCTTTCTTGGCACAATTGATTAAGGAAAAGCAGTCGTATGATGAGGCGTTGGTGCCTCATGTCAAGGACATCATGGATGGAATTCCTTTGGATTATTACTTTAATAGTGATGGGGTCTTGTGCTTTAAAGATCGAATTGTAGTGTCTAGTGACGAGGAGTTGAGACAGATAATTTTGACCACATACTAGTCCTTTTTCTGTGCATCCTGGTAATACCAAAATGTATCAAAGGTTGAGGAAGGAGTACTATCGGATGGGTTTGAAAAAGGACACGGCTGATTTTGTTGCTAGATGTATGGTGTGTCAACATGTAACTCCCTGAAATTGGGCCTAGATGTGGACCGGATCGGGTCGGTGGTTCAAGAGAACCGGTTTAGGCAATTCGAATAGTTTCAGGAAAATAAATCTATAAAATTGATTTTAGGATAAAATAAAATATGGGAAAAAGTTTTAAATAACGTAATTAATATTTTAAGTAATTTGGTGAAGTCAATTTGAGTTAACTAAATCTGATTTTTAGACATTTTAGTCTAACAGTTTTGGTGACTAAATCGAAAAAGGGTTAAAACTTAAAATCTTTAAGGAGCTATTTATCCAATCTTTTTCAACAGTTTTCTCTCTTAATTTAGTCTATTTTTAAAGTATTTTTAAATGGTTAAATAATGAGATAAATAAGGATTTACTAAAAAGATATTTAATTTGCCAAAAATATTTTCTTACGTAACTACTTTTCTCCAAACCTTTTCTCTCAACTTTCTTAGCAACCAAACTAGGATTTCTGCTTCAAAAACTCTAGGAATCAATCTCCATTGATTTCCTTTTTGGTTCCTTATTGATTTTTTCAAAGTCCTTTGCAAAATCTCTTTGGATTTCATCAAAGATTGACTAATTAAGGGAGAAATCAACAATTAGAGGTGATTTTCATTTCTCTTCTCTAATTAAAGGTTCTTTACTGAATCTCCCAAGTTATTGTCCTTTGTTGTTGATTTATGTTAAGAAATTATGATTTTAATATGGATTTATTTATTAAATTAAGTTTTCTTGGAAAATTGTTGGAAATTGAATTAGATCTGTTTTGGTGATGGATTTAATTGATTTATATCTCAATTTAGATGTATTTTAATGTTGAAAGAGTTGATCAATCAATGTAATCCCAAACTCAGTGAATTGTTAGTTTTCTAGGTTGTGTATAGTTGGTTTTTGGCTTGATCTTGTTGTTGTAGTGTTGCTGGAGGTATAAGGACATGTTTAAAGTGTTTTTGGATGTTAATTGGTGTTGTTGAGATGTTAGAATCATTATATTTTGGTTGGGCTTTGTTTAGGTGAGGTTTGATGGTGTTCTTGATGGTTTTATGAAGGTGTTGAGTGGATTCTTGGGATTTGAGGTTGTGTTTGTTGGTTGCTGGAGGTTTGTGTTACAGAGATGTATTTTAATCCTCTATTTTTGATTGGGTAAAGTAGGGTAGTTGAATCCTTTGGCTTTTGAAGAAGGCGCGAAAGCTTTGAAAGCTTGTTTCTCTCATCGGCAAGTAAGCGTTGGATTGTTGGTGAGTGGAAAAGTGTTTCACTGCTGGTAAAAGGTTTGAAAAGAAGTTGTAGGAGATTAGATAAAGCTTGATACACTTATCTAAGCTTGTAAGTAAGTATCGATTGAGCTTTTTCTTGATTTCGGTTTTGCAAAATGAAATCTCATGCACTTGTTGTTGGTTTTAATTACTCACTTTATTATGTATGTTTTAAAAGAGAAAGAAGTTGCAAATGATCATAGATGATGATTCATGAGAACGACATAGGGTTTATTAATGTGTTTTTGGAGATTGTTAAATACATGGTTTAATGTATTTGTGTTAGATTGATTTGATACATATGTAAAATAGTGAGGTAATGTTGTTTATTAAATATATTGGCAAGTAGCTGTATTTAAAATGATATCGGATATAGTTGGAATGTCATAGGGTTTTAAAGTGCAGTATAAAAAGTTGCCTCATGTTTGTCGAGGGGTGTTAAGTGTATGTAATCTCCAGCATGAGAACTGCAGCGGTTGAGGTGGGTAAATGTTCCGTTTTCTCCCACTGGTGGATTATACATCCAAACCTTAGAGGTGGGCAAGTGTTCTGTTACTCCAGTTTAGACCGTTGAGGTGGGCAAGTGTGTTGTTACTCTGGTTGAGGTATGTATGTGAAGTGGTTGTGGGAACCACTTGAGAAATCTGTGTAATTGATAAGTTTGGTGAAATGAAAGGTTGTTGGTTTTGAGTCACTTGAAAGCCAATATATGAGATAATGTATCATGTGAAATGGGTAATGTTTGTATAATGAGATTTAAACATGTGTTACTCTTTAAGCTTGTAATAAAGGTGTTGTGGTGTGAAGCTTAAATTAAGGCAGAGATTGAATCCATGATACATGTGTTGAAAATGATTTAGATGTGCATATTTTAGATGTTATGAAAAGTATGAGACGTTTTGCCATGTGATAACTACATGAGAAATAGCTTTCTCGGATGGCACGTGAGCAAGGGAGGATCCAAGGAATATTTCTTTACAAAGTATGGTTTAATATACGTTAAGTAGTAATAAGAAGGCAATGTGACAAGGTTGTTTTTGGGAGATGTGTTTTAAGATACTCCCTGTTGTAATAGTTTGGATTGATGTTTTGGTTTGGTATGATGCTTTCATATTTGGTTTTGAGGGGTTGGAAGACATTGAGCATGCTTGGGTAGAAATCATGACCATAGGTGATTGCTTGAGTATGCCATGCTTAGTATAGTCCCAATCTATATTGCTATGTTTGATAATTGAATGTTTATGATGTCATGTGATGATTATAGGTTGAATGGATGGTGTTAGGTTGAGTCAAAGTGTCATATGTTGGACCTAGAGGTCAATACAGGTCACCCCGTACCGATACAGGCCCCTTAGGTTTCGGTATGCGGGGACTCGTCCAGGCTCAGAATGTTCAAAATAGCGTAACGGTACATATAGTTGTGAAATAGTGTTGTACACGAGTTATTGTATCGATACGGTGTTTAGCTACTAGAATTTTGATTTTCAAAATACACAAGCCCATACCGATATGCCTAGGGATCACATCGGTACACGTTTGTCCTTTGTGCCATATCGAAATGCTATGTACCCATACCGGTACGATGACCGTTATTTCAGTTGTATAAGCATATGTAGTTTGAAATCTTTGCATTTTGGTCCATATTTCTTAAATATGTATGAATGATTGTTTTGAGTTGAGATTTAACATGAAGGCATGTAACATGACTAATTGAGGTTTGGAAACTTTAATTTCATAAAAGTCCTTGTAAATTTTGGAAATTATATTTTAGTCCTTTTAATGTGTTTTCAAGCAATTGGATGTCGAAATGACGCTCGATTGAGTTGTAATTTTAACCACGACACGTATGAACACCTTAGGACCTAATAATGCATTTATATAAGATAAAAGAAAAAAAATAGACCATATTAGTTGTAATCTTTTCGGGGTTTGTTTCGGTAAACCCTACTATAGCTCGCTCGGTTTCGTATTTCGGCTAGACTGGGTCAAGGGGGTTACATTTGGTGGTATCAGAGCTAGGTTATGATGGTTGGGAGGTGGGTTATGGTCGTTTGGTTGGTTGATTTTGTTTGAATACGTTGTTTGACATATACATTGATTGAATTTGTGAACTGTATTCAATATGTGGTATGTTTGTGGTGTTTAAACTTGTGACACATTTCCTTATTACTACTTGAGTTAAATAATTTTGTTTTTAAACAAAAGTAACTTGGATTCATGCTGCGAGTTGGCCTAATTGGTTTGTTTTGTTGCATTATCATGTTTAGACTCACATTTTTGCGTATGGGACTGAGACGAGAGACTAGAGTTCACATGGATAGAGTGGTGGATACACACGATGGTGAGTTACCTCCTCGTCCACTAAATCCTCCTACTGGTGTTGGAGTAGAGGGAGGTGCGCCTCATACACCCCAATCACCTATTATTGGTGATATGGAACCGTTAGTCCAAGCGATGACGGGAGCTTTCCAGGAAGCCATAGCTGGAGTACATGTACCTACACTGGCGCCTACAGCTGTTAATACCAGGTTACCTTTGGATCGTCTACGTAGCCTAGGTGGTGTTGAGTTTAGAGGATTAATTCTTGAAGTAGCCGAGGAGTAGTTTGCTAGTACTGAGAGAATCCTTGGCCAGATGGAGTGTATGGATGTACACAAGCTGAGATGTATTGTGTCGTTGCTCCAGGGTGATGCATACAGTTGGTGAACAACTGTGATCGCTGGTATGGAACCTGCCAATGTTACGTGGGAATTCTTTTGTGAGGCTTTTAGGAAGAAGTATTTGGGAACTCTATAACACCCCCTTCTCAGCCTGGTAGAGAATCGGGTCGGAGCGTGTTACTGAAAGGTAGTTCGGTGTTCGGTATAGTGTTTTATGCATTAGTCTATGAATCGTTTAAGGTACGATGTTTAATGCGACACAATAATGTCATGGTAGAGTCTCGAAATTGGTACACAATTAGTCTTATCGTTTTCTGGACCAATTTGAAAATTTTACAAGTTATAGGTTATTAACAGAAATTCTTTTTACCAGCTTGAAATTAAGCTTATGAACAGTAATCCTGTAAAGTTTCAGTGTATTCAGGCATCATTTACCTATCCAATTTAATCTTTCATTATTACACGACCAATCTGTAAAAGTCTAAGAATTCATTTTAATCATTTTTAACATAATTAACTAACCCCGTACCGATACGCCTTATGGCCTTATCAATACGGCTTAGTATAGTTCGGTAAATGAGTTAAGCGTAAAAGGGTCGCACTGATACGGGTCCTACTGTATCGATACGCTAATCTTATAATCATTATTCAAGAATTCCAAGAAGGTTCTATAGTACCGGTACGACCTATGCCGTTTCGGTACGCCCAAAATGACTATTAAAACGGTTAAGCCCGTACTGATACTGAGTATCTATACGTGTAACCAACAAATTCACTTTCCTTTATGCTCGATATACCGTACTGATACACCCCCTAGCCGTATCGGTACGGTGCTACAGTGAAATTCCAGTAACCAAAATCCGTACCGATACACACTGTACAGTATCGGTATGCCCCATTGACCAGCGTTAACTCTGGTCCAAAAATGCAATACCGTGCCGATACGCCATCATCCGTATCGGCACGCCCTGATTTGTAATGACAGATTTTATCTGGTTTTAATCAATTTTAACCCATCAAATGAAGTCCAAATGCAATAAAATTTTACTAGTGAGTTACTAATAGCCATTTCAAATAGCATGTAGAATCTCAAAGCATTTTGAATCCATTTACCTAGTTTTCCACTTTTTAGCCCATTATGCATATTTTAACCCCTTTTTAGCCATTACAAAAAGTCCATTATAGGCACTTTAAACATACTATCATCACGTATATCATACATGCATAAAAAATAAAAGGGACTTATACAACCATTATGCCACCATCCTAGGCAATATGTCAATGTTCAATAGCAATGCATCAATGCCCAATTTCAATGTATCAATGTTCAATATCTTTGATCGATAACAATGCATCTATAGTCAATGATTACTTGTCAATATTCAATATCAATAATTCTTTAGTTCAATATTAACCCTTGGATCGATTCAAGATAGTGGATACACGGATTCCTACGACTCGCCAAAATAATAAAGGTCTAGTCCCTCCACCTCACCAATTAACAAATTCAACATCCCTTTGCCTCGCCAATATAAAGGTCGTAGCCCAATTACCGTAGTCCACCCGTACCAATGAGCTCATAAATACTATGGCATGCCAATTGTATCTGATGTCCACTCGAATCCAAGGTCCGGTAATTTAGGCCAGTATTTAATATATTATCAATATCAATCAGTTCAATGATCCGATAACAATAAATTGACCATTAGGTCCATTTTAATGATCCGGTGAATCCAATAACAATATCAATATAAATATTTCAATACTCAATGTTTTAATGACAATATTTGATGCTTAATGATTCAATGAAAATATTCAATATTCGATGAAAATGATCGATATTCAATGTTTCAATAATTCAATAAGAAAGCTTACCGAAGCTTACCAATACACCCTTCAAAAGTATTAGGTGCAATGACCTTAAATTCAATGTTAGCTATATCATATCCAATGAAAATGAAACCGGTGAAGGTACCTAGCCTTATCTCGAGACTCCAACTACACTCACCTCAAAATTCAAAACTATTACGGCTCTTGGATGACAATCCCCTTGCACTTAGCCTTCGATGTAGATGATGGCCCTTCCTCCAACACTTGAGCTACGCATAAGTTAAGGGAAATAGTTAGAATCGAAACTATTGATTCAAAAATCGATATTTAAGCTTATTAAAGCTTGTAGACAATATTATTTCCTTAGATTAAAGTTTCCAACACATGGGTATAGCCTTAACTTTCAAGATTTTAATCCTGAAATTAAACTTTAAGGATCCATGGAATCAATAAATTGTTTGGGGAATTAAACTCACCAATCTGATAGCTTTCTAACGATGTGGAGAAATCAAGGGAAGCTTGAGCAACCAAGGGAGGTGCTTGCTTGATCTTGGTGAAGAAGACAACAATGGTGGTGCTAGCTTGTTTAATTTGGCAGAGAAGATGAAGAAATTTGGGAGTTTTTTCTCGGTTTATTTAAAGTGTTTTTAACACTTTCTTTCCTTCCCCTTTTTCCTTATAGCCGGATGGTTTACCCCTCATAATGATTGCCTCCCAAGCAACCAATCAAACGATTTCCTAGCTTGGGAGGAAACCTTTTAATTAACACTAATAAATTTCAATCGATTTCCCAATTCAATTGTCATCTTTTATGACAATAGCCACCATCTTTATGTGAATTAGGCTAAGCAAGGAGGTGACTCACACATCTAATTGGTATAATTACGAGGATGGTCCCTTAACTTTTCAAGGTTTGCACTTTTACACCCAAACTTCCAATTTTCTCAATTTAGTCACTAAATGACTTTTAATTCTTTCCAACAAGGTCCAAGATCAATAATTTAGACTCAATTAAAGTTTATTACAATATAATTGAGTACAAAATTGGAATCATTACAATGATTGGACTATTCTGATACAAAATTTTTTATCACTGAAACCTAATTCTGACTAGGCCGGTTTTTCGGGTGTTATAACTCTCCCCTTACGAAAAAATTCATCTTTGAATTTTCATCCAAACCGAAGAGATGAGAGACTGCTTTTTCATCGTCTCTTCCAGTTCATACGCGGCTTCTTCCACTGAATGGCTCCTCCAGAGCACTTTGACTAAAGGCACAAATTTATTGCATAGCCTCTTGACTTCTTTTTCCAGAATCTGCACTGGTTATTTATCGTAAGTCAAATTCGGTTGGATCTACACAGATTCTAGTTCAATAATATGCGAAGGGTCATATCGATATTTGCAAAGCATGGACACATGGAAGACATCATGAATCCTACTTAATTCTGAGGGCAATGCCAAACGGTATGCAACTGGGCCAACTTTTTCAATAACCTCATAATCTTCTTCCACGATGATACATTGAGAAAGGCTTTTTCACCAACCTCGTATTGGATATCCCTTCGTTTAAGGTCAGCATAGGCCTTTGTAGATCAAAGTCTGCCTTCAAGCATTTATGGATGATGGTAACTCGTTCCTCGATTTCCCAAAATAGGTCAGGTCCCAACATCTTACCTTTGCCAAGTTTAGACCAACACAGTGGAGTTCTGCAACGTCTGCCATACAACGCCTCATAAGGTGCCATTCTGACGGAAGCTTGATAGTTGTTTTTGTAGGCAAACTTGATAAGGGGTAGGGATTTTTCCCAAGATCCACCAAAGTTGATAATACATGTTCGAAGCATGTCTTCCAGAATCTGTTAATGAAGGATTAATGATTGAGAATGATAATAATGATTAATGAATAAGAGAAAAAACACTCCAATGTTCGAAGCCTAGTAATAGGCATGTTCAGATAAGAGTGTGAAATTTTTAGGGTACTCCGCTGAAGCAAAAAGGTAAATAAGGTTGCAATGTACCATCCAAATCAAGAAACCTCAGCTTCATGAGTGATGGCAATATTTTCAAATCATGACTATGCCGAGTAACCCGGGGTAGTGTTGTTTGCTCCATCATTATCCTCGAGACAAAGGACTGTGATGAGTTAATTTCCTTAAATAATAATAATAAATGAATGAGGAGAAAGAATGAAAAGAAAGAAATAAACAATAGCATAAGTGTAATCGGCAACACACACATGCACCTAAAATCCTATTCTTAAAATGATATTTTTGCACTCTAATGGTTAAACAAGTCCATTTTTCTTGGGCATAGCAAATAATGAGAATTGAGAAGGAGTAGTCTTTGTAGCAAGGCGATAATCATGAGGATGAACCGAGTCATATAAGGGGAATTTATGACTTCAAATCGCCACAACATCCAAAGTCTTTATAGACACTAGCTATGTTTGGAATGATCACCGAAAGGTTGCATTTGAGACGCTTTTGCACTTGATATCCAGAGCTCATGTTCTGTTTTCTTTATTATTATAATTTTGGTTTCATGGTCCTATATGTTAATCTAAAGTACACCCTTTACTGGAATGACGATCAGCAAATTGATAGTTTTAAGCAAAAAAAGATTTCCATGTATTACTTCAAGGATGAGATTCAAGAAAGTGGATGCAATTGATCGACCTAATGCAGAGTGATGACCCATCAATGATTGTGATGAATATGATGGCAAAAATTCATATGTCGGATAGCTCATGGGCTTAAAACATGCTTCAACCATGGTATATTGAGTGGCCCAGAGAAATGAAGAATGAACATAGTTGAAAATAAGGTGGCAGAATATGAGGAAAAGTTTAGGCTCTAACATTAATTTTCCAAAATGTTTGAAATTTTTCAAAAATTTTAATATCTATCATTTCTTCCAAACTTCAATTTTCAAAAATGTTTTGGCTTTTTTTTCAAATTTTGTTTCCCTTAATATTTATAATTTCCTTTAAACATTAATTTTCAAAAATGTTTGACCTTTTTTCGAATTTTGATTCTTTTAATATTTCTTCCAAACATTAATTTTCAAAAATATTTAGCCTTTTTTCGAATTCGATTCTTTTAATATTTATTCCAAATGTTAATTTTCAAAAATGTTTGGCTTTTTGGAGGTATGAGGACATGTTTAAAGTGTTTTTGGATTTTAATTAATGTGGTTGAGGTGTTAAAATCATTAGGTTTTGGATGGGCTTTGTTTAGGTGAGGTTTGGTGGTGTTCTTGATGGTTTTAGAATGGTGTTGAGTGGATTCTTGGGAGTTGAGGTTGTATTTGTTGGTTGTTGGAGGTTTGTGTTACAGAGATGTGTTTTAATCCTATGGTTTTGATTGGGTAAAGCAGGGGAGTTGAATCCTTTGGCTTTTGAAGAAGGCATGGAAGCTTTGGAAGCTTGATTCACGCATCGTCAAGCAAGCGTTGTGTAACCCCCTCGACCCGGCCTAGTTGCAAGACCAAACCACGCGAGTTACATTAGGTTTACCGAGGTAAACCATTAAGAAAGAACCCGAAACGCGACCATTTTTTTTCTTTTATCTTGTCTAAATGCAAAATCATTAACCTATATGTTCATACCGACATTGGGTGAAAACACAACTCAATCGGGCGTCGATTTGACAGCCAATTGGCTCAATTGCAAATTAGGGACCAAATTGCAATTTGATCAAACTACAAGGATTTAGCACTTTTTTAAGTTACCAACCTTTAATTAAGCAGGTTTCATGTTCTCATGTCAAGAATCAGCTCGATTCGAACATTAAAACTCATTCAATTGCATCCATAACATTTAAGGACCAAAACGCTAGAAAATAGAATTCCACTTCCATGACATTAACTAAATTAACAGACAACCGTACCGATACGCACGCCACCGTATCGATACAGTGCCTTACACAAGCCTGTACTGCTTCGATACACTGTAACCCGTTTCAGTAAGCCTAGCTGGCAGATCGAAAATGTTTGACAATCGTACCGGTATGGTATGGTAGTGTTTCGGTACGCGAGTTTTGTCCTAAAAAGTAGAATCCAGTAAAACAATTTGTACTGAAACACCATGCTTATTTTTGCCTAGCCGTAACAATACACACAAGCTCGTATCGAAACAACATTCTTGATCTTGCCTAATCGTACCGATACGGTCCCCCGCATATCGGTACGTCTGGGCCTGTAATGTCACATTTAGCTGGTTTAACAAGCTTTTAATCTTCCAAAACACCCTAACATGCTTCTAACATACATCCAACATATTCAGGATATAATTCACAACATAGTATCAAAGATTCAACATCAATTCATGGCATTTTGCAACAAACGTAAATTTATAGGCATGCAACCTAGAAAACCATTCTAGTAAAACATGAAACTTCAAACCATCACCAAAAACAAACCATAAAGGCCATTTACAACTTTAGAGCAATCAAACTAACTTGCTCAAACAAGGAGTTTATCAAAACATCTCCCAAAACCAAAATAAGTACCCAGTGCCTTTATTACTTATAGTCTAGTCTAACCATACTTTGGTAAACAAGTCTTGCTAGGATCCCTTGCTCCTTACTGCCTCCAAAGCTCTCAATTCTCTGCATTGATGGACAATAAGAGCGTAAGCACACAAGGCTTAGTGAGGAGCGCTCACAAAAAAACACCACCAATTCATTTAAAACCATTTCTCAACATTACATTGAAACTTGTTTCAAACAACCTTTATAACATTATCATGCCTTTAAAAACCATTCACATTACATCTTTAAAACCAGCATATTGACCATATGCAACATGTATCATTAACCAACAGCAAGTCACATTGGTCAACCTCAATTTAAGCCCTCCCATGCATAACTACCATATGCAAAGCTTAAGGAGTAAACAAGTATAAATCACATTATACAACATAAACCTTTCAATGATACATTAACAATTATATTAACTTACAAGTGATCATTAAACAAGTACATTAACAAAAGAGTTCATCGGATACATGGATTCAACAAGTGTTCAACCAGCACTTCAAGCCATCGCAATCGGAATAGCGATACAATAACAATCGCGGTACATTACCAATCGGGTACACCTTTCAACCATGGGGACACCAACCCCAATCATCGGTTAGACGCTTAATCTACTAACGGGAGTCTACGGCACTGTTTAACCCCTCTACTGTTAGGGTACTCGGATAGAGTTTTCGGTACACGGATATAAACCCCTCAACATACAAGGCGGCTTATTATATTGCACTCAATCCTATGGCCGACCAACTATATCTGATAACAAATTTAAAACCACATCACTTACCAATATAATTAACCATTTAACATTTACCTCAATGTTTTTAACAAGCATTAACCAAACCATTTTTCCAAAGCAGCAACCATGCTTTAAATCACAAGTATAAACCATATACTTACAAGGATCACTTACCATGTGCATCCTTCAGCATTTCATACTTATAAACAGTATATCAAACACTTTAAATCATGCTTAAACAGTAGGCAACATGTAAATCAAAACAAGTGCATAAAACCATTTAACACTGGCACGACTGAGAGAGAATATCCATTTTTACTTACTTTCGAGTTTAAACCCGCATATCAAGCTAAGTTTAAACTCCCATCAACCACCACAAAATATTCCAAAGCTGGAATCCATGTTCTCACTCACCGATATGCGAAGCCTTGATTTGTCAACGCAAAATCAAGCGTTCGAAGCCTCCAATGCCACACCGTTTGCTTCCAAAGTAACCTCCCCTATTTTAACCACATAACAATAGAGGATTAATACATCTCTATGCATTTACAACACTGCAACAACAGATCCTCATGGATTCTTGCATTCACCTCACAATTACCCAACCACAACAACCAAAAACTTTAACTAATCATTTCGAAACACAACCCAGCCATAATCTAGCAATCTAACACCACCTTAATCATCAATTAACATCTAGAAACAGAATCAAATCAACCTAAAACCTTCAGCAAACACACAGCCACCATAACACCTCAAAAAGCACAAATCTAGCAACCTAAAAATTAGAGATTCAAGAGTTTCGGGATTCCATTGATAGAATCGACTTATCAACATCATTAAACATTCAAAATATGTTCAAACACATTTCATATCACTGGAAATCAAATTAAATTCAAATCTTTCATCATTTCATCAATTTTACCCATTTAAATCTATATAAAAACATAAAATCAGATCATAAACCATAAATAAAGAATCAAATACTTGGGAATATCAATAAAGAACCATTTAACAGAGGAGATCACGGACCTTACCCCTGTTATGTGATTTCTCCTTCAATTTGCTTGTTTAAAGCTAAGAAAACATAAGATTTCAATGAGATTTTGTAAAACAAAGTAAAAGAATCAAGTTAGAATCAATAATCTGAGATAAAAGAATCTCTCAGCTCTGGATTTAGATGAAATTATGAGTTTTTGGCAAAAAATAAGTTGAGAGAAAAGGTTTAGGAAAAAGTTATGTAAATTTTCTTTAAAAGCAAATAACTAACTTAGATATTTTAATTCCTCTTAAACCACCTTTAAAACACATATTTAAAATGATTTAATTGAAGGGAGAAACCGCCAGCAAAAACTTGGTATTTTAGCTCCTAAGGATTCTAAGAATTTGACCCTTTTCATTTTAGTCACTTTAAAACAGTTTTCAAAAAAATCGCATTTTGGTCACTAACCAAAATGTCACATTTCCAAATTCCATTTTCCAAAATTGATTCCCCAAAAATAAATATATATTAAAAGATGATTTTTAACTATTTTTCCATTTTTTTATCTTACTAAAAAATATACGAGCCCGACTCGAATCTCTAACCCGGTCTACCAGACCATCTAATAAACCTTAAGACCGCTAGGCCCAAAATCGGGGCGTTACAACTCCCCCCCCCCCACTTAAAAAATTTCGTCCTTGAAATTTACCTGGAGGAAATAGATGTGGAAACTGCTCCAGCATCTCCGACTTGCGTTCCTACGTGGCCTCCTTAACACCCTGGTGCCTCCACAACACCTTCACAAGCTCAACCGTCTTGCCACACAAAACCTTACTACTGGTATCAAGAACCTCTATTGGTTCTTCATTATAAGATAGGTCCGGTCGCAACTCAATATCCTCCACTAGCATAACATGCGAGGGATCCGACCGATACCTCCACAACATTAAAACATGAAACACATCATGAATCCTCTCCAACTCAGAAGGTAACCTCAAACGGTAAGCGACAGGACCCACACGCTTAACAACCTCATATGGTCCAATAAACCTCGGGCTATGCTTCTTTTTCCGCCTAAAATGCATCACCTTCTTCCAAGGCGATACCTTCAAAAACACTATATCACCAACATCATACTCTATATCTATCTGCCTCAAATCTGCGTAGTATTTCTGACGGTCCGAAGCTGCTTTCAAGCGCTCACATGTCAACTTTACTTTCATTCGTGCCTTTTAAAACATCATGCAAGGAAAGATAATTCTCCCCAACCTTAGCCCAGCACACGGGTTTATGGCACCTACTTCTATACAACGCCTCATACGGTGCCATTTGTATACTAGTATGATAACTGTTATTATAAGCAAATTCTACCAATGGCAGTTGCTTCTCCCATGTTCCTTGAATGCAGCACCTCAGCATATCCTCGAGAACCTGAATCACACGCTTCGACTGACTATCCGACTGAGGATGATACGAAGTGCTGAAATTTAGTCTTGTCCCCAGAGCACGATGCAAGCACATCCAAAATCTTACCATGAAATGCAGATCTCTATCAGAGACTATGGATTTAGGCACCCCATGCAAACGCACCACCTTAGAGATGTACAGATCGGCCAACCTATCTATGGTATACGTAGTATGCATTGCATAAAATGTGTACACTTCGTAAACCGATCAACAATCACCCAAATGGAATCCTTCTTGGTCGGTGTTAAAGGCAATCCAGACACAAAATCCGTGGTGATCATTTCACACTTCCATTCTGGTATCCTCAATGGTTGCAACAACCCAGAAGGAAACTGATGTTGAGTCTTAACTTGCTGACATACCATGCAACAAGAAACAAAATCAGCCACATCTTTCTTTAGCCCAACCCAATAGTACTCTTCCTTCAACCCACGATACATCTTAGTACTATCGGGATGTATAGCAAAAGGACTATCATGCGCTTCGGTCAAAATGGTACGCCTCAAATCTTCATCTTCAGGCACCACAATTCGACCTTTAAAAGACAATACCCCATCGTCATTGAAATGAAAATTCGTAGGATTTCTATCCATGATATCCTTTACATGTGGCACCAAACTCTCATCATGCGGTTGCCTTTCCTTGATCAACTACGACAAGGATGGTTTCACTTGTAACTTAGCCAACAAACCACCGTCACCCGCTAGACTTAAATGAGCAAACATAGCTTTCAACTCCACATCTACTTTCCTACTCAAAGCATCTGCCACAACGTTGGCTTTTCCCGGATGATATTCAATGGTCAACTCATAATCCTTAAGCAACTGAAACCACCTTTGTTGCCTAAGATTCAGTTCCCTCTGGGACATCAAATAAGCTCTTATGATCCGTATAAACCACACACTTCTCGCCATAAATGTAATGCCTCCAGATTTTCAAGGAAAATACAAATGCGGAAAGATCAAGATCATGAGTAGGGTAATTACGCTCATGCACCATTAATTGCCTAGATGCATACGCAACTACCTTACCTTCTTGCATCAACACGCAACCAAGCCCAACATATGACGCATCACTATAAACAACGAACTTCTTTCCTGATTCAGGTTGAACCAAGACTGGAGCTCGCGTCAAAGCTTCCTTCAACCTTTTGAAAGCTCGCTATCTATCCTCTGTCCACTCAAACTGAACATTCTTCTATAACAACTTGGTTAAGGGAGTAGCCAAACTAGAGAACCCTTCCACAAACCTACAGTAATAACCATCCAAACTAAGAAAATTCTAGACTTCTGTTACCAACTTAGGCACCTTTCAACTCATCGCAGCCTCAACCTTATGTGG
Organism: Hibiscus mutabilis; assembly: GCA_019671005.1. NCBI lineage: Eukaryota > Viridiplantae > Streptophyta > Magnoliopsida > Malvales > Malvaceae > Hibiscus > Hibiscus mutabilis. Next base: position 14,843,068 of record CM033733.1, read on the forward strand.
ATCAACATGAATTCCTTCGGCCAACACAACATTCCCAAGGAAAACAACCTCCCTAAGCCAAAACTCGTACTTGGTTAACTTGGCATACAACTGATTATCCAACAATGTCTAAAGCATAATATGCAAATGTCTATCATAAACCTCCTCAGTATAAGAGTACACTAGGATATCATCAATAAACATCACCACAAACTGATCCAAAAACTCATGAAACACCGGTTTATCAAGTCCATAAAAGCAGTCGATTCATTGGTCAAACCAAATGGCATCACAAGAAACTCATAATGCTCGTACCTTATACGAAAAGTTGTCTTGGGTACATCCACATCCTTCACATTCATTTGGTAGTACCCAGACCTCAAGTTTATCTTAGCAAACATCGAAGCACCCCTGAACAGATCAAACGAATCATCTATCTGTGGCAACGGATACTTGTTCTTTATTATCAATTTGTTCAACTGTCGATAATCTATACACATCCACAACGTATCATCCTTCTTTTTTACAAACAACACCGACGCACCCCACGGTGAAATACTTGGTCTAATGAGCCCACAATCAAGCAACTCCTGTAATTATGTCTTCAACTCCTTTAACTCCTTCGGGGCCATACGGTACGGAGCAATAGACACCAGTGTCGTATCTGCATAGGTTTCAATGCCAAACTCTACCTCACAGTCAGGCGGCAACCCCAACAATTCTTTCGAAAAAACACCTAGAAACTCACATACGGTGCGAATATCCTACACCCTCAACTCTTTTGAACCAGGATTCAACACATAGGCCAAGAAAGCCTAACATCCAGAACCATGCATCCGACTCGCTTCCAAAGCTAAAATAGTATTGGACAAGAACTTGGCATTCTCGCCAACAACCACTACCTCAAAATTATCTGACAACCTTAAGAATATTACTTTGGTCTCAAAATCCACCACAGCTTGATGCTTGGTCAACCAATCCATGCCCAAAATAAAATCAAAGCCATGGAATGGCAACTCCATCGATCCACAACAAAAACATGGCCTTGAACCATCAACGGGCACCTACGATACAACTTCCTAACTACAATTGTCTCCCCAAGAGAACTGGTCACTCTAACACCCACATTTAGAATTTCAACAGGTATATCGACCAACTGGGCATGCTCACACAATATGTATGAATGAGTAGAACTAGAATCAACCAACGAATACAACGGTAAGGACTGTAAAGAAAAAGTACCTGCAATCACATCGGTGTCATTGCGACCCTCGCGGTACTCATACACTATAGTCGGTCCACCTCCCTCAGGCTGGATAGCAACAGTATGAGCCACAGTCCGTTGCTCACCATTTTGAAGCTAAAACAGCCCATGGCCACGGACTCGCTGTGCAGCAACAACAGGTGCAGCACCCTACCCACCTTGGGCCAACAACGGACAATCACGCCTCTAATGGTCACTAAACACATAACTTCAACAAGTATTGGCAACAACAAGCGCAGGTGTCTGGCCCTCCCTGGCCAGGCGCGGACAATCTCGCCTCAGATGATCTCAGGATCCACAAACCCAACAGGTGTTAAACGGTGTTCTAACCTGTGCACCTTGCCCCTGGGCTCCACGTCCCACAACACCTCCGCCATGCTTTGGCTCCGGGCGAAACCTCTTGTTACGGTGCTCTTAGCCTGAGCATCGCTAGACCCAGAATCAACAATTCTCTTACCTGAGCTAAAGCCTTGCGACCCAGAAGCCAAACCAAGATTCTGCTCCATATCCTTGTCCCGCGAAACTAACACATCGAAATCAGTGTAATCAGTAGCAAGCATGTATGTCTTAACCTCTTGCACAAAACCATAGCAAAAATGATCACATCGCTGGCGCTCGTCAGAGACCAACTCAAGTGCGTACTAACTCAGCCTCACAAACTGCACCTCATACTCTGCCACGGATATACTACCCTGCACCAAAGCCATGAACTCCCGTTTCCTATTGTCATGATATCGGACTCCCAGATACTTTTTTCAAAAAAGCACCACAAAAGAACTCCTAGGTCACATTATTGGTTGTCATACCGGAAATCGTGGTAGTCCACCATGTATAGGCATCACCCTGTAATAGGGAAACAGTACAGCCCAGCTTACGGGCATCGGTACACCCTATCTGGCCCAGTATCCTCTTAGTACTGGCCATCCAACCCTCTAAAGCCTCAGACGACAAGCCTCGAAACTCAACTCTACCCAAATTGCAAACACGCTCTAACAGCAAACCCTGCCCAACCACTAGTGGTGCTAGTACATGAACACCCGTAACTGCTGCCTAAAACACACCGATCATGGCCTGAATCAGCGGTGCCATATCACACATCCCTAGCCCAGTTGGCGCAGGTGGTACTTGCTCCACTCCCTCAGGTGGAATAGGTGGGGGCGGTGGCAACCCTCTAGGAGGTACAACATCTCCCTCAACATCCTGCCAGTGGCAGCAAAAATTGCACCAGATCATAACTCTCTCCTCTGTCCCATCATGCTAAAATATATCTAAGGCATGATAATCATTTCAAAATAGTCAAGCCATCTTCAAGCAAGGATCCAAGACTTCCATTTCAAAAATCAAAACTTTCCAGACTATAATAATAAGGCAATGGGTTTCCCAAATTCCCCCAACATGGCATAAAGCAATCACCGTGCATATTACAATCACCGTGCATTTTAAACATCAGATAACAACTCATGATCACATTACAACAATCAAACTAACTCTCAACTATTGCAAACCTGTCTCTGATACCACCAAACGTAACCCCCACGACCCCGCCTAGTCACAAGACCGAACCGAGCGAGCTACATTAGGTTTACCAAGGTAAACCATTAAAAAAAACCTGAAACGTGACCATTTTTTTCTTTTATCTTGTCTAAATGCAAAATCATTAACCTATATGTTCATACTGACATCAAGTGAAAACACAACTCAATTGGGAGTCAATTTGACATCTAATTGGCTCAATTGTAAATTAGGGACTAAATTGCAATTTGATCAAACAATAGGTATTTAGCATATTTTTAAGTTACCAACCTTTAATTAAGCAGGTTTCATATTCTCATGTCAAAAATCAGCTCGATTCAAACATTAAAACTCATTCAATTGCACCCATAACATTCAGGGACCAAAACGCTAAAAAGCAGAACTCTACTTCCATAACATTAACTGAATTAACAGACAACCATACCGATATGCATGCCACCGTATCGATACGGTGCCTTACACAAGCTTGTACTATTTCGATACACTGTACCCCGTTTTGGTGTGCCTAGTTGGTAGATCGAAAATGTTTGACAATCGTACCGGTATGGTAGTGTTTCGGTACGTGAGTTTTGTCCCAAAAAGTAGAATCCAGTAAAGAAAATCCGTACCGAAGCACCCAAGCCCGTATCAAAACACCATGCTTATTTTTTCTAGTCGTACCAATACACACAAGCCCACATCAAAACAACATTCTTTATTTTGCCTAACCGTACCGATACGGTCCCCCGCGAATCGGTACGCCTGGGCCTGTAATGTCACATTTAGCTGGTTTAACAAGCTTTTAATCTATCCAAAACACCCTAACATGCTTCTAGCATACATCCAACATATTCATGATACAATTCACAGCATAGTATCAAAGATTCAACATCAATTCATGGAATTTTGCAACAAACGTAAATCTATAGGCATGCAACCTAGAAAACCATTCAAGTAAAACATGAAACTTCAAACCATCACCAAAAACAAACCATAAAGGCCATTTACAACTTTAGAGCAATCAAACTAACTTGCTCAAACAGGGAGTTTATCAAAACATCTCCCAAAACCAAAACAAGTACCTCATTGCCTTTATTACTTATAGTTTAGTCCAAACATACTTTGGTAAACAAGTCTTGCTAGGATCCCTTGCTCCTTGCTGCCTCCAAAGCTCTTAATTCTCTGCATTGAACGACAATAAGAGCGTACGCACACAAGGCTTAGTGAGGAGCGCTCACAAACAAAACACCACCAATGCATTTAAAACCATTTCTCAACATTATATTGAAACTTGTTTCAAACAACCTTTAAAACATTTCATGCCTTTAAAAACCATGCACTTAACATCTTTAAAACCAGTATGTTGACTATATGCAACATGTATCATTAACCAATAGCAAGTCCCATTGCTCAACCTCAATTTAAGCCCTCCCATGCATAACTACCATATGCAAAGCTTAAAGAGTAAACATGTATAAATCACATCATACAACATAAACCTTTCAATGATACATTAACAATTATATTGGCTTACAAGTGATCATTAAACAAGTCCATTAACAAAAGAGTTCATCGGATACACGGATTCAACAAGTGTTCAACCAACACTTCAAGCCATCTCAACCGGAATAGCGATACAATAACAATTGCGGTACATTACCAACTGGGTACACCTTTCAACCCACGGGGACACCAACCCCAATCATTGGTTAGACGCTTAATCCACTAACGGGAGTCTATGGTACTATTTAACCCCTCTACTGTTAGGGTACTTGGATGGAGTTTTCGATACACGGATCTAAACCCCTCAACATCCAAGGTGACTTATTATAGTGCACTCAATCCTATGGCCGGTCAACTATATCTGATAACAATTTTAAAACCACAGCACTTGCCAATATAATTAACCATTTAACATTTACCTCACTCTTTTGAACAAGCATTAGCCAAACCATTTTTCCAAAGCCACAACCATGTTTTAAATCACAAGTATAAACCATATACTTACAAGGATCACTTACCATGTGCATCCTTCAGCATTTCATGCTTATAAATAGTATCTCAAACACTTTAAATCATGCTTAAACAATAGGCAACATGTAAATCAAAACAAGTGCATAAACCATTTAACACTAGCACGACCGAGAGAAAATATCCATTTTTACTTACTTTTGAGTTTAAACTTCCGTATCAAGCTAAGTTTAAACTCCCATAAACCACCTTAAAACATTCTAAAGCTGGAATCTACGTTCTCGCTCACCGATACGTGAAGCCTTGATTTGCCGACGCGAAATCAAGCATTCGAAGCCCCCAATGCCACACCGTTTGCTTCCAAAATAACCTCCCTGTTTTAATCACATAACAACAGAGGATTAATGCAACTCCATGCATTTACAACACTGCAACAACAGATCCTCATGGATTCTTACATTCACCTCACAATTACCAACCACAACAAGCAAAAACTTCAACTAATCCTTTCCAAACACAACCTAGCAACAATCTAACAATCTAACACCACTCTTATCATCCAATAACATCTAGAAATAGAATCAAATCAACCTAACACCTTCAGCAAACACACAGCCACCATAATACCTCAAAAACACAAATCTAGCAACCTAAACAATTAGATATTCAAGAGTTTTGGGATTCCATTGATAAAATTGACTTATCAACATCATTAAACATCCAAAATATGTTTAAAAACATTTCATAGCACTGGAAATCAAATTCAATTTGAATCTTTCATCATTTCATTAATTTTACCCAATTAAATCTATATAAAAACATAAAATCAGATTATAAACCATAAATTAAGGATCAAATACTTGGGAATATCAATAAAGAACCATTTAATAGAGGATATCACAGACCTTATCCCTGTTATGTGATTTCTCCCTCAGTTTGCTTGTTTAAAGCTAAGAAAACATAAGATTTCAACGATATTTTGTAAAACAAAGTTAAGAAATCAAATTAAAATCAATAATCTGAGTGAAAAGAATCTCTCACCTCTGGATTTTGATGAAATTCTTAGTGTTTGGCAGAAAAATTTGAGAGAAAAAGTTTGGGAAAAAGTTACGTAAATTTTCGTTAAAAGCAAATAACTAACTTAGATATTTTAATCCCTCTTAAACCACCTTTAAAACACATATTTAAAATGATTTAATTGAAGGGAGAAACCACCAGAAAAAACTTGGTAATTTAGCTCTTTAAGGATTCTAAGAATTTGACCCTTTTCATTTTAGTCACTTTAAAACAGTTTTAAAAAATGCATTTTGGTCATTAACCAAAATGTCACATTTCCAAATTCCATTTTCCAAAATTGATTCCACCAAAAATCAATATATATTAAAAGATGATTTTTAACTATTTTTCCACATCTTTATCTTACCAAAAAATATATGGTCACAAACCCGAATCGAATCTCTAACCCAGCCCACCGGACCGTCTAATAAACCTCAAAACTGCTAGGCCCAAAACTGGGCTTTACATGTTGGATTGTTGGTGAGTGGAAAAGTGTTTTACTGTTGGTAAAAGGTTTGAAACAGAGTTGTGGGAGTTTAGATAAAGTTTGATACACTTATCTAAGCTCGGAAGTAAGTATCGGTTGAGCTTTCTCTTGATTTCAGTTTTGCAAAAAAAAACCTCATGCACATGTTATTGGTTTGAATTACTCACTGTACTATGCATGTTTTAAAAGAGAAAGAAGTTGCAAATGATCATAGATGGTTATTCATGAGAATGGCATATGGTTTATGAATGTGTTTTTGGAGATTGTTAAATACATGGTTTAATGTATTTGTGTTAGATTGATTTGATGCATATATAAAACAGTGAGGTAGTGTTGTTTGTTGAATATATTGGCAAGTGGCTGTCTTAAAATGATATCGGATATAGTTGGCATGCCATAGGGTTTAGAGTGCACTATAAAAAGTCGCCTCATATTTGTTGAGGGGTGTTAAGTGCCCGTAATCTTCAACATGAGAACCGCAACGGTTGTGGTGGGTAAATGTTTCATTTCTCTCCCGCTAGTGGATTATATATCCAAACCGTAGAGGTGGGCAAGTGTGCCGTTACTCCGATTTAAACCGTTGAGGTGGGCAAGTTTGTTGTTGCTCCGGTTGAGGTATGTATGTGAAATGGTTGTAAGAACCACTTGAGAAATTCGGGTATCCGATAAGTTTTGTGAAATGAAAGGTTACTGGTTTTGCGTCACTTGAAAGCCAATATATGAGATAATGTATCATGTGAAATGGGTTGTGTTTGTATAATGAGATTTATACATATGTTACTCTTTAAGCTTATAATAAAGGTGTTGTGGTGTGAAGCTTAAATTGAGGTAGAGATTGAATCCATGATGCATGTGTTGGAAAATGATTTAAATGTGCATATTTGGGATGTTATGAAAAGCATAAGATGTTTTACCATGAGATAATTATATTTGATTTGATAGAAATGGTTATAAATGCATTGATGAGTGTTTTAGCGATTCCCTCAATGAACTTTTAGCTTACGCTCTCTTTTCCACATAAATGCAGAGAAATAGCTTTCTCAGACGGCACGTGAGCAAGGGAGGATGCAAGAAACATTTCTTTACAAAGTATGGTTTAATATATGTTAAGTAGTAATAAGAAGGTAATGTGATCGGGTTGTTTTGAGAGATGTGTTTTAAGATACTCCATGTTGTAATAGTTTGAACTGATGTTTCGATTTGGTATAATGCTTTCATATTTGGTTTTGAGGGGTTGGGAGACAGTGATCATGCTTGGGTAGAAATCATGACCATAGGTGATTGCTTGAGTATGCCATGCTTACTATAGTCCCAATCTATGTTACTATGTTTGATGATTGAATGTTTATGATGTCAAATGATGATTAGAGGTTGAATGGATGGTGTTAGGTTGAGCCAAAGTGTCATATCTTGCACCTAGAGGTCAATACAGGTTGCCCCATACCGGTACAAGCCCCTCAGGTTTCGGTACGCAAGGACTCATCCAGGCTCAGAATGTTCAAAATATCCTAGGCGTACTGATATACCTAGTAATCGTATCGGTATGCATAGTTATGAAATAATGCTCGTTTCGGTGCATGGGTTACCGTATCGATACGATATTTAGTTACTGGAATTCTAATTTTTGAAATACACAAGCCTGTACCGATACGCCTAGGGACCGTATCAGTACGCCTTTGTCCTTTTGTGTCATATCGAAATGTTATATACCCATAACGGTACGCTGACCGTTATTTCAGTTGTATGAGCATATGTAGTTTGAAATATTTGCATTTTGGTCCATATTTCTTAAATGTGCAATTAAATGTGTATGAATGATTGTTTTGAGTTGAGATTCAACATGAAGGCATGTAACATGACTAATTGAGGTTTGGCAACTTTAATTTCATGAAAGTCCTTGTAAATTTTGGAAATTATGTTTTAGTCCTTGTAATGTGTTTTCGAGCAATTAGATGTCGAAATGACGCCAGATTGAGTTGTAATTTTAACCACGACTCGTATGAACACCTTAGGACCTAATAATGCATTTAGATAAGATAAAAGAAAAAAAATAGACCGTATTAGTTGTAAGCTTTTGGGGGTTTATTTCGATAAACCCTAATATAGCTCGCTCGATTCGGTCTTTCGGCTAGACCGGGTCAAGGAGGTTACACAACAAGTGAAAGTTGAACATCAGTTTCCTTCCGGGTTGTTGCAACCGTTGAAAATTTTGGAGTGGAAATGGAAAAAGGGTCACCATAGATTTTGTGTTGGGATTACCTTTGACATAGGCTAAAAAGGATTCCATCTAGGTGATTGTTGATCGATTTACGAAGTGTGCACATTTTCTGCCGTACATACGAAGTACTCGTTGGATAAGTTGGCAGGTTTGTATTTCGCTAAAATTGTGAGGTTGCACGGGGTGCCTAAATCGATTGTTTCGGATAGAGATCCGCGGTTTACAGCGAGGTTTTGGAGGTGTTTGCACCAAGCTTTAGGTAATCGCTTAAGTGTTAGTACATCATATCATCCTCAAACGGATGGTCAATCTGAACGTATAATTCAGATCTTGGAGGATATGTTGAGATGCTGTATCATTGAGTTCCAAGGAACTTGGGAAAGGCAATTGCCTTTGGTAGAGTTTGCGTACAATAAAAATTATCAAGCAAGTATAAAGATGGCACCGTATAAAACTTGTATGGTAGGAGGTGTCGTACACCCTTGTGTTGGGCTGAGGTTGGGGAAAAGTATGTTTCCATGCCTAATGTGTTGAAAGACACGGATAAGAAAGGAAAGGTAATTTGTGATCGTTTAAAAGAGGCCTCGGATAGGAAGAAATCCTACGCGGATTTGAAGCGTAAAAAGGTTGAGTACGCTACTGGTGAAAAAATGTTCTTGAAAGTTTCGCCTTGGAAGAGGTGATGTGTTTTGGGCGTAAAGGAAAGTTGAGCCCAAGGTTTATTGGACCGTATGAGGTGTTGGAACACATGGTCCTGGGGCTTATCAGTTGAGGTTACCTCCTGAGTTGGAGAAGATTCATGATGACTATTTTGGCTAGTGACCAAAATGTAAAGATTGAAAATTGTTTTTGATGACTATTTTGAAAAAGGGTCGAAACTTAGATTCCTTAAGGAGCTATTTAAAATATGTACTATGGTTACTTGTGGACTTTAAAAGTAAATATTATCTTTCCCAAATAGGTTTTCACATGTTTTTTTATAATTCAATAAAATATTCGAAAACAATTTGAGGAAAGCAATGAACCAAGCTGAGCTCAAACTGTCCATTTTGAGCTCGATATCGAGCCTAAAATTTCGAGCTCGAGCTGAGCCCACTAATATTATTAGTAGGCTCAGCTCTTATCACCCCTAATCATAAGATTTGTAAAAATATATCAGTGATTTTAATAAAATAAAATATAAAAAATAAACATTATAACTAAAAAAATTAAAATAATTTTTTATTTTATAGTGAGATGAAGTAAGATAAAATCAAGAGGAACGTAATCTTCAGCTCCTACCATTGTCCATAGGTGTGGATAAATGAATATAAAAAGAATCGGAGGTAAATGTTTCGGGATTATACCGTGCATTGGTGGTGAAAATAAAAAGGTTTTACGAGCATTTTAGTTTTTAAGTTTAGAAATTTAGTTTATGGTTTAAGATTTAAGGGTGTATGTTCGCATGTTTAGAAGCTAATGGTTATGGTTAGAATTTAGGGTTTAAGATTAAATTTTAAAATTTATATGTTAGAACCTAAATCTCTAACCATATTATCTAAAACCTAAACCCTAAATTCTAACCTTAAACCCAAATTCTAACCACAAACCTTAAATTCTAAATCCCTAAACTTAAACTCTAAATTAGATCCTTAAATTCTAAAACTAAGACATTTGTGAAAACTTTTTATTTCGAACGCAGGTGAGTGGAATATAAATCATGTTTTCAGTACCCATGCAAATGTAGTACCGATATTATTTTCCTCCCTTGTCCCATTTCATTGCTATAAGAAAGATTCAAATCCCAAACTTTATAGAACTGCAAACTGAACACTTTGTCCTGGTATCATTTCAAAGTGTTGGTGTTGATTCATAAACTAAACATATGGGACAACCACACAGAATCTATCTGTACGTTGTGTGTACAAGTATCTTAAATGGTAGTCTTACAAATAACCATAGTAAGGTTATTAATTACATGGAGCTTTCTCACTTCAAGATCCTGGATTGAATCTCTTCCAAGCTCAAGCGAAGACGTAGAGCGCCACGAACAAAAGTGATAACAGAGCAATCGCGCCGAAAAGAAGGAAAAGATTTTCAGCTCCCAACAGCTCCTGCAGAATCATGACAGAATTAGAAGAATGCTACTTTGAAACAAGTAGCCCGTTGTGTATTGAACCAATACCTTCAATTGTGAGAATGCAAAGGTAACTACGGCATTTGAACCAAAGTTGGTGAGAACTGCAAGACTAATGCCTTCCCTCTTGTGCGCAGCGGGAAAATTTCGGACACCATAAGCCAACTGATAGGCCCAAATGATATCTGCAACACCATGTATGGCGGAAACTTGTAAGATTAACTTGATCTCACCGGCATCGAAAGTGTATGAACAATATTAGCTCACCTAAGAATCTGACTTTTTTCTCTTTTTCCCATTTCTATGTGGAAGATCTATAGTTCCATCGATATGTAAGAATTTAGGAGTAAATGGAAAGAAAAGTAGAATCTCTCATCCTAGAAGGTCTCCCGGAAACACTCTCAACAAGCAAACAAAAAGAATACTGGCCTGATAGCAACCGACATAGAGAAGTAGCGTGGCTACAGCAACATACGGTAATTCTCCGAGAAATTTGTAATAAGCACAAAGCAGAAACAACGAAGGGCCTGCAGTGCAACGTGTTCATAAAGGCAAATAAGAACTTCCAAGGAAACTAACATATCCAAGCCGTTAAACACTTAAAACAGAAATGAGGGGAATAGGTTACATACAATCCCACAACATCTCCAATCAGAAAAGGTCTTCTACCAAGATCATCAACTTTTGCAACAGCTATCCAGGTCATCAGTAACTACAAAGAGGCATATTTCGAACCAGTGTTACCTAATTTGCCCCCACCCGCATGAATCTCGTTTGGATCTGTTCGTTCCAATTCGGTTAGAAACGCGTGCTAGACCGATAAAATTGGTGTACAAAAAAAAACTCTTTTACCTTAATTTAAAAAAGCACATTTAGGTGCGCTTAAGGCGCAAGCGCGAGAAAAACGCTTTTACCAGCTGAGGCTGAGCAACTTGAATTGAAGAATAAAAAATTTTTGTCCTACCTAAGTTGAAGAAGAATTGCAAAAAATGTTGGAGGAGAAGAACCGACATAAAAACCTTTTTTATTTTAATTTATTTTTCATTAATTAGCTTTTGTGGGGCTCAAGAAAATGCTTTAATGATTTAAACTACTTTTTTTTTACTTTAATTAATTATAAACTCTTTATTCAAAAAACTTTATTATTATCATTATTATAATTATAAAATTAACAATATTATTGAATTGAAGTAGGGTTTGGATTGAAAACAATAAGAAACCCTAAAATTATATACCAAAATTACACCGTTTAACTAAAACCATATTAACCAAAACTGCAACGTTTTCGAATATAAAATGGCATATATAAAAAAACTAAATGAAATTACACCGTTTTCAATCAAACTTTTCATACATGCTTTCTTTGAATATTCTTAATAATTAGAACAGTCTGAAAACAATAAAATATCAACCTAAAACTAAACTAAACCTACACTTTTCATAAATCATTAATTGCTTTAACAAAAGAAAAAATGAATGAATTATGATCCCAAACTACGTTCCAAATAAGACTACCTCCAACGAACCGCAAACGGTAAAATTAATGAATTATGATCCGTACCCGTTCCGCGAATCAAAGCGAACCATGAATTAGATAACACTGTTTCAAACGGTACTCAATCAGCATCAGGAAGAAGGTAACTTGATAGACCCGGATTCAAAAGTTGAATAGCAAGTGCTATTAAGAATTACTTGAACAAACCTACTACAACAGAAAGGCGAGTAGCATCAGCAGCCGCAGAGAATCCAGCGCTCTGGAGAAACAAATTTATACATGCTATTATACAGTTCCGGTAATTTGCATTTCATAAGACGATCCATTTAGAACAAGAAAAAGAAATGGAATGTTCAATTATCAGTTACCTGTAGAATTGGACCAGCATAATACAGAACACTTTGTTGAACGGTTATCTGTCATAATCAGGTTGTAAATAAACCCTTAAACATAAAATTCTTCATTTTTAGTGTTCCCTCCTAGCATCTTATATCGGAAAAAAGAAATAGAAATAATGACTAACAAATGAATAAACAGTATTGCTTATCGAGGTGGAAGAGATACCTGTTGAAAAAAGGACTAAACCTCCACCAATTATGAAGGCTTTCAAACTTGGCCCCTGAAGTACCTCCAAGATACTTCAGATTCCTGTTCCATATAGGCAGACTTCACCGAGGTTAGGGTATCTTCTATTTGCTTCACGGATGCTTCACCACCCGGAGCCCGACCCCGTAGTTTGCTTAGGGCAAGAATTGCTTTCTCTTTGTATTCTTGTAAAGATGCTTTACCTTGAACCACTCCTAGAATTAACCACCGTGGTGATGGTGGAAGACTCCACATTCCTAGTCCCATTAGTAATGTGACTGGGGCGCTACACCTAAACATGTATCCCCATCCCCCAACAGCATCAATTTGGAAGCTTCCCACAAAATAGCCCAACTACTGATGAATCTACACTTCAGCTGAGCTTGTCTCAGAAGAAATAACTTGGGTAATAACACAGCATTTAACAGCTTACAAAAATTCCCAGAACTATGAATAGTTCCTTTAGAGATATTAGTGTACCACGTATCTGAGAAGGGCAAGTTTCTGCTATGTACAGCGGAACCACATGCATGGCCTGTCAAATGACATACATGCAAGAATGTTACAAGTTAGCACGGCATAATAAATCTACCAGAAATACCAGCAGTTGGTTTTGCAAAACTCACTAATCCGATACTCAGGCCATAGAGTAGCCGTCTTACTAAGAGAACACTAAGGCCTGGAGCATAAGCAGTCAACGCCCCACCAAGCAAATACAGTAGAGCAGCAATGATGAGCTCCCTCCTCCTTCCTTCACGCACAAATGAAAGAAGGGCCCCATAAAGAGAACCACTGACCTGCACTAAAAAAAGAATATACATCATCACGTAACATTAGAAAGAAAATAAGTGCAGATATCCACAAAAGATGCATCAATTCTTCTGAGTATCACCAAGAATCATACCACTAAAACCAGCTGAACAGCTGAGAGGTTGAACCAAGTAGTGCCACTAAGCTCAGGTGACTGTCATTATCGACATAAGACATTAGATACAATAAAGAATCTTCTAATGTAGGTAATGCTAACTAAACATTAAATGGCAATTTAATTGGATAAGGCTACAAGGAATTGAAAAAAAATTCTGATGAAGCACCTGCAAAGAGATTGTAGCACCAGAAGTGGCACCTATGTCATAGCCAAATAATAACCCTCCCAGAGCTGGAAACAGAAATCTGATTGCAATAATCACAATTGCTCGCATCACTAATTCTGAAAATAATCTATGATCTACCCTTATCATTCCTCTCTTCCTAAAAATGCACCCTTTACCCAACAAAGAATAATAAAAAAGCACAGGCAAATTCAAACCCAGTAATGGAAAAGTAAACGAAACATAGGAAAAAGAAGGAAATAGGATTTTATAAAACGTACGGCGCAATCACTGAAGACCAAGAAAAGGGCTCTTGGTAAGCTGAGTCGGGTAAGAGTGACTCAGCTGCTTCCCCTGAAGAATAATCACTCTGGGCAGCAACCTAAAAGAACAATCAAACACATTCCACGATTAAGAAACGACCCAAAGTCGAAAAGATGATTAATTGTTGAAATCTAACATGGGATCCGGGTTTCTGCCTAGAAAACAGTGATGGACTTGAAAAATGTTGTTCTTGGTGTGGTCTTTGGATTGAGAAGAGAAAGGCTTTGGGGAAAGTCGTGACTTGGTAGTGAACACAGAGAGAAAGAGTAAGATCTCTTTGGTTGTTGCGAGTGTGAGAGCTCGAGGATCAACAGAGGCTGAGCAGTGGCACTGCAAGCCCTTGGAAGAGAAAAAGTCAGAAAATCGAAAAAGAAAAATATCTGACGATTGGTATGAAGATTTCCCTCTTTTATTATCCTCTTCCTGCTTTGTTTTCTTTTACTTTCCATGTGACGAATGTTGATTTGGGATCCAATTATTGAAGTTCATTTCAACGTCCAATGGTTTTGCCTTCATAATACTCTAGGCTAACATTTCCTAGAAAAAGAAAAACGTTATCCAAGCTTTAAAGATCAAAAAGGATTTGGTTCAACCAAGATCCTGTATTGATAGATGTCGACGTTAATTGCAATTAACGGATCAGATTCAATAGACCTTTAGTTGGATAAATAAAATTCTAGTCTTCTTTTGCATCCTTGTATTTGATGTTTTGCGGATGGGTTTTCAACCAATATGGCTTTGACTGGGTTGCTTGAATGTTTCCTCGTTGGTTTTCCCCCCGGCTTTAATTGATTAATTCAAAACAGATACCATAAAAACAAGTTATAGGAGATTCTTCTAGCTCAATTTGCTTTATTCACAACTTCAAATCATTAGATAAATAAATAGTAGGATAAACTATATAAACAATCACTAAACTTTTAAAGCACTTATATTTCTGTCACTGAATTTTTAAAATTTGCAAAATAATCTTTGAATTTTTAATAATTCATTCAAAGCAGGGCAGCATGCTTGTTCATGTTTACATTGCAATATATACACATTTATATCTGATCAAAACAGCCTATAGTATATATATAAATATACTCAAGATATTCCAAAATCACATGTATTCATGTATAATTTCAAAACAATTTCCATTTAACTTATAAGACAGCATTAACTTAGCATTTTAAAACTGCAAAAATCCATTCATTCAAAGCATAGTAACACTCTAACATTTCACATCTTTTTAGTCCTTTAAACCAGCATATAAAGGAAGACATTAACCATTTCTTAACTTAATCAAATTCGTTTTTTTCAGATTCCTATCTTAAAAACAATCATCTTTACAAACTGTTAAAACAACCAGCAATATCATCCTTTTTCTATCATATTCATGCATGAAACAAAAGTTAACCAATATATATACATATTAGATGTACTAACTCTAATCCATAAAATAAAACCTCACATAACTTCTTCATAAATTTAACCACATTAAGCTCTAGGATCCTACTCACCATTCGGTCATTACAGAAAATTTCTAAGGTAAAGTTTAAATCTCTTAACCCAAAAATTTCAGCATGTAATTTATGCATAAACTCCCTAATTCACAAAGTGAAATTTCAGTTTCATAAAAATCATATTTCACATACATACTACTCAAAACTTGACTTAATACTTGGTGAATTCATCTTTAAAAATCAACAACAATCAAACATGGTTTATAATCTAATCCCTTGATCACATTCTTCTCTTTCGGTTACATGCTATCCTTCATGAAACAATGGAGATTCGAGTTAATCAAAAATAACAACTAAGATGGCTTTACCTTAGCACAAAATTTCCATGCAAGAATTGAACTTAAGCTTATCATACAATCAATTCTTCCAGCCAGCAAAATAAAATCCCTCTCCAAGCTCATTGTTCCCCCGTGAGATAGGGAGAAGAAAAAAAAAATAAACTTTTACCATGGCAGCCACTTTCCCTTTATTTCTTTCTTTTATCTTTTATTTTTTTTAGAAAAATAGCTATTATTCATCACATTAGCAAGATACATGTGACACATGGATTCCACTATAATTAAATGGGAAATTAGACATGCAAATCCATAGATTTATCTCCAATTCGATTTAGTCCACATCCCTAAATTCCATTCTTTACAATTTAATCCTTTAATCAAATAAGCTTAACTTAATTATAACAATTTACTATCAAACTTAATCCAATAGTTCTCAATTACTTTACTAAGGTTTCAAGAATGTGTTATGAATTAATAAAATTATTGATAAATTATAACCCGGTTTTAGGGGTATTACAATTCCTCCCTCCTTAAAAGAAATTCACCCTCGAATTTCTCATGAACTGAGAAGCTGAGTTCATTATTCTATCACATAACTATTAATAACACTGACAACAAATTTGTAGTATCAATCTCAGAACTTTTATGCATTTTCTGAATGCCAAAACAGAATAAACAGATCGTGTTAGTTGCAAGTCACAAATACTGAATAGAAATTTAAACTCCTAGGTAGCACACTAGACTTATGACAATGCAGTGAGTCCATGTTTAGTCCGAGAATCGACTAAACCATGCTCTGATACCAATAAATGTAACACCAACTACCCCGTTTTAGTAGTAAACCGACTCGGGAGCGTTATGGGGAAACACTGGAAACACGAATAATTTAAAACTTTTCAAAAAATCATTCCTATTAGATGAGTTAAGTGACTAATAAGACATTTAAACATTCATATATTATCATACAACAAGCATATGTATTTTATTCACCCTAGGCTACCAACTTGGTTATACATTTGCAATTCTACATTTAAGGATGTCTACTATTTAAACATGTGACCATGCATAGCATTCAAATGTCATACTTAGACAAGAACATATTCTTTTATACCCAATCTCATTACGTTCAAGTCATGTAGATGTTTCATGTAGGTTTAACTAGTCATGCTTTTATATACATACATTCAATCCAATCTCAAGCAAGCATAACATGCTTATCATTCGTGATAAGTTACCACCTAGACCTCATATTTAATCATATAAGCATAAGCAAGTTCCTTATTCATTATAGGTCTTTACTTTGATTGGTTACTTCCAATTTTCATTCAAAGTTAACTACTACCTACCATGAACATGTGACATTCGATTAACATACAATGGCTAGCAAGTGTTCACTTAATCTCAGAGTTCCTATATGCGTAGCTTACTATTCCATTCACAAGAAAATTAGGTCATTACATACTTCAAATTTAAGTAATCAAGCCTTCGCACATTAGAGGCCAAATTCATAATCATATACAAGCTTTCAAAATATCAAATGCATGGCCTAGTTTAACTATATACAAATCTAGGTGCCACCAACTAGGAGAATTACAAACAAGTATGGATTCATACTTGTGCTACTGCTTGTGCCTTACTCCAAGCTCAAGGAATCTGACTTCAGGATCAAGCAAACGATCGAATCCTTTATCCTGTCGGGTGGGAAGAATGGAGACAAGAGTGATAAGTACAAAAATGTACTTAGTGAGGTAGCCCTAATTCTAACCAATTATTTGTCCAAGTTCCATGTAAATGGAGTTTGACCCTAGATAAGGTTTGCAAGCATTTCGAGTAATAAAACAAGAAAATATCAAGAAACGTGTTATAAAGTCATTCGAGTAGTATTTAAGCATACCAAGAAATTGTCAAGTAACCAATTATCAAGTCATTTGAGTAGCATTCAAGCATAACAAGCAATTGTCAAGTAACATGTTATCAAGTAGCATTCTTATACAAGACAGTTCAAGTATGTACATTAGCATTCCGAGCCCTTATCTAAAGTAACAAGTACACATAATTTCCAATGCCAAAACAGTCCATATATCATGTAATCTAACCAATTCAGTCCATATCTTCATGTACAAAGTATTCATGGCAGTAACACTCATGTATACACAATTAACATACACAAAACAGTCCAATTCAAGCATTATTCAAGTTATTCCGAGCAACAACTCATGTGTACATAATTAACATATACAAAAAGTTCAATTCACGCATTATTCAAGTTATTCCGAGCAGCAACTCATGTGTACATAAAACATATACAAAACAGTCCAATTCGAGCATTATTCATGTTTACACACAATTACAATTAAAACAATCCATATTTTCATGTACAAGGTGTACATGGCAGCAATACTCAAGTTTTACATGTTAATCACATAAAAGTCCATATTTTCGTGTACAAGATGTACATGGAAGCAATACTCAAGTTTTACATGTTAATTACATAAAACAGTCCATATTTTCATGTACAAGATGTACATGGCAGTAACACTCAAGTAATACACATTTTTATCAAGTCAAGTATAACCATAATGCATTTCAAGATTTTCATTCAAGACAAGTTTACAAATAGCACTCATGAGTTCAAGTAAGATCAAGATCTATTTCAAGTAATAATCATGTAGCGAGAAATTCAAGTATACAAGTCAAGTAGCAAATAGTTCAAGTTTACAGGTTTGTCATTTCAAGAATACATGTCAAGTAATCCAAGCAAGTTTACGTGTCAAGTAATTCAAGTATTCACGTTTACATGTCAGGTAATTCAAGTATTCAAGTTTATATATCAAGTAATTCTAGTATTCCAAGTAAGCTTTATGCTTCGTTTATTTTTCCTTTAATTACTTTAGTTTATGCCTTTGTTAATTCTTGTTTACTTTCATTAATTTGAGCCTTTGGTATTTAGATGTTTGTTACTTGTTCATCTTGGATCATAGATTTAATCACGAATAACCTTGTTCTGAGTTTGACCGTATAGGTCCAAACTTAGGCAATTATCATTTCAAGAGTTTCATGTCAAGAATCAAGCATTTCATATCAAGCAATTCGAGTATTTCAAGATATAATTCTAGTATTCAAGATTTTCTTTTGAGTTTCTTATTAAGTTTCTCAATAAGGTTCATATCTTTTTAACATGTTTTCCTTGGATCACAATTGGTCATGAATAACATTGGTCCGTGTTTGACCATAAAGGTCCAAGAGATATTTAGCTCAAAGCACATAGCAATGGCTAATATCGGGAACATGTAATCCTATACTTCTCACTATCCAACCAATTGTCGCCAATCTCCGTACAACTCCCCCGTTACCTCAAATTGTCGCCAATAACATATTTCATGTAATGTGGTGTCCCCCTGAGCCGTGGCTCATGGACCGTAGTCCCAAGTATACCATACATCATACCATTGTAGGCAATTTAAGTCTTTTTAATCTTTAAACTTTTATTAGAGGGGTATTCTTATTCTTTAAAGCTTGTTGTTGTTTCCTATGTTTTATGCTTTCATGTTCAAGTTGAGACAATTCATATTCGAGAATTACATTCAAGCAAGTTATAGCAATATCATGCTTAGCCCTTAGACTAGTTGAGCCTTAGCTCTTCAATTACTTTTCACGTTTTCATGTGTTTCATGTTCAAGGCAAGAAAATTTATATTCAAGGCAAGATAATTCATGTTCAAAGCAAGACAATTCATGTTCAAGGCAAGAAAATTCATGTTCAAGGATCACATTGAAGCAAGTTATATCAAGGTCAAGCTTAGCCCTTAGGCCAATTGAGCCTTAGCTCATCAATTTTCAATTTAACTTGTTATTCAAGTAAACATTTTACATATGCCATCTTAGGCATCTAGTTATATCTTTATATTCATGGTTTATATCACTTTTACAAGTATTTATATCATAAAAGCAATTCTAAGAAAGAAATTCGAATGAATACATCCAAGACACGGAATCAAGCATTTTGAATAGGTCACGTTTCAAGTACAAGGATTCAAGCATTTCAATTAGATCCCATTTCAAGTACAAGGATTCAAGCATTTCAATTAGAAAGCATTTCAAGCACTTCAAGTGACAAGATTTTCAAATAACAAGCATTTCAAGTAGTAAGCATTCGAGTGAATTGCATTCATGATACAAGGATCTAGCATCATATATCATTATAATACATACATGCCACTACTCGAATAGGAACAATCAAGAACAAGAAATCAAACAATTACATCCATAGTGTAACTCAAGCAAGCAATTCGAATGGAATCATTCAAGGCATGGAATCTCACAATGTTTACACATTTCTTTCTAAATAATTTAACTTATCCATTTCCATTATATTACTTAATCACAATTTTCAGCTTAGTCCAATCTTCCATTTTAATTCATATTTAAGTTTAATTAAGCTCATTATCATGACATATCAATAGCAAGAAGGTAGGCATGTAAATTTTGGTTAGGACCTAAGTCCTAACCCTTCCAAAAACTACACTCACCTCTTATCCCGAAGTTACGGGATACCCGAATCCTTAACCAAAGTTGCTACTTATTCAATTTCCTTCCTAGCTTCTTCTTGGTCTAAGTACAACAAGAATATAACTATATATTAGAACCAATTCAATCTTTCAACCATTCACTAAACAAAGCAGCTTATACTTATACACATTTGATTACTCAAATCTATCCAATTAAGCATGTATACATGTAATTTTACTCAAAAACCAGTCTAGTTACTTTCAATTTAAACAATTCTGCCCAGCCAACATAAGCACACAAATACATATCAACATCAGTCCGTTTTCACATATGTATATACAATTTTGGGCAGATTTCATATGTGTACAATAATTCATTCAAAGCAGGGCAGCATGCTTGTTCATGTATACATTGCAATCCAATTCACATATATACACATTTATATCTTATCAAAATAGCCTATAGTATATATATAAATATACTCAAGATAGTCCAAAATCACATGTATTCATGTATAATTTCAAAACAATTTCCATTGAACTTATAAGACAACATTAACTTAGCCTTTTAAAACTGAAAAGATCCATTCATTTAAAGCATAGTAACACTCTAGCATTTCACATCTTTTTAGTCCTTTAAACCAGCATATAAAGGAAGACATTAACCATTTCTTGACTTAATCAAATTCTTTTTTTTTTCATATTCCTATCTTAAAAACAATCATCTTTACAAACTGTTAAAACAACCTTCAATATCATCCTTTTTCTATCATATTCATGCATGAAACAAAAGTTAACCAATATATATACATATTAGATGTACTAACTCTAATCCATAAAATAAAACCTCACATAACTTCTTCATAAAATAAAAGCTCTAGGATCCTACTCACCATTCGGTCATTACAGAAAATTTCTAAGGTAAAGTTTAAATCTCTTAACCCAAATTTTTCAGCATGTAATTTATGCATAAACTCCTTAATTCATAAAGTGAAATTTCAGTTTCATATAAATCATATTTCACATACATACAACTCAAAACTTGACTTAATACTTGGTGAATTCATCTTTAAAAATCAACAACAATCAAACATGGTTATAATCTAATCCCTTAATCACATTATTCTCTTTCGGTTACATGCTATCCTTCATGAAACAATGGAGATTCAAGTTAATCAAAACTAACAACTAAGATGGCTTTACCTTAGCGCAAAATTTCCATGCAATAATTGAACTTAAGCTTATCATACAATCAATTCTTCCAGCCAGCAAAATGGAATCCCTCTCCAAGCTCATTGTTCCCCCGTGAGATAGGGAGAAGAAAAAAAAAACAAATTTTTACCATGGCAGCCACTTTCCCTTTATTTCTTTCTTTTATCTTTTATTTTTTTTAGAAAAAATAGCTATTATTAATCACATTAGCTAGATACATGTGACACATGGATTCCACTATAATTAAATGGGAAATTAGACATGCAAATCCATAGATTTATCTCCAATTCGAGTTAGTCCACATCCCTAAATTCCATTCTTTACAATTTAATCCTTTAATCAAATAAGCTTAACTTAATTATAACAATTTACCATCAAACTTAATCCAATAGTTCTCAATTACTTTACTAAGGTTTCAAGAAGGTGTTATGAATTAATAAAATTATTGATAAATTATAACCCGGTTTTAGGGGTATTACAATTTCAAAAAGATTGGGCTTTATTTATATAAAACTTTTATCCCCAAGAGGAGATAAGGATCAGTGGTTTCACCCAAATCCTAAATTCCAAATTTTCAAATTTCCCTCTATCACAAATACCTAGCCGCACATTCCCTCATACTTACTTCTATTCTTAACATTTTTTACCCCATTAATTCAACATTACTCCTTCTTTCACTTTCATCGCCCATCATCAATCCACCATTACAGACACCACTTACCCATATTTTTCATCTTCTTTAATCACCATTTTTACTATCTTCTTGTAAGTCTTGAGATTTTCTTATTTTTCTTCTTTTCATTCTTGTTCGCCATATTTACACCATGGCCAAGAAATCCACGCCCGAAGCCAGATTGTGGTTGGAACGAAGGGAATATGAAGGAGATGGTTAACCAGATTTTGCTAAAACCCGAGGCATAGTTGTGGAACAACCATGTCAAAACTCGTTTGATGCCAACTACGTATAACACTGTTGTTTCCTCTTCTTGTTTGATTTTAATTCACTCTATCTTGCATGTACGCACTGCAAGAAGGACCAACACAATTGCTCACGGTAGGAGCTAAGGTTCCCATACCTGCTCGGAAAGTGCACATGCCACGACAACTCCTCAGGTGCCAGCTACCCTTGTTCGTCCATTGTTGCAACCATTGGATCAATTGGAAGTGAAGCAGCATATGTTATGGCACTATGTGAAGGATTGGGATATTGCTCTAGAGCAAGTTATATTGGAGATTAATCTGCAACTGTGGTGTTCTTTCCAAGGTTCCCTGCCGAGTTACTTGCCCCATCAATTAAAGTTGGCAATTCTGGTCCAGCTGTGAGTGACATTACCATGGTGACCCCTGCAACGTACAAAGGTAAAAGACTAGTTCAAGAACCATAATGTACTGACTCTTGTCATGATTTTTCAGATTCAGAAGACACTATCTCTGCACCATTGAAGTCCCCCTACGAAGTGCCATCAAAGACATCATTGAAGTATAAAACTTCAATACTAGAAAAAGCTGAGAAAGATGGTGATCCGATTGAGGAGGTCGAGGAAATTGCGGACAGTAATCATGCCCCAACTCACCATCACCAGAAAGGAGAGGTAGTAAATGCCTCAAGCAAATGGCCAAAATGACACTACGAATTAGAGGTGATGACCTTTCCAATTAACTCATTTGCATTTCATTTTTTTGTTTTTTTTTGCATACATTGAGGACAATGCTTCACTCAAGTTTGGGGGCTTGCCTTATTTTTAATTTGTCTATTTCAGTGTAGTTTGTATATATTACTTGCCATGACAATTGGCTGTTAAACTGCCAAAATCTGTTGTGATATCTTATGATGAGTTAATTACCACTGAACTTAGAGGAGAAAACTTTAGATTTTAGGATTGGCATGGAATTAACTTAAAAGTTTGATATGATGCTGTTTATATTCACATTGTTGTGATTTGCTGATTGAGGGAGACCTAGTAAACGTTAGGTTATTAAAAATTGGAAAAAATGTGCTAGAGGTGTCTATTTGGCTCTAGCCGAAAAAATGAATACGGATAATTGATTACTAGAGGTGTCTATCTGGCTCTAGTATGAGAATATTGAAAATTTTTAGAGGTTCCCATATGGCTCTAGCCCCATAAAAAGAACGAAATAGCTAGAGGTGCCTAACCGGCTCTAGCTGGATTAATTGACTTGGCAAGCTAATAAATAAACCTAAGGTTTGCATGGAATCCTATTGATTGACTTGTACACGACTCCACACACACATTTTCACTAGCATTGTAGTTTATTTTTGATTAACTTTTTGTACTTTCCGAAGGTCAAAAGGTAATCAATTCTTTGTTGCGGTTCTGAGGATTGAAGCATGTTTTGTGGTAAATGCCTTGGCAGGTAATTATTAGCTTTTGCATTGCTTGAGGACAAGCAATTGTTCGAGTTTGGGGGTGTGTTAAGTGTGAAAAATTACTATATTTTATACCATTTTACTCATATTATTGTTTATACTTATGCCCATTTAGTTGCATTTGTAATTATTTATGCATAAATTCGTAGTCATTCCATTTATTGGGCTTGGCCTTGCGTTTTGATAGTTTTATGGAGAAATTGCTGCTATTTTTACGTTATTTTGTACATGATGATTTGCCGAACCACTTCCCAAAGGATGCTGTGGCAAGCTGATGACTTGCCGAAACACTTGCTAAAGGACGCCCTGGCAAGTCGCGATAAAGCCTTATCTCCAGGAATTAATTTAAATACAGTGGATAATTATCCTAGATTCAAATTCAAAATCTAGATCAGATAGAGATTAGATCCCCATGGATTTCACATGCATTCAAACTCTCTTCCCTCATCTATTTAAGGAGATCGTAACAACACATCAAAGAGAGTCGATTGGGGGAGTGAGATTGGATCTAGAAGGAGGATTCACGCACAACCCTTAGCATAGATTAGAAGAGTTCACCTTCTCCATTTCTTTTTATCTTGTATCATGCAATCCACCCATGTTTGGATTTTATTTATTTGTATTTCCTTTTTACCCAGCCATGAACTAGTTTAATTGGCTTGGGATTATCAGGTTTACGGTGTGTAGAGACGAATGATTTATTTTGGTTCTTAATTCTATGAAATTCAGTATTTATCCATTCTTGGTGTCTAATTTCACTTCAAGGAAGCTTGAGAAAGGAAATTGAATGCATTTATTTATCTAGGCTCGAGAAAACAATCGTTGGTGGGAACTAATGCACCTTAGGAATAAGAAAAATATTTCAGCGGCTAACAAGAGTGAAAAGATCGATGTTGTCTACTTAAGGTTAACACAGGGATGTATAACCACGGCTTGCACAATCATCATTTCTTCGGTTAGGGATATTGAAGAACACTCCGCCGAATAATGAATGACAACCCAGTTGCCACAACTATTCAGTTTCCAAAGCATTTCACTTGCCAAAGCAATTACTTTCCGCATCAATTTACTTGTCGTAACAATTACTAGCCACTACAATTCATCCGACAATCACACTATTACTCACGATAACACAGCCTAATCTCTCATATTGAATATCTCTTTCTATTTAATCTACTTTGTTTAGTTTATTTTACTTGATATTTATCACCATCAATTCTATTTTCTTTTATAGTGCGATAACTAAAGCAAAGTGGCCCAAACCAATCCCTGTAGAGATGATACTTGATACCTATCACTTTATTACTTGCGATGTGTATACTTGCACAATTTGTGTAGCACTTAAATCACGCAACACTAATCCTTCCCCACATTTAACCGTGCTTGCGAACCCTTGAGATTTTGTAATGGTTTGTTTTTAGTTTTTAGTTCTTCCTAATATAATAAAAAGAACTGGTGGCGACTCCGTTATTACAGTTTGACGACTTCGCTGGGGATATTTTTAAGAGGTCACAACTTTTACTTAGTTACGAGTTATTTTACATGGTAGTATTTTGCATTTTTTTTGTGTGTATGTGTATATAACTGTTGGCATCATAATATAATCCCTCTACCCGTGCTTTATCCAACTCAAGTGGAAGAAAAATAGATATGCCTTCGTGAGTAACCCTTCGAATGGGCTAGTGACAAACTTCCGGGGTCCAAAGTACCTATGCCTTCATGAGTAACGCTCCGTATGAGCATAGTGAAAATGCATCCCCTCAAACCGTGTTCGACCTCCAAGCCTGTGATGTGCCAGGATCGAACATCTTATCTATCTTAGTAGGGGTAAGGATGGTTCGAGAACGTTTTTTAGATCCAAACCCACATGTATGTTTGACTTTAGAAAGCCCACCCTGTTAGATCCATGTGAAAAAACTATAAGATTTATTTTCTGTATTATTTATTTTGTTGTTTTTCTGTATTATTCCTTGTATTTTATTTTCATTATTATCACGTACTAACATTTTTTTGCCTTATTTGTATCTTATAGTATTCATCGCATTGGATTTTGTTGATATTCTGAAACACCAGCCAGTCAATAATCATGAGTGTTCGAGTTGCAGCCAATATAAAGACATGGATGGATCTGTCAAGGGCTTTCATCGAGCAGTATAAGCATGTGACCGATATGGTCCCAAATTGGCTTCTATTGCAAGGGATAGAGCAAATGGCCAATGAAAGCTTTTGCCAATACGCACAGAGATGGTGAGATGTGGTTGCCCAAGTTCTGCCACCGCTGTTGGAGAACATGATTATGCCCAAGTTCGTAGAGACGCTGAAGGGGCATTTCTGCAATCAGGTGATAAATCATGCTACAAAAAGCTTCATAGATAGGTTAATGAATAGGGAGCTGATATTGGCTGCCATAAAAAATTGAAAGCTCAACGGTGGTGAGAGAAAGAAGTAAACATGACAATAACCTACAATTCGAGCTATTCTAAGGGAGTGGTGATCAATAAGCCTAACACAACGAATACAAGTTAGGTGGCTCAAAATCCACCGAAGGCTGAAACAAAGAATAAAGGAAATATGCATTATTTTTCTCT
This sequence comes from Hibiscus mutabilis, assembly GCA_019671005.1. NCBI lineage: Eukaryota > Viridiplantae > Streptophyta > Magnoliopsida > Malvales > Malvaceae > Hibiscus > Hibiscus mutabilis. Next base: position 14,869,645 of record CM033733.1, read on the forward strand.
CATACCCATAACGTATGCAGAGCTATTCACACAGTTGGTCGAATCTCGACTAGTGGTACCTCAACACCTCACTCGGATATCACCTTCATACCTTTCATGGTATGATGTAAATGCACGTTGTGAATACCATGCCAAGATTACAGGCCATATTGTTGCATGATTTAACTGCAACGTAAACGATGCAAGTGAACACATCGTAAGTAATAACATAGATTAAGTTCGTCTCCACAAGGATTGGTGAAACTTTAACTTCTAGCCTCTTGCACTAAGTAGTGGTGTGATTGTCGGATGAATTGTCATGGCTAGTAATTGCTGAAGCAAGTAAATTACTGTGGCAAGTAGATTGATGTGGCAAGTAAACTGCTTAGGCAAGTAAATTGCCCTTTCAATGTTTAGTGGAGTTTTCTTCAATGCCTTTGCGTTATCCCTAACTGAAGAATTGATGATTGTGCAAGCCTTGGTGATACATCCTTGCGTTAACCTTGGGTGGAAAATTTTGATATTTTCACTCCTCTTAGCCGCTGAAATCCATTCTTTATTCCTAAGGTGAATTAGTTTCCACCAGCGGTTATTTACATGAAAACCGTATCTAATTATTTCGTGAATCTAGCTCTCCCAATCTTAGATAAATAAATGCATTTAGATTCCTTTCCCAAGCTCCCTTGAAGCGAAATTAAACACCAAGAATGGATAAACACTGAATTTTATAAAATTAAGAACCAAAACAAATAATTTGTCTCTGTACACCATAAACCCGAGAATCTCATGCCAATTAAACTAGTTCATGGCTGGGTAAAAATGAAACACAAAAGAATAAAACCCAGACATGGGTGGATCACATGATACAAGATAAAATTGAATTGAGAAGATGAACTCCTCCAATCTATGCTAAGGGCTGTGCGTGAATCCCCTTTTTGATCTGATCTCACTTTCCCAATCGACTCCCTTGATGTGTTGTTGTGATCTCCTTAAATAGGTGAGGAGAAAGAGCTTGAATGCGTGTAGAATCTGTGGGATTTGATCTTTAACTAACTCAACATTTGAATTTAAATCTGGGTAATTATTCTCTTCGTTTAAATTAGTTCTTGGGGATAATGGCTTTTATCGCGACTTGCTAGGGCATCCTTCAGCAAGTGGTTCGACAACTCATCAAATTTATCTCGACTTGCCAGAGCATTCTTCGGCAAATAATTCGGTAACTGTCTTGCACAAAATAAAGCAAAACAACAACGATTTCTCCACAAAAACTATCAAAACATAATGTTAAAACCAATAGATTGAGAAACTACAAAACTATGCATGAATGGCTAAGAATGCAACAAAAATGGGCCTAAGTCTAACAATAATATGAGTAAAAATAGTAGAAAATATAGTACTTTTTCACACTTAGCACCCCCTAAACTCAAACTATTGCTTGTCCTTAAGAAATGCATGAACTAACAACAATTACCTGGCAAGGAATTCACCAAAAACATGCTTTGAACCTGACATTAATCCTCAAAACCATGGCAATAAAGAATCGATTACCTTTCGACCGTTGGAAAGTAAAGAAAATTACTCAAAATTAAACTACAATGCTAGTGAAAATGTGTGTGCTTAGTTGTGTACAAGTTAATCAATGGGATTCCAAGAAAACCTTAGTTTTTATTAGATTGCCAAGACACTTCATTCAACTAGAGCCAGTTAGGCACCTCTAGCAAATTCTTTCTTCTCTTCTTTTTGGGCTAGAGCCAGATGGGCATCTCTAGCAATTTTTAATATTTCAATACTAGAGCCATATGGGCACCTCTAGTAATCAATTATCATCATTTATTTTTTCAGCTAAAGCCAGATAGACACCTCTAGAACAATTTTCCAATTTTTAGTAACCTAAAGTTTACAAGGTCTCTCTCGATCAACAAGTCACAACAATGTTAAAATAAGCAACATCATAGCAAAATTTCAAGTAAATTCCATGCCAGACCTAAAATCTAAGGTTTTCTCATATAAATGCAGTGGCAAAACTCATCATAAGATATCACAACAAGTCTCGAATGTTTTATTAGATAATTATCATGGCAAGTAATATACGCAAACAAACATGAGACAAACAAAACAAAGACAAGACAACCACCCAAACTCGAGAGAAGCATTATCCTCAATGCATGCATAACAAATAAATGAAAAAAATGCAAATGAACCAATACAAGAGGTCATCACTTTTAAATCGCAGCTTCCATTAGGTAGTTTGCTTGAGGCATTTGCTGCCTCGCTTTGCTGGTGGTGGTAGGGTCAGTGCAAAGTCACTTTCAATTTCCTCAACTGGATCATCCTCCTCCCTGACCTCTTCGATTGGCAAAACTTATCTTTTTGATGCCTGCTTTGATTTTGTAACTGGAGGTAGAGGCTTCAACTATATAGATGTGGTATCTTTGAAATCTAAAAAAATGTGATAAGAGGGTAGTGCATTGTCAGTTAGAGTTTTGTTCCTTACCTTGGTTTGGTATAGGCGTTGCCCTGGCATTGTTGCACGTAGCTGGCCCAAAAATTGTCAGCTTCAGTTGTTGTGGCAAGTAACTTAGCAGGAAACATAGGAAAAAGGCACACTGCATGTCAGATTAATGTCTGACATGACTATCTCTAGAGCAATATCTTGATCCTTCATGTATCACCAAAAAATTTGATGTCTTGCCTCTAATCGATTAAATTGATGTGTCAAGGGGCAAATTAAATCTGCTAGCACTTGGGGAATTACCGCGGCAAGTGCACTTGCAGGGGCAGGTCTGGTAACAACAGTTTTCTTTGTTACTGTAGGTGCATTAGGAGGACCTTCTTGCATAATTTTCAAGTCGTTGCTCTGTGAGAAGCCTTGCTTTTCTTTTTGGCAGTTTTTCTTTCCCTTAGTAATTCCTGCAAAAATAAAAAAAACTAATACAAAATTTACTGTAAACTAACAAGAATAAAGGAATTAAAAAGATTAGGGTTGCCTCTCTAGAGCGCTTAATTTATAGTCTCAGTCTGACTATGGCACTTCCCTTAGAATTGATATGGCGTTCTTTCCTTGAATAACCAACGTAGGAAATCGAAGAACATCTTTCCTTTAAGTTTGCCAAACTCTCGATTGTATAACAAGGAAGCATGTTTTGTCATTATGGCTTTGAACAACCATCTTAGGAAATCAAAGTACCTCTTTCCTATGAATCTAGTGATCCTTTGACTGAACTCAGCACCCCTGTAGTGCTTAAGCTCTGGTGCCTCTTTTTCTTGTTCAGCCTGCAACTGAGAAGAAATTACCATGGGCAAGGTGTTAACCTTTCCCAAGTAAGCATATTTTAATAGCTTTGGCAATGAATTCAACTTAAGAGAAAATGGTTGCTCAATATAAGGTTTAGGGGGTTCAAATTCCTTACTTGATTAATCAAGAGATTCAAAATTTTTACCTGATTGATTCACAACCCAGTTTGTTTCTTGTTGAATTTCATTGTCTAGCTTTCGTTCCTTTATGTTATGATATTCAAACTTGACAGTCATATAGTCATCATGGCAATATTCCTCCATGTTGATACCTAGATTTTTCCCAACGGTTTTAATGAATTGGCATTCCTATGGACCATCCACATGCCTAAGTACTTTGAAAGCATTCAACGTGACTTGCTGACCATTCACTTTATTGTGATTTTTCCTCCCTTGACATCGATAAACATCCTTTCTGTTGCTAAAATGGTCTTCCAAGAATGATGAGAGCGAACTCATCAGCTTTACAATCCAAAACAATAAAGTCAGCGGGAAAAATAAATTTATCCACTCTTACAAAAATGTCTTCGATTTTTCCTTTTGGTTAAACGTAAGATCTGTTAGCAAGCTGCAACACGATAATGGTGGGTTCTGCCTTTCCTATGCCTAATCATTTGAAAACTGATTTTGGCATAAGATTTATGTCTGCTCCAAGGTCACATAGTGCTTTTCCGACATAATGGTTGCCTGTAACCCCCTTAACCTGGTTTAGACGCCAAACCGAATCGAGTAAGCGACATTGGGTTTTTTGAGACAAACATGAACGATTACTTTGAAAACAATCCATTTTTCCTTTTATCTTGTCTTAATGTATAATTAGTTCCCAAGGTGATCATGCTGGCAGTGGATAAAATTCACCATTAAATCGGGCGTCAATTTGAAATCCAATTGATTGAGAACACACTCTAGGGGACCAAGTTGCAATTTTGGAAAACTAAAAGGGACTTAATTAAATCCAAAGTTACCAAATCGTAATTAGTCAGGTTACATGCAATCCGGTTAAAACTCAATTTAAAATAATCATCCAAACTCATTTAATTGCATGTACAAGAAACACGGCTAAATTGCAAAGATTAGAACTTCAGCAAAGCATATTACCAGAAATAACAATCTAGGTACTGATACATAGTGTACTAGTATTGATACGGGTTTTGTTTTGCAAGGGGTATCAGTACGGTCCTCGGGCGTACCGATACCTGCGGTTCAATTCCAAAACAAGGAATTCTAGTAGCTAAAGGGCGTACCAATATGGTTTCCCGTGTAGTGACACCTAGTGTAATTTCCTGAGGGGCGTACCGATATGAGTCTAGGTGTACCGATACACTTGTGCAATTTTGTACCCTTTTGAGCGGTAATAGACCCCGTGTACCGACCCCTAAGGACCCGTACCAGTACGATTGGGTTTATAATAACCTCTTGGTTGAACATATGACACTTAGACTCAATATAACTTGCTTCGAACATAACACAAACATCATATAACATGTCAAGCAACATTTCCACAACCACATAGGCATGCTAGACGAACAATCAAACCATATCAATCAGACCAAAGATCCTATAGGCATGGTCTCTACCCAAGCATGCAATTCACATCCCAACCCCTCAAAACAAAACATATAACTTCATACAAGTCCAAAATACCAAATGAAATATGTCCAAAACAAGGAGTAACTAAAACAACCCTCCCAATTACAACTTGGTCACATTGCCCTTTTATTGCTACGTAGCATTTATAAAACCGTACTTGAAATAGCTCAACCCTTGGATTGCTTCTTGCTTGCTCGCTGTCTGAATGCTTAGTTTTTGCATTGATGAGAAAAGGGGAGCGTAAGCATTTAAAGCTCAGTGAGGTATTCTAAAAAACACTCATCAATGCAATTAAAACTATTTGCTTTCAAACAAGTATTGAATCTCATGCCAAAATGTCTCATGCTTCTATTATTTTTCCAAAATATGCACATTTAAACATTTTGCCTCACATGCATCATGGATCTCTAGCGTAAACCTCAATTTAAGCTTTTTCAAGCTAAACACCACAGTAGCAAGGCTTAAAGAGAACCACATGTATAAACCATATCATATAAAACATAAACCATATATCATGATACATTAATTCATATATCGGCATTCAAGTGACCCAAAACCAAGTCATTCTATTTGTAAAAACACATTGGATACACGGATTTCCCAAGTGGCTCCTTCGACCACTTCACATACATCCTCGAACCAGAGCATGGTACTACTACCCCTCAACGGTTATGATGTATAAATCCACCAGCGGGAGAATTTGCACACTCCTGACCCCTCGACCACTACGGTTCTCATGGTGGAGTATGTCATACTATTGACCCATCGGCACACATGAGGCGACTTATTATAGTGCACTTTAAACCCTATGGCATGCCAACTATATCTGATAATATTTAACCATTGTCACTTGCCAATATATTCTATTAAAACATATTACCTCACTATTTTACATATGCATCAAACCAAACCATCTTCAATGCAACAAACCATGCATTTCTCATTCTCAAAATCCTTTTCATAAATCATTTACCCAACTCATATAACATAAACATATGATCAATTATATCATATTTCATTCCAAAACATGCATATAACATTAGGTAATCCAAATCATAAACATGTGCATGAGATTGCATTTTGCAAAACTGAAAACGAGAGCGAGAATGTCCAATACTTACTTCTAAGCTTAGAAAAGTGTTTCAAAATTCATCTAAACTCCCAAAATCACTTTCAAACCTTTATTAAGTAGTAAACCTCATTTTCGCTCACCGTCGACACAAAGCTCCACTTGTCGATGCGAAATCAAGCTTCCAAAGCCTCCGAAACCTCTCCAATTGCTAAAGAATCCGTCTCCCCTATTTTACCCACACAAAATAGAGGTTTAATGCATTACTATGTACCTCTAATCCCAAAAATATCTATTCTCAACTTCTCCTCATTAAAAACCATCAAACACCTTTCAAGAATAACCAAAAACATCACTGAACTCAACCCAAACGAAGCCCAGCCATAACTTAATGATTTTAACATCTTAATAACATTAACCGACATCTAAAAAAACCAATGATACCACCTTATATCTCCCACAGCCTTTTAACACCAAGAACACCTCAAAATCTAACTATTTACAACCTAGAAAATTAGCAATTCAATTAGTTTCCAGATTCATTTTTATCAATCTCTTCTCATAACATTAAAACATATCTCAAATGTGATCTATATCAATTAAAACCAACAACAATCATATATATTACCAATATCTATCAAATTTCTTATCAAGACTCAATTAAAACCTTTCAATCATGATGTATTCATTAAAACATAACAAAATCAATTGTAAAGGATCAAGAACTTGGGAATTTCAGTAAAGAACCTTTCATTAGAGGAGACAAACGAAAATCACCTATAATAGCTGACTTCTCCCTTAATTGATATGATTTGAATGAAATCTCCAAGAAAGCAAGTATGATTTGATGTAGAAGTCAAAGGAATCAATTAAGAAATCAAAAGGAAATAAAAAAGAGATGATTCCTGATTATTTTAGAGTAAAATTACTAGTTTGGCTGCTAAGAAAGTTGAGAGCAAAAATAGTTACGTAAGAAAATGAATTAGCTATTATAAATCTTTTTAATTAAATCTATTTTATTTTTACTTAATAACCGTTTTAAATCCATTTAAAAATAGCCTAAATTAAGGGAAAAGTCTGATTAAAAACCTTGGTAAATTATCTCCTTAAAGATTCTAAGTTTTGACCCTTTTACGATTTAGTCACCAAAATAGTTTTGAAAACTTTATATTTTAGTCACCAGACCAAAATGTCCCTAAATCAGAATTTATTTCTTCAAACTGAGTTTTCCAAAACCCTTAATATATTAAGTAAACATTTTCCAATATTTTTCCATATTTTATTTTAGCCTAAAACAATTTATTATGAATTAATTCCTGAAACTAGTTCGAATCACCTAATATGGTTCATCCGAACCGTCTAATCTGTCTAGCTAACGTCTAGGCCCAAATTTGGGGCGTTACAACTCTCCCCCACTTAAGAAATTTCATCCTCAAAATTTACCTGACGGAAAAAGGTAAGGAAACTACTTCATAATGTCCTCCTTACTTTCCCACGTGGCTTCCTCTACACCACAATGTCGCCACAACACCTTTACAAACTCAAAGGTCTTTCCACAAAGAACTTTGATGCTAAAATCCAAGATTTTCACCATTTCCTCATCATAGGTTAAATTTAGATTGAACTCAATCTCCTCAACAGGCATCACATGTGATGGGTCTGATCTTTATCTCCGAAGCATCGATACATAGAAAACATCATGTATCTTCTCCAACTCCGCGGGTAACCTTAACTTATAAGCAACTAGACCAACACGCTCTAGCACCTCATATGGCCCAATAAACCTTGGACTTAACTTGCCCTTACATCCAAACCTCAATACCTTCTTCCAAGGCGAAACCTTCAAAAACACTCTATCTCCAACTGCAAACTCAATCTCCTGACGCTTCAAGTAAGCATAGAACTTTTGTCGATCCAAAGCCGCTTTCAACCGAGCACTAATAAAATTCACCTTAGCATTAGATCCCTCTAACACATCAGGCAGGGAAAAATATTTCTCATCTGCCTCCGCCAAACAAAGTGGCGTACGACACCTCCTACCATACAAAGCTTCATACGGAGCCATTTGAATACTAGCCTGATAACTACTATTATAAGCAAACTCCACCAATGAAAATTGCTTTTCCTACATTTCTTGAAAATCAATGATGCAACACTGTAACATATCCTCCAATACTTGGATAATGCATTCAGACTGACCATCCGTTTGAGGATGATACGAAGTATTGAAATTCAACCGCGTACCCAAGGCCCTATGCAAACACTCCCAAAACCTTGCTGTAAAACGTGGATCCCTATTTGATACTATGGACTCAGGCACCCCATGCAATCTCACAACCTCAGTAATATAAAACTCTACCAACTTATCCAACGTATATGCCGTATGCACCGCCAGGAAATGTGTACACTTCGTAAACCGATCCATAGTTTCCCACACAGAATTCTTCTTTGATGGCGTCAAAGGCAATCTGGTCACAAAATCCATGGTAATTCTCTCTCATTTCCATTTTGAATTCCTCAACGGTTGCAATAATCTAATGGAAACTGATGCTCAGCCTTAACACACTGGCATATCATACATCAGGCAACAAAATCTGCCACATCCTTCTTCAAACTAACCTAATAATATTCCTTCTTCAAATCCTGATACATCTTTATGCTTCTCGGATGCATAGCAAAAGGACTAGAATAAGCCTTGGTCAAAACAGTGCGCCTTAACCCACCATCTTTTGGCACAACCACTCAACTCTTGAAGCACAGAACACCCTCATTATTAAAATAGAAATTTATATGATTACCGTCCATAATACCTTTAACATGTGGTACCAGAGAATTATCATACGGTTGTTTCTCCTTGACCAATTGTAACAATGATAGTTTCACTTGCAACTCAGCCAATAAACCACCGTCCCGCATCACACTTAACCAAGAAAACATTGCCTTTAACCCTACCGCCAATTTTCTGCTAAAGGCGTCGGCTATAACATTAGCCTTACCCTAATGATACTCAATCGTCAAATCATAATCCTTGAGCAACTCCAACCATCTTTGTTGCCTAAGATTCAAATCCTTTTGCGACATCAGATACTTCAAACTCATGTGATCCGTATACACGATACACTTCTCACTATACAAATAATGCCTCCAAATCTTTAACACAAACACCACCGTGGCAAGCTCAATATTATGCGTAGGATAGTTGCACTCGTACACCTTCAACTTCCTAGATGCATAAGCCACAAATTTCCCCCTCGGTGCTATACAATAAGGTGTAACCGACACTAGAGCCATATCTACGTACATCTAAATACAGAACTCTACCTCCCTATTCGGGGTAATCCTGGCAACTCTTTTGAAAACACTCTTGGAAAATCACAAATGGTACAGATATATTGGACACGCACCTCCTTCATATTTGGGTTCATAACATAAGCTAGGTATGCTTGACCCCCAGATTGTAACAACTTTAGTGCTTCCAAAGCCAAAACAACATTGGTCAAGAATTTAACATTCTCGCTCATAACCACCACTTTGTAATCCTCAATAAGTTTCAACGAAACTCACTTAGTTTCAAAATCAACCACAAGTCTATGTTTAGATAACCAATCCATCCCCAAGATTACATCAAAATCATAAAAAGGCAACTCCATCAAATCAGCCTCAAACACATGACCTTGGATCATCAAATGACATCTTCTAAACAACCTCCTAGCAACTATTGTCTCCAAAAGAACTAGTTACCCGCATACCAACATCTAACACCTCTATAGGTATATCAAGCAAACATGCATGTTCGCACAAGATGTATGAATGTGTAGAACCAGAATCTATCAAAGAAAGCAATGGTATAGACTGTAAAGTAAATGTACCTACAATCACATTGGTATTATTCCTTCCCACACAATGCGTGAAAACCCTTACCGATCCACCATCCTCAGGTTGAACCGACAGTATGGGAAACTATCCTCTAACCATCCTCCATACGCTAAAAATGTCCTTGACCACACCCACGACCTCTCTATGGTACAACAATAGGTGCAGTGACCTTTCTTAGTTAACTGCGGACAATCACGCCTAATGTGATCCCGTGGAACCAAGGGTACCCAACACTTCCCCGAATGTTGTCTACCACATTACCTACACTCAAGTGTTTGAGCAAAGGTACTCTGAACATGTTGTCCAAGCCCAGCACTACTCCCTCCATGTCTCTGATCTGAACGATACCTTCTATCTCTATACTTCTTTTATCGATCTCTGTCGACGTTTGACTTAACACTCTTTTTCTTTGCAGAAGAACTCTCTGATCGAGAAGACAACCCTAGATTCTATTCTATGTCCTTAGCTCGAGAAACCAGGACATCAAACTCCATATAATCGGTTACCAACATGTAAGTCTTCACCTCCTTAACTAGCCCATAATGGAAACGATCGTATCGTTGATGCTCATCAAGAACCAACTCAGGTGCATACTGGCTCAACCGAATGAACTAAACCTCATACTCAGCCACAGACATGTTCCCCTGCTCCAATACCATAAACTCCCTTTTCTTTTTATCCTGATATCAAGATCCCAAATACTTCTTTCGGAAGGCAACACAAAAGAACTCCTATGTCACATCAACATATGCCATACACACGAAAGAAGTCATCCACCAATTGTAGGCATCTCCCTGAAGCAAAGACACTATACAGCCCAACTTGCAAACATTTGTGCACTCTATCTGCCCAAGAATCTTCTCCATGCTGGCAAACCACTCCTTAGCTACTTCTAGAACCAAACCCCTAAACTCGGTACCTCTCAAGCTACATAAACGCTCCAATAGAAGCTCGGTATTAACAACTGCTACAGGCACCAGTGCATGTACTTGCACACCGGCTATGGCTTCCTGAAAACCTTTAGTCATCTCCTAGATCAACGGTGACATATCACCAAAAATAGGTCCTTGCGGTGCGTGAGGCACACCACCCTCAACTCCAGCACCAACAAGAGGAATTGGTGGAGGAGGAGGCAACTTATCATTTTGTCCATCCACAACACTCCCCATATAAGCTCTCGTCTCTCTTCTCGGTCCTATTTCGCAAAAATATGAGTCTAAAACATGATAATGCAATAAAACAAAACAATTAGACCAGCTTGCAGCATGAATCCAAGTCGCTCATGTTTAAAAGTGAAATTATTTAACACTAGTAGTAATAAGGTAATGTGTCCCCAAGCTTATACCCCCAACATATCTCATTTCAAACATAATCTCACAAAATCAATCATCGTGCATACCAAATAACAGATGCATCAATTCAAACCATTTTCAATACATTAAACCATGTATTCTAGCATTCTCAAAATTCTTTCATAAATCATTTTCTATGCTCAAATATCAACATGTATAGTCATTTGCAACATCTTTCATTTCTAAAACATGCATATAACAGTAAGTAACCAAATCTATAAACATGTGCATGAGATTGTATTTTGTGAAACTGAAAACAAGAGAAAGATCCACCAATACTTAATTTCGAGCTTAGATAAGTGTTTCAAACTTAATCTAAACTCCCAACAACCATCCTTAAACCCTTTAAAAGTAGTAAAACGTGTTTCCACTCACCAACAACCCAAAGCTCTCTTGCCATTGTGAGAATTAAGCTTTCGAAGCTTTCGCAACCTCTCCAAAAGCTAAAGGATCTAACTCCCCTGCTTTACCCAATCAAAATAGAGGATTAATGCACTTCCATGCATCTCTAATTCCCAGCAACCATCAAACACAACTCCGTCTCACTAAAAACCATCAAACGCCTCTCTAAAACAACCGAAATCATCACCAAACTTCATCTAAACAAAGCCCATCCAAAAACTATTGATTTTAACATCTTAACAACATAAATTAACATCCAAAAACATCTTTATAACATCCATATACCTCCAACAACCTTACAACACCCATATCACTCCAAAATCTAACTATTTACAACCTAGAAAATTAGCAATTCACATAGTTTCAGGATTCCTTTAATTAATCTCTTCTCTTAACATTAAAACACATATTTCAAGTGATACAAATCAATTAGATTCAATACAAAATAGATCCTTAATAGTGTTCATCAAATTTCCACATCAAAACTCAATTTAAATACCATATTCATGATTTAATCGGAATTCCATAACAAAAATCAGTTGTAAAGGATCAAGAACATGGTAAGTTCAATAAAGAACCTTTAATTAGAGGAGAGAAATGAAAATCACCTTTAATTGTTGATTTCTCCCTTAATTGACAAAGATTGAATGAAAACTTTAAGAAACCAAGTAGATTTTGATGTAGAAATCAAAGGAATCAAGTAGAAAACCAAAAAGAAATCAAAAGAGATTGATTCCTGTGGATTTGGAATGAAATTGATAGTTTGGCTGCTGAGAAAGTTGAGAGCAAAAGTAGTTACGTAAGAAAATAAAATTGGTTAATTAAAATCCTTTTTATCAATTCTATTTTATTTTAAAATTAAAACCGTTTAAAAACCTTTTAAAAATAGCCTAAGTTAAGGTAAAAATCTTATGAAAAAGTTTGGTTAATTAGCAGATTTTAAGTTTTGACCCTTTTACGATTTAGTCACCAAAATAGTTTTGACAACTTTACATTTTAGTCACCGGACCAAAATGTCCCAAAATATGATTTAATTCCTTCAATTTGAGTTGAAAAAAATACTTAAAATATTATTGAAGTATTTTCTATTATTTTTCCATATTTTATTTTTGCAAAAAAAAACAATTTATTAAAATTTAATTTACGAAACTACCTCAAATTGCCTAATCCGGTTCTCCCGAACCGTCTAATCGATCTATATAACATCTAGGCCCAAATTTAGGGCGTTACATTGAATATAGGGAAAATCAAATCGAATGAAGTCAATCTAGGTAAGGAAAGAATAACCGAGTGTACCATTGTAATCGGGGAATAAAATGAAAGATTTTTCCCTTTTTATTTTCATACCATTCATTGTAATCAGCTATAAAAATCCATGAGTTTCACCGATTGTAACGCACACCATTCAAAAGAAATAACAAGCATTAGGCCTAAATTTTTGAGGTATTTTAATACCCAAATCCTTTTTATAGGCATAAAGTTAAAAATAGCCCCCTCAATGTTTGACCCTTTGGTCACTTTAGCTCTGATTCTTTTTTTTTTGTGCAAATAGCTTTCTAACGTTTTATGTTCGTGTAATTCTCACCCTTTTTGGATGGAAACCATCAGTCAATAGTCATTGACCGTTTGTTGCTAACATGACGTTATTACATGGCAATAGGAGATGACGTGGCAGTGCCACGTGTACAATGACATGTCATTGGTGCCACATAAGAAAGAATATTATATTTTTTATTTTTAAAGAAGAAACGACCAATAGAACTGTAATGCACTGAAATTGGGCCTAGATGTTAATCGAATCAGTAGATGGTCCGGGAGAACCAGTTTGGGCAATTCGAGTTAGTTTCGGGAATTAAATTGAAATAAATTGATTTTGGTTAAAATAAAATATGAAAAATGCTATAAAATACTTAATTAATATTTTAAGTATTTTGGTAAATTCAATTTGAAGTAATTAAATCTGATTTTGGGACATTTTGGTCTAGTGACTAAAATGAAAAGTTTTCAAAACTGTTTTTGGTGACTAAATCGTAAAAGGGTCAAAACTTAGAATATTTAAGGAACTATTTGACCAATCTTTTACATCATATTTTTCCCTTAATTTGGGCTATTTTAAAAGTGTTTTTAATTGATTTATTATTAAAATAAGATAGGATTTAATAAAAGGATTTTTAGTTTTTGCAAAATCACTTTCGTACGTTACTACTTTTCTTCCAACTTTTTTTCTCAACTTTCCTAGCAGCCAAACTAAGATTTTCACTCCAAAATTCTCAGGAATCAATTCCTATTGATTTCCTTTTGGTTTCCTAATTGATTTCTTCAATTCCTATTGTAAAGTCTACTTGGAATTCAACAAAGATTTGCCAATTAAGGGAGAAATTAACAATTAGAGGTGATTTTTGTTTCTCTCCTCTAATTAGAGGTTCTTTAATGAAATTCCCAAGTTCTTGATCCTTTGTTACTGATTTATGCTATGGAATTATGGTTTAAACATGGACTTGATTATTAAATAGAGTTTTATGTGGAAAATTTGATATACACTGTTTTAGATCTATTATGGATTGATTATAATGAGTTTAGATCTATTATAAGATGTATTTTAATGTTAAAAGAAGTGATTAATCGATGAAATCCCAAAACTATGTGAATTGCTAGGTTTCTAGGTTGTTTATAGTTAGATTTTGGTGTGATCTTGTTGCTGTAGAGGTGCTGGAGGTATAAGGACGTAATTAAGATGTTTTTGGATGTTAATTGATGTTGTTAAGATGTTAGAATCAATAGGTTTTGGCTAGATGAGGTTTGGTGATGATTTTGGTTATTTAGTGAGGTTTTTGATGGTTACTTGAGAGGCAAAGTTGTGTTTGATGGTTGCTGGAAATTAAAGATGCAGAGATATGTTTTAATCCTCTGCTTTTGATTTGGTAAAGCAGGAGAGTTGAATTCTTTAGCTTTTGGAGAAGGAGCGGAAGCTTCAGAAGCTTGATTCGCGTAACTGCAAGCTAGCTTTGGATTGTTTGTGAGTGGAATCGTGTTTTATTGCTGTAAAAAGGTTTGACAGAAGTTGTGGGAGTTTAGAATAAGTTTGAAACACTTATATAAGCTTGGAAATAAGTATTGGTTGAGCTCTCTCTCGATTTTGGTTTTGTAAAATGAAATCTAATGCACATGTTTATGGTTTTGATTACTCACTGTATTATGCATGTTTTAGAATTGAAAGATGTTGCTAATGATCATACATGATGGTTGTTGAGAATGGCATATGATTTATGAAAGTATTTTTGAGAATACTAAAATGCATGGTTTAATGTAATTGAAATCGGATTGATTTGATGCATATGTAAAACAGTAAGGTAATGTTGTTTTATTGAATATATTGGCAAGTGGCTGAGTTTAAAATGTTATCAGATATAGTTGGCTAGACATAAGGTTTAAAGTCCACTATAATAAGTCGCCTCATGTGTGTCGAGGTGGGTAATTGTTCCGTTAACTCCACCATGAGAACTGCAGTGGTTGAGGTGGGTAATTGTTTTGTTTTCTCCCACTGGTGGATTTATGCATCAAAACTGTTGAGGTGGGTAATTGTTTCGTTGCTTCAGTTTAAACCATTGAGGTGGGTAATTGTTTTGTCGCTCTAATTCGAGGATGTATGTGAAGTGGTTGTGAGAAGCAATTGGTAAATCCATGTATCCAATGTGTTTTATGAAATGAAATTTTGCTGGTTTTGAGTCACTTGAAAGCCAATATATGAGATAATGTATAATGAGAAATAGATTATGTATGTATAATGTGATTTATACATGAGATTGCTCTTTAAGCTTGTTATAGAGGTTGTGGCATATGAAGCTTAAATTGAGGTAGAGATAGAATCCATGATACATGCTTTTTAAACGATTTAAATGTGTATACTTGAAGAGATTATTGAAGCATGGGATGTTTTGGCATAAGACATTTACTTTTGGTTTGAGTTAAAATGATTTTAATTGCATTGATGAGTGTTTTTGAGATTCCCTCACTAAGCTTATAGCTTACACTCTCCTTTCTTTTCAATGCAGAGAAATAGACCATATTGGATAGCGAGTGAGTAAGGGAGGATGCAAGGGTTTAGACTTTCAAAGTATGGTTATATAAGTACTAAGTAGTAATAAGTGGCAATGTGACCAAATTATTTTGGGAGATGTATTTTGGATACTCCCTGTTTGTATAAGTTTGGTTTGATGTTTTGAACTTGCTTGATACCAAATGCTTGATGTTGAGGGGTTGGGAAACATTATGCATGCTTGGGTAGAAATCATGTATTTAGGAGTTTGTTATGAATATGTCATACTGTGTATGATCTTCTACTATGTTTCCATGTTTGAGGATTTCATGTTTGTGAAGTTATATGGTGATTAGATGTTGATTGGTGTATGTTAGATTGAGCCAAAGTGTCATATGTTGGACCAAGAGGTCATTACAGGTCTGTCCATACCGGTACGGGTTCTTAAGGATCGGTACGTAGGAACTTGTCTCGGCTCAATCTAGGTAAAATTGGCTTGCCATATATATACTCATAGGGACCGTATCGGTACGCGTAGCCATAAAACAAGCCTGGTGTCGGTACACGGGTTACCATATTGGTACGCCCTTTGACCATTATAATTCCAATTTTCGAAATACACATGCCCGTACCGATACGAGTGAGGACCATATCAGTACACCTTTGTCTTTTTCACACATTGCGATATGGTAATTACATGTACCGATACGTCAGTCATTATTTCAGTTAAGATGCTTCTAAACGTTTGTAACCTTTGCAATTTAGTCCTTGTTTTATAATTATGCAATTAATTGAGTTTGAATGGTTATTTTAAGTTGAGATTTAAATTGAAGGAATGTAATATGACTAATTAAGGATTGGTAACTTCAATCTCATGATAGTCCTCATGTGTGTCGAGGTGGGTAATTGTTTCGTTAACTCCACCATGAGAACTGCAGTGGTCGAGGTGGGTAATTGTTTCGTTTTCTCCCGCTGGTGGATTTATGCATCAAAACCGTTGAGGTGGGTAATTGTTCCATTGCTTCAGTTTAAACCATTGAGGTGGGTAATTGTTTTGTCGCTCTGATTCGAGGATGTATGTGAAGTGGTTGTGAGAAGCAATTGGTAAATCCATATATCCAATGTGTTTTATGAAATGAAATTTTGCTGGTTTTGAGTCACTTGAAAGCCAATATATGAGATAATGTATAATGAGAAATAGATTATGTATCTATAATGTGATGTATACATGAGATTGCTCTTTAAGCTTGTTATAGAGATTGTGGCATATGAAGCTTAAATTGAGGTAGAGATAGAATCCATGATACATGCTTTTATATGATTTAAATGTGTATACTTGAAGAGATTATTGAAGCATGGGATGTTTTGGCATAAGACATTTACTTTTGGTTTGAGTTAAAATGATTTTAATTGCATTGATAAGTGTTTTTGAGATTCCCTCACTAAGCTTATAGCTTACACTCTCCTTTCTTTTCAATACAGAGAAATAGACCATATTGGATAGCGAGTGAGTAAGGGAGGATGCAAGGGTTTAGACTTTCAAAGTATGGTTATATAAGTACTAAGTAGTAATAAGTGGCAATGTGACCAAATTATTTTGGGAGATGTATTTTGGATACTCCCTGTTTGTATAAGTTTGGTTTGATGTTTTGAACTTGCTTGATACCAAATGCTTGATGTTGAGGGGTTGGGAAACATTATGCATGCTTGGGTAGAAATCATGTATTTAGGAGTTTGTTATGAATATGTCATACTGTGTATGATCTTCTACCATGTTTCCATGTTTGAGGATTTCATGTTTGTGAAGTTATATGGTGATTAGATGTTGATTGGTGTATGTTAGATTGAGCCAAAATGTCATATGTTGGACCAAGTGGTCATTACAGGTCTGTCCATACCGGTACGGGTCCTTAAGGATCGGTACGTAGGAACTTGTCTCGGCTCAATCTAGGTAAAATTGGCTTGCCATATATATACTCATAGGGACCGTATTGGTACGCGTAGCCATAAAACAAGCCTGGTGTCGGTACATGGTTTACCGTATTGGTACGCCCTTTGACCATTATAATTCCAATTTTCGAAATACACATGCCCGTACCGATACGAGTGAGGACCATATCAGTACACCTTTGTCTTTTTCACACATTGCGATATGGTAATTACATGTACCGATACGTCAGTCATTATTTCAGTTAAGATGCTTCTAAACGTTTGTAACCTTTGCAATTTAGTCCTTGTTTTATAATTATGCAATTAATTGAGTTTGAATGGTTATTTTAAGTTGAGATTTAAATTGAAGGAATGTAATATGACTAATTAAGGATTGGTAACTTCAATCTCATGATAGTCCTTATAAGTAATAGAAATTACATTTTAGTCCCTTTATACGAATTCGATCAGTTGGATGTCGAATCGACGCCTAATTGGGATGCATACTTCACCATAACCAGCATGAACATCTTAGGGCTTAAATATGCATTTAGATAAGATAAAAGGACAAAAAATTGATCGTTTCTAATGTAATTCTTCTGGGTTTGTCTCGGTAAACCCTAATGTAGCTCGCTCGGTTCGATCTTGCGACTAGACTGGGTCAAATGGGTTACAAGAAAGTTAACACGTGGCACCTTCCTATTTGAAGAATTTTTATATTGTGGGGGCTCGAACCTAGGTTGTTAGTTTAGAAAGCATTCCCCCAAACCATCAAGCCAAGTCACTTAATTATTGTTTATTTTCACATAAATAATTTTAAGGAGATGTTGGAATTAAAGCTTTCCCAGAAGTTTACTTTAATTCCCAAAAATTCACTCTGTTCATGCATTAGGGTTCATTTGCACCGTATTCGCCACGCCATATACGGCTAACTGCTCTCTTCTCAACAACTTATCTTTTAAAGAGTTTTCAACAACAAAAGCTCGCTTAAACTCGTAATAGATCTTACGATCTACCTATCATTTTATTTGACATGTCATTTTCTCTTCTTCTCGATTTCCCTTTTTTCTTTCCTTAAATATTTAAATCGAAATTGCATTGTTTTTATTAGATCAACCAAACAATGATACCAGTTCAAAAAATTGGAATACTAATCAAACTCAAAACTTGTATACGATTTTGATGTGAAGCTATTGTTTTTGTTTTGAAATTGGTGATAAAGAAAGATGGAAAAGTGAATGATAGATGAAATAGAGAAAAGGGAAGAGAGGAGGTGGGCGTTGTTATAAGTGTAATGTTTTGTGGGGTAAAGGAAAAGTCAAAAATACAGAAAAGGTGTCGTATCCGCTACCGCCAGAGCCATCAGTATTCAAACAATCATTCCAAATATGAAATGATGAGGAGAAGAAGAGAGTTGATGATGAACAGAGTGAATTTCTAAAAAAGATTTAATTCCAGCATAACTTTAATATTATTTCTGCTAAGATAGACACCAATTGGGTGACTTGGCTGGATGGTTTGGGGAAAGCTTTCTAACCCAACAACCTAGGTTCGAGTCCTTACAATAACAACATTTTAATTTCTTCAAAATTCTTCAAATAGGAAGGTGCCATGTGTCAACTTTCTATTGGTAGTCTATTTTTAAAATGAAAAAAAATCTTATATGGCATCACTGACACGTCATTATACACGTAGCACTTCCATGTCATCTCTCCTTGCCATGTAACAATGCCATGTCAGCAATAGGAGCTATTTTTGACTGACGATTTCCATCCAACGAGGGTGAAAATTGCACGAAAATGAAACGTTAGGAGGCTGTTTGCACCAAAAAAAGAATAGGAGCTAAAGTGAATAAAGGGTCAAATGTTGGGGGCTATTTTTGACTTTATGCCTTTTTTATTTTTATATACACATATATAGTTCGAGTCAAAGAAAGGGGTATGAGTTACCGTTCGTTGGATGAGGAGCTCCCGCTGAAGGGTTGAACCACCATTGCCATCAGAATCGGGAGCCAAAACTGGAGGGAAATGCTGCCGGAGAACTGTCAACGTTGAACCATGACGGCCAACACGGAGAAGCACAACAAACCACTACCGAAAATTGGGTTGCACGGTGGTGTTCTTCAATCCATGAAGAGCATTGTTGAATGTTTTAGAGAATTCGAAGAGGGGTTGTTTGATCCATTCGGCAAATGGGGAACCAAATGAAGTTTGTTTCTAATTTTTGGGCTTTATACGTGACCCGCGAATCGACCCAGAACTGTCCCGCGCCCTTTCTCCGTCCAAATTACAATTCGGCCACACTATTTGCTTTTTTTCACTTTTACCCTTTTTATTTTAATTTAATTCATAGATTTTTATTTATTGCAATTTGATCCTTGCTTATTCAATTTATGTCTATCATATTAATTTAATTTGTTTATTCTTTTTGTGCTATTTCACACATTAAAATTTTTAGAATAATAGATCCTATAGTAATTAATAATATGACTTTCCTTTAATAAAAACTCCTAAGATAATTTAAAATATATACTTTTAGGTTAGAGTTTTTAAATACGTTAGTAAGTATTATTTCGGATCTCAGATTTAGTTTTAAGTTCTAAAATATGTTTAGCAATAAACCCGGTAACTTCTTTTAGATAATATAAGCTTTTAATTAAAATTCGTCAGGTAGAGCCTTTTTAGGATTAGTTTCTCTAAACATTCATTAATTAAAATTATTGGTTTTAGGAATTAATAAAAAAGAGAAATAAAACGTCATTCAAAAAAGATTTTCTTGCATCATGTAAACGAAATATTTTCTCAAGTATGGTTAATTTGGTCTTCTCCTAGCAGTTAAGGAATGGTCAAAAATCCTATGCGAGACTATATTTTTAGATTTTAGGGATTAATGCCTTAATCCCCTTATGTCTAAAATTGACCGGGATTGTCTCAGTCGTGAGCAAATTCGGGTCACTTTTAGAACTTTGCAGATTTTTACATCAACCTTTCCACGTGTAACAACCCGAATCTTGGGCTTTACAAAATTGGGCCTCGAACCCAATTTATTTGGGCCTTAGGATGGGAGCCCAATTAAGAAGAATCATTTGGGACTAAGGGTAAAAAGGGAAAAAGAGGCATTTAATAAAGTGTGTATATTTATTTGTTTGAGAAAAAAAATAGTTGGTAATTTGAATATAAAGGCTGATGACATGATGGAGAAAGGGAAAGGAGAAAAAATAAATGGAACATTTTAGGGGAGAGAGAAAGAGGAGGGAAGAGAGAAAAAGTAAATGGGGGAGGTTTTGAACCTCGATCTACGGTCGTCGGAGCCACCGTGCACGACACCGCCGGCACCATTAGAAAGGTCTCGTTGAGACAAGTCCAACTGTAACGCCCCAGTTTTGGGCCTAGCAATTTTGAGGCTTGTTGAGTCATATTTGGGAGTAAATATTTTTATGAAAGATAAAACTATGGAAAAATGGTTAAAAATCATATTTTATTATATGAAAAATATTGGTGAAATCAATTTTGGAAAATAGAATTTGGAAGGGTGACATTTTGGCTAGCGACTAAAATGTAATTTTTGAAAACTGTTTTTAAAGGTGACTAATTTGTAAAGGATCAAATTCTTAGAATCCTTAAGGAGCTATTTTACCAAGTTGTTGCTGGTGGTTTCTCCCTTCAATTAAGACTTTTTAACATGTGTTTTTAAAGGTAATTAAAAGGGATTTTGATAATAAAAGTTGGTTAGTGGTTTTAAAGAATTTTGACGTAAACTTTTCTCTCCACTTCTTTTCTGCCAAACACTCTTGTTTTCATCAAAATTCAAAGGTGATAGATCTTTTTACTTGGATTCTTGATTTGTAATTGCTTCTTTACCTTTGATTTACAAAACCTCATTGAAATATTGTGTTTTTCTAGCTTTAATCAACCAATTGAGGGAGAAATCACACAATAGAGGTAAGGTTCATTCTTCCCCTCTATTGATGGTTCTTTGTTGATATTCCCAAGTATTTGATCCTTTATTTATGATTTATAATTTGACTTTATGTTTTTATAATGAATAATTGATTTAATTAGGTTTAATTGGTGAAATTATGGAATATTCGTATTGGATCTGTTTTCCAGTGTTGAGGATTGATTTTAAACATATTTTGGATGATTTATAATGTTGATAAGTTGTTTTTAACATTGGAATTCTGAAACTCCTTGAATCATTGATTATTAGGTTGTTAGATTTGTGTTTTTATGGAGTTGTGGTGGCTGTGTAGTTGCTGGAAGTTTAAGGATGGATTAATCCTATTTTTAGATGTTATTAGATGTTGATTGATGTGTTATATTGATAGATTGTGGCTGGGTTGTGTTTGGAAAGAGTTAGATGATGATTTCGGTTGTTGTGGTTGGGTAATTGTGAAAGGATTGTGAGGTTTTGCAAGGAATTGTTGTTGCAGTGTTTTGAATGCATTGAGATGCATTAATCCTCTGTTGTAATATGGTTAAAACAGGGAAGGTCAATCTGGAAGTGATTAGTGTAGCTCTGGAGGCTTCGGATGCTTGATTTCACGTCAGCGAATTGAGGTTTCACATTTCGGTGAGTGAGGACGTGGATCTCAGATTTGAAATGATTTTAAGGTGGTTTATGGGAGTTTAAACTGAGCTTGAAACGCTAGTTTAAACTTGAAAGTAAGTATGATGTGGTTTTCTCTCTCGGTCGTGCTATTATGAGATGGTTTTATGCACTTGTTTTGATTTACATTGTACCTACTGTTTAAGCACGTTTTAAAGTATGTGAGATACTATTTTTGATCATGAAATGATGATGGATGCATGTGGTAAGTGATCCATGTAAGTATATGGTTTATACTTGAGTTTTAAGCATATGTTGTTGCTTGGAAACTGGTTTAGTTTAATACTTGTAAAAACATTGAGGTAAATGATAAATGGTGAATTGTATTGGCAAGTGATGTGGTTTTAAAATTGTTATCGGATATAGTTGGTTAGCCATAGGATTGATAGTGCACTAGAATAAGTCGCCTTGGATGTTGAGGGGTTTTGATTCGGTGTACCGAAAACTCCATACAAGTACCTTAATGGTTGAGGGGTTATATGGTACCGTAAACTCCCGTTAGTGGATTAAGCGTCTAACCGATGATTGGGGTTGGTGTCCCCTTGAGTCTTAAATTGTACTCGATTGGTAATGTACCGCGATTGTGATTATATCGCTATTCTGATTGAGATGGCTTGAAGTGTTGTGAGGACACTTGTTGAATCCGAGTATCCAATGAACTATTTTGACAAAGGAACTTGGTTATGATCACTTATAAGCCAATATAATTGTTAACGTATCATTGAAAGGTTTATGTTTTATAATGTGATTTATACATGTTTACTCTTTAAGCTTTGCATATGGTTGTTATGCATGGGAAGGCTTAAATTGAGGTTTAGTAGTAGATTTTGCTGTTGGTTAATGATACATGTTGCATATGATTTAATATGCTGGATTTTAAAGATGTTAAGTGTATGGTTTTCAAGGCATGATAATGTTTTAAATGATGTTTAAAAGATGATTGAAATGAGATTTCAATGTGTTGTAAAGAAATGGTTTTAATGCATTGATGGTGTGTTGTTTTTGAGCACTCCTCACTAAGCCTAGTGTGCTTACGCTCGCTTTGTCCATCAATGCAGAGAATTAAAGGCTCAGAAGGCAGCGAGAAGCTAGGGATCACAAAAACACTTGGTATCAAAAGTATGATTTTGGACTAGACTATAAGTAATAAGGGCAATGGGGTTTCCGTTGTTGTTTTGGGAGATGTTGTGCGAAACTCCCTGTTTGAGCAAGTTTGTTTTGCTGCTCTTGGGTTGTAAAAGGCCATTTTGGATTGGTTGTGGTGATGGTTTGAGATTTCATGTTTTGCTTGCTTTGGTTTTTAGGAAGAATGCCTCTAGATTTAAATTTGAAGCATGTTGCCATGAATTGATGTTGAAACTAGGTTGTTTTGATGTGGTTTGACCCTTGAAGATGTTGGATGTATGTTAGAAGCATGCTAGGGTATTTTGGTATGTTTGAAAGCATATTAAACCAGTAAAACTGGACATTAGAAGTCCAGGCGTACCGGTACAGATGTCCCTATTTCGGTATGAGCAAGCCATTTCAGGCTTAGCGTACCGGTACACGGGCAAGCGTTTTAGTACAGGCTTAGGCAAATTTGGCCAGCGTTTCGATATGTAAGGAGCTATTTCGATACAATATAGTGTTTTTATGAAGGGTGTTTCGATACACGATGGTGTATCAAAATGAGTTTTGGCTACTGGAATTTTGGAGTATGAATTAATGAAGGTGTATCAATACACCCCTTGCCTGTACCGATACGGTGGCAGTTAAATTAGTTATTTGGTATATTCTAAAGTTCTGGTTTCTTACGTTTTAGTCCCTGAATGTTGTGGAAGCAATAGAATGAGTATGAATGACCTTTTTGACCTGATTTTTTAGTTGTAAGCACGAAACCTGCTTAATTAAAGGTTGGTAACATAAAGATGAGCTAGGTCCCTATAGTTTTTTGAAATTGCAATTTGGTCCCTAAATTGCAATTGTGTTCAATTGGATGTCAATTCGATGTCTGATTGAGTTGAGTTTTCGCCTATGATCAGTATATACATGTAGGATAATAATTGTTCATCTAGACCTGATAAAAGAAAAAAATGGACGTGTTTCAGGTTTTATCTTCACGGTTTACTTCGACAAACCTAATGTAGCTCTCTCAGTTCGGTCTTGCGACTAGGCCAGGTCGAGGGGTTACATTTGGTGGTATCAGAGCTAGGTTTGAGATAATTGGGAGTTGGTTTGATTGTTGTAATGTTGTTGTGATTTGTATTTCATTGTTTGTGATGCACGGTGGTTGCTTTATGCCATGATGGGGGGATATTTGGGAAACCCATTGCCTTATTATTATAGTCTGAAATGTTATGATTTTGAAATAGAAGTCTTGGATCCTTTCTTGAAGCTGGCGTAACTATTTTTTCTTTTGAATAATTATCATGCCAAAAATATATTTTTAGCACGATAGGACCGATAAGAGAGTTACGATCTGGTACGATTGCTGCTGTCATTGGGCAGGGAAATTAGGGGGATATTGTACCTCCTGAGGGGTTGCCACCGCCCCCACCTAATCTACCTGTGAATGTGGAGCAAGTACCTCCTATGCCAGCTCGGTCAGGGATGGGTGACATGGCGCCTCTAATTTAGGCCAGAGCGTCTTCGCAGTTTAGGCAGAGTTGAGTTTCGTGGTTCAGCACTAGAGGCTTTTGAGGATTGGTTGGCTAGTACAGAGAGGATATTAGGCCAAATGGGTTGTTTTGATGCCCGTAAGCTGGATGTGTTGTGTCTCTATTGCAGGGAGATGCTTATACATGGTGGACTACCATGATATCCGGGATGGTAATCGAGGATGTAACTTGGGAGTTCTTTTGTGGTGCTTTTCGGAATAAGTACCTGGGAGTCCGGTATCAGGATGAGAAGAAGAGAGAGTTTATGGCTCTTGTGAAGGGTAGATGTCTGTTTCTGAATGTGAGGTGCAGTTTGTGAGGCTGAACCGGTATACACCTGTGTTAGTCCCTGACAAGCGTCAGCGATGTGATCGTTTCTACTATGTGCTTGTATAGGAGGTTAAGAATACATGCTTGCTGCTAAATATACCGATTTGATGTGCTATTTATGCGAGCTAAGGACGTTGAGCAGAACCTTGGTTTGGCTTCTGGGTCTCGAGGCTTTAGCTCTGGTAAAAGAGTGGCAGATTCTAGTTTTGGCGGTAGTCAGGCCAAGAGACAATGTGATAGGAGGTATCGCCATGTACCGAGACGTGGTGGAGGTGTTTTTGGGCGTGGAGCACAGGGGCAGGGTACCCAGGTTAGGGCTCCGCATAATACCTGTTGGGCTTGTGGATCGCGTGATCATTTGAGGTGAGATTGCCCACATTTGGCCAGAGAGGGTCAGGCACCTGCGACTGTTGTGGCCAATGCTTGTTGGAGTTGTGGGTTTGGAGACCATCTAAGATGTGATTGTCCTTTGTTAACCGAAGGTGGGTAGGGTGTTGCACCTGTTATTGCTCTATAGAGAGACCGTGGTCGTGGTCCTGGCCCGTTTTAGCGCAGAGATGGTGGGTAGAAGACTGTGGCTCATACTGTTGCTATCCAGCCTGAGGGAGGTAGATCGACTAGGGTGTATGCGCACCGTGAAGGTCGCAATGACACCAATGTAATTGCAGATACTTTCACTTTACAGTCTTTCCCGTTGTATTCGTTGGTTGATTCTGGTTCTACCTATTCATACATCTTGAGTGAGCATGCACAGTTGCTTGATATACCTATTGAAGTTCTTAATGTGGGTGTTAGAGTGACTAGTTCTCTTGGGGAGATAATCGTGGTTAGGAAGTTGTATCGTAGATGTCTGTTGATGGTTCAGGGACATGTGTTTGTCGTGGATTTGATAGAGTTGCCATTCTATGGTTTTGATGTGATTCTAGGGATGGATTGGTCGACCGAGCATAGTGTTGTGGTAGATTTTGAGACCAAACAATTATCCTTGAAGTTGTTTGATAATTTTGAGGTGGTGGTTGTTGGTGAGAATGCTAAGTTCTTGTTTAATGCAATTTTGGCTTTGGAAGCGAGATGGCTGTTGGATTCTGGATGCCAAACTTTCTTGGCCTATGTTATGAATCCTGGTTCAAAGGAGTTGAGGGTGCATGATATTCGTATGGTATGCGAGTTTCAGGGTGTTTTTTTGAAAGAGTTGTCAGGGTTGCCACCCGATTGTAAGGTGGAGTTTGGCATTGAGATCTTTGCGGATACGGTACAGTGTCTATTGCTTTATATTGCATGGCCCTGAAAGAGTTGAAGGAGTTGAAAATGAAATTGTAGGAGTTGCTTGATCGAGCTTTCATTAGACCTAGTATTTTACCGTGGGGTGCACTGGTGTTGTTTGTGAAGAAGAAGAATGGTACGTTACGAATGTGTATAGATTATCGGCAACTAAGCAAGTTGACGATAAAGAACAAATATTCTTTATCACGGATAGATGACCTGTTTGATCAATTTAGGGGTGCGTTGGTGTTCTCTAAGATAGATTTGAGGTCTGGGTACTATCAGTTGAAGGTGAAGATATGGATGTGCCCAAGACAGCTTTTCGTACGAGGTACGAGCATTATGAGTTTTTGGTGATGCCGTTTGGTTTGACCAATGCACTGGCTGCTTTCATGGACATGATGAATCACGTGTTCCATGAGTTTTTAGATCAGTTTGTGGTCATGTTTATCGATGATATCCTTGTGTACTCTCGTACCAAGAAGGATCATGATAGACATTTGCAGATTGTGCTTCAGACGTTGTTGGCTAATTAGTTGTATGCCAAGTTAAGCAAGTGTGAGTTCTGGCTTAAAGAGGTTGTTTTCCTTGGGCATGTGGCATCGACCAAGGGAATTCATGTTGATCCGCACAAGATTGAGGCCGTGATGAGTTGAAAGGTGCCTAAATCTGTGATAGAAGTTTAGAGTTTCCTTGGTTTGTCTAGTCAGTATAGCTACTCCATTAACCAAGTTGTTGCAAAAGAATGTTCATTTTGAGTGGTTGGAGGATAGGCAACGGGCTTTTGAAAGGTTGAAGAAAGCTTTGACGAGAGCTTCGGTCTTGGTTCAGCCTAAATCAGGAAAAAAGTTTGTTGTTTATAGTGACGCGTCTTATGTTGGGCTTGGTTGCGTGTTGATGCAGGAGGGTAAGGTACTTGCGTATGCATCTAGACAGTTAAAGATGCATGAACTTAATTACCCTACTCATGATCTTAAGCTTGTCGCAGTTGTGTTTGCCTTGAAAATCTAGAGGCATTACCTTTACGGTGAGAAGTGTGTGGTTTATACGGATCATAAGAGTTTGAAGTATATGATGTCACAGAAGGAGTTAAATCTTAGGCAACGAAAATGGTTGGAGTTGCTTAAAGATTATGATCTATCTATTGAGTATTATCCGGGCAAAGCTAACGTTGTAGCTGATGCTTTGAGTATGAAAGCTGTTGTAGAGTTGAGAGCTATGTTTGCTCGATTATGTGTGACTTGCGACGGCAGGTTGTTAGCTGAGTTGCAAGTGAAACCGTCCTTGTCGCAGTTGATCAAGGAGAAGCAACTGCATGAAGAGAGTTTGGTACAACATTTGAAGGATATCATGGATGGGAATCCTACAGATTTTTATTTTAATGATGGTGGAGTGTTGTGTTTTAAAGGTCGAGTTGTGGTACCCGAAGATGAGGAGTTGAGGCATACCATTATGATAGGAGTGCATACTAGTTCTTTTGCTATGCATCCCGGTAGTACTAAGATGTATCGAGGTTTGAAGGATGAGTACTATTGGGTTGGTTTATAGAAAGATGTGGCTGATTTTGTTGCTTGATGCATGGTATGTCAGTGAGTGAAAGTTGAGCATCAGTTTCCTTTTGGGTTGTTGCAACCGTTGCAGATACCAAAATGGAAGTGGGAAAGAATCACCATGGATTTTATGTCTGGGTTGCCTTTGACACTAACCAAAAAGTATTCCATTTGGGTGATTGTTGATCGGTTTACGAAGTGTGCACATTTTGTGCGAGTGCATACAACGTATACCTTGGATAGGTTGGCCGATATGTATATATTTGAGCTTGTGCGTTTGCATGGGGTACCCAAGTCTATAGTTTCAGATAGTGATCCGCATTTTACGATACTTCTTATCATCCTCATACGGATGGCCAGTCAGAGCATGTGATACAGGTCTTGGAGGATATGCTGAGGTGCTGTATCATTGAGTTCTAGGGAACATGGGAAAAACAGTTGCCTTTGGTGGAGTTTGCCTGTAATAACAGTTATCAAGCTAGTATACAGATGGCACAGTATGAGGCATTGTATGGTAGGAAGTGTCGTACACCGGTGTGTTGGGCTGAAGTTAGGGGAAAAACATGTTTCCATGCCTGATGTATTGAAAGACACCAATGAAAAGGTGAAGTTGGTATATGAGCGCTTGAGAGCAACTTCGGATCGTCAGAAATCCTACCCAGATTTGAAGCGTAGGGATATAGTGTATGTTGTTGGTGACCGAGTGTTTTTGAAGGTGTCGCCTTGGAAGAAGGTGATGCATTTTGGGCGGAAAGGAAAGCTTAGCCCGAGGTTTATTAGAACATACGGGGTGGTTGAGCATGTGGGTCATGTTTCTTATCGTTTGAGGTTACCTCATGAGTTGGAGAGGATTCATGATGTGTTTCATGTTTCGATGTTGTGGAGGTATCGGTCGGATCCATCGCATGTTATGCTGGTGGAGGATATTGAGCTAAGTCTAGATCTATCTTATGATGAGGAACCGGTAGAGATTCTTGACACCAGTAGTAAGGTTCTGTGTGGCAAGACGGTTGAGCTTGTTAAGGTGTTGTGGAGGCACCACGGAGTTGAGGAGACCACGTGGAAACGCAAGACGAACATGTTGGAACAGTTTCCGCATTTGTTTCCTCCAGGTAAATTTTAGGGATGAAATTTCTTAAGTTGGAGAGAGTTGTAACGCCCCGATTTTGGGCCTAGCGGTTTTGAGGCTTGTTAGAAGGTTTGGTGGACTTGGTTAGGGATTCAGGAGTAAATATTTTTGTGAAAGATAAAAATATGGAAAATAGTTGAAAATCATATTTTAATATATGAAAAATATTGGTGAAATCAATTTTAGAAAATGGGATTTGGAAGGGTGACATTTTGGTTAGTGACTAAAATGTAATTTTTAAAAACTGTTTTTAAAGGTGACTAAATTGTAAAGGATCAAATTCTTAGAACCCTTAAGGAGCTATTTTACCAAGTTGTTGCTGGTGGTTTCTCCCTTCAATTAATACTTTTTAACATGTGTTTTTAAAGGTAATTAAAAGGGATTTTGATAATAAAATTTGGTTATTGGTTTTAAAGAAATTTGACGTAAACTTTTCTCTCAACTTTACTCTCCACTTCTTTTATGCCAACACTCTTGTCTTCATCAAAATCCAGAGGTGAGAGATCTTTTTACTTGGATTCTTGATTTGTAATTGATTCTTTACCTTTGATTTACAAAACCTCATTGAAATCTTGTGTTTTCTAGCTTTAATCAACCAATTGAGGGAGAAATCAAACGATAGAGGTAAAGTTCATTCTTCTCCTCTATTGATGGTTCTTTATTGATATTCCCAAGTATTTGATCCTTGATTTATAATCTGATTTTATGTTTTTATAATGCATAATTCATTTAATTGGGTTTAATTGGTGAAATTATGGAAGATTCATATTGGATCTATTTTCGAATGTTGAGGATTGATTTTAAATATATTTTGGATGATTTATAATGTTAATAAGTTGTTTTTATGATTAGAATCCCGAAACTCCTTGAATCCTTGATTATTAGGTTGTTAGATTTGTGTTTTTCTGGAGTTGTGGTGGCTATGTAGTTGCTGGAAGTTTATGGATGAATTAATCATGTTTTTAGATGTTATTAGATGTTGATTGAAGTGTTAGATTGATAGATTGTGGTTGGGATGTGTTTGGAAAGAGTTAGATGATGATTTCGGTTGTTGTGGTTGGGCAATTGTGAAAGGATTGTGAGGTTTTGCAAGGATTGTACTTGCAGTGTTTTGAATGTATTGAGATGCATTAATCCTCTGTTGCAATGTGGTAAAATAGGAGATGTCAATCCGGAAGTGATTGGTGTAGCTTTGGAAGCTTCAGACGCTTGATTTCACGTCGACGAATTGAGGTTTTGCGTTTCGGTGAGTGAGAACGTGGATCTCAGCTTTGAAATGATTTTAAGGTGGTTTTTGGGAGTTTAAACTGAGCTTGAAATGCTGGTTTAAACTGAGCTTGAAATGCTGGTTTAAACTAGAAAGTAAGTATGATGTGGTTTTCTCTCTCGATCGTGCTATTATGAGATGGTTTTATGCACTTGTTTTGATTTACATTGTACCTATTGTTTAAGCATGTTTTGAGGTATGTGAGATACTGTTTTTGATCATGAAATGATGATGGATGCATGTGGTAAGTGATCCATGTAAGTATATGGTTTATACTTGAGTTTTAAGCATGTGTTGTTGCTTGGAAAATGGTTTGGTTTAATGCTTGTAAAAACAGTAAGGTAAATGGTATATGGTGAATTATATTGGCAAGTGATGTGGTTTTAAAAATTGTTATCAGATATAGTTGGCCGGCAATAGGATTGATAGTGCACTATAATAAGTCGCCTTGGATGTTGAGGGGTTTTGCTTTGGTTTACCGAAAACTCCATCCAAGTACCTTAACGGTCGAGGGGTTATATGGTACTGTAAACTCCCGTTAGTGGATTAAGCATCTAACCGATGATTGGGGTTGGTGTCCCCATGAGTTGTAAATTGTACTCGGTTGGTAATGTACCGCGATTGTGATTGTATCGCTATTCCAGTTGAGATGGCTTGAAGTGTTGTGAGGACACTTGTTGAATTTGTGTATCTGATGAACTTTTTTGATAAAGGAACTTGGTTATGATCACTTGTAAGCCAATATAATTGTTAGTGTATCATTGAAAGGTTTATGTTGTATAATGTGATTTATACATGTTTACTCTTTAAGCTTTGCATATGGTTGTTATGCATGGGAAAGCTTAAATTAAGGTTTAGCAATAAGATTTGTTGTTGGTTAATGATACATGTTGCATATGGTTTAATATGCTAGTTTTTAAAGATGTTAAGTGCATGGTTTTCAAGGCATGACAATGTTTTAAATGATGTTTAAAAGATAATTGAAACGAGATTTCAATGTTTTGTAAAGAAATAGTTTTAATGCATATGTTGTTTTTGAGCACTCCTCTCTAAGCCTAGTGTGCTTACGCCCTCTTTGTCCATCAATATAGAGAATTAAAGGCTCGGAAGGCAGCAGGAAGCAAGGGATCACAAAAAGACTTGGTATTAAAAGTATGTTTTTGGACTAGACTATAAATAATAAGGGCAACGGGGTTTCCGTTGTTGTTTTGGGAGATGTTTTGATAAACTCCCTGTTTGAGCAAGTTTGTTTTGTTGCTATTGGGTTGTAAAAGGCCATTTTGGATTGGTTGTGGTGATGGTTCGAGATTTCATGTTTTGCTTACTTTGGTTTTTAGGAAGCATGCCTCTAGATTTACATTTGAAGTATGTTTCCATGAATTGATGTTGAAACTAGGTTATTTTGATGTGGTTTGACCCTTGAAGATGTTGGATGTATGTTAGAAGCATGCTAGGGTATTTTGGTATGTTTGAAAGCATGTTAAACCAGTAAAAGTGGACATTATAGGTCCAGGCGTACCAGTACGGGTGTCCCTGTTTCAGTACTA
Source organism: Hibiscus mutabilis (assembly GCA_019671005.1). NCBI lineage: Eukaryota > Viridiplantae > Streptophyta > Magnoliopsida > Malvales > Malvaceae > Hibiscus > Hibiscus mutabilis. The sequence continues at coordinate 14,901,502 of CM033733.1, forward strand.
GTAAGCCATTTTAGTCTTAGCGTATGGGCTTAGGCAAATTTGGCCACCGTTTCGGTACGCGAGGAGCTATTTCGATACATCGTAGTGTTTTTATAATGGGCGTTTCAATACGCGGGGGCGTATCAGAACGAGTTTTGGCTATTGGAATTTTGGAGTGTGAATTAATGAAGGCTTATAGATACACCCCTTTGCCTGTACCAATACAGTGGCAGTTAAATTAGTTATATGGTATATTCTGAAGTTCTGGTTTCTTACGTTTTAGTCCCTAAATGTTGTGGATTCAATAGAATAAGTATGAATGACCTTTTTGAGCTGATTTTTGACATGTAAGCATGAAACCTGCTTAATTAAAGGTTGGTAACATAAAGATGATCTAGGTCCCTATAGTTTTCTAAAATTGCAATTTGGTCCCTAAATTGCAATTATGTTCAATTGGATGTCAATTCGATGCCCGATTGAGTTGAGTTTTCGCCTGTGATCAGTATGTATGTATAGGATAATAGTTGTTCATCTAGACAAGATAAAAGAAAAAATGGACGTGTTTTGGGTTTCATCTTCACAGTTTACTTCATTAAACCTAATATAGATCTCTCAGTTCGGTCTTGCGACTACGTTGGATCGAGGGGGTTACTGTAATGCCTCGGTTTTAAGGCTTAGCGGTTTAGTGGGTTATTAGACGGTCTGGTAGACCGGAGTAGAGATTCGAGTCGATTTCGGGATCGTATATTTTTGGTGTGGGAAAATTATGGAAAAATGCTTAAAAATCATTATGAATTATGTATTTAATAATGGTGGAATCAATTTTGAAAAATGAGTTTTGGAAGATGGACATTTTGGTTAGTGACTAAAATGAAAGTTTTAAAAACTGTGATTTTCTAGTGACTAAAATGATAAGGGTCAAATACTTAGAATCTTTAAGGAGCTATTTTACCAATTGGTTTCTGATGATTTCTCCCTTAATTTAACTGATTTTAACATGTGTTTTAATTAATAACTAAAGAGGATTTTGTTAAAAACTTAGTTATCTTTTCTAAAACAAAAATCATGTCATTTTCTCTCAACTTTTTCCTCTTCATTCTCTCGTCAGCCAAACACTCAGATTTCATCAAATTTCCAGAGGTGAGGCGGTTTCTAACTTGATTTTATTGTTTCGAATTGTTTTATAAGGATTGATTACACAAAATCTTACAATAATCTTGTGTTTTCTTAGCTTTTCACAAATCAATTGAGGGAGAAACTTTACAATAGGGGTAAGGTCCGAGATCTCCTCTATTGTATGGTTCTTTATTGAAATTACCAAGCATTTGATCCTTGTTTTGTGTTTCTAATCTGATTTTGATGATTTTCTAATGATTTAATGAGTTCTTTGGGGAAAATGAGTTGATTCGCGAATTGGATCTGATTTCTAGTAAGAAATGGTGATTTGATTTATATTTCGAATGTTTAATAATGTTGATAAGTGATTTTTATCAATGGAATCCCAAAACTTAAGAGTCTCTATTTGTTTAGATTGCTAGTTTTGTGGTTTTGTGGTGTTTTGTGGTTGTAAGGTTGCTAGAGGTGGTAGGTTGTTTTGGATATGTTTTTAGATGTGTTTTGAAGTGGAAAATGATGCTAGGTTGATAGATGTTGGCTGGGTTGTGAATTGAAGTGTTTGGTCATGTTTTCAGTTGTTGTGAAGGGTTAATTGTGAGGGTTTTGTGGAAATCCGAGAAGGATTGTAGTCGCTGTGTTTAGAATGCATTATGATGCATTAATCCTCTGTTGTTTTGTGGTAAAAATAGGGGAGGTTGATCCGAAAGTGATTAGAGAAGTGTAGGAGGTTTCAGATGCTTGATTTCGCGTCGACGAATCGAAGTTTTGCGTATCTGTGAGTGAAAACGTGGTTTATAGCGTTTTGATGTTTTGGAACAGAGGTTTGGGAGTTAAGGTAGAGCATGAAATGCTTACCTAGACTCGGAAGTAAGTATAAAGTGGTTTTACTCTCTCGGTCGTGCTAGTTTGAAATGGTTTTATGCACTTGTTTTAATTTACATGTTACCTACTGTTTAAACGCGTTTTAAAGTTTTTGATATATTGTTTTTAAGCATGAAATGCTGAAGGATGCACATGGTAAGTGATCCTTGTAAGTATGGTTTATACTTGTGTCTTAAAGCATGGTTGTTGCTTTGGAAATGGCATGGTTTAATGCTTGTTAAAATAGTGAGGTAAATGTTATTTGGTTAATTATATTGGCAAGTGATGTGGTTTTAAAATTGTTATCAGATATAGTTGGCCGGCCATAGGATTAAGTGCACTGTAAATAAGTCGCCTTGGATGCTGGGTTTAATAGTACCGAATACTCCGGTTAGTGGGTTAAGCATCTAACCAATAAGAGGGATAGGTATCCCTGTGGGTTGAGATTGTACCTAGTTGTTATTGTACCGCGGTTGTGATTGTACCGCTATTCCGGTTGAGATGGCTTGAAGTGTTGGGTTAACACTTGTTGAATCCGTGTATCCGATGAACTCTTTTGATATTGGACTTGTTAAATGATCACTTGAAAGCTAATATAATTGTTAATGTATCATTGAAATGCTTTATGTTGTATAATGTGATTTATACATGTTTCTCCTTAAGCTTTGCATTTGGTAGTAATGCATAGGAAGGCTTAAGTAGAGGGTTAGCAATGTGACTTGCTATTGATTAATGGTACAAGTAGCATATGGATTAATATGCTGGTTTTAATGATGTAAGTGCATGATTTAAATGAGGCATGATGTTTTAAAGGATGGTTTTAAGTGAATGGTTTTAGATGCATTGATGGTGTTTGTTTTTGAGCATTCCTCACTAAGCCTAGTGTGCTTACGCTCTCATTGTCCATCAATGCAGATAATTGAAGTCCCGGAAGACCGCAAGAAGCAAGGGGATCTTGGCAAGACTTGTTTCTAAAGTATGTTAAAGACTAGACTATAATGAATAAGGGCAATGGGTAATTGTTTTGGTTTTGGGAGATGTTATGTTGAACTCCCTATTTGAGCATGTTTCTTTGGTTGCACTTGGGTTGTAAATGGCCTTTAAGGATTGATTTTGGTGCTGGTTTATCTTTTGGTATGTTGCTTGGATGCAAAGTTAGGAAGCATGCCTATAGATTTCCTTTTGAAACATGAAGCCTTGTTGTGTTGTTAAAGTGGTGGCTAGTTGGCTTGTGATATGTTTTGCATGTTAGTATTGTCTTTAAAGCATGTTGGATTGATTAGAGTATGCTTTTGGGATGAAAAACAAGCAAAATGTGGCATTACAAGCCTAGGCGTATCAATACGCGGGGGACCGTATCGATACGGCTAGGCAAACTCAGACTTGTGGGATCGGTACAGGTACTGTGTGTTTTGATACACCTAAGCAAATTTGGCTAGGCATACCAATACGGGGTTGGGTGTTTCGGTACGAGTTTTAACATCTAGAATTCACTTTTACAATCCGAACGCTCGAATCGAAACACCTAGGGAGCCGTGTCGGTACGGTATATAACATTTCAAAACTTAGGTAATTCGTTAGGCATATCGATACGACAAGGTGGTGTACCGAAACGAGGTGTTTTCAACTATATCGACGCGGTTTACCTGTATCGGTACGCACTGCTGATTTTCGGTAAATGTCTTTTGAGTAGTTTTGTCATTCTTGCAATTTAGTCCCTCAATCTTGCAATGCAATTGTATGTGATAAAATAGTCGGTTTGAGTTGTAATTTGAGACATATGCATGAAACCTGACGAAATTAAGGTTGGTAACTCAAAAGTGGGTTTTTGGTCCCTAATTCGTAAGTATGATCAATTAGATGTCAAATTGATGCCTGATTGAGACGGGGTTACACATGTTATCTGCATGAACATATATGATTAATATTTGGCATCTAGATAAGATAAAAAGGAAAAAAAATAGACCGGGTTTTTCCCTTCTCTCCGGTTTGCTTCGGTAAGCTTTCTTGGTTCAGACTGGCTGCTAGACCGGGTCAAGGGGGTTATATTTGGTGGTATTAGAGACAGGTTTGGTTTGTTTGGGAGCTTGTTGTGTTGTTGCCATGAGTTATGCTCTGTTGTTTGATTTGTACGGTGATTGTTATATGTACGAGGGTTGCTATGCACGGTGATTGATATATGCACGTTGACCGCATTATGCCATATTGGAGGGAAGTTGGGGGTATCCATTGCCTTATTATTATAGTCTTGAAAATTAATTTTTGAGATGGAAGTCTTGGATCCTTGCTTGAAGCTCGCCTGACTATTTTTGTTTTGAAATGATTATCATGCCTTAGATATATTTTAGCATGATAGGACCGAGGAGAGAGTTGCGATCTAGCGTGATTGCTGCTACCGCTGGACAGGATGATGAAGGAGAAGTTGTACCTCTTGGAGGGTTGCCACCGCCCCCACCTAATCTACCGGAGGGAGTAGAGCAAGTACCACATTCGCCGGCTGGGCCAGGGATGGGTGACATGGCACTTTTGGTACAAGCCATGACCGATGCATTTCAGGCAACAGCTGCGGGTGTTCGTGTGCTAGCACCACCGGTTGATGGGAAAGGTTTACCGCTTGCGCGACTTCGTAGCTTGGGCAGAGTTGAGATCTGAGGTTTGTCGCCTGAGGCTTCTGAGGGTTGGTTGTCCAGTACTGAGAGGATATTGGGCCAGATGGGGTACACTGATGCTCGTAAGCTGGGTTGTGCTATTTCCCTGCTGTAGGGTGATGCCTATATGTGGTAGACTACCACGATATCGGGTATGGCGACTAAGGATGTGACTTGGTAGTTCTTCTTTGAGGTTTTTCAGAAGTAGTTTTTGGGAGTCCGGTATAATGACGAGAAGAAATGTGAGTTTATGGCTTTGGTGCAGGGCAATATGTCTGTTGTAGAGTACGAGGTGTAGTTCAAAAGGTTGAGTCGGTATGCACCTAAGTTGGTTCCTGACGAGCGTACTCGATGTGATCATTTCCGTTATGGGCTTGTGCAGGTTGCTAAGACATACATGCCTGCTGTTGATTATATCGATTTTGACATGTTGGTTTCGCGAGCCAAGGATGTGGAGCATAATTTGGGTTTCGCTTCGGGATCGCGAGGTTCTAGCTCGAGTAAGAGAGTTGCTGATTCGGGTTGTAGTGGTGGTCAGGCCAAGAGACACTGTGACAGGAGGTTTCGCCCAGAGCCGAGGCATGGCAGAGGTGTTGTAGGACGCGGAGTCCAGGGGCAGAGAGCCCAGGCTAGAGCACCGTTTAGCACCTGTTGGGTTTGTGGGTCCCGAGACCATTTGAGGCGAGATTTCCCGTGTTTGGCCAGGGAGGGTCAGACACCTCTACAGGTGGTGGCTAATGCTTGTTGGAGTTGTGGGTCAGGTGACCATCAGAGGCGTGATTGTCCGTTTTTTGTTTGAGGTGGGCAGTATGCTCACCTGTTGTTGCTCCGCAGCGAGGTCGTGGTCATGGCCGCAGATCGTTTCAGCCTCGATATGTGGGACAAAGGACTGTGGCTCATACTGTTGCTCTCCAGCCTGAGGGAGGTGGACCGGCTAGGGTTTATGCGCACCGTGAGGGTTGCAATGACACTAATGTGATTACAGGTACTTTTACCCTTCAGTCTCTGTCGTTGTATTCGTTGGTTGATTCTGGTTCACTCATTCATACATTTTGAGTGAGAATGCTGAGTTGCTTGATATGTCTGTTGAAATTCTTAATGTGGGTGTTAGAGTGACTAGTTCTCTTGGGGAGATAGTAGTGGTTAGGAGGTTGTATCGTAGGTGTCTGCTGATGGTTCAAGGACATGTGTTTGCCGTAGATATGATGGAGTTACCATTCAATGGTTTTGATGTGATTTTGGGTATGGATTGGTTAACCGAACACCGGGTAGTGCTAGATTTTGAGACCAAACGAATATTCTTGAGGTTGTCGGATGATTATGAGGTGATGGTTGTTGGCGAGAATGCCAAGTTTTTTTCTAATGTTGTTTCGACTTTGGAAGCAAGGCGAATGCTGGATTCGGGATGTCAGGCTTATTTAGCCTATGTTATGAATCCTGGATCAAAGGAGTTGAGGGTGTAGGATGTTCGCACCATATGTGAGTTTTCGGGTGTTTTTCCAGAAGAGTTACTAGGGTTGCCACCCGACTGCGAGGTAGAGTTTGGCATCGAGGTCTTTACGGGTACGGTACCGGTATCGGTAGCTCCGTACCACATGGCTCCAAATAAATTAAAGGAGTTGAAGATGCAGTTGCAGGAGTTGCTCGACCGTGGGTTCATTAGACCTAGTATCTCACTATGGGGAGCGTCGGTGCTGTTTGTTAAAAAGAAACATGGTACATTACTGTAATCACTCATTTTTATCCGGTATATAAGTATTGTGTTAGTTTAATAATTATTGTATGTATGCATATTATATGTGATTAAAGTGTGTGAGAAATAGGTGTGATGCATGTAAATGCATGCATATTATACATATTATGTATGTGTTAACATTTATTTGTGTCATACGTGTTTATGCTTTATGTATACATTGTTTGTATGTGTACATTACGTGTATGATTATATGCATGTATGTTAGTATGTTACATTAATTAATGTTTGCATGTGTATTCGTATGTTACACGTATATGAGTGTGCACGTGTACGTATGTATGTAATATCGTATTATTATTATTATTATTATTATTATTATTATTATTATTATTATTATTATTATTATTGGACTAATGTAAAATAAAATCCAAAACATAAAACCCAAATATTATAATAACAGTCCAAGTCCACATAATATTACAAAAACCCAAAAAAATATATAATATAATTTACAAGGCTCATTTTTGGCCTGACCCAATATTGTAAAAACCCTAAGACCCTATCTAATATACTATCTTTTCCTTGCAGTCGTCACCTCCCCAACCGTTGGATCGAGATTTGATCCAATGGTCCAGATGACACCAAGATGACCCAGCTGGCACGCGTGTAATTCACCCTCGGGACTGCTCGTCTCCCACACGCGCGTGCAACGCACGCACGAGACCGTTCATTCTCCCTCTGCCACGTGTCGAGATCAGATACAGCTGTGCTCATTCCAAGGCCAGATCTACGCCGTTCATTCCCCATGCAATCACAGCCATTGGATCAGATCTGATCCAACAGCCGTGAGTGAATCTGGCCGAAGACGATGCTGCCATACTCTCTCCACGCCGGCACCACTCTGCCGTACCACCAGTCCAATCACCAGACGTGCAAGAGAGGCAAAAAATAGATTATCAGCAACCAAATCTCAGAAATATATTTATTTTTAGATCTACCAAAAAGGAAAAAAAGATAGCATATATGTAACGAGATCTACCCTCTTTTGTACCGTTTTTACCAGATCTAAAAAAACACACACAAAAAGTTTCCCAGAAAAGGTAGCTTCTTCTTTCTTTGTTTGCATGTTCATTCGAACCAAAAAATAATACCAAATACATAAAAGAAAAAGGGAAAGAATATACCCTTTCGGCTTCGGCCGACCACCTTATACGGTGGCCGAGGCTGGGACCGCCGATGAACGGTCCCCACACATCTATCTATTTATCTTCTCATTTCCCCCACCTTCTTTCAAACTTTCAAAGGTTTTCTTTGTTTCATTTTTTGTAGATCTAGGGCAAAAGGTTCGGTTTCTTAAAAGTTTGGGTTCGGATCTAAGTTTAAAAATAAAGAAAGAGTCGTTGTAAAGGTTTTTAGGTTTTGCCGCCGCAGGGGAACGGTGGCCGGCGGTGGATTATGGTGGCCAGTGGCGGCCCGATTCTGGGTTTTGAGAGAGCCGATTTCATTCCTAGAGAAGGGAGGGGGATTTTGTTTTATAAAACAAAATTTAAAATGGCTAAACCTTGAAATCAGATCCAATAAGGTCTATTTATAGACTTTTAATTCAAAAAAATGGTTCAATTGCTATATAAGGAGTTCCGCATTTTCAAATTTTTCAGTTTGAGTCTCCCCCTTGGTCATATTGCAGGATTGGTCCCTCTCAGCTTTTCAAAAAACCCCAATTTCATCCCTAATTTTGTTGGAACCAGATCTTAAATGGCAAAATTGCACACTTAATCCTTCCGTGTTTTGAGATTTTTCAAACCGAGCTTGCCGCATGGGTTTATTACCCGATAGGTCCTTTGGAGTTTAATTCAGTTTTTAATCAAGTCCCTAATTACGTCTTTTGTCTATTTAACTTCTATTTTTAGGTTTTGTTTCTTTTTCATTTTAGTCCTTCTGATGCTTTAAACTTTTATGTCTTTTATTCCTTTTATCTATTTTTTTGTGTGTTATGTTGCACATTATATTTACATATGTTTCATTCACGCCTTGTCTATTTATGTTTTATCGTGTATTATGTCATTTTTGTGTTTTAATTTGATCGTTCGTATTACATATGTCTTTTGTTGTTATATTTAACTTAATGTGCATATCATGTTTACACGTTAGCTTATTATGTTAGTTTTGTACATTAGGATATATATTAATTTATGGCGTGTTTGGTCTCATGAATACCATGTTTTTATGTCCATTTCGCTTCTTTGTAGGTTACTTGATAGTATGATATTGTTTGTTATATGTAATGTCTTTGTTGTTATTTTTACATGTTAATTATGTCATAGATAAGGTTTTAGCACGTTTTTGTGGTGTTGTTGACTCGTTAATTTCGTACCCTTTTTATGTATATGTCATGCATACTATCTATGATTTTTTTTTATATGCGCAAGCATGATACGATTAGAATTTAATCTTGAAGCATGTTTCTCTCGTTCATGTTTACCTTGTTTTATATTATGATGGGTTATGTTTTTACGTATTTCAATATTTTTGTTTAACATTGTAATATTCATGGTTTTAGTATCATGTCAATAAGAATGTATGTTTTTATTGGTTTTTTAATGTTGCATAATGGAATATATAATATCAATGCGGTGCCTTTTTATCCGAGCGTAAATGGGGCCAGTATCAGGCGTAGTGATAGTGGTTGGGCGTTTACTCTCGGATAATGGGGCCTTTAAAATCTACTCGCACTTATAACCGAATCTTAACTTAATCGTCACTTTAATTCAGAAAGTTTAATATTAATAAAGCGGTCATTATTAAAGTACCAATTTTGGGCGGTGTGGGGGTGCTAATCCTTCCCCATCCGTAACCGACTCCCGAACCCAATAGTTTTCAAATCTCTGGTTTTATGGTGTCCGGCCTACCTCAGTGGCCGGTGGCGACTCCCTTTCTTTAAATAAAATACGGTATTTTTAAAACCCCGCGGAATAAATATTTTAATACCCGAAAAACCACAAACACTTCGAAAACTCGGTATTTTTTAGCGAAATGGAGACATCGCTATAGATGGCGACTCCGCTGGGGATATTTTTGTTTTTTCAAAAAACAAATGAGAGTCAAGCTTTTTAAATAATTACCGCTTTACTAATATTAAAAATTTTGGGTTAAAGTGACTATTAAATTAACATTCGGTTATAATTGGCGTTTATTTTAACGCATTTAAAATATGACATATAAACCCGTTTTTTTAGTGGGGGAAAACGCTATTGCTTTCGTGGAGATATCGTTCTCCCGTATGGGCCTAGCAAGTACCTTCGGGGCTCGAGTACCTTATGCTTTCGTAAGGATATCGTTCCTTCGTACGGGCATAAGCGAATGGGTCCCCCTGAATTGAACCCGGTTGAAAGGAGCCTATAATGGGTGATGATCGGGGGCCTTGCTACTCCTAGTAGAGGACAACGAGGACAATTCGGGTACCTCCTAGAACCAAAACTGCATATAGAGAACACATAGAAACCCACCTTGTTAGAGCCATGCGGATAACCTAGGTGTCTTAGATGGAATGTAAATAGGATTGCCTTGTTTGCTTATCGCATTTAATTTGCCCTTTTATTATGTACTTATCATTTTTGTCCGGTACTACTTGTTTTCTTTTTGCTTTGTTTTTGCATATCATCGCATTCGCATTACACAGGGCATTGATTTCCGAGTGATTTCTCCCATAATAGAAGATTGTTCATGATGGACCAAAGGCTCTTTGACCTGAAGGAAGGGGGTCCAATTGCAGAGTTCCATCCCGAGACTAGGCCAGGGACAGCCGAAGAAGAATCATTCAAGGACTCCAGAACAGATTCGGTAAGCAGTGTCAGTTCTGGTGACAAACAAGATGAAATACAAGAACTAAAGAAGCAGATGTCCGAGATGATGGACCAGATGAATGCTATGATGAAAGGCAAGCAGCATGTCAAACTCAGAAAAGATTCGATCGAGGATCAGAATGTGGAACAGAATGGTCAGAATGTCGAAACAGACAACACCGTTAAATATGACAAATCGAATCCCTTTGTGATCAATCTCAAGAAGTAGACAAGTAGCATATCTAGGGTAGATACCAAGGGAACAGAGGCAAAACCAGGGGAAGCTCGAGAATCTAATGACATCAGAAGGCATTATCCTATACCCATGAGATACACCGAGTTACTTCCGTTGCTTGTCGAAAGAAGCCTTATCATACCAGTGAAGTCTGTACCAAGAAAACCTCCTTATCCGAAGGATTACAATAGTCGTGTCTGGTGCAGCTACCACATAGGCGATTCGAGTCATCACACTGAAAATTGTAGGGCCCTGAAGGACAGAGTTCGATATCTTATCAGAATGGGAGTTTTGGGTTTCGAAAACGGACAACCCCGGTTCTACAGCAAGCCAGTCGTTGCCTGAGGGGCAAAGTCGAAGGAGGGTCAATACCCAGCCCAAGGTTCAGGTAACACAGAAGTGGGTCACTCAAGGAGGATAAATTTAGGAGTCAAGAATAAAAGCGTCTCAGAAGATGAACTTGGACGCAAGTACGGCCAGCTCGAGCATGAGAGGCACGATCTGAACATGAAATTAAAGAGTGTACAAGACGAGTACCAGAAGCTGCACTTTGAATTAAAGAATGTCGGTCTGGGTGACACCGCGGAAAAGTGGGTCAATGGTATGATTCAGCTGAAGAACGGTTCAGAACGCTGGAAGCAGAAATGCAAGAATAGTAAGAATAAAGTCAGATCATTATCACAGAAGCTGGAAGAAGCTGAGGGCCAACGCGACCTTCTCCAAAGTGAGTTGGAAAGCAGTCTGTCCATGGAAGATATCCTGAAATCAAGTCTGCAACAGGAAAGGAATGAATCACAAGCCTTTCAAATGGAAAACACAGCACTCAAAGAACAGGTAGCGAGGCTTGAGACTTCTTTACGTACCAGCGAGATCCGTGCTGGGGCAATGACCGTTAAGCTACAAAAGGTCGAGCAAACAATACGGGAGAAAGACCGGGACATGAAGATGGTTACGACTCAAGCCCGACAAGTAGCTCAACAGGTAGCAGATTTAGCCGATGCAGCAGCACCAATAAGCCAGAGTATGGATCCAGCGTTGGACCGCGAAGGAAAGCTGACAGGACTGTTGAATGAGGTCAAGACATTAGGTGCCAGGGCTCACCGCTATCTGTAAAACCCTAATACCGGATGTAATGAAACCTTTTGGTCTGAATGAAAGATGTCCTATAGGGACAAATCACTTGCGGAATCGATGCTTTATTGCATTCTTGCATTGCATTTGCATCACGTCCTTTGCATTGTTTAATAATTTTATCATCGCACTTCATCATTTAACACTTGGGGTTCGATGGCAGAATTAGTTGGAAAATGGAACGAACCGAAGAGTCAAGGCTTGACCACCTAGAAGAGAAAATCGAAAAAGAGCTTAAGAAGAAAGAAAAGATAAATGTTTTCAATACGAGGGAACTCTGCCTAGTCCCTGATTTGGTCATTCCTCCGAATTTCAAGGTTCCCAGATTTGCGCAGTGTGGCGGAACCAGCTACCCGAAGATTCACTTAACCATGTTCTGTAGAAAAATGGAAGGATACATGAAGAATGAAGAGTTGTTAATCCACCACTTCCATGATAGCCTGACGGGACCTGCAACAGCATAGTATAACCGTTTGAACAGAAACCAAGTTAGGTCATGGAGTGAGCTCGCTAATGCCTGCTTGGGTCAATACAAATATGCTTTAGATTTAGCACCCTGTCGTCAGTTTCTTCAAAATGAGACCAAGTGAAAGCTTCAGGGAATATGCACTAAGGTGGCGATGTTTGGCGACCCAAGTCCAGCCTCCTATAGCGGAAGAAGAGTTGACTCCCCTGTTCCATGCAACGCTTCCCTCTCCTTTCTTTGATGTGATGTTAGAGAAATCGAGAAACAGATTTGAAGATTTCATGATGATTGGAGAGAGGATAGAATATGCAATCAAAGAATGAAAATTGGGGTCTAAGTCTAAGGACCGAATCGAAGATAAGATAGATAAAGATGGAGAGGTAAATGAGTGTCATCTCCAGGGTTCGCGTGGCTGTAAAAGAAGAAGACTGACTGACACCTCAAAGTCATCAAGGAAAATTCCTCGGACGAGCGCACATTTGGAAGTGTTTGGACCATCTATCTCAGACATTTGGCCTCATATGGTAGGGGGTCACTATCTTGCTCCTAGGCCGATGAAGATTGCACTTGATCCGTTTGCCCATAGTTTTGACTCGAGTAGCACATGCGAATTTCATATGGGGGCACTGAGGTATCCCACCAAGAAATGTAGACCTTTATTGGGGGAAATCAAGAAGCTGATCAATGATGGAACTCTGACACAAGAGTTGATCCAGCAGTGGAGGACCAAGGATGAGGGGCAAGTCTGCATAGTGCTGAAGAAGCCAGAGATGTCTCTACATTAAAAGACCTTCCTGAAGTAATACAAGGAATCAACTTTACTACATGTGGCCCACATGTGGTAAAGATTTTTTGTGATGGGGCATGTTTGTTGATTTTTTTCTCCAATGAAGAACACATTTCGCTTAACATATAATGTTCTTGAAAGTACATAGATATATATTTTCTCGCCGTTGTAGGACACTGGATATCAATTGCAAGATGTGACATTAGATAGATGTTTTGACAATGGTGGGGTGTAATCTTCCCTACCAGACTCTGGTCAGCAAAGCGAGACTACTACTCTCTCGATGATGTTCAAGGACGAAAAAGCTCCAAATGTCAACCATGTAGAGTCGCTTGAAATTGAAACTCTAGGCATAATCTTCTAGGTAGTAAATAAGTAAAAATAAGAATTAAAAGAGAAAGAATTGAAGAAAAAAGAAAGAAAGAGAAAAGAATAATAAAAAGCACTCCTATGTTCGAAACCTGGTAATAGGCTTGTTCGGATAAGAGTGTGGAATTTTGGGGCACTCCGATGAGGCGATAAGGTGGAGAAACATCATCCAATTCAAGAAACCTTAGCTTCATGAGTGATGGTAATATTTTCAAATCGTGACTATGCCGAGTAACTTGGGGCAGTGTTCTTTGCTCCATCGTTGTCCTCAAGACAAAGGACTGTGACGAATTGATTTCCTCAAATAATGATAAAAGCGAAAAACAACAAAAAAACAAAAAAGAAAGAGAAATATGATAAGAAAAAAGAAGAAAAGAAGAAAAAGAGAGAGAAAAAATAAAGAAAAAAGGAAAAAGAAAAAGAAGGATAAAGGAAGAGAAAAGAAAAGAGAGAAAATAGACGATATCATAGGAAAAATTAAGACTCACACCACCCAGAACTCTATTCCTAGAGTAATATTTCTGCACTCGAGTGGTCATACAAGCCCACCCTTTTTGGGGGCAGAGTAGATAATGAGAATTGAGAAATAGTAGTATTTTGCACCAACGCGGTAATCATGAGGATGAACCGAGTCACCAGGGAAGACTTCACATCCTTAAATTACTGAGTGGTTGAATCTAAGCCGCTCTTGCACTTGATATCCAGAGCTCCTATGTTGTGTTTTCAAGATCCTGTATGTTAATCTAAATCATACCCTTCAGTGGAATACCAATCAACAAATTGACAAGTTAAAGCAACAAAGATTCCCATGTATTACTTCAGAGATAAGATCCATAACACAAGGTTGCGGATATTATTGGAGCACCTAACCAGAAACGACCCCACAATGTATAAGATGAAGGTGATGACAAGAGCGTATGTGTCAGACAGCTCAAGAACAAGAAGCGGGTTTCAGCTACGATGCCTTGGTTAGTTCAAGAAAGTGAAGGACGAACCAGGACGAGAATGAGATTATAAAATACGGGGACGGTAAGAGGCAAACATCGAGTCTCTAAAGAATTAAAGTACAGAGATCGATGAATGGTTCCCGTCAAGAGGCAACAAGAAGATTGAGGTTAAGAAGCATTTTGCTCTCCCCGATGACGAAACTAACAAATACTCAGAATGTTGGGTCAAAAGAGTTGGAAGATAGTCGAGCACGATCGAGTGGGGCAATGCAGAACAGAAAGAATGGTAAGAATCTCTACACATGCATGATATAGAGTTTGTTGGTGAAGCTGGCAGAGACCTCGAAGAAGAAAGGCAAGTGCTCGTGCAAAAGAACAAGAGCGGGTACTCATTTAACAAAATTTGACAGAAATGAAGATCAAAACTGAGTATAACGCAAAAAGAAAGGAAACAGAGAAATCTGAAGAATGACTTTTCAGGACATAAGATTTTAAAACAAGTGTAAAAATAAAAAGAAAAGGAAATAAGAAAAAAAGAAAAAAGAGTGAGAGAAAATAATGAAGAAAAAGAAGAAAAAAGAAGAAGAAAAAAGAAACAAAAAGAAGAAGAAGAAAACACGACATTGCATGCATCATATAGATAGAGGCATGTCAATTTTGCTTGTTCCTAGACAGGTATTTGAAGAATTGTCAAAGAATTTACCAAAGAAAAGAAAGATCGGCAGCCATAGCGGCGTGAGACCCATATGTTAAATCCTTCGGGTCATCGGTAAGTCCTTCGGGCACGATGTTAAGTCCTTCGGGCCACCAGTAAGTCTTTTGAGCATGGTGATAAGTCCTTCAGGCCATCAGTAAGTCTTTCGGGCATGATGTGGCAGCATTAGTAGCGTGAGTCCAGAAAGATCGGTAGCCATAGCGACGTGAGGCCCAGATGTTAAATCTTTCGGGTCATCGGTAAGACCTTCGGGCACGATGTTAAGTCCTTCGGGACACCAGTAAGTCTTTTGAGCATGGTGATAAGTCCTTCGGGCCATCAGTAAGTCCTTCGGGCATGATGCGGCAGCATTAGTAGCGTGGGTCCAAAAAGATCGTCAGCCATAGCGGCGTGAGGCCCAGACGTTAAATTCTTCGGGTCATCAATAAGTCCTTCGGGCACGATGTTAAGTCCTTCGGGCCACCAGTAAGTCTTTTGAGCATGGTGATAAGTCCTTCGGGCCATCAGTAAGTCCTTCGGGCATGATGTGGCAGCATTAGTAGCGTGAGTTCAGAAAGATCGACAGCCATAGCAGCGTGAGGCCCAGATGTTAAATCCTTTATGTCATCGGTAAGTCCTTCGGGCACAATGATAAGTCCTTCGGGCCACCATTAAGTCTTTCGAGCATGGTGATAAGTCCTTCGGGCCATCAATAAGTCCTTCGGGCATGATGCGGCAGCTTTAGTAGCGTAAGTCCAAAGATATCAACAGCCTCATGAAAACATAGAAAAGAGAAATAAGAGAAAAAAAAAAGAAAAAAGAAAAAGCGGAAAAAGAAGAAAAAGAAGAAAAAGAGAAAAAGGAAAAAAAACAGAGAAAAAAGGCAAAAGCAAAAAAAAAAGTAGAAAAGAAAAGAAAAGGGAAGAAAAAGAGAAAAGAAAAAGGAAAAAGAAACGAGGAAAAAAGAAAAAAATAAAAAGAGGAAAGAACAAGCGAAGACCAAGGTTATATAAAGGAGAAGCCTAGGTTTTCAAACCCCCAGTGAAAGGCTCTATATAGGAAGAGCCCTAACTCTAGAATCTAAAAAAAAGGAACCAAAAGTGAAGAAGTTTTATACAGGGAGAACTTACGAGCCTGAAGATTCAGCCAAGGAAAAACGGAGAGTTCCAGAAGTAGATGTGATTCTGAAGTCGTGAGCAGGGAAGTCGGATAAAAATGAGTGCTTTCGGTCTTTGCTTTGTTCTCGTTCCACAAGAACAAGCAAAGAGGGGCAACTGTAATCACTCATTTTTATCCGGTATATAAGTATTGTGTTAGTTTAATAATTATTGTATGTATGCATATTATATGTGATTAAAGTGTGTGAGAAATAGGTGTGATGCATGTAAGTGCATGCATATTATACATATTATGTATGTGTTAACATTTATTTGTGTCATACGTGTTTATGCTTTATGTATACATGGTTTGTATGTGTACATTACGTGTATGATTATATGCATGTATGTTAGTATGTTACATTAATTAATGTTTGCATGTGTATTCGTATGTTACACGTATATGAGTGTGCACGTGTACGTATGTATGTAATATCGTATTATTATTATTATTGGACTAATGTAAAATAAAATCCAAAACATAAAACCCAAATATTATAATAACAGTCCAAGTCCACATAATATTACAAAAACCCAAAAAAATATATAATATAATTTACAAGGCCCATTTTTGGCCTGACCCAATATTGTAAAAACCCTAAGACCCTATCTAATATACTATCTTTTCCTTGCAGCCGTCACCTCCCCAACCGTTGGATCGAGATTTGATCCAATGGTCCAGATGACACCAAGATGATCCAGCTGGCACGCGTGTAATTCACCCTCGGGACTGCTCGTCTCCCACTGCCACGTGTCGAGATCATATGCAGCTGTGCTCATTCCAAGGCCAGATCTACGCCGTTCATTCCCCATGCAATCACAGCCATTGGATCAGATCTGATCCAACAGCCGTGAGTGAATCTGGTCGAAGACGATGCTGCCATACTCTCTCCACGCTGGCACCACTCCGCCGTACCACCAGTCCAACCACCAGAAATGCAAGAGAGGCAAAAAATAGATTATCAGCAACCAAATCTCAGAAATATATTTATTTTTAGATCTACCAAAAAGGAAAAAAAGATAGCATATATGTAACGAGATCTACCCTCTTTTGTACCGTTTTTACCAGATCTAAAAAAACACACAAAAAGTTTCCCAGAAAAGGTAGCTTCTTCTTTCTTTGTTTGCATGTTCATTCGAACCAAAAAATAATACCAAATACATAAAAGAAAAAGGGAAAGATTATACCCTTTCGGCTTTGGCCGGCCACCTTGTACGGTGGCCGAGGCTAGGACCGCCGATGAACGGTCCCCACACATCTATCTATTTATCTTCTCCTTTCCCCCACCGTCTTTCAAACTTTCAAAGGTTTTCTTTGTTTCATTTTTTTAGATCTAGGGCAAAAGGTTCGGTTTCTTAAAAGTTTGGGTTCGGATCTGAGTTTAAAAATAAAGAAATAGTCGTTGTAAAGGTTTTTGGGTTTTACCGCCATCGGGGAACGGTGGCCGGCGGTGGATTATGGTGGCCAGTGGCGGCCGGATTCTGGGTTTTGAGAGAGCCGGTTTCAATCCTAGAGAAGGGAGGGGGATTTTGTTTTATAAAACAAAATTTAAAATGGCTAAACCTTAAAATCAGATCCAATAAGGTCTATTTATAGACTTTTAATTCAAAAAAATGGTTCAATTGCTACATAAGGAGTTCCGCATTTTCAAATTTTTCAGTTTGAGTCTCCCCCTTGGTCATATTGCAGGATTGGTCCCTCTCAGCTTTTCAAAAAACCCCAATTTCATCCCTAATTTTGTTGGAACCAGATCTTAAATGGCAAAATTGCACACTTAATCCTTCCGTGTTTTGAGATTTTTCAAACCGAGCTTGTCGCATGGGTTTATTACCCGATAGGTCCTTTGGAGTTTAATTCAGTTTTTAATCAAGTCCCTAATTACGTCTTTTGTCTATTTAACTTCTGTTTTTAGGTTTTGTTTCTATTTCATTTTAGTCCTTCTAATGCTTTAAACTTTTATGTCTTTTATTCCTTTTATCTATTTTTTAGTGTGTTATGTTGCATATTATATTTACATATGTTTCATTCACGCCTTGTCTATTTATGTTTTATCGTGTATTATGTCATTTTTGTGTTTTAATTTGATCGTTCGTATTACATATGTCTTTCGTTGTTGTATTTAACTTAATGTGCATATCATTTTTACACGTTAGCTTATTATGTTCGTTTTGTACATTAGGATATATATTAATTTATGGCGTGTTTGGTCTCATAAATACCATGTTTTTATGTCCATTTCGCTTCTTTGTAGGTTACTTGATAGTATGATATTGTTTGTTATATGTAATGTCTTTGTTGTTATTTTTACATGTCAATTATGTCATTGATAAGGTTTTAGCACGTTTTTGTGGTGTTGTTGACTCGTTAATTTCGTACCCTTTTTATGTATATGTCATGCATACTATCTATGATTTTTTTATATGCGCAAGCCTGATACGATTAGAATTTAATCTTGAAGCATGTTTCTCTCGTTCATGTTTATCTTGTTTTATATTATGATGGGTTATGTTTTTACGTATTTCAATACTTTTGTTTAACATTGTAATATTCATGTTTTAGTATCATGTCAATATGAATGTATGTTTTTATTGGTTTTTTAATGTTGCATAATGGAATATATAATATCAATGCGGTGCCCTTTTATCCAAGCGTAAACGGGGCCAGTATCAGGCGTAGTGATAGTGGTTGGGCGTTTAGTCTTGGATAACGGGGCCTTTAAAATCTACTCCCACTTATAATCGAATCTTAACTTAATCGTCACTTTAATCCAGAAAGTTTAATATTAATAAAGCGGTCATTATTAAAGTACCAATTTTGGGCGGTGTGGGGGTGTTAATCCTTTCCCATCCGTAACCGACTCCCGAACCCAATAGTTTTCAAATCTCTGGTTTAATGGTGTCCGGCCTACCTCAGTGGCAGGTGGCGACTCCCTTTCTTTAAATAAAATATGGTATTTTTAAAACCCCACGGAATAAATATTTTAATACCCGAAAAACCATAAACACTTCGAAAACTCGGTATTTTTTAGCGAAACGGAGACATCACTACAATTACGGATGTGTATAGATTACCGGCAGTTGAATAAGTTGATCAGTTCAAAGGAGCTTCAGTGTTTTCCAAGATAGATTTGAGGTCGGGGTACTACCAGTTAAAGGTGAAGGAGGTGGATGTGCCCAAAACAGCTTTCCGTCCGAGGTACAAGCATTACGAGTTTCTTGTGATGTCGTTTGGTTTGACCAATGCTCTAGCTACTTTTATGGACATGATGAACCGTGTGTTTCATGAATTTTTGGACCAGTTTATGGTTGTGTTTATCGATGATATCCTTGTGTACTCCCGTACCAAGGAGGACCATGATAGACATTTGAGAATTGTGCTTCGGACGTTGTTGGCTAATCAACTTTATGCTAAGTTAAGCAAATGTGAGTTATGACTTAGGGAAGTTGTGTTTCTCGGGCATGTTGTGTCAGCCTAAGGGATCTGTGTCGATCCACATAAGGTGGAAGCCGTAATGAGTTAGAAGGAGCCCAAGTCGGTGACGAAGGTTAGGAGTTTCCTTGGGTTGGCTAGTTACTACCGAAGGTTTGTGGAAGGGTTCTCCAGTTTGGCAGCTCCGTTAAGAAAGTTGCTACAAAAGAATGTTCGGTTTGAGTGGATAGAGGATAGACAGCGAGCTTTCGAAAGGCTTGGTTGTGTGTTGATGCATAAGGGTAAGGTAGTGGTGTATGCATCTAGACAGTTGAAGGTGCATGAGTGTAACTACCCTACTCATGATCTTGAGCTTGCAGCAATTGTGTTTGCCTTGAAGAGCTTGAGGCATTATCTCTATGGTGAAAAATGTGTAGTTTATACGGATCATAAGAGCTTGAAATATTTGATGTCACAAAAGGAGCTGAATCTTAAGCAACGCAAATAGGTGGAGTTGCTTAAGGATTATGATCTGACCATTGAGTATCATTCGGGAAAAGCAATGTTGTGGCGGATGCTTTGAGTAGAAAAACGGAGGTGGAGTTGAGAGCTATGTTTGCCCGGCTAAGCGTAACGAATGACGGGGGTTTGTTGGCTGAGTTGCAAGTGAAGTCGTCCTTGTCACAGATGATTAGGGAGAAACAACCATACGATGGGGGTTTGGTACCGCACGTGGAAGATATCAGGGATGGAAATCCTACGGATTTCAATTTCAACTGTTGTGTTTCAAAGGTCGAATAGTGGTGCCTAAAGATGAAGAGTTGAGGCGAACTATTTTGACCGAGGCGCATGCTAGTCCTTTTGCGATGCATCCTGGTCGTACTAAAATGTATCAAGGGTTAAAGGAAGAGTACTATTGGGTTGGACTGAAGAAAGATGTGGCTGATTTCGTTGCTCGGTGTATGGTTTGTCAGCGAGTAAAGGCTGAGCATCAGTTTCCTTCTGGGTTGTTACAACCGTTGAGGATACCAAAATGGAAATGGGAAAGAATCACCATGGATTTTGTGTATGGGCTACCTTTGACGCTGACCAGAAATGATTCCATCTGGGTGATTGTGGATCAGTTTACGAAGTGTGCGCATTTTGTGCCAGTGCATACTACGTATACCTTGGACAAGTTGGCTGAGTTGTACATCTCTGAGATTATGCGTTTGCATGAGGTGCCAAAATCTATAGTTTTGGATAGGGAACCACGATTCAATGCAAGGTTTTGGGTGAGTTTGCATCGTGCCTTGGGGCACCTTATGAGGCGTTGTATGGCAGAAAATGTCGCACACTCGTGTGTTGGGCAGAAGAGGGGAAAAGTTTGTGTCAATGCCCAATGTTCTGAAAGGTAAAATCGAAACGGTTAAGTTGATATGTGAGCATTTGAAAGTAGCCGCAGATCGCCAGAAATCCTATGCGGATTTGAAGCGTAGGGATATAAAGTACGCTGTGGGTGATAAAGTGTTTTTGAAGGTGTCTCCTTGGAAGAAGGTGTTGCATTTTGGGTGGAAAGGGAAGCTTAGCTTGAGGTTTATTGGACCATACGAGGTTGTTGAGCATGTGGGTCCTATTGCGTATCGTTTGAAGTTACATCCAGAGTTGGGAAAGATTCATGATGTGTTCCACGTTTCGGTGTTGCAGAGGTATAGGTCGAATCCATCACATGTCATGCTGGTGGAAGAGATTGAGTTGAGATTGGATCAATCTTATGATGATGAACCAGTAGATATTCTTGATACCAGCAGTAAGGTGCTCCGTGGAAAAACAGTCGAGCTGGTTAAGGTGTTGTGGAGGCCACGTGGGAGCGTAAGTTGGATATGCTGAATCAGTTTCCTCACCTGTTTCCTCCAGGTAAATTTCAGGGATGAAATTTCTTAAGTGGGGGAGATTTGTAATGCCCCGGTTTTAGGGCTTAGCAATTTAGTGGGTTATTAGACAGTCCGGTAGACTAGAGTAGAGATTCGAGTCAGTTTTGGGATCGTATATTTTTGGTGTGGGAAAAATTATGGAAAAATGCTTAAAAATAATTATTAATTATTTATTTAATAATGGTGGAATCAATTTTGAAAAATGATTTTTGGAAGATGGGTATTTTGGTTAGTGACCAAAATGAAAGTTTTGAAAACTGTGATTTTCTAGTGACTAAAATGAAAAGGGTCAAATACTTAGAATCTTTAAGGAGCTATTTTACCAATTGGTTTCTAATGATTTCTCCCTTAATTTAACTGATTTTAAAATGTGTTTTAATTAATAACTAAAGAGGATTTTGTTAAAAAGTTAGTTATCTTTTCTAAAACAAAAATCACGTCATTTTCTCTCAACTTTTTCCTCTTCATTCTCTCCCCATCCAAACACTCAGATTTCATCAAATTTCCAGAGGTGAGGTGGTTCCTAACTTGATTTTATTGTTTCAAATTGTTTTATAAAGATTGATTACACAAAATCTTACAATAATCTTGTGTTTTCTTAGCTTTTCATAAATCAATTGAGGGAGAAACTTCACAATAGGGGTAAGGTCCGAGATCTCCTATATTGTATGGTTCTTTATTGAAATTCCCAAGCATTTGATCCTTGTTTTTGTGTTTCTAATCTGATTTTGATGTTTTTCTAATGATTTAATGAGTTCTTTGGGGAAAATGAGTTGATTTGCGAATTGGATCTGATTTCCAGTAAGAAATGGTGATTTGATTTATATTTTGGATGTTTAATAATGTTGATACAAGATTTTCATCAATGGAATCCCGAAACTTAAGAGTCTATATTTGTTTAGGTTACTAGTTTTGTGGTTTTGTGTGTTTTGTGGTTGTAAGGTTGCTGGAGGTGGTAGGTTGTTTTGGATATGTTTTTAGATGTGTTTTGAAGTGGAAAAAGATGCTAGGTTGATAAATGTTGGATGGGTTCTGAATCGAAGTGTTTTGGTCATGTTTTCGGTTGTTGTGGAGGGTTATTTGTGAGGGTTTTGTGGAAATCTGAGAAGGATTGTGGTTGTTGTGTTTAGAATGCATTAATCCTCTGTTGTTTTGTGGGAAAAGTAGGGGAGGTTGATTCGGAAGTGATTGGAGAAGTATAGGAGGCTTCGGATGCTTGATTTCGCGTCAGCGAATTGAAGTTTCGCATATCGGTGAGTGAAAACATGGTTTAAAGTATTTTGATGTTTTGGAACAGAGGTTTGGGAGTTAAGGTAGAACTTGAAATGCTTACCTAGACTCAAAAGTAAGTATAAAGTGGTTTTACTCTCTCAGTCGTGCTAGTTTGAAATGGTTTTATGCACTTGTTTTAATTTACATGTTACCTATTGTTTAAGCGTGTTTTAAAGTATTTGATATACTGTTTTTAAGCATGAAATGCTGAAAGATGCACATGGTAAGTGATCCTTGTAAGTATGGTTTATACTTGTGTCTTAAAGCATGGTTGTTGCTATGGAAATGGCATGGTTTAATGCTTCTTAAAACAGTGAGGTAAATGTTATTTGGTTAATTATATTAGCATTTAAAATTGTTATCGGATATAGTTGGCCGGCCATAGGATTGAGTGCACTGTAAATATGTCACCTTGGATGTTGAGGGGTTTATATTGTGTACCGAATACACCATCCAAGTACCCTAACGGTAGAGGGGTTTAATAGTACTAAATACTCTCGTTAGTGGGTTAAGCATCTAACCGATGAGAGGGATAGGTATTCCTATGGGTTGAGATTGTACCCGATTGTTATTGTACCCGGTTGTTATTGCACCGCGATTATGATTGTATCGCTATTCCGATTGAGATGGCTTGAAGTTTTGGGCTAACACTTATTGAATCTGTGTATACGATGAACTCTTTTGATACTGGACTTGTTAAATGATCACTTGAAAGCCAATATAATTGTTAATGTATCATTGAAAGGCTTTATGTTGTATAATGTGATTTATACATGTTTCTCCTTAAGCTTTGCATTTGGTAGTAATGCATGGGAAGGCTTAAGTAGAGGGTTAGCAATGTGACTTGCTGTTGATTAATGATACATGCAGCATATGGATTAATATGCTAATTTTAATGATGTAAGTGCATGATTTAAATGAGGCATGATGTTTTAAAGGATGGTCTTAAGTGAATGGTTTTAAATGCATTGATGGTGTTTGTTTTTGAGCATTCCTCACTAAGCCTAGTGTGCTTACGCTCTCATTGTCCATCAATACAGATAATTGAAGTCCTGGAAGGCAATAAGAAGCAAGGGGATCTTGACAAGACTTGTTTCTAAAGTATGTTAAAGATTAGACTATAATGAATAAGGGCAACGAGGTACTTGTTTTGGTTTTGGGAGATGTAATGTTGAACTCCCTATTTGAGCATGTTTTTTTTGTTGCTTTTGGGTTGTAAATGGTCTTTAAGGATTGATTTTGGTGCTGGTTTATCTTTTGGTATGTTGCTTGGATGCAAAGTTAGGAAGCATGCCTATAGATTTCCTTTTAAAGCATGAAGCCTTGTTGTGTTGTTAATGTGGTGTGGCTAGTTGGCTTGTGATATGTTTTGCATGTTAGTATTGTGTTTAAAGCATGTTGGATTGATTAGAGTATGCTTTTGGGATGAAAAACCAGTGAAATGTGGCATTACAGGCCCAGGCGTATCGATACGCGAGGGACCGTATCGATATGGCTAGGCAAACTCAGGCTTGTGGGATCAGTATAGGTACTGTGTGTTTCGATACGCCTAGGCAAATTTGTCCAGGTGTACCGATATGGGGTTGGGTGTTTCGGTACGAGTTTTAACCTCTGGAATTCACTTTTACAATCCGAGCCCGCGTATCAAAACACCTAGGGAGCCGTATCGGTACGGTTTGTAAAATTTCAAGAGTTAGGTAATTTCGTTAGGCGTATCGATACGACAAGGTGGTGTACCGAAACGAGGTGTTTTAAACTGTATCGATATAGGCTTACCTGTATCGGTACGGACAGCTAATTTTCGGTAAAAGTCTTTTGAGTAGTTTTGTCATTCTTGCAATTTAGTCCCTGAATCTTGTCAATGCAATTGTATGTGATAAAATAATCAGTTTGAGTGGTAATTTGAGACACATGCATGAAACCTGACTAAATTAAGGTTGGTAACTCAAAAGTGGGTTTTGGTCCATAGTTCAAAAGTATGATCAATTGGATGTCAAATTGATGCCTGATTGAGACGGGGTTACACATGTTATCTGCATGAACATATAGGATTAATTATAACGACCCAAATTTCTTGAGTCAACAATGGATGTTGACCCGGATCTTTGACCAATACGTCGGGCCGAAATGTTGGGCCATAATGGGCCTCCATGCGTTGTTGGGCTTAAGTGTTGGGTCTTGAGTTGTGGGAAGGATTTTAGTGTGAGGGCATTTGGGTAATTCACCCTTAAATGGAAAAAGGCTGATGCATCAATTAAGGGGCTGCCATTTTGGAAGAGAGTGAAGTCACCCTTATTCTCATCTCTCTATCTTCTTATTCTTTCAATTTTCTTCCCAAAACCCAAATGTTAAAGATGGAAACTTGTTGTTGAGGAGTGAGAATCCCGAATTGAGTCTCAAGGGAAGTTTTATCAGTATCAAAGAATCTCCGTTTCAAGATATATATCACCCAAAAAAGTGGTTTTTAAGAAGCTTGAATCCCTTTAATGGTGAATCTTGAATTTTTGGTTAATAAGGTGTAAGAAGGGTAGCAAATCACTTTAATCAACTCCCATAAGATGTAAGATTAAGTTAAAGGGTTAAAGGACATGTTTTGGGGGCTTAGGAAGTGATTTCCCGAGCCTTGAAAGCCTTTTCTGGGCTTCATTATTGATACTCGGGATTGAGTATCGATACCTTATGTTCCGAGGATGAACTCAGGCTTCTTCTTAAATGGTGTATCAGTACGCATCTTTCAGTATCGGTACACATTTTCTAGCATAGGTAAACCATGTCTTCTAGTATCGGTACACGTCTTCCAGTATCGGTACGTGTCTTCCAGCATTGGTAAACCATGTCTTTCAATATCGGTACGCGTCTTCAAGCATTGGTAAACCTTGTCTTCCAGTATCGGTACGCGTCTTCCAGCATTGGTAAACCCTGTCTTCCAGTATCGGTACGCGTCTTCCAGCATTGGTAAACCATGTCTTTCAATATCGGTACGATTCTTCCAGCATTGGTAAACCTTGTCTTCCAGTATCGGTACGCATCTTCCAGCATTGGTAAACCATGTCTTCCAGTATCGGTACGCGTCTTCCAACATAGGTAAACCATGTCTTCCAAT
This sequence comes from Hibiscus mutabilis, assembly GCA_019671005.1. NCBI lineage: Eukaryota > Viridiplantae > Streptophyta > Magnoliopsida > Malvales > Malvaceae > Hibiscus > Hibiscus mutabilis. The sequence goes on from CM033733.1 coordinate 14,927,127, forward strand.
ATCGGTACACGTCTTCCAGTATCGGTACACGTCTTCCAGTACCGGTACACGTCTTACAGCATTGGTAAACCATGTCTTCAGTATCAGCACGCGTCTTCCAATATCGATACGCGTCTTCCAGCATAGATAAACCATGTCTTCCAGTATTGGTACGCGTCTTCCAGTATCGGTACTCGCTGGGCAATCTACCCGTAAATATTGAAAATGAGTTTGAGGGGTTGTTAATTCGTGGTAAATGGTTCAGTGGGTCCCTAAAGGTATAAAGCAAACTCTAAAACTAAGAAATTGAGGTTAGTAACCCGTATGTGGATTAATGGCTTAGTAATAGTTGGATAAGTTGCTTGGTTTGGTAATCCATAAGGTTCTGTGGTGGATTAGTTATTGCTACGTGGTAGCTTGGGGTCCTTGTTGTGTGCTAAGGGGACGCCATGTAGGCTGGTTGTCGTGAGTAATGAGATAACCTAACGAGAAATGTGTAAATGAATCCTAAAGACACATATTGAATAGTGTAACAAATGAGTAATGCCTTGGGGCATTGGTAATGGTTGGCAGGATGTCTTTTATCTCTCGGTGAGATATGTTGATGCTCGGGGGAGCATGTGGTATCATATGAGTCTTTGTTAGGAATCAGGATGTCCTAGAGTCAGTGCAAAGGCGCTTAAATAAGGGGATGAGTACTTCGGGCTATGTGATCGAGTACATCTGACGTATCCATGGGCTATGTGATCTAAATGCGGTCCGAAACCTATCCTTGGGCTATGTGATAAGGATATGGAAATACAACTCGAAGGGCTATGTGATCTCAAGTAACTCGATGAGATATGTGATCTCGAGTAATCCTGTTCAGCTATGTGATCGCAGGATAAGACTGCTTGTGGCTATTGTGATCCAAGTATGTCTAGGACGTATCTGTAGCTATAGTGATCCGGATATGATCCTTACCTGACGACTATGTGATCACGGGTAACCCGACGGCTGTGTGAGCACGGGAAAATAGTAGGGCTTCGTTAGCCATTAGGGAATGTATGTTAATTACATAGTTGTATGGATGATAGATGTTGGTTAATTTACCCTTGAACTATGTGAACAGGGTAGGGTTGTTACTCGATGGGTTATGTGATCTCGGGTACGGGCTGTATTACCCTTGGGCTTTGTGATCAGGGTATGAGATGTAACTCAATGGGCTTTGTGATCTCGGGTATAGGCAGATAACCCTTGGGCTACGAGATCAGGGTATGGGACGTAATTCGATGGTCGGTGGGACCTTGCGTATGGTAAGCCTGGGATGACTTGGTTGTCTTCTTACTTTTAGTGGTATCTTGAGACAGTTGTACGCTCTAGCTAGGATAGGCTAGAAGATGATCCTTAGACATTGAGAAGATGACTTGGTTGTCTTCTTACTTTTTTCTTTTTGTTTGTTTGTTTATTTATTTTGCCTTTTTCCTATTTTTTTAACATACCTTTATATTAGTATTTTTATATTTTATTTATTCTTATTCTTTACTTACATAATTTATATTTTCTTACTTTTATATATTTATTATTATACGTTTTTTACTTTTATTCTATTAGTTTTTATGTTATCATTATTTTATTTATCTTACTAACACATTTTATTAGAGACCCCCTTTAGGTACCAATTTTGGGCGTCGTAGGGGTGCTCTAACCTTCCACATACATAATCGACTCCTGAAACCAATCATGACTCTAGATCAAACGTAAACCAGACTTTCAGGTTTTTTATCGTACCTAACTCCAAACGATCGATGGCAACTCCAATCTATGACGAGCCTTTGAAGGCCCAATCAATTTCGGTGTAGACAAAAACGGCGTCGACAGCTTGGCGACTCCACTGGGACTATTCATGAGAGTCAAGCCGTATAAAGGGGTACATGTTGTCTGAAGTGTTGCATCATTTCACGAGCTTTCTACCCGAGCTCTGTCCCTTTTAAGTGGGGGCAAAACGTTGCTCTTTCGTGAGGTTAACCTCCGTATGGGATAGTAGTTGTCTTCGGGTTGCATTTGATCTATGGTTTCGTGAGGTTAACCTCTGTATGGTCATAAGGAAGTGCATCCCCTCGAATTGAACTTGGTCCTAAGAGCCTATAATAGGGGAGGACCAAGGGCCTTACTAGCTTTAGCAAGCGTCAGCGAGGACAATTCGGGTCCCTATCTAGAACCGAAACCACATACAATGAACCATAGAAGCCTACCCTGGTTAGAGCCATGTTAAACCTGTACTTTAGTGAAATATCCATTTATGTATATAAGCTTGCTTTTTTATATTTTGATATTTATATTTATGTACTTATATTATTTTTGATTATTTACCTACATGACACTAACCATTTTTTGTTTGTCTCTTGTTTTTCTGTCATGCACATGCATCATTATAATACAAGAGAGGTGTTAGAAATAGAAGGTCTTTACCATGGCCAAAGGTTTTCAATGTAGAAAAGAGAAGAATCCTGACATTCGAAAATGGTCAGAAGATACTCAGAAAAGAAAGGGTGAACAACATGTATAGGTATGATCTATTCACGATTTGATATACCTTTGTATATACATCATGCATTTAAACATCAACATTCCATTATCCATAGATGCATTCATGGCCAGATTCAAGCAATGTGGCATGAAGAACAAAAAGATTTAAGTGGAAGAATTTTCAGATGTCCACACGAAGAAGACACTTTTCATTGAGAAATTATTCTTTGTAAATAATCTTGAGACATTTTTAGACTTTTGATCTTTCAAATTTCTTTTTTGAGAAAATAAATAAAAGAGAACAATATTTTTGAAACACATAAATCGATTGATAATCTAAAAACGAGCTTTCAAATTCTAAGCTATGAGCAATTAAGCATATTTATAAATTTTTAAGTTCTTTGAAAATTGAATAAATTAAATATTCTTTTGAGAATCGGGGTTATAGACTTTTGACATATGACAAGATTTAAACCCTTAACATTCCACTCGAAATTAAAACGTGGATCTTTTGATCTTTTTTCATTTGAAATTCATTCATGACAGACTTGTAAGGTTAACTTTGACACAAAGACTAGCCTTTCACATTACGACTTCTAAGTTACACTTTCGCCTCCTTAGGCGCAAAATCAATCTCTTTTCAACACACACCTGAAAGACATGAAATCTAAAGATGTTCATTGGTGTACAAATCTTCCAGAAATATGACAAGGTAGGGCATCCCATGTTGATTCTACGAGTAAGCCCAAATTGTTCGGGCATGCAAAATATAAAAAATGAAAAAAAGAGAACAAAGAGAAAAGAAAGATTAGACTATCATGCATTATTTGTGTTTAGATGATTCTATGAATAAATTAGTTAACTTTGAATATGGATCATTTTAAGGATAACTCTTTTACAAAGATATCTATGTATGAAATGATGAATGGCACTCCTTCATATTCCATTTCATAAAAAAATTATCCATTGATGTCCCCTTTGAGCCTAATGTAATTTTCCTTGGAATAAACCCTAATCAAGGATCACCCTCAACATTAGGGGTAAAAGCAAAGAAAATTTTCTCACACGAGACGATTCCGATCATACTACAAGGACGATGCCTTATGAATTAGGGGAAAATAACATGAAGACGTATTTTAACTACAAGAGGTTACTTGTGCTCAAATCAAAAAAGTTCTGATTCATTCATGAAAAAATAGAAAGAGAAAAAAGAAAGGCAAAAAGAAAAAAAGAAATTGAAAAAGGAAAAAAAAGAAGAAAAACATGAAATGAATAGAACAAGAAGCACACATTTGGAGTCCCTAGTCAAAAAAGACTATCTTGAGGCTAGCTAAAACATGCAACACAATATTGTTTGAAGCTCTAGATCCAACATTAGTGGAAAGTATATGAATTCTTAAAGATGAAAATAGGATGAAGGCAATGAACTCTAGGGTGAAAACTCAAAAATGTGCAGTGTAGAGCGATCCAAGAAGGAAAAAACACAAAGCAAATTCAAATTAGGCAAAGTGGGAATTAGATTTCGTTAGAAATGATTTATCCTTGGTTTATTCACCCTTAAACACTCGTTTGAGCCTATATATATTTTTCTTTCATAACCTTAAACTATAGCCTACATTACGTGCCTATGAAGTCCATCTTTAATCACATGAATATTTGAGTTAAAGAGTTTATCTTTAGAATCTGTGCCACCTCTTGGTGTTAATTCTTTTATTTATAGAAGATTTGTAAATCTCTTATGCATTATAGCATAATAAAAAAAAGAAGAAAGAAAATAAGGGTTCAAGATGAAAACCCACAAAGGGCGTCTTGGGCCAATGGTCGATTTGAGTTGAAAATATGAAAAGGTGACTCAAATATGAGAATCAATTTTGCATGGCTGACACATGAGAAGTGTTACCCAAAATGTTTGATGAAGTTCCACTCACCCTGAAAGTATTCACAAGAATTTGAGGTTAGTGGACAATTTTAAAAGTCGCACACAAAGTTGCCAAGATCATGTTAGGATGATCAATCAAAGTAGATGGTGGCCAAGAGGGGGTGAATTGGCAACTTTAAAAGTTTGGAAGCAAATAGAAAGAGATAAACAAAAGGGACACAATGATTTATAGTGGTTCAAGCTTCTAACAAGCTCTACGTCCACTACCTTAGCTTCCTACTAAGGATTTTCAACCAATTTCACTATGAAATTCTTCCCCTTTTCTAGGCTAAGGAGGCAACCGTAACAAGTTCAAGCTTTCTACCCAAAGCTTTGAACAATTCACTATTGAATACAAAGAAAGAAATGGCAAATGAATAAAAACCCTCACAAGGTAAATGTTTGCCCAATTTACAAGAACACTCAACCCCAAACTTGAATTAAAGATTATAATGAAATACACAAGTTGGGTACAAGGGATTGACAATAAAAGCTCAAAGGGTTGGATTTTTCTTGATTGCTTGAGTGTTGATCAAAGTAGGTTCATTAGTTGTTGCAGCAGCTTTGGAGTCTTGTATTTGTACCCTCTCATTGAATTATAGCCGTTTGGGTAGTTGGGGTATTGCATATAGCCATTAGTGAGCAAGTTTCCCGCAATAAATATTGTTTGGTCACCTACCGTATCGGTACACGTAGACCCGTATCGATACCTATTGCAAAACAAATATAGCCGTTGTGTATATCCATATCGATACACGGGAGACCGTATCAAAATGCACACAGTGTAAAATTAGGGCCGTATCGAAACGGCAAGGCAGTATTAGTACGAGTTTTGCTCACTGGAATCCGAGATGAAAATTTGCATTGGTACACCTAGGGGCGTATCGGTACGGGTAATGGAAAAATTAAAAGTTCGTTGATTCCAATAACTGACAAAGCAACTGTCGAAAACATTTAATACATACAGTATCAAAATATCTGGGACCGTATCGGTACGTTTAGAAATTCCTTAAACCCAGATTTCAAACCGTATCGAAACAACGTAAAGCTGTACTGAAACACTTTACAAAACCATTTTCCCAGATGAATGTCGTATCGAAACAGGTGAGGCCATATTGATGCGCGTCGTTTACAATACAGGTTAAGTTTGAAGGTCGTATCGAAACAGGCTAAGCCGTATCGGTACACTTTCCAAAACCAAATTCCAGTAGCCAATTTCCGTATCGAAACACCAAGGGGTGTATCGATACGCCTGAGCGTATTTGTGTATTTTTGGCTTGAAACACTTAGAAATTTTTTGGGTTTAAGTTTTAACTTTGGAAATCTTTTCCTTGTCATTTTGATATACTTTAAATACTTAAAAATTTATTTCCTTTTACAATTTAGTCCTTAAACACTTTGTTATATCAAAATCAAACACAAGTTTTACAATCTCCCCTTTTTGATATAACAAAACCAAAGTGAAATTTTTTAAGTATCTTTAAAAAAAACTCCCCCTTAATTTAAGACTAAAAAGTTTGAAAAAAATTTGGCTAACTTTTCTCCCCCTTTTTGTTAGATCAAAATCAATGCAAACAAGGAAACAATAACAACTCCAAGCAAGTAAATAAGCAACATAAGCATTAAGCTTCAAGTTATAGTTCAAGCAACATAATTTAATCCAACTCAAATCCTAAAAACATATGCCAAATAACAAAGTATATGAGTTCATAAGAACATAAAAACATAGGTGCATAATAATCTTAATATGATATGATATGTAATGCAAAAAGTCTAAGGATCGATCCCATCGTCTCCATCTTCATCCTCATCATCATTGGCTTGAGGCCCAAGGGATTGACTCCACTCGCCATGAAATGCGGTAAGAGTGAGATCCATAGAGTTTTGGAAATTTTCAATTGCCGTCACTCTTTCCTCTAAGCAAGTGAAGCGTGTATCAATAGCGGCAAACTCGGAGTTCATGGTTGTGTGCAAGTTGGTGAATTGTTTATTGAGGTAAACCATGAGGGCATCAAGATTAGGTTGGGCCACCAGAGCTTGGGGAATTGGAGCCGCTTAAGGAGCCGCAACCGGTTCAAGTTGAACACCTCCTGGAAGATCGGTGTTTCGGACCCATTCTCTATTGTAGTATGTGAACTTGGCGCGACGAAGAGAACGCTCATCAATCGGATCGGTGAGGGGTTCCGCAAGGTCATAGGAACAATCAATTCCCATCTTGTGAAAATTGTAGCTCAAGGCGGTGCAGTAAGTGAAGGATGTAACCATAGAGGTGTGACGGTGTTGCACTAGGAAGACGATTTCTTTGAACATAACTTGAGCAAGATTAGGGCGCTTACCCTCACGAAAGCAACGGATCCAAAAGTCATTGACTTGTCAGATCGTGGAGAACTTCCCACCGGATGGACGAAACTACCAAGTGATCATGAGGTGTAATATACGGTCGTAGGCATCTAGTATGGTCACGAAGCCTCCAAGAGTATGTCCCAAAGAATATTCATCATCAATCTCGTATCCTCAAGACCCAAATAGTTTGCTAAAACAGATGAATCAATACAATTTTTTTGACCTATTAAATAAGACTCAACCGAAATAACCAAGGTTTTTTTTCATTGTAAATACACTGGGCATTGGAATAAAATATCAAAACAAGGTTTCAGTATAAAATCCCGGGTATACTCAAAAACTGCATAAATTTCCATCCTTCCATCAAAGATAGATATTTAAATTGAAAACGTTCGGATGAAAGAAAAGGGTGGAAGTAACTCGCTCTCGACGAATTTTGTAACTTTGATACTTTTAAAACGATCCATGGCAAGAGGATATTGTGGTTCATTAAAATAATGTTGATAAATATAGGTAAGATTGGGTCGATTACCACTATGATCGGGATTGAGACTAGGAGGATTGGAACTAGAGGCAATATCTTTTTGCGCACGTTTCTTTGGGGCCATAATCTGAAAACAATATCAAACCAAAAACAATGTATGCATAAATTAATACATTCTATCCAAAAATTAATCCAATAATCAAGGTATTGTTAGAAATCTATAAAATATACTTTAAAATTATATACAAGTATAAAGTAATTTTTGGTAAAAGAAAACTTCAAAAATAGTGTTAAAAATTATACGATATAATTTTATAATTGAATAAAAAAAATCCAGATTTGAAAAAGTTTTTACAAAAATATTAAAAACTATACTATATATGTTCTAAATCTATGATTATAATACAAAATCAGTATATATATATATATATATATATATATATATATATATGTACGAAAATTAAAAAGAAAAGATTAGGGTTTATACCTTGAAGTTGAGATTAAGGATGAAATAAAGAGATTTGGATGCACAAACTTGATATGCTGCATTAGCGTATCGAAACCAGTACCGGAATGCTTTAATAGCCGTTTCGATACATGACCCGTACCGGTACAAGTAACTTGTACCGAAATGATTGTAAATGACCCGTATCGATACGCGAAACATTGTATCGATACGCCTGTGCCAGAAATGTCAATTTTGGCTGCAAGTTGCTCAAAAATTCAATTTTAATCAAATCGAAATGCATGTAAATGATATGAGAACATCATGTATGAGCATAAATAGATGCATACTCCCCCTAGCAACAAGCATAGATGCATACAGGAGCAAAAACACATAAGCAATCAATCAAACAAATTTAAGCATATTTTTAAGACCACAAGATGCTCTGAGGGTCAAGAAAGGCTGGTTAAATCTAACTCTCTCCTAAGGGACCAAAAACGCTGTTTGTCTAATGGTTTGGTAAAGATGTCCACTAATTGGTTTGAGGTGTCTACATATTCTAAAACTACATTATTTTCAAAACATGATCTCTAATGAAATTATGCCTTATTTCTATGTGTTTCGTTCTAGAATATTGGATGAGATTCTTAGTGAGACAAATAGCACTAATGTTGTCACACCTAATGGGGATGGTACCTACATCAATTCCATAATCTAAGAGTTGTTGTTTCATCCAAAGGACTTGAGCACAACAACTCCCTACTGATATGTACTCTGCCTCATTGGTAGATAATGCTACACTACTTTGCTTCTTAGAAAACCATGATATTAGCATACTACCTAGGAATTTACTTGTACCAGAGGTAATTTTTCTATCTATCTTACAACCCCCATAATCCGCATCCGAGAAAGCATGTAAACTAAAAGAAGACTCTCTAGGATACCAAAGACCTAAACAAGGTGTATCTCTAAGGTATCTAAAGATTCTTTTAACGGCTATAAGGTGTGATTCTCTAGGACTAGCTTGAAATCTAGCACACAAGCAAACACTAAACATAATGTCGGGTCTACTTGCAGTAAGATAAAGAAAAGATCCAGTCATGGAGTGATAAAGCTTTAAATCTACACACTTACCTCCTTCATCTTTGTCAAGCTTTATGGAAGAACACATTTGAGTGGCTTGGGGTTTCACATTCTCCAAGCCAAACTTCTTGAGCATGTCCTTGATGTACTTAGCTTGATTGATGAAGATGTCGTTCTTCCTTTGCTTAATTTGGAGCACCAAGAAGAATGAAAGCTCCACCATCATGCCCATCTCAATCTCACCTTGTATCAACTTAGCAAAATCTTGGCAAAGCAATTCATTAGTAGAACCAAAAAATTATATCATCAACGTATATTTGAACTACTAAAATGTCTTTGTCATTTCTTTTAATAAAGAGTGTAGTGTCCACCTTCCCTTTTTCAAAGCCTTTTTCAATTAGAAAACTTGATAATCTTTCATACCAAGCTCTAGGAGCTTGTTTCAAATCATATAAAGCTTTTGAAAGTTTAAAAACATGGTTTAAGTAATTTGGATCTTCAAAACCATGTGGTTGTTCTACATACTCTTCTTCATTAATAAAACCATTTAAAAATGCACTTTTTACATCCATTTGAAAAAGCTTAAATTCGTGATAACATGCAAATGCTAAAAGCATCTTAATAGCTTCCATTCTAGCTACGGGTGCATAGATTTCATCAAAAATCAATTCCCTCTTCTTGAGTGTAACCTTGAGCAACAAGTCTAGCCTTGTTCCTCACTATGTTATCACTCTCATCTAGTTTGTTTCGAAAGACCCATTTATTTCCTATAGTAGATTTATTACTAGGCCTATCAACTAATGTTCAAACTTGACTTCTCTCAAATTGGTTTAATTCCTCTTGCATGGCCATTATCCAATAATCATCATTTAATGCTTCTTTAACATTCTTAGGCTCTATGCACGAGATAAATGCTACATTACATACATTTTTAAGAGAAAGTCTAGTGGTTACCCATTTGGATGGATCACCCAAAATCTTACCACCTTTGACATAGTTGTACTCTCTTGGGTAGCTCACTTCCTTTTCCTCAAGGCTCATGTCCTTCAAGGCTTCTAGAGGTGGATCTTGTGTTTCTTCTTCTTTGGTTGGAACTTCATTCACCATTGATGATTTCCCACCATCATTGGCTTCAAAAATCCCTACATCATCATCATCACAAGAATCCTTCCTCGGAATGAGGTTATCATCAAAAATCACATGTATAGACTCTTCAACAACTAAGGTTCTTTTATTAAATACTTGATAAGCTTTAGAGTTCAAAGAATATCCTAAGAAAATAGCTTCTTCACTTTTAGAGTCAAATTTGCCCAAATTATCTTTTCCATTATTTAAAACAAAACATTTACAACCAAATGGATGAAAATAGATAATGTTAGGCTTTTTGGATTTTAAAATCTCATAAGGATTTTTCTTTAATATAGGCCTAATCATTACTCTATTTATGATATAGCAAGCCGTATTAGTGGTTTTTGCCCAAAAATATTTTGGCAAATTATTTCCACAAAGCATGGTTCTAGCCATTTCATCTAAAGTTCGTTTTTTCCTTTCAACAACCCCATTTTGTTGAGGTGTTCTAGGAGCTGAAAATTGTGGCTTATACCATTTGAGTTACAAAAATCCTTAAAACCTAAGTTTTGAAATTTGGTGCCTGGTCACTTCGAATGTGAGAAATATTTTGACCCAGGTCATTTTGAGTAATTTTAGAAAAAGTGATGATTTTTCTAAAGCCTCATATTTAGTACTTAAGAATAAAACCCAAGTGTATCTAGAGTAATCATCAACTAAAACATATGCTTATGATTTTCCACCCAAGCTAGTAGTTGTAATAGGACCAAAAAGATCCATTTGGATCAATTGTAAAACTCTACTAGTTGAAACATCATTAATAGGTTTAAAAGAAACTCTTTTATGTTTGCCTTTTGCACAAGCATCACAAATTTTATCATTTGAAAACTTTATTTTAGGCAAACCTCTAACTAGATCTTTTGAAACTATTTTTTCTAAAACACTCATACTTACATGCCCTAATTTTCTATGACATAACCATGAATCATGTTCATCATTTGCAACAAAGCATGCATTAGAAATATGAATTTCATTTAAATGCACCATGTATATATTTCCTATGCGATAACCAAAAAGTACAATTTTATTTGTTTCAATGTTTAAAAGCTTGCAACCATTAGAATCAAACAGAGCATTGAAACCTTTGTCACACAATTGACTAATACTTAAAAGATTGTGTTTTAGACAATTGACATATAAAACATCATCAATGAGAATGAATGAGTGATTACCAATGGAACCAATTCCTTCAATGTGGCCTTTGGAGTTGTCACCAAATGTTACTACTCCTCCACTCGTTGGCTTTAGTTCCAAGAACTGACTTTTGTCTCTGGTCATGTGTCTTGAGCATCCACTATCAAGGTACCATGAGTTTGCACTTGTAGCCTTGGCCTTGTAGCAATGCTCCCCTACAAACATGGAATCAAACTTTGAGTTTTGGTACCCAAATCTTTTTGGGTCCATAAACATTAGTTCTCAAAATCCTGGTTCCTTTAGGAATCCAAAAAGCAATCTCATTAACATTGTTAGAAGCAATAACATTCTTAAGAATCCACACACTTCTAACTTCCTTACCATAATAGGGCATTGAATACACTCCATGTTTGTACCCACCAAAGTTCCTTTTAACATGGTTGGGTTTTGAAGATTGCCCTTTTTCAAAATTTGGTTTCTCAACCTTGTTCAAGGAAGCTTTGAGACCATTAACCTCCTTGAGGTAATGATCCTTTAACTCGAAAAGAAGGTTATTTAAATCAACATTTTCTTGTTCAAAATATTTTTGATTATCTTTTAAATCATTAACATTCTTTTCAAGTTCTGAATTGGTCTTGATCAAAGAATCATTTTGATTTTTCAAATCGGTAATTATTTTCTTATTTTTCAAAAGTGATTCTTTGTATTTCAAGACTAATTCATCGTAGGCCTCTTGCAACTAATTATAATCCTCAAATAATTCATCATATGTATGATCATTTAATGAGTTAGAGGTTACCTTTGGATCCTCCTCAAAGGCCATGAGACAAAGATTGGCAACTTCATGCTCCTCATCACTTGAAGTCTCTTCATCGCTCCAAGTGGCTACATGGGCCTTGTGCTTTTTTTTTCTTCTTGAAGCCCTTCTTCTTGAGTTGGGGACAATCGATTTTGATGTACCCTGGCTTCTTACATTCGTAGAACACAATCAGATCCTTTTCTTATTCTTTGTTCTTGTTCTTGAGATCCCTTCTTCGGTTGAACTATCTTCTTCTGTTGGATCTCATGAGCCGAGTGAATCGTTTGGTTATCATAGCCAACTCTTCATCTTCCTCCTCACTTAAATCACTCTCTTCTTGTGAAGCTTTAAGAGTGATTCACATCTTCCTCTTCTCCACTTCCTTCTTCTTGATCCTCATTTCCTCCTTCTTCTTTTCTTCCTCTCTTCCTTGCTTCATTATCTCATGGGTGAGAAGATACCCCATGAGAGCATCGAGCTTTAGTGTCTCGAGATCTTTTGCTTCTATGATGGCCGTTCTTTTACCATCCCAAGACTCGGGAAGTGAGTAGAGTAGTTTTTGAACTAGCTTTTCCTCTAAAATGACTTCTCCAAGACCCTTAAGGCCATTTACAATAACAGAGAACCGTTCAAACATTTTAGAGATGTCTTCATCATGATCAATCTTGAAATTTCCATAGCTCAAATTAAGAAGCCCAATCTTGGTCTCCTTAACTTCATTGGTGCCTTCGTATGTGATCTCTAGCTTATCCCAAATTTCCTTGGCACTTGAGCAAGATGACATCTTGGAGTACTCGTCCGGTCCAAGTGAGCTATGGAAATTTCAAGATTGATCATGATGAAGACATCTCTAAAATGTTTGAACGGTTCTCTGTTATTGTAAATGGTCTAACAATTGATTTAGAGCTTCTTTCAATTTTTATCGGTCATCTCGTGCTTAGACTTCAGAACTAATCGATCACCTTCTCTCTTCATCAGGATTGTTGGTCCATCTTCCACTACATCCCATAAGAGGTAGTCATGGGATTTGATGAAGAACTTCATACGGTTTTTCTAATAGGGATAGTTATCCCCATTGAAGTATAGAGGTTTGATAATGGTTTAAGACTCGTACAAGTTGTTGCCGGAGGTGGATGCCATGGCTTTGAATTTGATTGATTGAATCACCTTTTAGGATCGCCTCAACAATTGTTAGACCTTTGGTTGAGTGTGGTTGTGATACAAATTGTTAGGATGATCAATCAATGTAGATGGTGGCCAAGAGGGAGTGAATTGGCAATTTTAAAAGTTTGGAAGCAAATCGAAAGAGATAAACAAAGGGACACAAGGATTTTAGATACGTTCGACTTTCTAACCAAAGCCTACATCCACTACCTTAGCACACCACTGAGGATTTCCCAATTCACTCTTGAATTCTTCCCTTTTTCAAGGCTTAGGAGGCAACCTTTACAACCCTATCTATTTCCTTGGATAAGATAGAACCAACTCTAGTTTTCCACTCAAGGCTAAACTAGAACCTCTCCTTTTAAAAGGGATAAGAAGTAAACAAATTACCTCACAAAGGTGGGTGTTTACAAAGATTAAGCTCACTAGAAATAGTACAAATGATTTACAATGAAACACTCTCTAAAATATGTACAAGAGAAATGAAGAAATTTGCTTTGGACTCAAATTCTCTTTATCATCATTCTTGGATAGTTTCACTTCTTCTTAAGTGTCTTTGGTTGTATTTATAGTGTGGAATGAAAAACTAGCCCTTAGAAAACTAGCCGTTAAAACAAGCTGTTGGAGACTTTTAAATTACTTGAAAATATTTGTTTGAGTCAAACACACTTTTAAAATTTTTCAAACATATTTTTCAAATTAAATGGACTTTGAATTGTCTTTTCAATATTTGTTCAAGTCCAAAACATTTTTCACTTTGTTATATCAAAATAAATATCTCAACAATCTCCCCCCTTTTTGATATAACGAAACCACTTGAAAAATTGTTTTTGAAAATGCTACCCCTTAGAAAAATAAAATTTGAATAAGAGAATAAAAATCGAAAATAATTAAAGCTCCCCCTTATTCAACTAAAAATTTAAATTTTCAAAACATTCTCCCCTTTTTGTTATATCAAAAATTATTCAAACCAATGTTTGAAAACTTTTACGTCCATAACAATAGAGAGTTTAAAAAATTTGAAAAAATGAAGAATTTTGTTTTAAAATGGCTCCCCTTTCCCAAAGCATTCCAAAAAAAATTGGCTCAAATGCTTGACACTTACAATAGATTGAATTTCAATGTTAGATCAAATCAATTTAAAAAGTTCATGAAATTCAATTATCCAAGACTTTAAATTAAAAGAATAGATAACCATTGAAATAAAAAAATTCATTGAGGTTAACAATCTTCTTCATTTGTGTGACTAGAGCATTTCTATATCTTTGCTTTGCTAGCCATTGCTCCAACACACCTACAAGAGACATTCACTTGGATTTTGGTATCCAAATTGCTTTGGATCCATTTACATTAATTTCAATGTCTCTAGCTCCCCTAGGAACCCATACTTGTCTAATCCTATATGTTTTCTTTTATTTATAGGACAAGTATTCAAAGAATGACCATGATAATGGCAATGTGAGCATTTTGCCATTATGTGACAAGAAGAATTATTTGAAATAATTTATTTTTCTTTTGTTAAGCTTTCAAGCTTAACTTTCAAATCAATATTTTCTTTCTCTAAAATTCCATTGCTTGTTTTTAAAAACTCTAAAACATTTTTCAAAATTTTATTTTGGTTTTCAAAATCCAACTTTGTTTTAAAAAGAAAATCATTTTCAATTTCAAGTTTAGAAATTATTTTCATAAATTTGGAATTCGTGGTCTTAAATTCCAAAAATAATTCATCGAATGCATCTTGTAACTCCTTAAATGAATATGAATTTGGATCACTAGAGTTAGAAGATACCTCAGGCTCATCGAGAGCCATAACATCATCCACCTTGGGTGATTGGATGGAGTTAGCACATGATGGAACACCATCTTTCTTCTCTTCTTTGACATAAAGTTTCTCAAGCTTCTCCCACATATCTTTGGCACTTTTGCATGTGTAGACTTTCTTGGAAACGTCTTCATTGAGGCCACAAAGAACCATGTGCATTGCTTTTGCGTTTAGCTTTGCCTTCGTGTCGTTTGCACTTCTTTGCTTCTTCTTCTTCTTAGGAGCTTTCAAGTAGCCATCTTCAATAATGTCCCAAACCTCATAATCATGAGATTTGATGAAGTACTTCATGACATTTCTCCATTGGAAGTATGATTCTCTTTCGAAGAGCGGAGGACACGAGATAGAGAGGTCTTCTTCAAATCTTGCCATTTTTCCTTGAACGGTGAACTTTGAGCAAATGATCTTTACTCCCAAATGTTAGTCCTTCGATAGAGACGAGGCTCTAATACCAATTGAAAGGTTTGTTGCACGCTCGAATCGATCTCCGATAACCGTCAAAGGGGTTGTATTTGGTGCTTGATTGAATTGGCTAAAACTGATAAAAATGGTAGACAATGAACATAAGGATTTTAGAGTGGTTCAGCTTTCTAACCAAAGCCTACATCCACTACCTTAGCACACCACTAAGGATTTCACAATTCACTCTTGAATTCTTCCCCTTTTCAAGGCTTAGGAGGCAACCTTTACAACCCTATCTTTTTTCCTTGGCTAAGATAGAACCAACTCTAGTTTTTCACTCAAGGCTAAACTAGAACCTCTCCTTTTACAAGGGATAAGAAGTAAACAAATTACCTCACAAAGATGGGTGTTTACAAAGATTAAGCTCACTAGAAAGAGTACAAATGATTTACAATGAAGCACTCTCTAAAATATGTACAAGAGAAATGAAGAAATTTGCTTTGGACTCAAATTCTCTTTATCATCATTCTTGGATAGTTTCTCTTCTTCTTCAAGTTTCTTTGGCTTGTATTTATAGTGTGGAATGAAAAACTAGCCGTTGGAAAACTGGCCATTAGAAAACTAGCCGTTGGAAAACTAGCCGTTGGAGACTTTTAAATTACTTGAAAATATTTGTTTGAGTCAAAAACACTTTTAAAAAATTTCAAACATACTTTTCAAATTAAATGGACTTTGAATTGTCTTTGCAATATTTGTTCAAGTCCAAAACATTTTTCACTTTGTTATATCAAAATAAATATCTCAACAATCTCCCCCCTTTTTGATATAACAAAACCACTTGAAAATATGTTTTTGAAAATGCTCCCCCTTAGAAAAATAAAATTTGAATAAGAGAATAAAAATCGAAAATAATTAAAGCTCCCCCTTATTCAACTAAAAATTTAATTTTTCAAAACATTCTCCCCTTTTTGTTATATCAAAAATTATTCAAACCAATGTTTGAAAACTTTTAAGTCCATAACAATAGAGAGTTTAAAAAATTTGAAAAAATGAAGAATTTTGTTTTAAAATGGCTCCCCTTTCCCAAAGCATTCCAAAAAAATTGGCTTAAATGCTTGACACTTACAAGAGATTGAATTTCAATGTTAGATCAAATCAATTTAAAAAGTTCATGAAATTCAATTATCCAAGACTTTAAATTAAAAGAATAGATAACCATTGAAATAAAAAATTTGCATAGAGGTTAACAATCTTCTTCATTTGTGTGACTAGAGCATTTATATATCTTTGCTTTGCTAGCCATTGCTCCAACACACCTACAAGAGACATTCACTTGGATTTTGGTATCCAAATTGCTTTGTATCCATTTACATTAATTTCAATGTCTCTTAGTTCCCCTAGGAACCCATACTTGTCTAATCCTATATGTTTTCTTTTATTTATAGGACAAGTATTCAAAGAATGATCATGATAATGGTAATGTGAGCATTTTGCCATTATGTGACAAGAAGAATTATTTGAAATAATTTATTTTTCTTTTGTTAAGCTTTCAAGCTTAACTTTCAAATCAATATTTTCTTTTTCTAAAATTCCATTGCTTGTTTTTAAAAACTCTAAATCATTTTTCAAAATTTTATTTTGGTTTTCAAAATCCAACTTTGTTTTAAAAAGAAAATCATTTTCAATTTCAAGTTTAGAAATTATTTTCTTAATTTTGGAATTCATGGTCTTAAATTCCAAAAATAATTCATCGAATGCATCTTGTAACTCCTCAAATGAATATGAATTTGGATCACTAGAGTTAGAAGATACCTCAGGCTCATCGAGAGCCATAACATCATCCACCTTGGGTGATTGGATGGAGTTAGCACATGATGGAACACCATCTTTCTTCTCTTCTTTGACATAAAGTTTCTCAAGCTTCTCCCACATATCTTTGGCACTTTTGCATGTGGAGACTTTCTTGAAACATCTTCATTGAGGCCACAAAGAACCATGTGCATTGCTTTTGCGTTTAGCTTTGCCTCGTGTCGTTTGCACTTCCTTTGCTTCTTTCTTCTTCTTAGGAGCTTTCAAGTAGCCATCTTCAATAATGTCCCAAACCTCATAATCATGAGATTTGATGAAGTACTTCATGACATTTCTCCATTGGAAGTATGATTCTCTTTCAAGAGCGGAGGACACGAAATAGAGCGGCCTTCTTCAAATCTTGCCATTTTTGCTTGAACGGTGGACTTCAAGCAAATAATCTTTACTCTCGAATGTTAGTCCTTCGATGGAGACGAGGCTCTAATACCAATTAAAAAGTTTGTTACACGCTCGAATCGATCTCCGATAACCGTCAAGAGGGTTGTATTTGATGCTTGGTTGAATTGGCTAAAATCGATAAAAAATGGTAGACAATGAACACAAGGATTTTAGAGTGGTTCGGCTTTCTAACCAAAGCTTACATCCACTACCTTAGCACACCACTAAGTATTTCCCAATTCACTCTTGAATTCTTCCCATTTTCAAGGCTTAAGAGGCATCATTTACAACTCTATCTTTTTCCTTGGCTAAGATATAACCAACTCTAGTTTTTCACTCAAGGCTAAACTAGAACCTCTCCTTTTACAAGGGATAAGAAGTAAACAAATTACCTCACAAAGGTAGGCGTTTACAAAGATTAAGCTCACTAGAAAGAGTACAAATGATTTATAATGAAGCACTCTCTAAAATATTACAAGAGAAATGAAGAAATTTGCTTTGGACTCAAATTCTCTTTATCATCATGCTTGGATAGTTTCTCTTCTTCTTCAAGTTTCTTTGGCTTGTATTTATAGTGTGGAATGAAAAACTAGCCGTTGGAAAACTGGCCATTAGAAAACTAGCCGTTGGAAAACTAGCCGTTGGAGACTTTTAAATTACTTGAAAATATTTGTTTGAGTCAAAAACACTTTTAAAAAATTTCAAACATACTTTTCAAATTAAATGGACTTTGAATTGTCTTTGCAATATTTGTTCAAGTCCAAAACATTTTTCACTTTGTTATATCAAAATAAATATCTCAACAATCTCCCCCCTTTTTGATATAACAAAACCACTTGAAAATATGTTTTTGAAAATGCTCCCCCTTAGAAAAATAAAATTTGAATAAGAGAATAAAAATCGAAAATAATTAAAGCTCCCCCTTATTCAACTAAAAATTTAATTTTTCAAAACATTCTCCCCTTTTTGTTATATCAAAAATTATTCAAACCAATGTTTGAAAACTTTTAAGTCCATAACAATAGAGAGTTTAAAAAATTTGTAAAAAATGAAGAATTTTGTTTTAAAATGGCTCCGCTTTCCCAAAGCATTCCAAAAAAAAATTGGCTTAAATGCTTGACACTTACAAGAGATTGAATTTCAATGTTAGATCAAATCAATTTAAAAAGTTCATGAAATTCAATTATCCAAGACTTTAAATTAAAAGAATAGATAACCATTGAAATAAAAAATTTGCATAGAGGTTACCAATCTTCTTCATTTGTGTGACTAGAGCATTTATATATCTTTGCTTTGCTAGCCATTGCTCCAACACACCTACAGGAGACATTCACTTGGATTTTGGTATCCAAATTGCTTTGTATCCATTTACATTAATTTCAATGTCCTTAGTTCCCCTAGGAACCCATACTTGTCTAATCCTATAAGTTTTCTTTTCTTTATAGGACAAGTATGCAAAGAATGATCATGATAATGGTAATGTGAGCATTTTGCCATTATGTGACAAGAAGAATTATTTGAAATAATTTATTTTTCTTTTGTTAAGCTTTCAAGCTTAACTTTCAAATCAAGATTTTCTTTTTCTAAAATTCTATTGCTTGTTTTTGAAAACTCTAAATCATTTCTCAAAATTTTATTTTGGTTTTCAAAACCCAACTTTGTTTTAAAAAGAAAATCGTTTTCAATTTCAAGTTTAGAAATTATTTTCTTAATTTTGGAATTCATGGTCTTAAATTCCAAAAATAATTCATCGAATGCATCTTGTAACTCCTCAAATGAATATGAATTTGGATCACTAGAGTTAGAAGATACCTCAGGCTCATCGAGAGCCATAACATCATCCACCTTGGGTGATTGGAGGAGGTTAGCACATGATGGAACACCATCTTTCTTCTCTTCTTTGCCATAAAGTTTCTCAAGCTTCTCCCACATATCTTTGGCACTTTTGCATGTGGAGACTTTCTTGGAAACATCTTCATTCAGGCCACAAAGAAGCATGTGCATTGCTTTTGCGTTTAGCTTTGCCTCGTGTCGTTTGCACTCCTTTGCTTCTTCGTCTTCTTCTTAGGAGCTTCCAAGTAGCCATCTTCAATAATGTCCCAAACCTCATAATCATGAGATTTGATGAAGTACTTCATGACATTTCTCCATTGGAAGTATGCTTCTCCTTCGAAGAGCGGAGGACACGAGATAGAGCGGCCTTCTTCAAATCTTGCCATTTTTGCTTGAACGGTGAACTTTGAGCCAATGATATTTACTCCCGGATGTTAGTCCTTCGATGGAGACGAGGCTCTAATACCAATTGAAAGGCTTGTTGCTCGCTCACGTCGATCTCCGATAACTGTCAAGAGGGTTGTATTTGATGCTTGATTGAATTGGCTAAAACCGATCAAAATGGTAGACAATGAAATAAGGATTTTAGAGTGGTTCAGCTTTCTAACCAAAGCCTACATCCACTACCTTAGCACACCACTAAGGATTTCCCAATTCACTCTTGAATTCATCCCCTTTTCAAGGCTTAAGAGGCAACCTTTACAACCCTATCTTTTTCCTTGGCTAAGATAGAACCAACTCTAGTTTTTCACTCAAGGCTAAACTAGAACCTCTCCTTTTACAAGGGATAAGAAGTAAACAAATTACCTCAAAAAGGTGGGTGTTTACAAAGATTAAGCTCACTAGAAAGAGTACAAATGATTTACAACGATGCACTCTGTAAAATATGTACAAGAGAAATGAAGAAATTTGCTTTGGAATCAAATTCTCTTTATCATCATGCTTGGATGGTTTCTCTTATTCTTCAAGTTTCTTTGGCTTGTATTTATAGTGTAAAATGAAAAACTAGCCGTTGGAAAACTGGCCATTAAAAACTAGCCATTGGAAAACTAGCCGTTGGAGACTTTTAAATTACTTGAAAATATTTGTTTGACTCAAAAATACTTTTAAAAATTTTCAAACATATTTTTCAAATTAAATGGAATTTGAATTGTTTTTGCAATATTTGTTCAAGTCCAAAACATTTTTCACTTTGATATCAAAATAAATATCTCAACAGATCACTTAATCATTTTTTAGGAAACTAGTGAACATTTGAAGAATCATGTCTCATTTGAAAAGAGCCAATCTCCAAAAACACACCCATTCTCCAAGTCTTTTCACACCTTGAAATCGTCAATAGTTTTGACACATGCTAAAGAATTGTAATTTGAAAAGATTAAAAGAGTGTTTGATTTGTTTGATCTTCAACGAACTCATTTTTTATGAAGTGTTTTAGTTGTGAGCCTAGAGTGAAGGGCACATTTCATTTTAAAAAATGTTTTCACAAACTTTTCTTGTTTTGAAAAATAAAATTTTTTTTAGGGACAATCTGTCTTGAGAATAAATAAGGCCTTATGAAATTGATGAGAGTCGTTTTGACTCAAAAGCCTAGAATCAAGAGTGATGCAAATAAAGATGAAAACTTGTAGGGTAGGGTTCGTCAGGGCAGAAACATATTACCGTGATTCAAAGGTGATGAATATACTTTCCAATTGGAGAAAGAATGAAGTCATGAAGTAGAAAGACTTATCACGCATCTTTTCGCCACCATCAACAATGAGAAAACACATTTCCATCATTGACATACATTTATTTTGTATATGCATCTTTGCATCAAACATTCACAAAACATATGCATTTCATTTGTATCATTGATAAATTTGCAAAAGAAAGTTCATGTGAACTTTTGAAATTTTGATCCTTTGTAGGGTCTTTCAATCTTTTAGATTTAATGTTGGTAACACTTATTTGAGATGTTCTCGAAACATTTTCAAAAAAACTTGATCCTCCTCTCTTCAGGACATTTTTCAAAAATCACTTTTGTGAAACGTTTTCAAACTTTCACAATCCTCTTTCAAGGATGTTTTTTATCAAAAAATGAATTTCCTCTCTTGAGGACACTTTTCTAAATCTCTCTTGAGATACATTCATTTTCAAAATCCTCTATTGAGGACGTCTAAAAACCGTTTCAAACTTTCACAATCCTCTCTCGATGATGTTTTCTTCAGAGAAATGACTTTCCTCTCTTGAGGACACTTTCTCAAATCTCTCTTGAGATACATTAATTTTCAAAACCTCAATATGTTTTTAAGATCATTTCTCTTGAAACAGCTTTTTGCCTCATTTGAGATTGTTTACCTTGAAACACTTTTTGTCTCCCTTTAGACTGTTTCCCTTGAAACACTTTTTTGTCTCCCTTGAGACCGTTAACCTCGAAATACAACTTATTCTCCCTTGAGACTATTTACCATGAAACACTTTTTGTCTCCCTTGAGACCGTTTCTCTTGAAACAACTTTGTCTCACTTAAAATAGTTTCCCTTGAAACATATTTTGTCTCCTTTGAGACTGTTCCCTTAGAAACATAACTTTGTCTCCCTTGAGACAAACATGGACTTTTGAGATAAAATTTGAGCCTCTCTTGAGGATATTTCAATTCTCCATTGAGAATATTTTTCAAAATACTTCATAATGATATCTTTGGGTCTCTCTCGAGACGTAATTTTTTCCAAAATATAGGGCATAATGCTAAATTGACGCATTTAAGATAAGTACATCTATTTGATGTTTACAAATAGATACATTCAAGGATAAATGCATTATTTGCACATTAATTATCAAGTAGTTACAAACAGAATCTTGTCTCAAGCATGAATGAACGGCTCTACATCCAATCTAGACTCAATCACGAATGAGAGCATCTTCATTTACTAAACCTTGCCTCAATCATGAATGAGCGATTCTACATCAAATCCTACTTCAAAAATAAATAAACAGATCTTCACCATTCGCCTACAAGATAGAGTGCCACCATTTGCCTCCAAGACGGAGTGTCACCATTTACCTCTAAGAGGGAGTGCCATCATTTACCTCCAAGAGGGAGTGTCACCGTTTGCCTCTAAGAAGGAGTGTCAGTATTTTCCTTTAAGATAAAGTGCGACCATTTGCCATCAAGATAAAGTGCCACCACAAGCCTCCAAGAGGGAGTGCCAGCATTTGCCTCTAAAGGGAGTGCCCTATCTGCCTTCAAGATGAAGTGTCACCACAAGCCTCCAAGAGGGAGTTTCATCATCAAGACTTTAAGAGGGAGTTCCATCAACTATTTTACCTCCGAGATGGAGTGTCACCATTTGCCTCCAAGAGGGACCACCACTACTTGCCTTCAAGATGAAGTGCCACCATTTGCCTCCAAGATGGAGTGTCATCATCAAGCCTCCAAGATGGAGTGTCATTCACTATTTTGCCTCCAAGAAGGAGTGCCAATATTTGCCTTCAAGATGAAGTGCCACCATTTGCCTCTAAGAGGGAGTGCCACTGTTTGCCTTCAAGATGAAGTGCCACCATTCGTCTCCAAGATAGAGTGCCACCATTTGCCTCTAAGACCGAGTATCACTATTCGCCTCTAAGATAGAGTGCTACTATTCACCTCCAAGATAGAGTGCCACCGTTTGCCTCCAAGATAGAGTGTCACTATTCACCTCTAAGATAGAGTTCCACCATTCGCCTCCAAGATGGAGTGCCACTATTCGCCTCCATAATAGAGTGCCACTATTCACCTTCAAGATGGTGTGCCACTATTCGCCTCCAAGATTGAGTTCCATTATTCACCTCCAAGATAAAGTACCACCATTCGCCTCAAAGATGGAGTGTTATTATCAGAGATTCATCATTCACTGGACAAATTTGATGCTCTTAGTCTTTGCTCTATTCCTCTCACTCGAGCAATAAGCAAAGAGGGGCAGTTGTAAGCATCAATTTTGTCTGAGCCTATTCATTTAGCTCATATCCAGTTACACCCAAAATCAAACAAAACCCAAAAAATACATAAAAATAAATACATAATAATAATAATAAATCCCAATCTTGCACGTCACTCCTTCAACCAATCCCTAAATTTTAGGAAACTAACTCCTCCAAGCTCCTAAATACTCATCTCAACTTAAGTTTTGGGGGTCTCAACTTAAGTTTTGGGGGGCACGTTAGCAAACATGGAACCAAAAGACAGAACGGGGGCCTCTCGGCCATTACTGAACTTCAACCCCACCGTCCAATTGGCCTCTTGCCAGCACCTCTCGGCCATTGCTCGACTATTGCGCACCATGCTTCACCACCTCCAAACACTGAGCCTTGCTGCAATTCACTCCCACCGCCACCATTTCTTGGTCCCAAATTAAGCCATTCTTGTCTCTACTGGCGTGCCATCTACATTACCACTACACCACTACCTTGTTTCCTCTCGGAAACCTTCACCTACCCATGCAATCAAACTGATAACCCACAGCTTCATGGCCCCAAAACCTGCGACCAAACTAAAAAATCAGCAAGCAAGGAAAAATGGAAAAATAATGAATCAAAATGAAAAATCGAATGAGAGAATCAAGAACGTAGGTTGGAGGTTCCGTTCGTCGAGTCGAACAGTGAGGAGCTTCATCGAATGCAAAGGAAGCGAATATCTCGAAATTGTGGTGATCCAACAGTGATTGGAGTAGATCAGAAAAAGAGAGTAGAAAATTTTCATGTCATTTTCAATGAGTTTGGAACGTTTTTGATGAAAAGTCCACTGAATTTGGACTCACCATGTCGAGGCCAGCTTCCCGGTGAGATCCGGTACCAGAAGGCCATGGTTGGCTGGAGGGAGCACATCGATGACAATTTAAAGGACATGCGAGTTGAAGATTTCGGTTCGTGTTCGTGAAAATCTAACTCAATGAAAAGGAAGAAGATGGCGAGGTGATCGTTTTTGGACCATCACCGATCAAGTGACAACGTCGGACGATGGCTAGTGATGATGCATCAGACGGCAGTTTTGATTTCACACTAAAGATGAATTGAATTTTTCTATTTGAAGCACTGAAATGAAAAAGGAAAAGGGAACTGACGAGCTTTTTTAATGACCCAATTTTGACCCGTATGGCTCTCAACAGTTCGTTCAAGATGTTGCTCCAACACGTGAAGCGAGACCTACGCCACCTGGGGTTCAACCGACAGACAGCAGCTCCAATAGCCTAATCTAAAACCGGGCTTGACAAGTGTCTAACATTCATTTGAGCAACTAAACTTTGAGTAATTTTTTCCCTTTTTCCCATTTTTTTAACATACCTTTATATTAGTATATTTATATTTTATTTATTCATATTCTTTACGTACGTAATATATATTTTCTTACTTTTCATATATTTATTGTTGTACTCTTTGTACTTTTATTCTATTACTTTTTATGTTATAATTATTTTATTTATCTTACTAACACATTTTATTAGAGACCCCTTTAGGTACTAATTTTAGTTGTTGTGGGGTGCTCTAATCTTCTCATGCGTAACCGACTTTCGAATCCAATCATAACTCTGGATCAAACACAGATCGGACTTTTAGGTTTTTGATCATACCTAACTCCAAACAGTCAATGGCACTCCAATCCATGACGAGCCTTTGAAGGCCCAATTAATTTCGGTCCAGACAAAAACGATGTCGACACTTGTTATCAACCAGCAACTTGAAATTTGAGAGATTTCTTGCTCAGTTGATAAAAATTACGAGCTCATTTTCCAGATTTCCTTATAAAGACAATTCATCTTGGTAATGCTGGTGAATTTTACTTCTCAAGCTTTTGATGATTTTTGCATGTCAATTGAAATAAGTGTTGAACATCTTGTAGCTCACGTTCATACACAAAATGGTATTCCGGAGTCATTCATTAAACGACTTCAATTAATTGCAAGGTCGTTATTAATGAAGTTAAAACTTTTAATTTCTATTTGGGGACATGCCATTTTACATGCAACATCACTAATCCGCATCAAGCCAACAAATTATCACAAGTTCTCCCCATTACAAATGGTTTTTGGTCAGGAACCAAATATTCCCCGTCTTAGAATTTCTGGGTGTGTGATATATGTTCTAATTGCTCCACCACAACACACAAAGATGGGTTCTCAAAGGAGGTTGGGAATATATGTTGGATTCAAATTCCCATTGATAATTAAATATCTCGAGCTTTTGGTGGGGAATTTATTTATAGCTTGATTCACTGACTATCATTTTAATGAGTCAGCTTTCCAACAATAGAAGGAGAAAATAAATAGTTGAAAAAATAAATAAGTTGGAATGAAATATCATTATCTCATTTTGAACCCCGTACTCAACAATGTGAACTATAAGTTCAAAGGATAATTCATTTATAAAACTTAGCAAATCAATTACCATATTATTTTGCTGACCCTAAAAGAGTGACTAAGTCACATATACCAGCTATGAATGCTCCAATTAAAGTTGATGCCCCAAAAGGACAAACTCTAGTTGCTAATGAGTTTAACTCACGCCTGAAGCATGGTAGACCAATAGGTTCCAAAGATAAAATCATCAAAAAAGAAAAGGAGCTATATCTTATAATGGTCCAATCGAGGAACCAACAAATTATAAAAATCTCAAGAAGAGATTAAAAAGTATCCAACAGAGACATTAGACATGACTTAGGTACCTAATGATAGAGAGATCTTAATAAATTATGTCATGTTTGGTAATAAGTGGAATCGAAATCAAATCGACGTCGATAATACATTTACATGCAATATAGAACTAGAGATTTTGGATGATGATGTGAATCAATAACCATTGTCAATTGGACAATGTAAACAAAAAAATAATTGGCCAAAATGGAAAGAGGCAATTGAGGCAGAATTAAAATCTCTTTCGAAAAGAAAAGTATTTGGGCCTATTGTCTGTACATAAGAATGTGTAAAGCCCATGGATATAAATGAGTCTTTGTGAGAAAGAGAAATGAAAAAGGGGAAACTAAGAGATATAAAGTTTGTTTGATTGCACAAGGATTCTCACAAAGAACTATAATCGATTAAGAGGAAACATACTCTTCGGTGGTGGATGCAACTACTTTTAGATTTTTTATTAGTCTGACAAAAAAGAAATACTTAGTTTCCACCTAATGGATGTTTTTACAACCTATTTGTATATGCCTCTTAATAATAACATTTACATGAAACTTTCAGAAGGATTTAGACTACCAGAAGCAGTTAATTCAAGTTGTTGAGAACATTATTCAATCAAATTGAACATATCTATTTATGGATAAAACAATTTGGGCTCATGTTGTATAATCGCCTCAGTGAATACTTATTAGAAAAATTCTATAAGAACGATTCAATTTCCCTGAGCATTTTTATTAAGACGTTTAGCTTTAGATTTATTACTGTTGTGTATGTTGATGATTTGAATATCATTAGGACTCATGAAGAGATATCCCTGACAATAAAATCCTTGTGCATCAATCGACATGCATAGAAAAATGTTCAAATAGACTTTACATGCATAACACATATCTGTTGAGCACGAGGCAAAGCCAAAAAATAATTGCTATGCATCAGATCATAGTTGGTCTAGAAGTACTATCTAAGTGCTCCGAGACCATTACCTTTAGATCTTTCAAAACTCGGTGCCTCTTCAAATCATGTAAATAATTGTTATGCACAAGGGAAAGTCAAAAAATGTGTTTGGCTAAACACATCTAGAAGATATGTGAATTATTTTCACAAGATAAGATGTGAGCTATCTTGTGCAAAGATAATGAAAATTTTATATCCGTATCAAAAGGTGGATACATCAAATGTGACATGAAACATATTTC
Source organism: Hibiscus mutabilis (assembly GCA_019671005.1). Classification (NCBI taxonomy): domain Eukaryota; kingdom Viridiplantae; phylum Streptophyta; class Magnoliopsida; order Malvales; family Malvaceae; genus Hibiscus; species Hibiscus mutabilis. The sequence goes on from CM033733.1 coordinate 14,954,255, forward strand.
TTCAAAGTTTTATCCCTTATGATCTTCAGAATAATAGTATTTGATGAATCCATTCAAGCTGTAATATCAAATATATATTCACCAATGCATAGTCTACTTCAACATTTGAAGATTATATTCAGGATTGAATTATGAAGATTCAAAGATCTTATGTGATGTTTTCATGAGGAGGAGTAAATGCGCGGTGCACTCTTTTTCCCTTAACTGAGGTTTTGTCCCAATGGGTTTTCCTGATAAGTTTTTTAATGAGGCAACATGCTATATGTGTACTTTTTTTCCTTCAGTAAGAAAAATTTTCCCCACAGGGTTTTTTATCTTAGTAAGGTTTTAACAAGGCACATTATCTTCATGGATATCCAAGGGGGAGTGTTATGAATATATTTATATATGGTGGATATCCATATATTAAATGAGACTTTAATGTACTTTATTATTAGGGTTTAATACCCATTAGAATTAGGGTTTCCATTTTATGCATATAAATATAGAGTTTGAAGAAAGCATTGTACACAACTGTAAATTGAGAATATAATACAAATCTCCCTCTTTCTCTCATCTCTTTGTTCTTTTATTATTTTTCTTATTTATTTTATTCATAACAGGGATCGAAGATGGTGGTCCCATAATAGTCAGAGCTACAGTTTCCGGCGCAGTCTGAATACTATGCTCCCCGTGTCTATGGTGAAGTCTTGGATGGAAGTCTTTCCTCCCTTCTGTTGTTTGCATGTTCTCTTTTATAATGCCAGGACACGTGTCATGACCAGTTTGTCATGGCATGTTGATGAGATTGACTATGATTAGATGTAATACCCACAAATTTGCTATGTCAATTAAGGGTCATTTAGTACTGAGATAAGGGCTTAAAAGCTAACTTAGTGACTAAAATGACAGCAAGTCAAAACTTGGTGTCTAGAGTCTAAAGATGGGAAAAGAATAGGCGCATGATGGATAATTTTACCATTAATGATTTTTATTCCACATAAGTAGTACATGTTACATGAAGATGATTTGTATAGTAAGATTTATGGTATAAGATTTATGTAGAATTTTATTCTCGATCGAACAATCAAGGGAATGAGTAGATATTTGATTCGAATAAAATTACATGGAGAATTTATCAGTAATTATTTTATCTTGTACATGGATTAAACAGATCATGGAGAAAAATCTGATATAGATTTTGGGAATAAAAATACAGTATAAGATATCGAATTTCGATCGAACTATAAAGTTAAGCGTGTTCGGACTAGAGTAGCACTAGGATGGGTGACCTCCTGGAAGGTCCCATGTCAGTACTTTAGATTGATAAAAAGGAATCAGCTAAGTTAATATTATTCATATGCATAGCCGATTAAGAAATATTAAGAGAAATTGTATTCGATAAAGATTTTAGGTAATTATCAAAATATTTGGACCGATTTAAAATTTTAAGTTTGACTTCATAAATATGGAATATTTTATTTGATAGCCCGGTGAAGGGGAAATCACAGTAGAAGAAGTAAGTGAATATCAGGAAATCATATTGAATCGAAATTTCAGAGGCTATTCCATAAGTCACAAAAAAATCATAATATATTATTTTATGAATAAATTATGAATTGGTTGATTGTGATCTAACTAGAATAGTTGGATTTCTTTTACAAAATGGCAAAATTAGTGATTTAAGTGACTAGTTTTGGTAATTTGGTCACAATGGCAATTTTGAAATATTTTGAAAGTACCATGGGTAATATGGTAATTTCCCATTTGGAAGCATTACTCTAGTTTGGTTAGAGTTGAATGGAATTTGGTTGGAATTGAACTAGAATGGCAACTTGTAAATTATGATTCGATTGGAGGTTAATTTTGAAATAAGGACTAAATTGAATAAAAAATTCAATTTATAAACCATATTATCGAACACTATGGGAAAGTGAGAGAAAAATACACAAAATTTTCTCCAAGCATTTTGAAGGCTCCCGAACAAGATTCAGTGTATGTTTTTGGTAGAAAGTTGATATATTTTCAATTATCTTTCATTTGATAGTAATTTTATCAAGAGTTATGAAGATTTGATTACGTTCTTGAAGTGAGAGAAAATAGGGTTTCATGTTCCATGTTTAGATTGAAGCTTGATCTATGCAAATCTAGTGTTGTAGAGATGAAATCAAGCTTAGATTGTGATTAATTTCATGTTTAAGGTTAAAAACCCTAACCTTAGAATTTGGGATTTTACTTAGGGTTTTGATATTGATGATATTAGAAGCTTGATTTTGATGTTAGAATGAAAAATTCTCAAATAGTCCTTTAAGTGACCAATTCGGCCACATGGAAGAATAATGGGAAAATTTTATGAAAATTATGATTATGAGATTTTATGATTCGAATATGTTGTATGAAGTTAGAATTGAAATTAGAATCCAAGGGATTAAAATTGACAAGAAAGGAAATGGCAAGGGACCATTTCGACAGCCGTGATTAGTTCAAGGACCAATTCAGCTTTGGTCTAAAAGTAGGGGAAAATGTGGGAAAAATTATAGAAATGTTGGATTAATTATTCGATAAAAGTTTGCAAGTTTATGTGTAAAATTAGTGACTAAAATGTCACTTTAGTAAAAGTTAGTGGATGAAGGATATTGAATAAAAGTTAGTGAAAATGATGGAATTATTGAATAATTGTGATTCGAATTTGAATAAATTGCAAAATGTGCAAGATGATACCTAGGGACCATAATGAACAATTCAGCATTATTAAAGGAAAAAGTAAAAAATTTTGGAAATATTTTATATTCAAATAATTATACTAGTATAGTATAGTTAAGCAATGTTAGATTAAAAATCTAACATGAATATTGTTATGTATGTTCAAATGGTACTGTACAGCTATTGACGAGGCTAAGGGTACCAGATCAAAAGAAGCAAGGAAAAAGTATCGAAATAGCATAGTGAGGCTAATATCGTGCATGGCCCAAGTGAGTGCATTATATGTATTTATGACATGTTGTTAAATAGGACGACTTGCAATGAGCCAGCCTTGGTATAATAAAAATGTATGATAGCTTATTTATGCAAATAGCATGAAATATTAAATTGCTTATTGATACAATGATTGTGGCATAATGATTTACTCAAAGTAAATCGAATTTTAGATATTTGGGTATGAACTGCCCATTATCGAATTATGCATGATATTACTCATGGATTGGATATTGAATAACAAATTATTACACTGCTATGCCCGAGTACTAATGTGAGAGTCTTTGGTATAGTTGGATATCCATAGAATCTTAGCAGCTGTGTCCTAGCACTACGGTGCGTTTCAGTCACTTGGGTGATGTTTAGACACTTCGGTGTCGACTTAGATGCTACGACATTGTTCAGACACTTCGGTATTGTTAGCACAAAATGTACGATTATGAGGAGCAAAGAGCGTCCTCGAGTACATACTCATCCCAGTCGCTTCGGCGATGCAGATGTTACGACGACGTAGAGACTACAGTGTTGTGATGACTCGCGTACCATAGCATCACATGATTTTGTACTTTGATCTATAATACTTGAAATGCTTTTATGCAGGTAGTTAAGCTTCAAAGCTTAATGTAGACAAGATTGGTAAGACAGATCGAATCCTATGATTTGAATATTATATTGGTTTAATTAACTATACATGTAAGGTAGTTCTATGCATGATAAAATGTTATCAAATGTAATTGGAAATCGCTTGCCTTTATGCAGGGCTATGTTATTTATAATCATTGTTTTACATTGTTATGATTATGCCTCACTAAGTTATACTTAACGTGTGTTTCGTATCACACGTAGGTACTTCTGGATTAGATAGCAGAGGAGCTGCACATCGTTGGATCAAGTTAGCTTGCATTATCAGTAAGTATCACCACATCCTAGTCTAGTGGGGCATGTATAGACATTAAATAAGTAGCTATTTTGTATGATATAGAAACATGACTTAGTTTGAGGAATTAAGAATATTAGAAAAGATGCTTCAAATGATTTTAAACTTAGTTGGTTGTTTATCGCGTAGCGATTTTAAAATCAAAAAAAGGGTTTAGGCATCACACATAGTTTTCAATCTGAATTATATTTTCATTTTAATAACTGCTTAAAGTATTTTATAAACCAATTCAGGTTCAAAATTAGGTGACTCTAGACATATTTATAATTTAATGAAAATCGAGAAAGGGTTGTTTAATCAAAATAGTTTTGCATCAAATAAAAAAAATTACTAGTCTGAAAATTAGTGTAAATCAGTTAGTAACATCTTTAATGTGTATTCAAACATCGAATATACGTTGAGGGTGTTACATTTAGTGGTATCAGAGCAAAGGTTTAACCGATTTTGGAGGGTAAACCGAGTCTAATATAATTTTGCTAAAGTGTACATGCCCCTAGGATGTGATGTTACTGATGTATTGCTTGCATAACTTGATGTAGCTCCTCAATTGTATGAATAAGACTCTAATGGCTATAAAAAAAATAAGATACTGTTAGATTTTGTCAGTTGACAAATTTCGAGGGTTAAGAAAAGACCCATATACAACACAATAAAATAAATATGGTAGTTAACTCCAATCTAGGATGAGTTATTTGTATAATAGAGAACTGGTACAGTAATTATAAGATGTTAGTCTCTAACATCTGTATTTGCACTTACGCTTATAATAGCATAAGTTATAAGAAATTTAGAGAGTATGGGATCATACACACATTTCAAGGTAAAAGGGTAGTCATAGGACGGTAAACTTATGATTAAATGGAATTGTGATTGTTATTAATAAATTAAGATAGTCAGATATGAAAAGTTAAAAAAAGAAGAAGAATTCTTATTCTGGAAATACGTATTTGTTAAATGGCTAAACATGAAATTGTTGGAAATTACTACATATGTAATCTGGCAGCCTACTTAAGATAAGCTGGAGGCTGAAAATATGAAAATTTAAAGTATGATGGGAATAAGTTAAGAGATGATATTACTGATTAGAAAAGGCTAATGTGGTAGCTGATGCTCTTAGCTGGAAAATGTTCTTTATTTCGCATGCAATGATCGCTTAATTGTCTTTGGGAAAGAATGGTACACTAAGTACAAAGTTACAACTTTAACCAACCTTGTTAGATCCAATTAAAGAGTTGCAAGTGGCAAATGAAAAATGCCTTGAAAAGAGAAAGCAAGTTGAATATAGAGAAGCCTAAGATTATGAAAGCAGATCTGATGAATTGCTATTGAGGAAAAGTTTATAATGGTGAAATGAAGAAAGAAATTTTAATAGAAGGATAGTCAGTTGGATTATTCTGATCTTTGAAGATAAGTTACAAGCCTATATTATTGAGAACACAGGATTGTGGGAAAGGATTGAAATGTTCAAAATAATCCAAAAGTGTATAGAGTTTATTTGACTCAAGAAATAGAAGACAAAGAGAGATTCTTTAAAATAATCCTAAAACAGCTGCAGATCGACAATATGCACATGCTGATAAAAAGAAAAAAAGATATTGAGTTTAAATTCAGAAACAATGTAGGTATGGAAGTTTCACCTTGGAAAAAGTACTATGCTCTGGTCAAAATGAGAGCTTGGTCTCATATTCATTGGACCGTATGACTCTTAAAAGAGAGGGACAAATGACTTATTAATTCACTTTACCTTCGGAAGCGAGCAAGACTCACGATATATTTCACGTGAATTTGCTTCAAAGGTATTGATCAGATCCTTTTTACGTTATCAACCAAAGGAAGTTGAATTACAACCCGATAATTGATGTATAAAGAAGAACCGATTAAAAATCTTAGCATATAGAATTAAAAGGAATAAGGAATAAGAAAATTTCATTGGTAAAAGTCAGTTAGCGGGATTATAAAGTAGAAGTAGCTACTTGAGAAAACAAGAAGAAAACAAAACAGTAGTACCTGCAATTTTTTTAAACCATGTACGTTTTGAAAATTCGAGGACGAATTTTCTTAAGGGGAAAATACCTTAAAATTTGTTATGTTGATTAAGGGTCATTTAGTACTGAGATAATGGCTTAAAAGCTAACTTAGTGACTAAAATGACAGCAAGTCAAAACTTGGTGTCTAAAGTCTAAAGATGGGAAAAGTATAGGCACATGATGGATAATTTTACCATTAATAATTTTTATTCCACATATAAGTAGTACAGGTTACCTAAAGATGATATGTATAGTTAGATTTTTGGTATAAGATTTATGTAGAAATTTATTCCCGATCGGACAATTAGGGGAATGAGAAGATGTTTGATTTGAATAAAATTACATGGAGAATTTATCAGTAATTATTTTATCTTGTACATGAATTAAACAGATCATGGAGAAAAATCTGATATATATTCTGGGAATAAAAATGCATTATAAGATATCGAATTTCGATCGAACTGCAAAGTTAAGCGTGCTCAGGCTAGAGTAGCACTAGGATGGATAACCTCCTGGGAAGGTCCCATGTCAGTACTTTAGGTTGATAAAAAGGAATTAATCTGAGTTAATATTATTCATATGGATAGCCGATTAAGAAATATTAAGAGAAAATGTGTCCGATAAAGATTTCGGGTAATTATTGGAATATTTGGACCGAGTCAAAATTTTAAGTTTGACTTCATAAATATGGAATTTTTTATTTGATAGCCCGGTGAAGGGGAAATCGCAGTAGAAGTAGTAAGTGAATATCAGGAAAGCGGATCGAATCGAAATTTTAGAGGTTGTTCCATAAGTCACGGAAAATTCATAAAATATTATTTTATGAATAAATTATTAATTGGTTGACTGTGATCTAACTAGAATAGTTGGATTTTTTTTACAAAATGGCAAAATTAGTGATTTAAGTGACTAGTTTTGGTAATTTGGTCATAATGACAATTTTGAAATATTTTGAAAGTAACATGGGTAATATGGTAATTTCCCATGTGGAAGCATTATTCTAGTTTGTTTAGAGTTGAATGGAATTTGGTTGGAATTGAACTAGAATGACAACTTGTAAATTATGATTTAGTTGGAGGTTAATTTTGGAATAAGGACTAAATTGAATTAAAAATTCAATTTTATCAATTACATGTGGTATAAATTAATAAAAGATGAAAAAATGTTCATCTTCTTCGACCATATTTTCGAACACCATGGGAAAGGGAGAGAAAAATACACAACATTTTCTCCAAGCATTTTGGAGGCTCACGCACAAGATTCAAGGTATGATTTTGGTAGAAAGTTGATCTATTTTCAATTCTCTTTCATTTGATAGTAATTTTATCAAGAGTTATGAAGATTTGATTATGTTCTTGAAGAGAGAGAGAATAGGGTTTCATGTTCCATGTTTAGATTGAAGCTTGATCTATGCAAATCTAGTGTTGTAGAGATGAAATCAAGCTTAGATTGTGATTATTTTCATGTTTAAAGTTAACAAACCCTAACATTAGAAATTGGGATTTTATTTAGGATTTTGAAATTGATGATGAAAATGAAAGATTGATGATATTACAAGCTTGATTTTGATGTTAGAATGAAAAATCCTCAACTAGTCCTTTAAGTAACCAATTCGGCCACATGGAATAATAATGGGAAAATTTTATGAAAATTATGATTATGAGATTTTATGATTCGAATATGTTGTATGAAGTTAGAATTGAAGTTAGAATTGAAATTAGAATCCAAGGGATTGAAATTGACAAGAAAGGAAATGGCAAGGGACCTTTTCGACAGCCCTGATTAGTTCAAGGACCAATTCAGATTTGGTCTAAAAGTAGGGGAAAATGTGAGAAAAATTATAGAAATGTTGGATTAATTATTCGATAAAAGTTTGCAAGTTTATGTGTAAAATTAGTGACTAAAATGTCACTTTAGTAAAAGTTAGTGGATGAAGGTTATGGAATAAAAGTTAGTGAAAATGATGGAATTATTGAATAATTGTGATTCAAATTTGAATAAATTGCAAAATGTGCAAAATGATCACTTGGGACCATAATGAACAATTCGGCATTATTAAAGAAAAAAGTAAAAAAAATTGGAAATATTTTATATTCGGATAATTATACTAGTATTTTATAGTTACGCAATGTTAGATTAAAAATCTAACATGAATATTGTTATGTATGTTCAAATGGTACTGTACAACTATTAACGAGGTAAGGGTACCAGATAAAAAGAAAGCAAGGAAAAAGTATCGATATAGCTTAGTGAGGCTAATATCATGCATGGCCCATGTGAGTGCATTATATGTATTTATGACATGTTGTTAAATAGGACGACTTGTGATGAGCCAGCCTTGGTATAAATAAAAATGTATGATAGCTTATTTATGCAAATAGCATGAAATATTAAATGGCTTATTGATACAATGATTGTAGCATAATGATTTTCTCAAGGTAAATCGAATTTTAGATATTTGGGTATGAACTGCCCATTATCGAATTATGCATGATATTACTCATGGATTGGATATTGAATAACGAATTATTACGCTGCTATGCCCGAGTACTAATGTGAGAGTCTTTGGTATAGTTGGATATCCATAGAGTCTTAGCAGCTGTGTCCTAGCACTATGGTGCGTTTCAGTCACTTCGCTGATGTTTAGACACTTCGGTGTCGACTTAGACGCTACGATGTTGTTCAGACACTTCGGTGTTGTTAGCACAAAATGTGCGATTATGAGGAGCAAAGAGCATCCTCGAGTATGTACTCATCTCATTCGCTTCGGCGATGCATACATTATGGCATCGTAGAGACTACGGTGTCGTGATGACTCGCGTACCATAGCATCACAAGATTTTGTACTTTGGGCTATAATACTTGAAATGCATTTATGTAGGTAGTTAAGCTAAAAAGCTTAATGTACACAATACTGGTAAGACAGATCGAATCCTATGATTTGAATATTATATTGGTTTAATGAACTATACATGTAAGGTAGTTCCATGCATGATAAAATGTGATCAACTGCAATTGGAAATCGCTTGCCTTTTTGCAGGATGTGTTATTCATAATCATTGTTTTACATTCTTATGATTATGCCTCACTAAGTTATACTTAACGTGTGTTTCGTATCACACGTAGGTACTTCGGACTAGATAGCGGAGGAGGAGTTGCACTTCAATGGATCAAGTTAGCTTGCATTATCAGTAAGTATCACCACATCCTAGTCTAGTAGGGCATGTATAGATATTAAATAAGTAGATATTTTGTATGATCTAGAAACATGACTTAGTTTGAGGAATTAAGAATATTAGAAAAGATGCTTCAAACGATTTTAAACTTAGTTGGTTGTTTATCGTATAACGATTTTAAAATAAAAGGGGTCTAGGCAGCACACATAGTTTTCACCATGAATTATATTTTCATTTTAATAACTGCTTAAAGTATTTTATAAACCAATTTAGGGTCGAAACTAGGTGACTCTAGATAGATTTGTAATTTATTGAAAACTAAGAAAGGGTTGTTTCATCAAACTAGTTTTGCATCAAATAAAAAAAATTACAAGTTTGAAAATTAGTGTAAATCAGTTAGTAACATCTTTAATGTGTATTCGAACATCGAGTATACGTAGTGTTACATTAGACGTCTTAGGTTTATGTTGCTAGCCGCAGTGATCACATGTGTTGTCACGTGAACGCTGGATGCCATCCCGTTCATAGTCCTACTTTGTTAGCCATTGGCTGCGAAGGGGACCAGATAATTCAGAGATGGTCGTACGCTTTTGTCGTTGTCACGTGATCACTAGATATCCTTTGTGCGATATAATTTGCGGTCATGTTCGTGGGCTACACGGTCGTGACATGTGGCGGTAGGTATTTGTAGGTACTAACAAGGTTCTATGTTAAGGTTTAGTTTTTTGAAGAAAAAAACATTGTCAATTTTTTTCAGGTTGATATGTCGAAGGTTCAGATGAACGCTATTAGACCTCGGATTGTGACTCAGGTAACTAAGCTTCTTGGTTTTGAAGATGAAGTTCTTATTAACTTTATTTATGGTCTTCTTGATGGAAAGGTTTTATTGTATATTTCCTATAGTTTCTGTTTTCTGTAGTTATAATTTGTCACGAATCGGCCATGAAATTCAAGGATATTGAAGAAGAAAAGGGTTTAAGAGCTAGAGAGAATGAAATAGAAGGAATTCAAAATTTCATTGATATTTCATAATGAAATATGTACCTATGTTGCACTGATATAGATACAAATATGGATACAAAAATGAGAACCAAAAATGATAATTTTCAAAATTACAAGGTACAGGTACGGTAAGAGTAAGAGTAAGGAAAATGTAAAGTAAATTTTATATTCTAAAAAATGTAAAAATAAAAAGTCATACAAAAATCATGTGTGCATGGCATCACACATACTTATATACTTATAGTTAAATCATGTGACCAAGAGAAAGTAAAAAAAGACAAAAAAAGTGTGGAAAAATAGAAGAATAAGAAAAAAATAGAGAGATGAAATACTCTAGAGTACCCAAGTCATACCTAATATGTCCCCGGTACGTGGACGTATCAGGTACATGGCACAACATTAGATTAAAGTACTCGTGCTTCATAGATTTGTACAACATTCCTTACACTTGTAATAATACTAGCAAACAAAACACTCATGGTTGCAATACATACTAGCATGAACAGACATAAAATAGGCATAAAACAAAATAAACCTAAAGCAACATAAACAATTACTAAATAACTGCACTCTCATGGTCCTGAAATAAAACCCGATCAATATTGGGCTTTCTCAGCTTCAGGCCCTCTAACATTGCGTCACCATTCAGGCCTACTTCCAAACATTGTCGTTCCTACCTCATACTCATCTTGTGCATTAATCTCTTTTTTAATTTCCCCAATTCCCACCAAAATCCCTAATTTCTTCATTTTCCTCACTAAATCTCTTGAATCACTTGTCAAGCACATTGGATTACCCCCATCTACAGTCGAGCCTTGTCCCCAAGGATCAAAGGTGGGAAACTAATACTGCAAAAATATAAAGTCTTTCTAGGTGGCATGTTCCCTGTCCAAGTTGGACTATTTAATGAGTACCTACGTTACGGCTTGATTGTTGTGCTTTACGATTTGTTTGTCGAGAATTTATTTAGGAAATACCTTTAAGTATCCTTTATCGGTCATCTTAGGTGGGTTGAGAGAAGGGTAACCCGATCACCAATTTTCTTCTTTAAGAAGATGACATGAAATACAAGGTACAATTTTAAAGTTGGGATTAAGGCAAGATTGTAGGCTACTGACCCCAATTTCATCATTCATGTTCGTAGGCTACACGACCGTGACATATGTCGGTTGGTATTTGAAGGTACTAACAATTACCCCCAGGTGAGGGAAGTTTATAAGTTACCTTTGCGAGCCTGAGGTACTCGTAGAGGACTCCTTGGGTTGAAGCTTTCATGGTTATGAGGTATAAATCACCGTATAAGTATTATAAGGTTATACGAAGCATCTCGTAATAACTCTCTCTAATGAATTGTTGTATACAAAACGCCATATAACATAACATTTTATCAGTAAAAAGTGTCGATGAAGACACAATTCTCGGGTATAAATAAAAATTTTGTTGTTGTTTTTAAGGTATTATTTCGCTTATCTTATTGCCTGCTTTTAGGTTTTTGAAGAGGAAAAGAAGAGAAAAAGAAAAGTCTTTTGGAGAGGAAACATATTTTTTGTGCTTGGATGGCTAGTTCACTTGTTGTGGTCAGTGATGAGTATCCTTGCACTACGTAGGTAGACGAGTTGTTGAAGATGGTAGAGTGTCGGGGTCTTCGTGCTACTAACCATTTTTGCTATCAATTCAGCTTGCCAAAGGGTCTTCGTACATGCCCGATAAGGGGAAGTTATGGTGTTTGATTCCTCTTTTCACTTTTGAAGTCGAGTTCCATCCACCATTGCATATCTTTTTTGTAAATTGGTTAAATTGGTTTGATGTGGCACTAGGTCAATTAGGTGGAAGTAGGTGGTGAACTTTGATGACATACTTCTTGAATTGTAAAACCCATAGGGATGAACCTTCTATTGATGTATTCCGTTACTTTTATAATGTGAAGGTTGTCCATGATAAGAATGCAAAGGGTTTTATAACCATTGGTCATCGTAGAGGAAAAGTGTCGGTAATGAGCAATCAATGCGATAATCTTCGGTTGGATAGGACAAAATATATCAAAGTAGAGTGTAGTGTTGGAGGTTTTTCGTTTTCCTGTTGTATGGCATCGGCTGGCGAAGGATAGGGTTTCGTCGCTTAACATGGGGGAAATGTCACCTGCTGAATTGAGGCTTCTTACAAGGCTAGAAAGTGACCCACCTTCACATTTTGAGGAGGTATGCAATGTTAGAAACGTTTGGGTGTATTGTCCAAAGGAAAAAAGCCTCAATGGTTGGGATGAAGAAGATTTCAATGTTTTTTCAGAGGGCTCCTTGGAGAATGTACACATTCGTGTAGAAGCTTGGCCCTTCGGTGAGAGGAGTGATGAACGGGTGGCAATGATTTTTTGGATTTTGAAGACAAACTAGAGGATTTATTTTCTGATTACACAGGCGTTCGTACTCGCCCTTAGGAATATCGTAGGGAAGATGTCCCTCCAGGTGGGGTTAGTGGAGAAGTTGCTAATGTTACCCCAAGAGGTTGCTCTATTGTTAATCCGTCCAGCTCTAGTCATGGTATGAAGGAGGGAAATGGGTAATCTTAAATTCACCTGTTGTGTTTGGTTTAGAGGATGAAGGCAGCTGTTCACAGTTAGAAAATGCAGGACAAAGAGACTGATGGATACATGTTTTAGTCTGGTGTAGCCTCTAAGAAAAACAAATTTCTTTTGCTTAATTGTATATGCTTTGTTCAAATTTACTGATGGTTGTTTGTTTTCATTTCTCTCTTTTTTGTATGTGTGTGACTTGTAGGGGTGACAATTTTTGCTCTTCGGGCTGCAGTGTTGGATACGCCGCTTTTTGTTTATATTATCGGACAATTAGGTTCGCCAAGTTTGATGGAAGTGGCATCTTCAAAGGTTCTTAATAGTGGGGAAATAAGTTTGCGCTATGTGTTAGCTGTAACCACTATTGTGATGTCTTCGGCAAACATTATCCCCTGCTGCCCTTTGTGTGGAGATCCCTAGTATTCAGAATGCAATACCCCAAAATTTGCTAAGTTGTTTAAGAGTCATTTAGCACTAAGATAAGGGCTTAAAAGCTAACTTAGTGACTAAAATGACAAAATATAAAAGTTAGGATTTCTTTAATTATGGATTCTAGGAAAGGAATTTCTGAGAATTTAGATTACCGTGTGATAAAGGATAAGCAAATTAGGGTACTCGCAAAGTTTGATAATAGTCCAAGGGAAAATTGGAATGGAAAATTAAGATTAAAGTTTAGTGACCAAAATGATAAGTTTTCAAAACTTGTATGGTACAAGTCGAAATATGAAAAGTTGAAGGACCAAAGTTGTAATTTCCCAAAAGTTAGGTGTTTTATTTCATAAATAGATAGAGCACCTATTGATGTGGACCGAATGTGGAATTACTGGTTTGATCCGATATTTTAAATATTGGGAAATCACAGTTAAAGTTTAAGTGGAATTCGGATACCTGGATCGAACTGCAGAGTTAAGCGTGCTCAGGCTAGAGTAGCTCTAGGATGGGTGACCTATTGGAAAGGTTCCATGTCAGTACTTTAGATTCATAAAAAGGAATCAGTCTGAGTTAATATTATTCATATGGATAGCCAATTAAGAAATATTAAGAGAAATTGTATCCGATAAAGATTTCGGGTAATTATCGGTATATTTGGACCGAGTCAAAATTTTAAGTTTGACTTCATAAATATGGAAAATTTTATTTGATAATATTATTTATTTTTAGATATGGAAATAAGGAATTTTTAGAATTTATTTGATAGCCCGGTGAAAGGGAAATCGCAGTAGAAGTAGTAAGTGAATATCGGGAAATCGGATCAAATCGAAATTTCAGAGGTTGTTCCATAAGTCATGATAAATTCATAAAATATAATTTTATGAATAAATTATTCATTGGTTGATTGTGATCTCACTAGAATATTTGGATTTTTACAAAATGACAAAATTAGTGATTTAAGTGACTAGTTTTGGTAATTTGGTCACAATGGCAATTTTGAAATATTTTGAAAGTACCATGGGCATTATGGTAATTTATCATGTGAAATCATTACTCTAGTTTGGTTAGAGTTCAATGGAATTTGGTTGGAATTGAACTAGAATGGCAACTTGTAAATTATGATTCAGTTGGAGGTTAATTTTGGAATAAGGACTAAATTGAATAAAAAATTCAATTTATTAATTACATGTGGCATAAATTAAAAAAGATGAAAAAAATGTTCATCTTCTTACCTACAATTCGAAATACAAGAGAAAAATAGGGGGGAAATACACAAAATTTTCTCCAAGCATTTTGAAGGCTCCCGAACAAGATTCAAGGTATGTTTTTGGTAGAAAATTGATCTATTTTCAATTCTCTTTCATTTGATAGTAATTTTATCAAAATTTATGAAGATTTGATTATGTTCTTGAAGAGAGAGAAAATAGGGTTTCATGTTCCATGTTTAGATTGAAGCTTGATCTATGCAAATCTAGTGTTGTAGAGATGAAATCAGGCTTAGATTGTGATTTATTTAATGTTTAAGGATTAAAAACCCTAACCCTAGAATTTGAGATTTTATTTAGGGTTTTGAAATTGATGATGAAAATGAAAGATTGATGATATTAGAAGCTTGGTTTTGATGTTAGAATGAAAAATCTTCAACTAGTCCTTTAATTGACCATTTCGGAATACATGGGGAAATTTGGAGAATTATTGTAAAAATTATCCTAGTGATGGATTTAAAGGGATTATGAATTTAGAACCTTGATTACGGCATTAGGACCAAAATAAAGCCCTTGAAATGCTTAGACACCCAATTTGACTTATAGGAATAAATTAGGGTTTTAAGTGTTATTTTTTGGAAATGAAGAATATATGTTGGAGAAATTATTTTGAGCATATTAGAATGTTGTTTAAATGAAAAACAACATTGGGAAGGTTTAGTGACCAATTCGATCAAGGGCTAAAATAAAAGGAAAATTTTGAGAAACATTGTAAAAGTGTTGGATTAATTAATTAGTACAAGTTTGCAAAATTTTGTGTGAAATTAGTGACTAAAATGTCACTTTAACAAAAGTTAGTGCATTGAAGGACATTGAGTAAAAGTTAGTGGAAAATGTTAGAATTATGAAGTAATTGTGATTTGGGCTTGAATAAATTGCAAAAGTTGCAAAATGGTCACTAGGGACCAAAATATACTTTTCAGCTACTAAGAGAGAAAAAGAGAAAATTTTTGGAAATGAAGAATATATGTTGGAGAAATTATTTTGAGCATATTAGAATGTTGTTTAAATGAAAAACAACATTTGGAAGGTTGAGTAACCAATTCAGTCAAGGACTAAAATAAAAGGAAAATTTTGAGAAACATTGTAAAAATGTTGGATTGATTAATTAGTACAAGTTTGCAAATTTTTGTGTGAAATTAGTAACTAAAATGTCACTTTAAAAAAGTTAGCGGATTGAAGGACATTGAGTAAAAGTTAGTGGAAATGTTAGAATTATGAAGTAATTGTGATTCGGGCTTGAATAAATTGCAAAAGTTGCAAAATGGTCACTAAGGACCAAAATAGACTTTTCGGCTACTAAGGGAGAAAAAGAGAAAATTTTGGAAAAATTTTATATTCGAATAATTATACTAGTATTTTATAGTTAATCGATGTTAGATTAAAAATCTAACATGAATATTGTTATAAATGTTCAAATGGTACTGTACAGCTATTAATGAGGCTAAGGGTAACAGATCAAAAGAAAGCAAGGAAAAAGTATCGAAATAGCTTAGTGAGGCTAATATCATGCATGGCCCAGGTAAGTGCATTTTTAGTCATTTATTATATATGTGATATGATTGATTGCATTATATGTATTTATGACATGTTGATAAATATGATAACTTGCGATGAACCGGCATTGGTATAAATAAAAATGTTTGATGGCTTATTTAAGCAAATAGCATGAAATATTAAAGGGCATATTGATACAATGAATGTAGCATAATGATTTACTCAAGTAAATCGAATTTTATATATTTGGATATGAACTATCCATTAACGAATTATGGATAACAATATTGAAGGATTGGATATTAAATATGAAAATATTATATTGTTGTGCCCAAGTACTAGTGTGAGAGTCTTTGGTATAATTGGATATCCATAGAGCTATAGCAGCTGCAATCCAGCACTACGGTGCAATCCAGACACTTCAATGTTGATATCAGACGCTACGGCGTTGTAGTCACTTCGGTGATGATGAGACACTACGGTGTCGACTAGCACAAAAAGATGCTATAATGAGGAGCAAAGAGCGTCCTTGAGTACGTACTCACCATCAGGCGCTACGGCGTTGCAGACACTACGGTGTCGTTATGATGACTCGTATACCATAGGTTCACATGAAATTGCATGAGAATCTTTGGTATAGCTGGATATCCATAGGGTCTTAGCAGTTGCGTCATAGCACTACAGTGCGAGATAGACTCTTCGGGGTTGAGATAGACTCTACGGAGTCGGTTCAAACACTACGGTGTTACATAGCACAAATTGTGCCAGTATGGGGAGCAAAGGGTGTCCTCGAGTACGTACTCATCTCAGTCACTTCGGCGATGCAGACGCTACGGCGTCGTAGACACTACGGTGTTGTGATGACTCGCGTACCATAACATTATATGATTTTGTACTTTGGGCTATAAAACTTGAAACGCATTTATGCAGGTAGTTAAGCTAAAAAGCTTATCATACACAAGACTGGTAAGACAGATCAAATCCTATGGTTTGAATATTATATTGGTTTAATGAACTATACATGTAAGGTAGTTCTATGCATGATAAAATATTATTCTTGCATTACAGATTAATAATCATTGTTTACATTGTTATAATTATGTCTCACTAAGTTATACTTAGAGTGTGTTTTGTATCACAAGTAGGTACCTCAGACTAGATAGCGGAGGAGGAGCTACACATCGTTGGATCAAGTTAGCCTGCATTATCAGTAAGTATCACTATATCCTTGTCTAGTGGGGCATGTATAGATATTAAATAAGTGGCTAATTTGTATGATCTAGAAACATGACTTAGTTTGATGATTTAAGAATATTAGAAAAGTTGCTTCAAACGATTTTAAACTTAGTTGGTTGTTTATCGTGTAGTAATTTTAAAAATCAAGAAAGGGTCTAGGCAGCGCACATAGTTTTCACCCTGAATTATATTTTCTTTTTAATAACTGCTTAAAGTATTTTAAAAACCAATTCAGGGTCAAAACTAGGTGACTCTAGACAAGTTTGTAATTTAGTAGAAACCGAGGAAGGGCCAACCACTAGACTAGATAAGCAAGAATACTAAAAAATTACAAGTCTGAAAATAAGTGTAAATCAGTTAGTAACATCTTTAATGTGTGTTCGAATATGGAATATACGTTGAGGGTGTTACATTTAGTGGTATTAGAGCAAAGGTTTAGCCGATTCTGGAGGTTAAACCGAGTCCAATATGATTTTGCTAAAGTGTACATGCCCCTAGGATGTGATGTTACTGATGTATTGCTTGTATAACTTGATGTAGTTTCTCAATAGTATGAATAAGAATCTAATGGCTATAAGAAAAATAAGATACTGTTAGATTTCGTCAGTTGACAAATTTCGAGGGTTAAGAAAAGACCTATAGTGGATACAAAACAGTGAAATAAATATAGTAGTTAACTCCTATCCATGATGAGTTATTTGTATAATATACGCATAGATGAGGACAAGTATGATTCAGATATTATAACAGGAGCTTTCCGACTTTTTTAGTGAATCTATGTTTGTTTAATTTGATCCTGATTTTACTCATTCGTATATTAGCTCTAAACTAGTTACTAAAAGAAGAATTTTATGGAGACTTTTACTAGTGATGTGATTGCTAGTAATTCGCTTGGTCATAGTGCTATAGTGAACCAGATATGTAAGAATTGTCCCTTAGTGAATCAAGAGATTGAATTTCCAGTGAATTTAATGGAGCTACCATTCCATGAATTTGAGATTATCTTGGGGATGGATTGGCTATCTACATATGATACAGATGTTAAACGTGAAAAGAAGCAATTAGTACTTCAAGGACAAGATGGTTCTGAGGTGGTCGTAGTGGGAGAAAGAAACGATTGCCTAAGCTCAGCAATCTCTGCAGCAACAACCCAGAGGATGTTAAATAATGGGTGTGAAGCGTATTTAGTTAATGTGGTGGATACGCAAGTATCAAACAAGAAATTGGAAGATATCCCAACTGTGCGAGAATTTCCAAATAATTTGCCAGGATTACCTCTAGATAGAGAGGTACAATTTGGAATAGATGTGTACCCAGAACAGAGCTGGTATCGATGGCACCTTATAGGATGGCGCCAACCGAATTAAGGGATCTAAAACTCAATTATAAGAGTTATTAGACTGGGGCTATATTTGACCAAGTGTGTTGCCACGGGGAGCCCAAGTATTATTCGTAAAGAAGAAGGATGGATCTTTACGATTGAGTATAGATTATGGACAATTGAATAAGATGACGATAAAGAATATATATCCATTGCCAAGAATTGAAGATCTATTTGGTCATCTTAGAGACGCTGATGTATTTTTGAATATCGACCTTTGATTAAGTTATTGTCAACTAAAAGTTAAGGAAGAAGATATATCAAAGATAGTATTCAGTACATCGCTATAGATACTACGAGTTTTTAGTAATGTCTTTTGGACTCACAAACGTTCCTACCGCATTTATGGATTTGATGAATAGGGTGTTCAACCCTACTTGGACTAGTTTGTAGTGGTGTTTATAGATGATATCTTGGTATATTCTAAGAGTAAAGAAAGTTTTGTTTGAGGCACCAGTATTAATTCAACCAAGCTGGGAAAAGAGTACATTTTGTATAGTGATGCATCCTATAATGGTTTGGGTTGTGTATTAATGCAAGAAGGACGTGTTGTAGCTTATGCATCACGACAACTCAAAACTCATGAAAAGAATTATTCGACTCATGACATGGATATGACAACAATGATTTTTGCACTGAAAATTTGAAGACATTATTTATATGGTGAAAAGTGTCATATCTATACTGATTACAAACGTTTGAAGTACTTGATGACACAACGAGATATGAATCTGAGACAACGAAGATGGGTCGAGTTTTTAAAGGATTACAGCGTGGTTATTGATTATCACCCTGGAAAGGCTAATGTAGTAGCAGATGCTCTTAGCCGGAAAACATTTTTTGTTCTACGCGCAATGAATGCACAACTATCTTTGGGACAAAATTGTTCTTTAGTAGCAGAATTTTAGCTTAAGCCAACTTTTTTGGATCAAATTAAAGATTTACAGCTTCCGAATGAGGAATGCCTTGAAAAGAGGAAACAAACCGAATCTGGGAAAGCGCAAGACTATGAAATCAAGTCTGATGGTTGTTTACACTATCAAGGAAAAGTTTATATTCCTAAAAATGGTGAATTGAAGAAAGAGATTTTATCAAAAGCTCACTATTGCCCGTTAACTATGCACCCAAGAAGTAATAAGATGTATCGAGATTTGAAAACCCGCTATCGGTGGTCGGGAATAAAAAAACCAATCTCAAAGTTTGTAGCAAAATGTCTGCTATGTCAACAAGTTAAAGCAGAGCATCAAGTACCTTCTAGACTGTTACAGCCTATCTTCATTCCTTAGTGGAAATGGGAAAAAGTGACTATGGATTTTGTAACAGGGATACCAGTTACGCCCAACAAAAAGGATTTAATATGGGTCATCATAGATCGTTTATCGAAGTCTACACATTTTATTCCAGTTCATGTGGATTATTCAATGGATAAGTATGCAGAATCGTATATCAGAGAAATAGTACGACTACATGGTGTCCCAGTATCAATTGTATCGGATAGAGACCCGAGGTTTACATTGAGGTTTTGGGGGGCATTACACGAGGCATTAGGTACTAAATTAAATTTTAGTACTGGATTCCATCCACAAACGGACGGGTAGTCAGAACGAACGATCCAGATTTTAGAAGACATGTTGTGATCCTGCATTATTGAGTTCACTAGATCATGGGAAGGATCGAAATATTCATATTGACCCAAAAACAGGTGGGATTGATATAACCCGAGAAATGGAAGATAAAGTGAAGATTATTCAGAATAATCATAAAGTAGCCGCGAATCGACAAAAGGCATATGCAGACAAAAAGAGAAAGGATGTTGAATTTCAAGTGGGAGATAAAGCATTCCAAAAGGTCTCACCTTGGAAGAAAGTACTACGTTTTGGTCGAAAAGGGATACTAAGTCCCAAATTCATTGGACCTTATGAAATTCTTACAAGAGTTGGATCAGTGGCTTATCAATTGGCCTTACCTTCAGAGTTGAGCAAGATCCATGATGTATTTCATGTATCTATTGTAACCCCCTCAACCCGGCCTAGTCTCACGACCGGTTCGAGCAAGCTACATTATGTTTACCGAAGCAGACTGGAAAGATTAAACCTAAAACACGTCTTTTTTTCCTTTTTATCTTGTCTAGATGCATTAACGCTTTCCTACATGATCATAATATTCATAGGTGAGCACTTATCTCAATCGGCTCGTAACGACATCCAAATAGGCACAACACAATTTAGGGGTTAAATTGTAAATTCATCAATATAAAAGGGATTTTCCAATTTTAAAGTTACCGGCCTTTAATTAAGTTCGTTTAATGCTTAAATATTAACAATCAGCTTCAGACGATCACCCATGCTCAAATAATTGACAAAACACGAATCAAAGACTAAAATAGAAGAAAACATAACAGCCTTCCAAAATAACTCAGTTAAACATTGATAAAACATTAAAATCACATTACAACTTATAAATGAAGGATAAAATACTTGGGAATATCAATAAAGAACCATTTAACAGGGGAGATCACGGACCTTACCTCTGTTATGTGACTTCTCCCTCAATTGGTTTGTTTAAAGCTAAGAAAACATAAAATTACAATGAGATTTTGCAAAACAAAGTTAAGAAATCAAATTAAAATCAATAATCTGAGTGAAAAGAGTTCCTTATCTCTAGATTTGATGAAAATTTTGAGTGTTTGGAAGAAAAGAAGTTGAGAGAAAAGGTTTAGGAAAAAGTTAAGTAAATTTATTTTAAAAGCTAATAACTAACTTAGATATTTAATCCTTAATAACACCCGTTTAAAACACATGTTTAAATGTTTTAATTGAAGAGAGAAACCACCAGCAAACACTTGGTAGATGAGCACCTTAAGGATTCTAAGGATTTGACCCTTTTGATTTTAGTCACTTTAAAATAGTTTTCAAAAATTGCATTTTGGTCACTAACCAAAAATGTCATATTTCCAAATTCCTTTTTCTAAAGTTGATTCCACCAAAAATTAATATATATTAAAATATGATTTTTAACTATTTTCCCATATTTTTATCTTACCGAAAAATATACGGTCCCGAATTCAAGTCGATTCTCTAACCCAGTCTACCTGACCATCTAATAAACCTCAAAACCGCTAAGCCCAAAGCCAGGGTGTTACAACTCTCCCCCACTTAAGAAATTTCATCCCCGAAATTACCTGAAGGAAACAGATGCAAAAATTGCTCCTTCATATCCACCTTGCTTTCCCAAGTAGTTTCTTCAACACCTCGGTGTCGCCACAAAACTTTCACAAGCTCTGTCATCTTACCACATAAAACTTTCTTGCTGGTATCGAGGATATCTACAAGTTCCTCATCAAAAGATAGATCCGGCCTCAACTCCACATCCTCCACCTGCATAACATGCGATGGATCTGATCGATATCTCCTCAACATCGAAACATGGAACACATTATAAATTTTCTTCAACTAAGGAGGCAACCTCAACCGATATGCCACAGGACCCACATACTCAATAACCTTGTATGGTCCAATGAACCTCGGACTAAGCTTACCCGTTCGTCCGAATCTCATCACATTTTTCCATGGTGACACTTTCAAGAATACGCAATCGCCCACCGCATATTCCACCTCCTTACGTTTCAAATCCGCGTAAGATTTCTACCGATCCGCAACCACTTTCAACCGGTCGCATACAAGCTTAACCTTCTCATATGTGTCTTTCGACACATTAGGTAGGGTAACATGCTTTTCCCCCACCTCAGCCCAACATAAGGGCGTATGACATCTCCGGCCATATAACGCCTCATAAGGAGCCATCTGTATGCTTGTCTGATAACTGTTGTTGTAAGCAAACTAACTAAAGGCAAATGTTTCTCCCAGCTTCCCAAGAACTCTATAATACAACACCTCAACATATCCTCCAAAACCTGGATAACCCGTGCTCAGACTGCCTATCCGACTGAGGATGATACGTAGTGCTAAAACTCAACCTCGAACCCAAGGCTTGGTGTAAACTCCTGCAAAACCTTGCTGTAAACCTCGGATCCTTATCCAAAATGATGGATTTAGGTACACCATGCAAGCGCACAATCTCCGCTATATACAAATCTGCCAATTTGTCCAAGGTGTACGTTGTATACACTGGCAGGAAATGTGCACACTTTGTAAAACAGTCAACAATCACCCGAACAAAATCCTTCTTAGCTAGTGTCAACAACAAACCTGTTACAAAATCCATGGTGATTCTCTCCTATTTCCACTCTGAATTTTTAGCAGTTGCAACAACCCAGATGGAAATTGATGTTCAGTCTTGACCCGCTGACATACCATGCACCTGGAAACAACTTAGCCACATCCTTTTTCAACCTAACCTAGTAGTATGTCTCCTTCAAATCACGATACATCTTAACACTACCAAGATGCATAGCAAAAGGACTAGAGTGTGCCTCCGTCAAGATAGTGTGCCTCAACTCCGGATCATCCAACACCACTATTCGACCCTTGAAATACAAAACTCCATCATCATCAAAACAAAAATCTGTCGAATTACCCTCTGCTATGTCCTTAACATGTTCAACAAACAAATTAGTATACGGTTACTTAGCTTTAATAAACTGTGATAACGTAGGCTTAACTTGCAGTTCAACCAACAAACCGCCCTCCCGTGTCACACTCAACCTTGCAACCATAGCTCGAAGCTCAACCGCAACCTTTGGACTTAATGCATCTGCCACTACATTGGCTTTACCAGGATGACACTTAATGTTCAAGTCGTAATCCTTAAGCAACTCCAACCATTTACGCTGCCTAAGATTCAAATCTTTCTAGGACATCCAAGCTCTTGTGATCCGTAAAGATCACACACTTCTCACCATAGAGGTAATGTTGCCAAATTTTCAAAGCGAAAACCACGGCCGCATGCTCCAAATCATGAGTTGGATAGTTGCGCTCATGAACCTTCAATTTCCTCGACGCAAAGGCCACAACCTTCCCATCCTGCATCAGGACACAACCCAAACCAACATACAACGCATCACTATAAACCACAAACTCCTTCCCAGACTCAGGTTGAATCAACATAGGAGCATGTGTTAGAACTTCCTTCAACCTCTCAAAACTGTGTTGCTGCTTCTCCGTCCATGCATAAGGAACATTCTTCTGCAACAACTTGGTCAACAGTGTTGAAATATTCGAGAACCCCTCAACAAAATGGCGATAATAACCAGCCAACCCAAGAAAACTACGCACCTCCGATACAGACTTAGGTGGCTTCCAATTGAGAATAGACTTAATCTTTTGTGGATCAACGCGAATACCCTCTGCGGAGACCACATGACCAAGAAATGTAACTTCCTTTAGCCAGAACTCGCACTTGCTCAACTTAGCGTACAACTGATTATCCTTCAACACTTGCAACACTATCTGCAAATATCGCACATGCTCTTCCTCTATCCGGGAGTACACAAGAATATCATCTATGAACACACCATGAACTGATCAAGATACTCATGGAACACTGTATTCATCATGTCCATAAATGCAGCCGGGGCATTTGTCAAAACAAAAGGCATGACCAGAAACTCATAATGCCTATACCTCGTACAGAATGAGGTCTTATGCACATCCACATCTTTAACCTTCAACTGGTAGTACCCCGACCTTAAATCTATCTTTGAAAACACCGCTGCTCCACGAAACTGATCGAATAGGTTATCGATCTGAGGTAATGGGTACATGTTCTTTACCGTCAACTTGTTCAACTGACGATAATCAATGCACATATGCATCGTAACATCTTTCTTTTTCACGAAGAGAATAGGAGCACCCCACGGGAAAACACTTGGTCGAATAAACCCATAGTCCAACAACACCTGAAGCTGTGACTTCAACTCCTTCGATTCTTTTGGTGCCATCCTATAAGGAGCAATGGACACCGGTGTTGTACCCTCGTATGTCTCAATACGAAACTCCACCTCTCTATTTAGTGGTAAACCTGGCAACTCCACAAGAAAAACCTCAGGAAAGTTGCAAACAGTCTGAATGTCCTACACTCGAGCACCTTTGGCTCCCGAATTCATAACAATAGTCAAATAAGCTTGGCAGCCATCAAACATCATCTTCTCCGCTCTAACAGCCAAAACCACATTGGACAAAAACTTAACATTCTCGCCAACCACCATAACCTCATAATCGTTGGTCAACCTCAAGAAAATCCTCTTGGATTCAGAATCCATAAATGCTCTATTCTCATTCAACTAATCCATAACCAAAATGATATCAAAACCATGGAATAGCAATTCCATCAGATCTGCAGTAAACTCATGTCCTTGCACCACTAAAGGATAACGCTGGTACAAAATTCTTGTTGTAACCGTCTCCCTAAAGGAACTTGTGACTAACATGCCAATATCTAAGATCTCAATAGGAACATTCAGCAAAGATGCATGTTCACTCAAGATATATGAATGCGTAGACTCCGAATCAATCAAAGATAACAATGACAAGGATTGTAAAGTAAATGTACCTACGATCAAATTAAATGTACCTACGATCAAATTCGTGTCATTACGACCCTCACGGTGAGCAAAGACCCGAGCCGGTCACCACCTTTAGGTCTCACCTCTGCAGCATGAGCTAAACCCCTCTGACCATCCTACTTTCTATAAAAATTGCCCCTGCCATGGCCTTGACCCCTAGCAGGTGCAACAACCTGTACTGGTACATTTTTCGCAGCCCGAGGACAATCACGCTTCAAGTGATCAGATGAACCGCAAATCCAACAAGCTCCAGCATTACCCTAGCATATACATGTGTGGCGCCTACCGTATCGCTCATACTCTAATGTAACACAAGCTCCCTAAACACCCTGGCCAACTCCACCTCTACGTCTATGATCTGGCTTATGCCTCTTTTCCCGGAACATCCTATTCTGCCTCCTAGAATAGCTAGCATCCACCACTCTTTTACCCAAGTTCACACCTGCGGCCTGAACTGGTGCACCCAATGACTACTCGATATCCTTGGCCCGATTGACCAACACTTTGAAATCCGTGAAATCTACAGCTAGGAGGTACGTCTTAATATCCTTAACAAAACCATAATGAAACCTGTCGTATCTCTGCTGGTCATCTGGAACTAACTCCGGAGCATACTGACTTAGCCAGACAAACTTTACCTCGTATTCAGCAATAGACATGCCTCTCTGAGATAGCGACATAAACTCGCACTTCTTCATATCCAAGTACTGGGTACCAAGATACTTCCTCTTGAAAGTTCTCCGAAAGAACTCCCAAGTAACATCTACCTCAGGAACGCCAGCAATTGTGGTCACCCATCAGTGATATGCATCCCCCTGCAGCAGTGATACAGTGCAACCTAACTTGCGCTCCTCGTTACATCCCATCCGATTCATGATGCGAATCGTCTTTTACAACCAATCTTCGGTTATCTCAGAGCTCAAACCTTGAAACTCCTCACCTCCCAAACTCCTCAAACGCTCTAGGGTAAACCTCGATTTGCCACCATAGCAAGTGTCGGTGACTGTGCCTGCACTCCAACCATCGCTGCCTAAAAAGCTCTCGTTATCGCCTGAACTAACGGGGTCAAATCACCATATACTGGCACTTGGTGAACTTGGGGTGCTTCACCCACCCCAACGTCAACTGGAGGAACCACTAGAGGAGAAAGAGGTAAAACATGAAGGATATTCTCCTCTGTCTCATTATTCTGCCCAACCCCGGCAATATTAGCATAGATCATGTCTCACGTCGATCCATGCTAAC
Organism: Hibiscus mutabilis; assembly: GCA_019671005.1. NCBI lineage: Eukaryota > Viridiplantae > Streptophyta > Magnoliopsida > Malvales > Malvaceae > Hibiscus > Hibiscus mutabilis. The sequence goes on from CM033733.1 coordinate 14,980,500, forward strand.
AAAAGCATCAAAACACATTAGATTTAGGCTAGCGTCAGGCAAAGGATCCAAGTCAACTTTAAAACGCATTTAAAATCCTCGATAATAGGTAATGTGTTCCCAAACATCCCCCAACATAACATTAAACAATCACCGAACATATACACAATCACCGTGTAGTTTAAACAACATCAACTAACCAAATAACAACATCCCAACCTTTCACAAACCTGGCTCTGATACCAACAAATGTAACCCCCTCAACCTGGCCTAGTCGCAAGATCGGTCCGAGCAAGATACATTAGGTTTATCGAAGTAAACCAGAAAGATTAAACCTAAAACACTTCATTTTTTTCCTTTTTATCTTGTCTATATGCATTAACACTTCCCTACATGATCATACGGTTCATAGGTGAGCACTCATCTCAATCAACATCGTAATGACATCCAATTGGACACAACACAATTTAGGGGTCAAATTGTAAATTCAACAATATAAAATGGCTTTTCCAATTTTAAAGTTATCGGCCTTTAATTAAGTTTGTTTAATGCTTAAATGTCAAGAATCAGTTTCAGACGATCACCCATGCTCAAATAATTGACAAAACAAGAATTAAGGACTAAAATAGAAGAAAACAGAACTGGCATTCCATGACATTAATAGATTTAACGACATCCGTATCGATTCGCTAAGACCTATATCGATACGATTGTGAACACATCGTTTTGATACGGTAAGGCCCATACTGGTACGCTACTTCGAGTTTAAAATACGATTTAAAATCATTTCACTTCGTACCGATATGGTCCCTTAGTGTTTTGGTACGCGACCTCGTCTCCAAAAAGTAAAATTCCAGTGACCACTAGGCGTACCAAACTTCCCCTACTCGTATCGATACACTTTGGCCTTGTTTACCTGTCTGTACTGAAACACCTTGCCCAGAATTGCCTAGACGTACTGATACGGTCCCTCGCATATCGGTACACCTGGGCCTGTAATGTCAAGATTAGCTGGTTTTTCCCACAATTCTAGATTCAGTAGGCCCCTATCAACTTTCAAACATGCATATCAACACCTCAATAAACATAATCTAACATTTAAGCGAAGACTAGGCAAGCAAAACAACATCAAGCATCCAAAGGACCACTCTAGAGGCATGCTTCCTAGGCCTCTTTGCCAAACATACCAAAATGCACAATTAGGCCATTTACAGCATAAGCAACATGCCAACACACTGAACATAGCATACTAAACTTGGTCAACCAGCACGACATAGCAACTCACAAGGAAACTCTAGATGTATATCTACATATCCATTCAACCTCAACCATGGGCAAATAACAACGTTAAGCTAAACAACATATAACCAACATAAAAAACCAGCATAGAATCATTCTAAAGAACCAACAAGCAACAGATTTACAACTCCCAAAAAAACCATGGCGAGCACATTGCCTTTTTAACCGAAAACGTAAGCTGAGTTCATACTCAAAAGTAGTTTATCTCTTGGATCCTTGCAAACCTTGCCTTTGCTGCCCAAACTTTAATGCTCTGCATCATTAGGAGTAAGAGAGCGTAAGCACACATGCTTAGTAAGGATGCTCATAATAAATGATGCACTAAAACCATTTAAAAACCACATGTTTGCTTTTCCCAAAACATGCTTACAACCTAAGCATTTTCCCATGATTCCAACCGAATCAAAACATAATAACCTTTATATAACATCATATACAATCCATGCTTAAATCCCAAAGCATTTTAACCAAACCATGCTTAAATCCCAAAGCATTTTAATCAAAACATGAACTTCCACATATATTGGCATTTATAGTGACTGAATAGACTACCTCTATCCTATACACATATTAGATACACTGATCTCTCATACCATGACTAGTTAGACCGCATGATATCCCAAACCTTGCCTAGTTAACCGTAAGATTTGACACCCTCGCATAGTTAAACCACAAGATCTCACCCTTACGTAGTTAAACCGCAAGTATACCGACCTTGCCTAGTTAATCTGCAAGATCACCATCAATTTGGGTTGCCTAGTTAAACTGCAAATCCCCAAATGAGGTTCTCAACAGTCCGAGTGGCCTCGTTACACCACCACACCTCAATGACCCATGGCCACAGTTGATTTTGTTTATGTTTTATAGTGCACTTTTAATCCTATGGCATGCCAACTATATCCGATTGTTTTCTCATCTTGTCACATAGCCAATATATCATTTACAAAACCATTTACTTACTGTTTTACAATGCATTTCATAAAACACCACATATGCAAATCTCATTGCCAATGCAATAACACCATTCCCAACCGGAATGAAAACCATTGCTCAATAGCTTTTAATATACTTTCAAACCCCTACATATGTACTCAAAATCATGCATTACCAATAAGTAAATCATACCATGTTTATCACCAACACATGCAGCAACATGCTCATATCTAAGCTGATATTCAAGAGCAAAATAAGGGAAACTCACTTCTGAGCTTAGGTAAGTGTCTCACGTTTACCCTAAACTCTCAACAACCTTTACAAACCTTTGTAAAACATTTAAAACTAGTCTCCACTCACCGATACGCCTCGCCTTCCTTGCCAACACGAATCAAGCTCCCGACGAGCCACCAAACAACGTCATGCTTAGTCACCTTGACTATCCCCTATTTTCAACACATAAAACCAGAGGATAAATGCATTAAATTGCATTCAAACCATTGCCTAACAACAATCTCTCGCAACTCCCAAGTTGCCCACTCAAAAACCATCCGAAGCATACCGAAATCATCTTCAAAAGTTTCCAAAACTTAACCCACCCATAAAACAACAATTCAAGCCATAAACCAACATCTAATAACATCCAAAAAAACCTTTCCTAATGTCCTTTTACATCCAGCAAAGATCAAGCTCGATTATCTCTACAATAACTCAAAACTAGCAACCTAAATAATTAGAGATTCAAGAGTTTCAAGATTCTATTGACAAAAACAACTTATCAACATCAAAACACATCCAAAACATATATTAAATCAATCTCCAATACTGGAAATCAGATCCACATTGAAAATCACCATGTTCCATCAATATTTCCAAAATAACTCAATTAAACATTGATAAAAAAACATTAGAATCACATTACAACCTATAAATCAAGGATCAAATACTTGGGAATATCAATAAAGAACCATTTAATAGAGGAGATCATGGACCTTACCCATGTTATGTGATTTCTCCCTCAATTGGCTTGTTTAAAGCTAAGAAAACTTAAAATTCCAATGAGATTTTGCAAAACAAAGTTAAGAAATCAAATTAAAATCAATAATCTGAGTGAAAAGAGTTCCTTACCTCTTGATTCGATGAAATTATGAGTGTTTGGAAGAAAAGAAGTTGAGAGAAAAGGTTTAGGAAAAAGTTACGTAAATTTCTTTTAAAAGTTAATAACTAACTTAGATATTTAATCCTCAATAACACCCTTTTAAAACACGTGTTTAAAATGTTTTAATTGAAGAGAGAAACCACCAACAAACACTTGGTAGATTAGCGCCTTAAGGATTCTAAGGATTTGACCCTTTTGATTTTAGTCACGTTAAAACAGTTTTCAAAAATAGCATTTTGGTCACTAACCCAAAATGTCATATTTCCAAATTTCTTTTTCTAAAATTGATTCCACAAAAAATCAATATATATTAAAAGATGATTTTAACTATTTTTCATTATTTTTATCTTAACAAAAAATATAAAGTCCCGAATTTAACTCGAATCTTTAACTCGGTCCACCAGACCATCTAATAAACCTCTAAGCCCAAAACCGGGGTGTTACATCTATGTTGCGAAGGTATCGATAAGGTCCCTCGCATGTTATCACTCTAGAAGAGATTGAATTGCAACCTGATTAAACATATGAAGAAGAACTAGTGGAGATTTTATCGTATGGAGTCAAAGAATTGAGAAATAAGAAAATTCCGTTGGTCAAAGTCCTTTGGAGGAGCCATAAAGTGGAAGAGGCAACTTGGGAAACCGAGGAGAAAATGAGAAAGCAGTACCCGAAACTATTTAAAGCAGGTATGTTTTAAAATTTGAGGACGAATTTTCTTAAGGGGGAGAATTGCAATACCCCAAAATTTGCTAAGTTGTTTAAGAGGCATTTAGCACTAAGGTAAGGGCTTAAAAGCTAACTTAGTGACTAAAATGACAAAATATAAAAGTTAGGACTTCTTTAATTATTAATTCTAGGAAAGGAATTTTTGAGAATTTAGAGTACCGTGTGATAGAGGATAAGAAAATTAGGGTACTCGCAAAGTTTGATAATAGTCCAAGGAAAAATTAGAATGGGAATTCAAGGTTAAAGTTTAGTGACCAAAATGATAAGTTTTCAAAACTTGTATAGTTGGATTGTGATCTAAGTAGAATAGTTGGTTATTCCATAAGTCACGAAAAATTCATAAAATATAATTTTATGAATAAATTATTAATTGGTTGATTGTGATCTAACTAGAATAGTTGGATTTTTACAAAATGGCAAAATTAGTGATTTAAGTGACTAGTTTTGGTAATTTGGTCACAATGGCCATTTTGAAATATTTTGAAAGTACCATGGGCAATATGGTAATTTCCCATTTGAAAGCATTACTCTAGTTTGGTTAGAGTTGAATGGAATTTGGTTGGAATTGAACTAGAATGGCAACTTGTAAATTATGATTCAGTTGGAGGTTAATTTTGGAATAAGGACTAAATTAAATAAAAAATTCAATTTATTAATTACATGTGGCATAAATTAAAAAAAAATATGAAAAAATGTTCGTCTTCTTCCCCTCCAATTCGAAATACAAGAGAAAATAGGGGGGAAATACACAAAATTTTCTCCAAGCATTTTGAAGGCTCCCGAACAAGATTCAAGGTATGTATTTTTGTAGAAAATTGATCTATTTTCAATTCTCATTCATTTGATAATAATTTTATCAAGAATTATGAAGATTTGATTATGTTCTTGAAGAGAGATAAAATAAGGTTTCATGTTCCATGTTTAGATTGAAGCTTGATCTATGCAAATTTAGTGCTGTAGAGATGAAATCAAGCTTAGATTGTGATTAATTTCATGTTTAAGGATTAAAAACCCTAACCTTAGAATTTTGGATTTTATTTAGGGTTTTGAAATTGATGATGAAAATGAAACATTCATGATATTAGAAGCTTGATTTTGTTGTTAGAATGAAAAATCCTCAACTAGTCCTTTAAGTGACCATTTCAGAATACAAGGGGAAATTTGGAGAAACATTGTGAAAATTATCCTAGTGATGGATTTGAAGAGATTATGAATTTAGAAGCTTGATTATGGCATTAGGACCAAAATAAAGTCCTTGAAAAGCTTAGACACCCAAATTGACATGTAGGAATAAATTAGGGTTTTAAGTGTTAATTTTTGGAAATGAAGAATATATGTTGGAGAAATTATTTTGAGCATATTAGAATGTTGTTTAAATGAAAAACTACATTGGGAAAGTTTAGTGACCAATTCGGTCAAGGGCTAAAATAAAATGAAAATTTTGAGAAACATTGTAAAAGTGTTGGATTGATTAATTAGTACAAGTTTGCAAAATTTTGTGTGAAATTAGTGACTAAAATGTCACTTTAAAAAAAGTTAGTGCATTGAAGGACATTGAGTAAAAGTTAGTGGAAATGTTAGAATTATGAAGTAATTGTGATTTGGGCTTGAATAAATTGCAAAATGGTCACTAGGTACCAAAATATACTTTTTCAGCTACTAATGGAGAAAAAGAGAAAATTTTTTGAAAAATTTTATATTTGAATAATTATACTAGTATTTTATAGTTAAGCAATGTTAGATTAAAAATCTAACATGAATATTGTTATATATGTTCAAATGGTATTGTACAACTATTGATAAGGCTAAGGGTATCAGATCAAAAGAAAGCAAGGAAAAATTATTGAAATAGCTTAGTGAGGCTAATATCATGCATGGCACATGTGAGTGTATTTTTACTTATTTATTATATATTTGATATGTGTGATTGCATTATATGTATTTATGACATGTTGATAAATAGGACAACTTGCGATGAACCGGCATTGGTATAAATAAAAATGTATGATGGCTTATTTATGCAAATAACATGAAATATTAAAGGGCATATTGATACAATGATTATAGCATAATGATTTACTCAAGGTAAACTGAATTTTAGATATTTGGATATGAACTGTCCATTAACGAATTATGGATAACAGTATTGAAGGATTGGATATTAAATATGAAAATATTATATTGTTATGCCCAAGTACTAGTGTGAGAGTCTTTGATATAATTAGATATCCATAAAGTTATAGTAGCTGCAATCTAGCACTACGGTGCGATCCATACACTTCGATGTTGATATCAAACGCTACGGCGTTGCAGTCACTTCAGTGATGATTAGACACTACGGTGTCGACTAGCACAAAAAGATGGTATAATGAGGAGCAAAGAGAATCCTAGACGATCTTTTGTTTATTTTTGCTCGCTTTCTTTGGATGTGGAGATCGTTGAGCTGATTCCTCTATGCGTACTTCTTACGCTCAGACGATCCTTTGTTTATTTCTACTCACTTGCTTTAGAAGCAGCGATCGTTGAGCTGATTCCTCTATGCAAAATTCTTAAAAGTTGCATACGTTAAGACGATCCCTTGTTTATTATTTATGCTTCATTGTTTTGGAAGCAACGAACGTTGAGCTGATTCCTCTATACGCACTTCTTAAAAGTGATAGACGCTCAGACGATCCTTTGTTTATTTCTAGTTGTTACGAAGTAGTATTTTCTTAAATTTTTTATGTACAAGACATATAAGACTATGGTATGTGGAAATAGGACCTTTCATTATACACGAAAAAGCTAGATCCACAAACAAAATAAAATGTTTCCAGGACTAAAAGAACTTTCAAGCTATTATATATTTAGGTATAGGAAAAACAAAAGAAGGGAGTAGGAGAAAAGCGGAACTTTAGGGAGACAACAAACATACTAAGGTCCGCGAATATTCACTTTCTCATAGACTTTTACTTACTGCAATGTTCTACGGCAACCTTCCTACTTTGCTTTTCTTTCCCTACTGTAACTCTAGTTAGTTATGCAGGTTTTTCTAAATGAATTTTCGCCATCTCCATTGCTCTTTCCAGCCCTGGTTTCACAAGTTATTTGCCCTCTTTGAGGTTTGAGCCTTCGAGAGTTATCATGATTTTATGTAAGTTATTCATTCCAGGTCTTTCTGGTTGGGACGAGGCTTCTTCGCAAGTGTTGTCGTGATCTTTCTGCTTCTGGGCTATTCGAAATGACAGGGCATGACATTGTCTCACTGTCCTTTGATCAGTCTACATAAACCTTCTCCCAACGGCCTGGGAAACTTAATTTGTAGGCAAAAAGGGGCCGCCACCATCCTAGCCTTTTTCATAAAAGGTCCTCCAAAGATAGCGTTGAAAGCAGATGGGTTGTCGATGACTAGAAAATCAACCATCTTCGTGACCTTGTTTTCACCATCTCCCATGGTCACGAAAAGTTGGATAGAGTCCTTCACCTCGATGGGTTGGTTGATGAACCCATACACTGGGTTTGTCGGCTTCGATTTCGAGTTTAGAATTCTTATTTGTTTCAACACTTCCCAGCCCAACACTTCCACAGCACTACCTGTATCAACCAAAATTCTTTTTATAGTGAATCCTGCTACTAGAGCTGTAACGACAATAGGGTCACTTGTTTCTTCATCCAAAATACTGTTCTTTTCTTTCTTAGAAAACCAAATTCACCACGGGTCTATGTGTTATGGTTTTTTACCATTCCTGCCAAAACTGACATTATTCCTCGTACGTACGCCTTGCGCCTAGAGTTTGATTGGTTCCACCTTTCATCCACTCTAATTATCATATATATAGTACCCCTGTCAAATTGATTGTTTCTCCTATTGTCATGTGGTCTTGGTTGCTGAGCTTCCCTATTGTCTTTGACATGTCTGCCACAGGAAACTAAAAATCTTTCCGGTTGCCCCCTTTTCACTTTGATTTCTATTGTGTTCTTTAAATGTATGCAGTTGTCCATAGAATAACCTTGAACCTTGTGAAACTCGCACCTTCGTCCAGAATGCTCCATGTGCTCACTTTCCCTCATTTGTAACGGGGGTCTTAAGATTTTTGTGTTCTCAATCTGGTGCAATATCTATGAAGGTGATTTTGTTAACTCGTGATAAGTTCTGTACGCAGATAACCTTTCTTGGGCTGACTCTTGCTGCTGACTATTTTGCACATACTGCTGCAATTGACCACTGTTCTAAATATACTGTGGTCCACGATAGAATTGATGGCTTTCTCGAATCACTCCTTGATTAAGAAAGGGTCTTTCATGCTTGGGATCGCGAATCATATTTCCTCTAGGTCATATGTTGCAAACCATGTACCATAGCCCTCATGTTGTTCGCTTCCTCATTTTTAGTGTATGGCTAAACCTTCTTGTATAACTCTAATAGTGTCGCTGGAGACCAGTCTAATAGATTATACTTAATATGCTGATGTGAAGTACAATTGATGAAAGCATAGATAACAAACTCGTTGGAAGCTTCTTTGATTTACATGGTTGCGGAGTGAAAAATCGCTAGACAAACTCTCGCAGAGATTCGACTAGTTTTGGATGATAAACATAAAATACGATGATGACCATTTCAATACCTTGTTTGCTGAGAAGTGGCTCATAAATAGGTCATCTAACTGATGAAAACTAGAAATCAAATTCCCTGGGAGTTGGAGATAACAAGCTTGAGCTGAATCCTTGAGGCACCAAACAAATCCATATGGTTCAAAAAGAGAGACAAGTGATCTTGGGGGTTGCCTTTTCTATTGTACATTAGTTTTGGGACCTTAAAAGATGCAGATACATGATGTTCCAGGATGTCTACGGACAATTCTTCATTTTTGTACCTGGGGGGTTTTGAGGAAGGGCCCCATATTGAAGATTCTAGATGCTCTATAAGTTCCTCTCGAACTACTCCATCTTTACCCGTAGCACTTGTTGTTCATCGTCCTTATAGGGACTATAGTCTATGTCCTCTGAATCTTTGTAATCCTTCTCAAATTGCCAGATTGTTGCCCGCAACTTCTTATTAGGGAAGATCTCGTTCCTCTTGAAATGCCTTGTCTACGTTCTTTCTAAAAAACTGTTTGATTAGCTCCTTACTTTTCTCTTATATAATTCTGTGTTGTTTAGCCTAATCCTGCATGAGCTTCTGCTGCTATTTGTATTGCTATTTTGAAAGCAAAAAAGATTCCTCCATGCTTTTTATCTTTTCATGTAGCTAGAAAAAATGTTGGTTGCTGCCCTCCGACGGTGATGCCCCCTTGTTTGTTGCGCGACCTGGCCCGCCGCAAACCCAGGAGGGGGTTGGTCCTAAATCTTTTGCCAAAAATTTTGCTAGAACTATTGTATCTGTTGCATGGCTGTCGTCTCTAGTTGGTCTAATAAGATATCATCTTCTGTCATTATCACCGGCTGATCCACCAAGACATCACCCTCTTATGCTCTTTTTCTAGGATTGTCTTGGTTACCTTTACCCATTTTAGGGAATTTTCGGCTTGAAAACAAACCTGAAGGTCATATACCCGTCCACGCTCACCGCACCAATTATTGACTGCAAAAATGAACAAGGACCAAAGAAGGTGGTCCGATGATAGCTAGAGCTATTGTCCCTGTCGGAGTCTAAATACCATGCTCCCTGTGTCCATGGTGAAATATTGGATGGAAGTTGTCCCTCCCTTCTGTTGTTTGCATGTTCTCTTTTATACTGCCAAGACATGTGTCTTGGCCAGATGGTCATACCATGCTGATGAGATTGGCTATGATTAGACATCCTAGGCTTGTGTTGCTAACAGCAGTGATCACGTGCTTTGTCACATGATCACTGAATGCCATCTTGTTCATAGTCCTACTTCGTTCTCCATAGGCTGCGAAGGAGACCAGATAATTCAGAGATGGTCGTACGCATTCATTGTTGTTACGTGATTGTTGGATATCCTTCATGCGATATCGTTTGCGGTCATGTTCATGGGCTACATGGTCGTGACACGTGGCAGTAGGTATTTGTAGGTACTAACAAGGTTTTCTTGTTAAGGTTTAGTTTTTTGAAGAAAAAACATTGCTGCTTTTTTTAGGTTAATATGTCGAAGGTTCAGATGGACTTTATTAGACCTCGGATTGCGACTCAGGTAACTAAGCTTCTTGGTTTTGAAGATGAACTTCTTATGAACTTTATTTATGGCCTTCTTAATGGAAAGGTTTTATTGCATATTTCCTATAGTTTTTGTTTTCTATAGTAGTAATTTGTCACGAATCGACCATAAAATTCAAGGATATTGAAGAAGAATAAGAAAAAAAAGGTTTAAGAGCTAGAGAGAATGAGATAGAAGGAATTCAAAATTTCATTGATGTTTTTCATAATGAAATATGTACCTATGTTAAACTGATACAAATACAAAATCGAGGACCGAAAATGATAATTTTCAAAATTACAGGGTACGAGTATGATAAGAGTAAGGAAAATATAAAATAAATTTTATATTCTGAAAAATGTAAAAATAAAATGTCATACAAAATCATGTGAGCATGGCATCACACATACTTATAGTTAAATCATGTGAGCAAGAGAAAGTCGAAAAGAAACAAGAAAAGACAAAAAAATGTGGGAAAATATAAGAATAAGGAAAAAATAGAGAGATAGAAATACTGTGGAGTACCCAAGTCGTACCTAATTTGTTCCCAGTACGAGGACGTATCATGTACATGATACAACATTAGATTAAACTACTTATGCTTCATAGATCTGTAAAACATTCTTTACACTTGTAATAATACTAGAAACAAAACACCCATGGTTGCAGTACGTACCAGCATGAATAGACATAAAATAGGCATAAAAACAACATAAACGGTTACTAAATAACTCCACTCTTATAGTCCTGAAATAAAACCCGATCGGCATTGGGCTTTCTCAGCTTCAGGCCCTCTAACATTGCGTCACCCTTCAATTCAACTTCCAAATGTCGTCGTTCCTACCTTATACTCATCTTATGCTTTAATATCCTTTTCAATTTCCCCAATTCCCGTCGATATCCCTAATTTCATCGTTTTCCTCAATAAAGCTATTGAATCACCTGTCAAGCACATGACATTACCCCCGGCTGCAGTCGAGCCTTGTCCCTAAGGATCAAAGGTGGGAAACTGATATTACAGAAATGTAAAGTCTTCCTAGGTGGCCTGCTCTCTGTCCAGGTTTGACTATTTAATGAGTAGCTACGTTCTGGCTTGATTGTTGTGCTTTACAATTCGCTTGTCGAGAATTGATTCAGGAAATACCTTCAAGTATCCTTCATCGGTCATCTTAGGTGGGTTGAGAGAAGGGTAACTCGATCACCAATTTTCTTCTTTAAGAGGCTAACATGAAACACAAGGTGTAGTTTCGAAATTGGGGGTAAGGCAAGCTTGTAGGCTACTGACCCTAATTTCTCTTTGATTTTGTAGGGACCGAAAAATTGAGTAGAGAGTTTCAAATTCCTTTGAAGATCGAGGAGCTTTGTCTTCAAATCTAGAATATGAGGTAAACATCACTTGAAATTGCCTATCACTGCATTTTCTATCAGCAATTTACTTTATGCAATTTTGTGCTTTTTGCAACTGTTCTTGTAATAGTGTGTTTAGTCGGTCCCTCTATTGCATAAACTCTTGTACACTGCTACCTGAGATTCAGGGACCAACATGAGAAAGGGGTGATTTATACCCATACAGAGCTTCAAATGCGGTAGTGTTAATGATAGTGTGGTATGTGGTGTTATACCACCGCACTGCATGGTTCAACCATTTGGCCCAATCATTGGGTTTTAGGAAATAAAAGCCTATGAGATACAACTCCAAACACTGGTTGAGACGTTCTGTCTAGCCATCTATTTGGGGATGATAGGTAGTGCTGAACAAGGTTGTGGAACCTATCTCCCTCTAGAGTAAGCTTGTAAATGATTTGTCCCTATCTGGGATGATAATTTGTGGCTACCATGGAGCTTATAAACATGGTCTTGATAGCTTTTAGCAACCTGCATCACAATATAAGGATGAGACAGTCAAATAAAGTGCCCATACTTGGTAAACTTATTAAACACCACTAAAATGCAGTTAAACTTTAGAGAAGTAGCAAGGCCCTCTATAAAATCCATGCTGATGGTTACCCATGCTTGGTTGGGAATTGGCATGGGTTGCAACAGCACCGATTTAGCAACATGTTCAGCCTTGGTGCGTCGACAAACTTCACAATTTTGATTTACTATTGCACCATAAATTTTATCTCAGGCCATTAGAAAGATGCCCTCAACTTCTAGTAGGTAGCCTGAATTTCTGAGGGTCCCCCTAAGGAGAATCATATAGAGTTTGAAGAAGTTGTTGCCTTAATTGGATAGTTGAACTCACATACACTCTTTTTTGGTATTTGAGGATTCCCTTAATGTAGGACCATCTAACTTCAGAGTTAGGGAAAATTGCTAGAGTAGTGATAAGATTCTTAGCTAAGTCATTTGTGCAGTAGCTATTCTCAATCTCTTGTACCTAAGTAGAAGTTATCAAAGTGACGGTCATAAAGGATAGTTCATTCTCTTGTGTAAAATTTCTAGAGAAAGCATAACTACCAGATTGGACTTCCTCTTCCTATACTTTATAGTATAATCCAACCCAATAGCTTGGTGATTCCATTCTTTTGAATAGTTGTGGTGAGTTCCTATTCCAACAAGTATTTGATAGGCTCATGGTTAGTCTTGATAATGAATGGTTTGCCCTCCAGATAATGCCTCCATTTAATAACAATCATCAAAATGGCCAAGTATTCTTTCTGATAGATGGATAGGCCATTGTGTTTAGGACCTAGAGCCTTGCTGAGATAAGTAATAAGCCTTCTCTCTTGAGATAAGACATCTCCAATCCCATGGGAGCTAGTATCATTTTCCAAAGAAAGCTGCTTAGAAAACTGTAAAAGTGCCAGAGCCTGAGATTGACACATGGCTTCATTGAGAGTCTCAAAGGCTTCTTTAGCTTTCTTGGACCACCTAAAACTATCATTTTCAGCATATTAGAAAGAGATATAATTATCCAAAAAAGCCCAAAACTATCCATATTACTTTATAAATTTTTTGTACTAACCTGTCAACCCTAAAAAATCTCTCAAAGATTTCACTGATCTAGACAACTTCCAGTTCCACATGGCCTCTACCTCAATAGGATTTGTAGCCATTCTTGTGGGGGACATCCCATGGCCAAGATACTCAATCCTTTTCTAACCAAAGAAACACTTCTTCCTCCTTGCAAACAACTAGTTGTGTTGCAAGAGTTGAAGAACTTCATTCAGACAATTGTAATGGTCACCTAAGGTAGCACTATGAGTATGTCATTGAAGAACACTAGGATAAACTTCCTTAGGAAGGGAGAAAAGATCTTATTCATCAATAACTGAAAGGTGGCTGGGCATTGGTGAGCCCAAAGGGCATCACCTTGAATTTAAAATGCCCATGGTAGATTCTGAAGGTAGTTTTAGGAATTTTTTCCATCTTGATTATAATCTGCCAATAGCCATATCTGTGGTCTATCTTGGACTAGTAATTTCCCCTGTTAAGCTCATCTAACAAATCTTTCACAACTGAAATATGAAATTTGTCTTTTATAGTCATGATGTTAAGTTGCATGTAATCAACACAGAGTCTCTAAAAGCCATCCTTTTTCTTCACTAGCAAATATGGTGAAGCAAAAATGCTTATGATGTTCTATATTATGGACATCTATAGCAGTTCTACAATCTGTTTCTCCACTTTCTCCTTCTGGTAGTAAGGAAATCGATAGGGTCTAAGATTAGCTGTTTGAGCCCCATTTTGTAATGTAATTGCATGGTCATGTTTTCTTTTTGGTGGTAACCCTTTTGGTTCATCAAAAATTTCCTTGTATTTCTCCACCAATGTCATGAGTTCTACAGGAATGCCTTCTCAACTGTCTTCATACTCAACATGTATAGTTCCCCAATAACGTCAGAGTCTTTTGCTACCAATTTTTGCATTTTTTCTCAAGTGATTAGTTTAAATGATGAGTCTCTTTGCCCTCCATGCAGTACCACTTCCTACTCCCCTATTAAAACTCAATGCCATGGCATTAAAATCTCTAATAATAGGGCTGTATTTTTTCATTAGTCGACCCCAAACACCATATCCCTCACTTTCATCTGCAAAACCCTAAAATCATGTTCAAAGTAATACTTATATTTTCCATCCTAGCTGAGTGCTATTAGCTATGCTTTGTAACTTATCATCATTTTCCACTATAATGATGAGAGAGTTTGTTTGAACTAAGTCAACCCATTCCTTGGCCCAGTTTCATCACAAAGTTGTGTGTGCTGCTACTGCCCACTAAAATATCAATGGTCGACCCTTGATAGAACCTTGGATCCTGATAGTGTTGTGTCTAGCACTACTGTTAAGGCATTAATAGAAATTTCCAATGCTCCTTCTATTGGTTTAGGTTCCTCTTTAGCCAAGGGTTTGATCTTCTCCTCATCTTCTTCATTTTCAGCTTTGTCTTCATTACCATCATTTCTTCTTCCAACATGTTAAATTGTATGGTCTTACACTAGTTCCCTAGTCCAAACCTCCTCTATATTTAAAACATAGATTATTGGTCGTCATATAATCTATCAATCATTGCTTCTGGTTGCCTTGGGGATGTTGCCCCTTCTAGATTGTTGCTATTGGTGGATTAAAAGTCTTTGAGTGTACATTTGCAACACCCAAAGGACTAGGACTGCAGTTGATGGGTTGAGATAGATATGCACTTTAGAGCAAGTATATTCATTGATCAAGTAATAAAGTGATATAGTAGAGTGTCGAGCCCACGAGGATTGGATTAGTAAATATGAAGCGACCGTACTTAAGGATGGTTGAGCAAGTATTGGTTTGATGGTGATTATCAAAACTAATGCAGATAAAATAAAGTACCAATGATCAAGACAAACATGTAACACCCCGATTTTGGGTCTAGGAGTTTTCCTAGTGGTTTAGACGGTCTGGTGGACCGGGATTAAAGATTCGAGTCGAATTTGGGATTAAAATCGGAACAAATAATTTTGGTGTGAGAAAAATACAGGAAAATATTTAAAAATCATTATTTAATATACGGATATTTTTGGTAAAGTTAATTTTGGAAAATGGATTTTGGAAATTGGACATTTTGGCTAGTGACCAAAATGTAAAGATTGAAAACTTTGTTTAGTGACTATTTTGTAAAAGGATTAAAACTTTGAATCTTTAAAGAGCTATTTGACCTAAATGTTTTTACCAGAATTTTCTCTCAATTTGGTTTATTTTAATGAGTTTTTAATTAAGGATTAAAGGGATTTAATTAATAAAAGGGTATTTATTTTTCTAAAATCACTTTTAACGTAACTTTCTTTCTCTCAAGTTTTCTTCATGAAAACACTCACTTTTTCATCAAAGATTGAAGGTAATGCTCTTGATTTAATTAACTATTGATTTCTAATAGATTCTTCAATCTTGCTTTCCAAAAATCTCATTATTTTCCTTTGTTTTCAAGAATAAAACATCCAATTGAGAGGAAATTCATCCATTAGAGGTAAGTTTTGTTCTTCTCCTCTAATGATTGGTTCTTTACTGAAACCTTCAAGTATTTGATCCTTGTTTAATGTTTTCTAATGAGATTTGACCAGTTTATTGTGGAAATTTAGTAAATCTAAGTTTAATTGATGAGAACAAGAGACCTCCATTGTGGATCTATTTTGCTGGGTTCTTGATGAGTTATAATTATAATTTTGATATTTTATAATGTTGATAAGTTGGTTTTAATATTGAAATCCCGAAGCTATATGAATCTCTAATTTTCTAGGTTGTTAGTTATATGTTTTTGGGAGTTGTGGCGGTTAACTGAATGCTGGAGATATAAGGATATTTGAAAATTGTTTTTAGATGTTAATTTATGATAATTAAAGTGTTGAAATGTTTGAGTATGGCTGGGTTAAGTTTGGAAGAGGTTTGTTGTTGATTTTTGGGAGTTGTGGAGTGGATATAGGTTAAGGATGTTGAGGTTTTGAGTTGTTGTGATGTTAATTGCATTTCGATGCAATGTACCTCTATTTTGTGTGTTTAAAAGCAGGGAAGTCTTAACCTTAAGCTTGAACGTGAGTTTTGGAAGTTTTAGAGGTGTGTTTGTCGCATCGGCAAGCGAGGCATTGCGAGTCGGTGAGTGGAAACGTGTTTTCAACTTTGCAAAGGTTTGAAAGTTTGTGTTTTGGAGTTTAGATTGAGCTTGAAATTCTGATCTAAGCTCGAAAGTAAGTAAATGATGAATTCTCTCTCAAACTCAGTTTTGGCGATAATTTGATGCACTTGTTTACATGTTTTGATTACTCACTGTTTATGCATATATTGAGCACGGTTTAATGCTAGAAATTGGTCTCGAAATGATGTCAATGCATTTGGGAATAATGCATAGTTTGTTAATGTTCATAATCATTGTTTAATGCAAAGGTTGATGCATTGGTTTAATGGTTATGGTAGATGCATATGAAAATAGTGAGTTGATGATGTTAAAATGAATTATATTGCCAAGAGATATTAAGAAATGGTTTGAAAATGAAATCGGATATAGTTGGCCGACCATAGGATTGATAGTGCACTATAAAAAGGCGCCTTGGATGTTGAGAGGTTTACATGGTGTACCGAATACTCCATCCAACTACCGTAATGGTTGAGGGTTTGTACGGTACTGTAGACTCCTGTTAGTGGGTTAAACATCGTACCGATGAGTGTTGTTAAGGGGTTTATAAGTACCAAATACTCCACCACTGGTGTCACAACAGTGGAGGGGTTTATATGTACCGAATACTCCCGTGTGTGAACCTTGGGTTATTGGTAGATTGTTTGTTAAGTGTTGAGGGAACACTTGTTGAATTCATGTATCCTATGTTACGTTTTGGTAAATGGAACTTGGCAAATGATCACTTGGAAGCCAATATATTTTTTTATGTATCTTAAGATGGATTATTTTGTTTAATGTGATTTAACCATGTTTTGCTCTTTAAGTCTTGCATTGGTAGTATGCATGGGAAGCTTAAATTGAGGGTAGCAAATGGAATTTTGATGTGGGATCCATGATACATGTTGCATATGGTTTGATATGCTGTTTTGAAATGTTAGGTGCATGGTTTTGATAAGGCATGATAATGCGATGAAGATTTAAAAGAACTTTGAAAAGTTTATTACAAATGTATTGAGAAGTGGTTTTGAAATGCACTGATGATGGTTGTTGTTTGAGCATTCCTCACTAAGCCTAGTGTGCTTACGCTATCTTTTCCATCAATGCAGAAAACTAAGGTTTGAGGCAGCAAAGAAGCAATGAAGGAAATCCCAAGACTTGAACTCAAAGTATGGTTTAGATATCGAAAAATAGTAATAACGACAATGTGTCAATTAAAGTTTTGGGAGGTTTTGATGAACTTCCTATTGTTGCAAGTTATATTTGCTATTTTGGACTTGTAATATGTTTTAAGTGTTTAGATTATGGTTGGATTGATGCTTTAGAGGTAGATTAGGAAGCATGCCTCTAGATTTGATTGCTTGAGTATGCTAGATAAGTTAGGATGGCTTTTGGTGATGATATAATGATGTTTAACCAGGTGGATGATGTTTGGAGATGATTAGCTAAGTGTTAAGCTTGATTGAAATGAGCCAAAGTGTCATATGTTGGACCTAGAGGACATTACATGCCTCTGTGAACTGGTACGGGTACCTCAAGATCAGTACGTAGGGTCTGTACGAGGCTCAAAGTGTTGAAATAAAGGTTCGAGTACTGGTACGCCTAGCCACCGTATCAGTACACCTTAAGGAAATTGTATGTTTTTTCTGGTACACGGGTTTGAGGATCGGTACGCCCTTTCAATTATAGCTACCTGTACCGATACACGGGGTATCATATCGGTACGCTTTTTGGTTACTCGAATCTTAACTTTTGTGAAAATAAGAAAAGGATCGGTACGGGTCAAATCTGTATCAGTATTGGGTGGTCAACATGCAGTATTAGTACGCGACATAGTGTATCGATTAACCTGTATCAGTACGGGCTTGCCCGTATCTATACGCCGAGCTGTGTTTGTACATTTGGGTGATGCTAAAGCTTGGAAATCTTGCAAATTATTCTCTGTTTGATATGTATGTAAATGATTGAGTTCGAGTGATTGTTTTGGAATGGAATTTAACCCACATGTATGAAACTAGACTAATTAAAGGTTGGTAACCTTAAACATATAATTTTGTTGAGTAAGTTATAGAAATTACGTTTGGGTCCCTAAAATGTTATGTTGTGCAATTAGTTCCTATTTTGCAGTTTGATAAATATTAAAAGCTATTGCTATGTTGTACACACATAAGACTCTAATAATGAGCATCTAGAGAAGATAAAAAGAAAAAAATGGGTTTAGTTTAGGGTTTAACTCAGTTTTGCTCGGGCAAACCTAATGTGGCCCTTTTAGTCTAGTTTCAGCTAGGATGGGCAAATATTCAGATGATTATGGAAGCTGGATTTATTTCCTAGGAGTTATGCTTGATTATTTATTTGAATGCTATAGTCGATGACAATACATGTCTACGTAAACCATTTAAGACTTTACCTATTTGGCTGAGTTTTCTAATTAACTTCTAACTCTCTCGATGCCTAGAAGTTCATAACAATGAAGCTAAGGTAATACATGTTTACATGAATCCTAACAACTCTATTATCTATTTAAATTCTGCTTATTAGTCGTTAAAATTCTAAACTTAAGTCTAAGCCAGATTAAGACTAAGTTAACAACTTAGCCTCACAATTCAGTTTTGTTTAACCTAACTCTCTCATTATTAAGCCACAGATCCATAGTTAAAAGGCCTCTCTCAATAGCTCTTACAATAATTACGCATGAAGAACGGTGAACAAAATAGATAAAGAGAAATGAACTATAGCATTAAACAAAATAATCAAAACATAATATCCTAAAAACAATAAACCTAACTAAAAGTATTTAGATCATGTATGGGCCTAAAACATCCATAATAGAATTTAAAAACATGGCAGTTTATCAAGCAAGGGATAAAAAAGGGTTAAGCGTTCTCGACGATCTCCTCCAAGCTCTCTAACTGTACTACAAGTCCCGCACTCCTTAGCCTCTCTCGATGTCTTTCGTCGTATGGAGACTCCTCTAGAACTTTGAATTTGGTGGTTCTCCGATAGCTGAAGACTAAGGGCTGTCATCTATGATCGAGCTCTCTTTTGTTCGTTGCCTAAGACTTCTTTATATAGACAGAAAAATTAGGGTTTTATAACCCTAAAATGCGTGAAGCCTCTTTAAGAGGATCTTGCTTTCCTGCTTCATTAAATGAATTCTGTATTAGATGAAAATCCATGTAAGCCAAGTCTAATTTGTCTTTAACTCTTTTTTTTTTGCCGTGTTAGCTCCGTATGAGAGCGATGCTATCTTTCTTACTCCATCTTTCCTCTAGCTCCAATAGTTCCTGCACAAGCACCACAGAAACACTGCATTCGCCATTAAACATACCAAAATATATAAAAGTTAAGCACATGCAATGTAACTCCCTAACTATACGCAAACTACATGCAAACTACTCCTAAATACAGTTATATGAGCCTAAACACATGCATAAGCTAAGTAAAAAGGCATGCAAAATAGGTTATCTACACAGTCACCAAATACCCCCAAACTTAAGCCATTGCTTGTCTTCAATCAATGACATGCAAAAACTAAAATATAAGAACAAAACCTATTGTTTCCAAGGTTCCAACTAAGATATGGTTTCAAAAGTTCCAAAACATGTTGTATCATCAATTCAATTCTCAGCTCTTCTAAGGAAATGCAATGCATCAGAGCTCACAGTTTTGTTCCATGAATCGATTCTACTGTAGGAGCAGTGAGTGTTGTGTTGCATGCAATCATCACTTAATAGCTTTAGAAAAATTTAAATATTGCTCCCTATCATTGACCTAGCATTTTATTTCTCTTTTAAGAACACTGTTGTACTCCCTTAATTCATTTTAAGTTCATTAACTATATCACTGGGGCTTCAGCTTATCACGACTACTCTTCAGGCCTAAAGATGGAGTGGAGCAAACTGATGTGATCCCGATTTTGGAATTACAAAAAAACACTAGTTTGCCCGATCGTTAATTGAAGTAAGCAATGACTTGAGTTGCAAATATTTTATGCTGAAGCGAACATATAATGTAAGCTAAATAAGTAGCAATTCGTGCAATTTAGGAATGGATGAGTTGGTTGTGAATGGTAGAATGGTTTAAGAAAGGTTAGAAAGGATTGTGGGTGTTGTTGTTGAATAGGTGATTTTTGGTGAAGGATGATAATATGGAATTGTGGGAAAATGTAACAAAGAAAAGAACCTAGACTATAATGAGTATTAACCCGAATCCTATTGGAAGTTTAGTTGAATGGGGAAAGAACCTTTACTATAAATAGAAAAGACCTAAATCCTATATTGATCCTAAACAAAAGACTATGATCCTCTAATTAGAAAATTAGGAACCAACAATATAGGGGGAAAGGAATGACGCCACAAGCACTATGCTTGATAAGTCGATAGAGTTCTTGTAAAACAAGAGAAGTGAAAAACTCAAAAAGTTTATTAATCAGAATTGTGTGCTTACAAAGTGAAATGGACACCTATTTATAGCAGATAAAAAGAAATAACTAAAACAGGGGATTTATGATCTCCAATTAATGCTATTAATATAAATAATTAAGCTTACATTCTTCAGATTTCTCTTGATAATTGACAAAATAAAATTATAGCCTCTAGAATGAATGTAGATAATTAAGAATGAATGTAGATGTCTATTTGTCTAAATGAGTAAGACCATTAAGTTCCAAGATTGAAATATTCTAATTGTTGTCATCATTCTCCTTTAAATGGTGCAGTAATGAAGCTCTAAATCACAGTCTTTGAATGCTCTTTATGCCTTAAGAAATCTATAACAACTTTTCAAGAGTGATTATGTTTTTAAGTGTTTTCAATTGAGTGTCTCTCATTCACCTTTCAATTCTACTTTATTACTAAATTTAATCTTGTAAAGAGGAAAACATAAATAACATGCAAACTTATGAATGCGAACACTATATGCAGCTACTTGCATGCAAACAAATGCAGGTCACAGTTTCCATGCATGATAACAAATACGAGTCATAGTTTCCTATAACTTTTTAGCCTTTTCTCTAGTGATTTGGAAACTCGACAATTCTTCTGATTTATTCGCGTTCGCAGACATGATCTCATCTTCCCCCCTTGAAAATGATTTGTCCACAAATCGTCTCCTGCATCAAAAAAGATATAGATCAACAACATTGAAGGTAGAATTAACGTTGTAATCACTTGGGAGATCTATCTTATAGGCATTGTCATTGACCTTTTCAAATACTTGAAATGGACCATCTACTCGCGGTAGCAACTTGGATTTCTTTTGAGTTGGAAATCTCTCTTTCCTTAAATGAACCCAAACCCAATCATCAGGTTCAAAAGTAACTTGCTTACGAACCTTGTTGGCTTGTTGTTTATAGTGCTTGGTTTGCTTTTCAATATTCTCGCATACTTACTAATGGAGCTTTTTCACAAATTATGCTTTCTTCTTCCCATCCTTGTTTACAATCTGTTCAATTAGAAAAAGAAGCAAATCTAAAGAACTTGGTGGCAGTATGGTCTGTTCGATTGTATCCAAACTCCACATGTGGTAAGCTTTCTTCCCAAGCCTTCAAATTCTTGCGAATGGTCACGTGAAGTAGAGTAGATATCACACAATTTACCACTTCAGTTTGTCAATCTGTTTGCAGATGGTAGGTTGTGAAAAACAAAATTTTGGTGCCGATCTTGCTCCATAATGTGAGCCAAAAATGACTGAGAAATTTAACATCCTTGTATAACACGATTGTTTGAGGAAGTCCATATAGGTGAACGATCTCCCTGGAAAACAAGTTAGCAATATTGGAAGCATCGTTAGTCTTATGTCAGGGTATAAAATGAGCCATTTTTTAGAACCTATCTACTACTACAAAGATGGAATCTTTGCCAGACTTGGTTCACGGAAGTCCCAATACGAAGTCCTTTGAGATGTACTCCCAAGGTTCACTTGGAATTGGCAGGGGCAAATATAACCCGTGGGGTTGTACTTTGGACTTGGCCTTATTGCATGTTATGCAACATTAACATATTCTTTCAACATCCTTCTTCATTTTGGGCTAGTATAGGTGTTCACAGAGGATACTAAGTGTTTTGCTTACACCAAAGTGTCCCAATAGTCTTGTATTGTGGGATTCTTTGATAAGTACCTTGCGAACAGATCCTTGTGGAATGCAAAGTTTCCATTCTTTGAATAAATAGCCCTCGCGCCGATAGAATTTATGATTCTCTTTCTTCTTACATGCTTTATAAACTTTGCCAAAGTTAGGTTTTGTTTCATAAAGATCTTTGATAAAAGCAAACCCTAGTAATTTAGAATCAAGGGTATTTAGAAGTGTATACCTTCGCGATAGCGCATCTACAACTATGTTATCCTTACCCTTTTTGTATTTGATAACATAAAAAAGAATTGAGGAATTCTACCCATTTGACATGCCTCTTGTTCATTTATGTTGACTTTTAATGTGCTTTAGGGCCTCATGGTCAGTATGAATGATTAATTCTTTTGGCAATAGATAGTGTTGTCAAGTCTCTAATGCATGTATAAGCGCGTACATCTCTTTGTCATAAGTTGCGTAATTTAGATTAGCTCTATTAAGCTTCTCACTAAAATATGTGACTTGCCTTCCTTTTTATGTTAGAACTGCTCCAATTCCAATACCTAATGCATCACTTTTAATCCCAAATAATTTATCAAAATCAGGTAAAGAAAGTAAAAGTGCTTTCGTCAAACACTCTTTTGGCTTTTTGAATGCTTTCTCTTGTTCTTCTCCCCAAAAGAATGTTTAATTCTTCTTAATAACGTTGGTTAATGGTGCGGCAATAGTGCTAAAATTTGGTACAAATTGGCGAGCCTGTGGAAGCTTCGCACTTGACTAATGCTTGTAGGTTGCGGCCATTCTTCAATAGCTTTAACCATCCTGATCAACTTCCAATCCTGCAAAACTCACAACAAATCCTAGGAAAATAATTTTTTCAGTACAAAATACATATTTCTTAAGATTAGCATATAACTTCACTTCTCTTAAGGTATTAAGAACAAACATTAAGTGTTGTACATGTTCATCAAGAGTTCTATTGTAAATCAAGATATCATCAAAAATAATCAAATAAAACTTACCAATGTAGTGACTTAAAACATGATTTATTAACCTCATAAATGTACATGGAGTGTTGGTTAATCAAAACGGCATGACTAACCATTTGTATAAACCTTGTTTGGTTTTGAAAGTTTTCTTCCACTCGTCACCTTCTCTAATCCTGATATGATGATACCCACTTTTCAGATATATATTTGAAAAGGCGTTGGATCCACTTAACTCATCCAACATATCATCTAGTCAAGGTATAGGATGACGATACTTGATGGTGATTTGATTAATTGCTCGGCAATCCACACACATGCACCACGTTGCATCCTTATTTAGAACCAACAAAACTAGAAACATACATGGGATAAGGCTTTCACAAACATAGCCTTTCTAAATTAATTCAGTTACTTGCCTTTGCAACTCTTTGGTTTCCTCTAGATTGCTTTTTTATGCTAATATGTTTGGAATGGTCGCTCCTGGTACAAAATCAATTTGATGCTCGACTCCCCAAATGGGTGGTAATCCACTTGGAATATCATCAGGTAGAACATCTTCAAATTCCTGCAGCAAAGAAACAATAAAAAGAGGCAAAGTGTTTTCGAGAGTGCTAGTGTTAAGAAAATTATCCTTGTACATAAGTACAAGCAGAGTTTGTGCACACATTAAACGTTTCCTCACATCTCGCTCTTTTGCTAATGCACTCAAGTTTATTGTTTCCTTTTTATCTCCTCAATTTCTTTGTTTTTTCTCTCTTTCTTTTTTTCTCTCCCTCGTTTGTTTTCTCTTTTTTTCTCTCTAGATTTTTCCTCTTTCTCATTTTTTATCTCCTTTTCATTAGCTTTTTCAAGACTCTTTTATACGAATCTGGTCATTGTAAACATATCTTGGTGAGAGCGGAGCCAAAGTGATCTTTTCTTCATGCATTAGTGTATACCGATTGGTATATCCATATCACACATTTGTCAAACTGCTAAGGCTATCCTAATAAAAGATGGCATGCATGCAATGGAACTACGTCACATAGTACCTCATCTTTGTATTTCCTAATGGCGAACAATATAAGAACCTACTTTGTAACTCTAAGTTCTCCTCCATCATTGAGCCACTATAGCTTGTAAGGATGCAGATGCTTTGTGGTTGCTAATCCAAGTTTATATACCATCACAGTACTAGCCATATTAGTACAACTACCTCCATCAATAATAACAAAGCATACCTTCCCATTGACGTGGCAGCAGGTGTGAAAAATATTTTCACGCCGTTGTTTGCTTTCCATGGCTTGTGCGCTAAGGCTCCTATTAACATCAAGAACCTCACCATCTATTGTGAACTCCATTTCCTCTTTGTCGGATGGAATTTCTAATTTTTCAACTTCTTCCTCCTCAGGTTCTAATTCCTTTTTTCTATTTTTGTGAAGTAACATAGTGTTTTGGTTTGGACATTGACTAGCAACGCGTCCTCGCCCTAGACACTTGAAACATTGAACATCATGTGATCGCACAGGTGTGTTCGCAATCTTACCCTTGCTAGTTTCTGCAACGGGTTTGATGGTTTTGGATGAACCACTATTTTTCAAAAGGTGAAGCTGTCGAACTCTTCTTGTACAAATTGGACATTCCCCATTTGGATGTGGATCCTTCATAAGTTCACACTGTACTCCTTTTCTTTTGTTGTCTTTCCACCTTCATGTCCATATGAACCATCTCTTCATTCTCAATGTAATGTTGCAATTCAACAATATTTGCAATGTTTGGGTCAAGACCTTCTAGGAATCTTGCCATCGTGGCTTCTCGATCTTCATCTATGTTAGCACGAATCATTGTCACCTCTATTTTTAAAATAATCTTCAGCACTGTGACTTACTTGTTTAATATTTTGGAGCTTGTTGAATAGCTCTCAATGGTAGTTAGTCAGCATGAATCTTTTTCTCATGATTGCTCACATCTCATTCTACGTAGGGATATGTCTTTCACCATTACGTCTTCTGCTAGAGGTCAACTGATCCCACCGGATTAGTGCATAATCCATAAATTCAATGGTGGCTAGTTTTACCTTTTTAAGCTCAGAATAGCTGTGACACTCAAAGATGTGCTCAACTTTCCTTTCCCACGCAAGGTAAGCTTTAGGACCTTTTTTCCTTGAAAAGTTGGCATAGAGACCTTAATATTGTTAAGGTTGTCATCAACCCTTGGACGGCCTCTTTGTTCTATCTCTTCCTCAAATTCTTCCTGATGATCATCTTCTTCATGATTTTGTTCTTGTAACCCCCTTGACCCGGCCTAGTCGTAAGACTGAACCGCGCGAGCTACATTTGGTTTACCGAAGTAAACCGTGAAGAAAACTCTAGAAACATGTCTATTTTTTTCTTTTTATCTTATCTAGATGTTGGTTATTACCCTACATGTACATACAAACAACGAGTGAAAACCCAACCCAATCGGGCATCGATTTGATATCCAATTGGTCACTTTACAATAATAGGGACCAAAACGTAAATCTACAAATCTATAAGAGTTAACTTGTAATTTGCTTTACCAATCTTTGATTAGTCAGGTTACGAGCATACATGCCAAATTTCAACTTAAAACGATCATCCAAACTTATCCAATTGCATACATAACACCCAGGGACCCAACTGTAATTTCCATTATTTCAAAGGACCAATTTCGCAATTAAAGTTACCAATCCTCAATTGAACCAATTACATGCATACTGGAAAAATTTCAAGTCAAAACAATCATTTAAACTCATTTAATTGCATGTATATCACTCAGGGATTAAAACGAGAGAAAACTGAAACCTTAAAACATACTTTCAACTAGCTTAACTGCCACTCGTATCGATACGCGGGCAAGTGTATCGATACGCCTGAGCCTTTACAAAATTTCGGATTCCAGTAGCTCAAAACTGTATCGATACACTTCACGTGTATCGATACACTATGCCTAAAACCATAGAACCGTATCGATGCGGTCACCCATGTACCGATACGCTAAGCCTGAAAATGTGCTTACCCGTATCGATACGGTCCCCCGTGTATCGATACGCTGTACCTGGAAACACTTACCTATATTGATACGGGCACAGGCGTATCAATACGCCATGACCTATAACGTCAAAATTTGCTAGTTTTTAGCTTTGTTTTGGAATTCTAACGCTTAAGCATGCTTCTAACAATCAAATAACGTCATCATTGATCATTTACCATCAACTACCATAAACCAAAAATCAAGAAACAATCATCATGCTTTAAAGGTAAACTATAGGCATGCTTCCTAATACTCAAGCAACCAAAGCATGAACCATGTGCAAAATCCAACAAACCAAGCTTATCACAAGTCCAAAGCAGCAAAACCACTCAAACCCTCCCAACATTATTTAAGCCACATTGTCTTTATTACTACTTTAAAATCCAAACATACTTTGGTAAATCAAGTCTTGGAATTTCCTCCTTGCTTGCTAGGCCACTTGCATTCAATCAATCTGGATTGATGATAAAAGAGAGCATAAGCAATCATTGCTTAGTAGGGAACGCTCAAAATACAAACCATCATCCAATGCAATTAAAATCCATTTCAAAACAATCATGCCATTTTTTCAAAACATGCACTTAGTCTTTACAAAATCAGCATATTAAACCATATGCAACATGTATCATGGATTCCACAGCATAATCTTATATGCAATTCCCTCTACTTAAGCCTTTCCCATGCATAACATCCCATATGCAAAGCTTAAGGAGTAAAACATGTGTAAACACTTTATTCCAAATCAAACCATCAACATGATACATTTATAACATTATATTGGCTTGCAAGTGATCCATCTCAACAACAACATTTCCATGAAACCATTATTAGCATCGGTAACATTGGATACACGGATTTCCCAAGAGATCTCGCAATCTCTTGCATCTCAATGGCATGGAGTCATGTAACACATACACCACCTCTACACTACCAAGGCTAATCCTCCAACTTGGAGTAAACACATTCGACGCATCAACCTCTATAGCTCTTGAACGGAGTAAATGCCATTTAAATGTCACCTCAACAACATTGGGGTTCACATGGTCGGAGTAAGTACCTCTTGTACCACCTCTACAACCACGAGCGACTTATTATAGTGTACTTTAAACCCTATGGCCGGCCAATTATATCCGATAACATTTCTATAACATTTTCAATTCATCACTTGCCAATATAATTCACTTTTATCAACATACCTCACTATTTTCATATGCATTATTCAAAACACCTCAACATGCATTTAACCATGCATAAACCATGTTCACAAACATTCTTTAAAATCATGCATTACTTTTCAAATGCATCTAATATCATTTCACATCAGTTTCCAGCATTAAATCATGCTCATTTCATGCATAAAACAAGAGGTAAACATTCATCAAACAAGTGCATTCATAAAGCATTTGCCAACCGAAAATGAGAGAGTAAAACCAATTCACTTACTTTCGAGTCTTAGACCAGTGTATCAAGCCTAGTTTAGACTCGCATAAACCTTTTCAAACCATTGAAAAGTTATTCTTATCCGTTTCACTCACCGACAAAGCAACGCCTCATTTGCTGATGTCAAATCAAGCCTTCAACAACTCCTCAACACCAAGATTCGCTTCCGAACTACTTTCTCCTATTTCAAACACATCATAACAGAGAATCCAATGCATCCAAACTCACAACAACACAACAATTATTAGCACCCAACTATAATCCTCCAGAACACTCTATCTTAACGATCGAAAACATCATCGATTCCCCAAAAACCTTAACCCAGCCTACAACTACGAATCTCAACCTTCAAATAACATCAATTAACATCCAAACAACAACCTAAAACAACATTATACCTCCAGCAAGCAATAATCAACCACAAACACCTCAAAATCTATTAACTAACAACCTAACAAATTAGAGATTCATTAGATTGCGGGATTCTATCATCAAAACTCACTTCATAATCATTTTAGACATCAAAA
This sequence comes from Hibiscus mutabilis, assembly GCA_019671005.1. Lineage (NCBI taxonomy): Eukaryota > Viridiplantae > Streptophyta > Magnoliopsida > Malvales > Malvaceae > Hibiscus > Hibiscus mutabilis. The sequence goes on from CM033733.1 coordinate 15,008,868, forward strand.
TCAAGTTATAAACCAATCCTTAACTCAGCAAAAACAGATCACTACGAATTTCCACAATTTTTCATCATAAATCATCAATTAAACCATAAATCCGAGTTTAATTTATCAAAACCCAGTACAAATCATATAAAATGGATCAAGAACTTAGGAATTTCAATAAAGAACCTTTCATTAGAGGAGAATAACGAATCCTTACCTCCAATGCTGATTTCTCCCCTTAGTTGCTTTATAAACCATGAAAATCAAGGTAGAAAAAATAAGTATTTGATGTAAAAGCTTTAGAAATCAATTGGAAATAAAAAATTCTTTGAAATCCTAATTCTACCCGAAGAAATTGAAGCTGAAAAATATGTTTGGCTGGAGAGAATTTGGGAGAAAAGAAGTTACAAAATTAGTTACGTGAAATTCTTTTAAAAGCCTTCATTGTGTTTAATTAATTCTCTCCTTATTTATACCTCTTAAAACTTAATTAAAATTATTTAATTAAAGGGAGAAATCTGATGAAACCCTTTTGGATTAATAGCTCCTTAAAGATTCAAAGTTTTGACACATTTCCAAAATAGTTTTGCAAACTTGCATTTTGGTCACTAACCCAAAATGTCCCATTTTCGAATTTCATTTTCCAAAATTGTTTTTACCAAAATCATTTATACATTTAATAATGATTTTAGACTATTTTTCCATATTTTTATCTTCAATAAAAATATTTAATCCAATTTAAATCCCGAATCTGACTCGAATCTCTAATCCCGGTCCACTAGACCGACTAAACTGTTCCCCAAAAATCCTAAGCCCAAAATCAGGGCGTTACAGTTCTTGCCTTCTTTGGCCTTGTGCACCTTCAAGTTGGTCCATTCAATCCTGGATCAGCTATAGTTACTCTCTTAGTAATCTAGACATTTCTTGAATCATCGCTTGCAATTGCAAACTAGGTGTTCCTCTATCTCCTAGAAGATCTTGAGAATTGTTTCTAGAATTGTGAGAAATAATTAAAATTTTAAAACCATACCAGTACAAATACCTCACGTTATCACTCCAAGAAAATTCACTATGCTCGTGTTTCACTCGGGATCTGGCTTTTGTCCCTTAATGCACGTTCTTGCCTTTTACCACTAGTTTTCACCTCTGAAGTTTTAATCGAACTCCCTCAAGACTTTAACAAGTTTTGTTCTTGTGGAATCATTTTGAAACAAAAGTTTAAGGTGGGGTGAGTGTTGGATTCAAAGGTAGGATTGAAACAAATATAGGGCATTGATCAACACAATAATGTAGTAGAATGAAATATTTTGAAACAACTTCTTCTCTGAGTTTTTTTAACAACTTTCTTATCTCCTCTTTGCTAATTTGAGGATTTTTTTCTCTTTTTTTACTATAAACTAAACACTTACTTGATTAAACTCGCTCTGATATAAAATGATGTGATGTTGTTTGAGGAATTACCGAAACACACTAGTTTGCTCGATTGTTAATCGAAGTAAGCAATGACTTGAGTTGCAAATATTGAATGCTATAGCGAACAGATAGTGTAAGTTGAATAAGCAGCAATGTGTGCAATTTAGGAATGGATTAGTTGATAGTAAATGGTAGAATGGTTTAAGAAAGGTTAGAAAGGATTGTGGGTGGTGTTGTTGAATTGGTGATTTTTGGTGAAGGAAAATAATATGGAATTGTGCGAAAAAAGTAACAAAGGAAAAAACCAATACTATAATGAGTATTGACCCAAATCCTATTAGAAGTTTAGTTGATCGAGGAAAGAACCTTTACTATATAGAGAAAAGACTCGAATCTTATATTGATCCTAAACAAAATACTATGATCATCTAATTAGGAAATTAGGAACTAACAATATAGGGAAAAAGAATGATGCCCCAAGCACTATGCTTGATAAGTGGACGGAGTTCTTGTAAAATAAGAGAAGTGAAAAACTCACAAAGTTTATTAATCTGAATTGTGCAATTACAAAGTGAAATGGACACCTATTTATTATAGAACAGAAAAAGAATAACTAAAATAGGGGATTTATGATCTCCAATGAATGCTATTAATATCAATAATTAAGCTTTCATTCCTCAGATTTCTCTTGATAACCAACATAATAAAATTGTACCCTCTAGAATGAATGTAGACAATTTAGAATGAAAGCAGACGTCCATTTGTCTAAATGAATTAGACCGTTGAGTTCCAAGCTTGAAATATTCTAATTGATGCCATCATTCTTCTGTAAATGGTATAGTAATGAAGCTTTAAATCACCGTATTTGAATGCTCTTTATGCCTTAAGAAATTTGTAACAGCTTTTCAAGAGTGATGACGTCTTTAAGTGCTTTCAATTGAGTGTTATCTCCTTTAGCTTTCAATCCTCCTTTATTACTGAATTTAATCGTGTAAAAAGGAAAAAAAAATAACATGAAAACTGTGGTGCAAACTTATGAATGCGAACGATGTATGCAGCTACTTGCATGTGAATGAAAATTTTAAATATGGACAAAATGTAATGTAAGCGAATAGAATGCAATTAATGCAAACATAATGCAATGCATGCAGACATAAGATTGAAGGAGAACTAAAATTGCGCATGCAACATCTTGAATGGCTGCTCATTCGTGGGCCGTTCATTCTGATCATTTGAAGACATAATGACTTCCCATGCTTAATAACATCTGCGAGTCACAGTATCCTGCAACTTATTTCATTTGCTTTAGTGATTGGAACACTCGGCAATTCTTCTGGTTCATTTGCGTCTATTTCATTCGCGTTCGCAAACATGATCTCATCACAAATAGCCGATCCACGAGCCCTACTGTAACCCCCTAAATCTGGTCTAGTCGTCAAATCGAACCGAGCGAGCTACATTGGGTTTGCCAAGACAAACCTGAAAGAATTACTTAGGAAATAGTCCATTTTTTATTTTATCTTATCTAAATGCATAATTAGGTCCTAAGGTGATCATGCTGACAACAGTGAAATTTACAACTCAATCGGGCGTCGAATTGACATCCAATTGCATGAGATAATATTTTAGGGACCAAATTGCAATTTTTGCTAATTAAGAGTACTTCCTTGAAATTAACTTTAACAATCCTTAATTAGTCATATTTTATACAAACAGGTTAAATTTCAACTTAAAATAATCATCCAAACACATTTAATTGCATGATCAAGAATCATGGACTAAACTGCAAAGATTCAAACTTCAGAAAGCATTTTAACAGAATAAACGAACTGCGTATCGGTACGCTAACGCCCCGTATCAATACGAGTATAAGCTACAAAGGCGAACCGATATGGTCCTCAAGTGTATCAGTACAGGTATATAATATTCGAAAAAGGGAATTCCAGTAGCCAAAAGGCATACCGGTATAGTTGCCCGTGTACCGGCACCAAGCCAAATTTTTAGCAATGCGTACCGATACGATCACTAGGAGTATCTGTACGCCTAGGCAATTTTTCCTAGATTGAGCCGAGATAAGTCCCCACGTACTGATCCCTAAGGACCTGTACCGGTACGGACAGACCTGTAATGACCTCTTGGTCAAACATATGACACTTTAGCTCAATCTAACATGCTTTGAATACTTCTTAATCATCATTTAACACCTCAAACATCATTTTCACAATCATATAAGCATGGTAGAGGATCATTCACATCATAGCATAACCAAATCAAATTCCAATAGGCATGATCTCTACCCAAGCATGTATAGTGTTTCCCAACCACTCAAAACCAGATACAGAGCACCATACAAGTCCAAAACATCGATTAAAACTTGTGCAAGCCAGGGAGTAACCAAATAACCCTCCCAATTACAACTTGGACAGATTGCCTCTTATTACTACTTAGTATTTATAAAACCATACATGCAAGTCACTTCACCCTTGGATTGTCCTTGCTTGCTTACTGTTCCAAAGAGCCTATTTCTCTACATCGATGAGAAATGATAGCGTAAGCTATAAGCTTAGTGAGAGAATCTCAAAAACACTCATCAACGCAGTTAAAACCATTTTATTTCAATCAAGTGTATAAGTCTCATGCCAAAATCATCTCATGCTTCTATAATCTCTTCAAATATGCACATTTAAATCATTTGCAACAAATGTATCATGGATTTCTATCATAAACCTCAATTTAAGCTTCATATGCCAAAATCTCTAATAACAAGCATAAAAAGCATCTCATGTATAAACAACAATATACAAACATAATCCATTTCTCATGATACATGTAAAGCCCTGGTTTTGGGCCTAGGAGTTTTGGGGTGGTTTAGTCGGTCTGGTAGATCCGGATTAGAGATTTGAGTCGGATTTAGGATTTAAATTGAATTAAGTATTTTTATGGGAGATAAAAATATAGAAAAATATTTTAAAATCTTTATTAAATATATAAATGATTTTGGTGAAAATAATTTTGGGAAATGAAATTCGTAAATATGATATTTTGATTTAGTGACCAAAATGCAAGTTTGTAAAACTGTTTTTAGTGACAATTTTGTAAATGGATCAAAATTTTGAATCTTTAAGGAGCTAATTATCCTAAAGGTTTTCATCAGATTTCTCCGTTTAATTAACTATTTTAAATGGGCTTTTAAGAGCTATAAATATTGGAGAGAATTAATTAATCTTAATTAAGCTTTTAAATAAAATTCACATAACAAACTTTGTAACTTCTTTCTCTCAAATTCTCTCCAGCCAAACATATTTCTAACTTCAATTTCTCCAGGTAAAAATCAAGATTTCAGGTAGTTTTTTATTTCTAATTGATTTCTTAAAGCTTTTACATCAAATACCTATTACTTCTATCTTGATTTTCGTGTTTTATTAAGCAATTAAGGGGAGAAATTACCATTGGAGGTAAGGATTCGTTTTTCACCTCTAATGAAAGGTTCTTTATTGAAATTCCTAAGTTCTTGATCCATTTTATATGATTTTCTTTAGATTTTCGTAATTAAACTCGGATTTCAGGTTTAATTGGTGATTTATGATAGAAATTGAGGAAATTCGTATTTGTTCTATTTTTGCTGAGTTGAGGATTGATTTGCAACTTGATTTTGATTTTTAATATGTTAATGAAGTGAGTTTTAATTATAGAATCCCGAAATCTAGAGAATCTCTAATTTGTTAGATTAATAGTTAAGAGATTTTGAGGTGTTGTGGTTGATTATTGTTTGTTGGAGGCATGAGGTTGATTTGAGTTGTTGTTAGATGTTATTTGATGATATTTGAAGGTTGAGATTCATAGTTGTTGGCTTGAGGTTTTTGATGAATCGATGATGTTTTTGGTTGATAGGATGTGGTGTTGTGGAGGATTATAGTTGGGTAAATGTTATTTGATGATTGTTGCGAGTTTGAATGTATTATAATGCATTAGATCCTCTGTTGTAATGTGTTTTAAATAGGGGAAAATAATCCGGAAGTGAACCTTGGTGTTGAGGAATTTTCGGGAGCTTGATTTGGCATCGGCAAGAGAGGCGTTTCTTTGTCGGTGAGTGAAAACGCAATTTAAAGCATTTTAAGGGTTTGAAATGATGTTTTGAGAGTTTAGGTAGAACTTGAAATGCTTACCTAATCTCGGAAGTAAGTATGGATTGTTTTCTCTCTCGATTTCGGTTAGCAAATGATTTATAAAATGCACTTGTTAAATGATTGTTTACCTCTTGTTTTATGCATGAAATGAGCATGGTTTAATGCTGGAAATTGATATGAAATGATGTTAAATGCATTTGGATAGTAATGCATGGTTTTAAAGAATGTTTATGAACATGACTTATGCATGGTTTAATGCATGAAGAAATAATTTGAATGATGCATATGAAAACAGTGAGGTATGCTTATAAAAGTGGACTATATTGGCAAGTGATGGATTGAAAATGTTATGGAAATGTTATCGGATATAATTGCCCAACCATAGGATTTAAAGTATATTATAATAAGTCACTCGTGGTTGTAAAGGTAGTACGAGAGGTACTTACTTTGATCATGTGAACCCCAATGTTGTTTAGGTAGCACTTAGATGGCTTTTACTCCATCTATTGGCTATAAAGGTTGATGTATCGAGTGTGTGTACTCCAAATTGGAGGATTAGCCTTGGTAGTGTAGAGGTGGTGCATGTGTTGAACAACTCTATGCCATTGAGCTATAAGAGATTGGGAAATCTCTTGAGAAATCCGTGTATCCGATGTTAAAGTTGATTTATGGAAATGATGTATATGGTAATAGATCACTTGAAAGCCAATATAATGTTTAAATGTATCATGTTGATGGATTGGTTGGTATAATGAGATTTATACATGTTTTACTCCTTAAGCTTTGCATGTGGGATGTTATGCATGAGAAAGCTTAAGTAGAGGGAATTGCATATAGGATTATGCTGTGGAATCCATGATACATGAGCATATGGTTTAATATGTTGATTTTGGAAAGATTAAGTGCATGTTTTGAAAGAATGCTGTGATGGTTTGAAAATGTTTTAAATTGCGTTGGATGATGTTTTGTGTTTTGAGTGCTCCTCACTAAGCAATGATTGCTTACGCTCTTTTTTATCATCAATGCATATTAATCGAGTACAAGGGGACCTAGAAAGCAATGAAAGGAGTATGAAGACTTGGTTTTGCAAAGTATGTTGAGAATTAAAGTAGTAATAAAGGCAATGTAGGTTAAATGTTGTTGGGAGGGTTTGAGTGTTTAATTCTCTATTTGAGCAAGTTTATATTGTTGTTTTGGACTTTAGATAAACTTGGTTTGTTAGATCTTTCATATGGTATATGTTTTGGTATGTGAGTTGCTTGATTTTAGGGAGCATGCCTCTAGACTTGATATTTGAGTATATTGCCATGATATGTTGATGAAAATTTGATATTATGATTAGGATTGATCCTTGATAATGTTGTATGAATGTTAGAAGCATGTTTAAGTGTTTTGGAATCCATAAATGTATGTTAAACCAGTAAGTTTGAACTTTACAGGCCAAGGTGTATCGATACGCGTGATACCGTATCAATACGAGTTAGTGTTTTTAGGCATGCATATAAATACACGTAAGACCGTATCGATACGGGTCTATATTTTTAGGCATAGCATATTGATACGCGTAAGACCATATCAATACGGGTCTGTGTTTTTAGGCATAGAGTATCAATACGCGTGAGATCGTATCGATACGGTTAGTGTTTCCAGGCATAGCGTATTGATACTTGAGGAAGTGTATTGATACGAGTTTGAACTAATGGAATCTAAAATTTTGAAAATGCAAAGGTATATCAATACAGTTGCCCGTGTATCGATACAGGTAGCTGTTAATTCAGTTAAAGTGTGTTTTAATGGTTATGTTTTCTTAAGTTTTAGTCCTTAAATGTAGTACATGCAATTAAATGGGTTCGAATGGTCGATTTGAGCTAAGAATTGACATGCAAGCATGTAATATGACTAATTGAGGATTGGAAACCCTAATTTCAGTAATGGTTCTTTGATTTACCAATTTTATGATTTGGTCCCTAAAATGTATTATATACAATTGGTTGCCTTTCCGAGATCCGTTTCCTTTGTAACTTCACCCAATGTAAGCATGATCACTTAGGATTAATAATATGCATCTAGAGAAGATAAAAGGAAAAAAAATGGACTGTTTTTTTGTAATTTTTCTTTGATTTGCTTCGGCAAACCTAATGTAGCCCGCTCGATTCGGTCGGGCATCTAAGTCGGGTTGAGGTGGTTACATTTTGTGGTATCAAAGCCATGCTATGATTGTTAGGAGTGGGTTATGGTTAGTTTATGTTTGTTGGGAAGTTGTTTGTTAGGTATGTTGACTGATTCATGTTGTTTTATATGCACGGTGATTTATTACATGTTATATGCCATGCTGGGGTATGATTTGGGACACATTGCCTTATTACTACTATTATGAATGATTTTGAATCGAAATGGAAGTCTTGGGTCCTTGCTTGAGGTTGGCCTAATTATTTTGTTTTTTGATGTATTATCATGCCTTAGATTCTTTGTTTACGATGCCACCAAAGAGAGAACTATGTTTTAATGCAAATGTCAGGAGACAATATGATGAGAATAATGCTTTGCCTATTGAGGGGTGGCCACCTCCTCCGCTGAATCCACCTGTGGGTGTGGAACAAGTACCACCTGCGCCAGCTGGGCCACTGTTGGGTGATATGATGCCTTTGATACAGGCGATGCGGAAGCGTTTTAGGCTGCGGTGGCTGGAGTACATGTGGCTAGACCAGCACCAGTTGCTGCTGCCAATTCAAGTTTACCATTAGAGCATTTACGTGGCCAGGGAGGGGTCGAGTTTAGAGGGTTGACGCCCGAGGCTTTTGAGGAGTGGTTTGCCAATACAGACCGTATATTGGATCAGATTGGTTGTTTTGATACCCATAAGCTTGGGTGTGATGTATCCTTGTTGCAAGGAGATGCGTATAGCTGGTGGACTACTGTGATTATGGGTATGGAGCCCGACGATGTGATGTGGGAATTCTTCCAGATTACCTTCAGGAAGAAGTATCTTGGAGTTAGATACTTGGATGAGAAAAAACGTTAGTTCATGGCCTTGGTGCAAGGTGATATGTCGGTATCTGAGTATGAGATAAAATTTGTGAGGCTGAGTTAGTATGCTTCAAAGTTGGTGCCCGATGAGAGGCATCGTTGCGACTGGTTTTGTTATGGTTTGGTGCAGGAAGTTAAGACATATATGATGGCTGCAGACTATAAAGACTTTGATGCGTTGGTTTCGAAAGCCAAAGATATTGAGTAGAGTTTGGGCTTGACATCTCGGGCTAGAGGGTCTGGTTCTGGTAAGAGAGCCGCTGAGTATAATGCTGGTGGTGGTTGGTATAAGAGGCACCGTGATCGGAGACAACGACTTGAGCTTGGACGAAGATGACAATTAGGGCAGAGTTTCGGAGATGGGATACTAGAGTGTGTTCAGTGTGGGAAGAGACATTCTGGGGTTTGTTGGAGATCAGACAAGGTTTGTTGGGGTTGTGGATCTCGAGATCATGTTAGACATGATCGTCCTCAGACAGGATGAGTTGGTACAATTCTTGTACTAGTTGCAGCTAATACTTGTTGGAGTTGTGGGTTGATTGATCATGTGAGGCGTGATTGCCCTATATTAGCAATAGGTGCACAGGAACTTGCACCTACTGTGGTTGCACCGAGAGGTCGAGGTCGTGGTCAAGGATAATTCTAGCCGAGAGATGTTGGGCGTAGGACTGTGGCACACACCGTTGCACACACCGTTGCAATCCAATAGGAGGGTAGAGGCCTCGTGAGGGTATATGCGCATCGCGAGGGATGCAACGATACTGATATGATTGCAGGTGACTTTACTTTGCAATCCTTGCAATTATTTTCATTGGTTGATTCTGGTTCCACTCATTCGTATATTCTGAGTGAGCATACACAGTTGCTTGATATACCTGTTGAGATTTTGAATGTTGGTGTCCGAGTAACTAGTTTTTTGGGTAAGATGGTTGTGGTTAGGAGGTTATACCGTTAGTGTCCTCTGATGGTGCAAGATCATGTGTTTGTTTTGGATTTGATGGAATTGCCATTCCATGGTTTTGATGTAATTTTGGGGATGGACTGGTTGTCCGAGCATAGAGAAATTATGGATTTTGAAACCAAATGGACATCCTTATGCCGTGCCGATGATTATGAAGTTGTGGTCGTTGGTGATAATGCAAAGTTCCTGTTTAATGTTGTTTCGGCTTTGGAAACAAGTTGAATGTTGGAACTTTGATGTCAGGTGTATTTGGCCTATGTTATGAATTCTGGATCTAAGGATGTACGTGTGTAGGATATTCGTATTGTTTGTGATTTTCTGGGAGTTTTTCCTGAAGAGTTGCTGGGGTTGCCGACAGATAGGGAGGTGGAGTTTAAAATCAAGACGTATGTTGATACGGCTTATGTGTCTATTGCGCATTATCGCATGGCAGCTAAAGAATTGAAGGAGTTCAAGATGCAACTTCAGGAGTTGCTCGATCGAGGGTTTATTACACCTAGTGTTTTACCTTGGGGTGCACTGATGTTATTTGTGAAGAAGAATGATGGCACGATGAGAATGTGCATCGATTATCTGCAACTTAATAAGTTTACGATTAAGAACAAATATCATTTGCCACAGATTAATGATTTGTTTGATCAATTCCGAGGTGCATTAGTATTTTTTAAGATCGATTTGAGATCGGGATATTATCAGTTGAAGGTAAAGGATGTGAAAGTGCCAAAGACTGCCTTTCGTATGAGGTATGGCATTATGAATTCCTGGTGATGTCATTTAGGTTGACCAATGCACTAGCTACATTTATGGATATGATGAATCGGGTGTTTTACGAGTTCTTGGATCAATTTGTGGTGGTGTTTATTGATGATATTCTTGTGTACTATCATACCGAGAAAGATCGTGATGAGCTTTTGCGGATTGTGCTTCAGAGATTATTGGATAATCAGTTGTATGCCAAGTTAAAGAATTGTGATTTTTGGTTGAATGAAGTGGTTTTCCTTGAACACGTGGCGTCGGCCGAGGGAATTCGTGTGGATCTGCAGAAGATTGAGGCGGTAGTGAATTGGAAGACACCTAAGTCAATGACGAAGGTGCGCAGTTCTCTTGAGTTGGCTGGATATTATCGTCGGTTTGTGGATGGTTTTTTTAAGATTTCTGCTCCTTTAACTAAGTTGTTGCAGAAGAATGTTCGTTTTGAGTGGTCGGAGGATCGACAACAAGCCTTTGAAAAGTTGAAGGAAGCTTTGACGCAAGCTCCGATCTTGATTCAACCTGAGTCGGGAAAGGAGTTTGTGGTGTATAGTGATGCATCCTACGTTGGGTTAGGGTGTGTGTTGATGCAAAGTGGGAAGGTTGTGGCTTATGCATCTAGGCAATTGAAGGTGCACGAGCATAACTATCCTACTCATGATTTTGAGCTTGCCGCAGTAGTGTTTGCATTAAAGATTTGGAGGCATTATCTTTACGGTGAGAAGTGTGTTGTGTACACGGATCACAAAAGTTTGAAGTATTTGATGTAGCAAAAAGAATTGAATTGTAGGCAACGACGATGGTTAGAGTTGCTTAAGGATTATGATTTGACCATTGAATATCATTCGGGTAAAATGAATTTGGTAGCGGATGCTTTGAGTAGAAAAGTTGTGGTTAAGTTGAGAGCTATGTTTGCTTTGTTGAGTGTAACTCATGATGGAGGTTTGTTAGCTGAGTTGCAAGTGAAGCCATCCTTGTCGCAAATGATAAAAGAGAAGCAACAATACGATGATGAGTTGGTACGTCATGTTAAGGATATCATGGATGAGAAACCATCGGTTTTTCATTTTAATGATGATGGAGTGTTGTGTTCTAAAGACCGGATAGTGGTGCCTTGTAATGAAGAGTTGAGAAGTACCATTTTGAGCGAGGCTCATGGTAATATCCCAATTTTTTACTAGCGACCAAAATGTAATTTTTGAAAGTTTAGGGGTTAAAGTGTAAACTTTGGAAAAGTTCAGGGACCAAAGTGTAGTTTTAAGAAGTTATGTAATTAGCCCCTTAAATGGATAGTCCACCCCTAAGAGTGGTATTTCTATGTTACCGGATTTTTCATATGAGGCTTATATTAGTTGAATTTGGATCAAATAAAATTATTAAGCGTGCCCATGCCAGGGAAGTATTAGGGTGGGTGACCTCCGGGAAGGTCCCATAAAAGTGTTTCTGATCGATATTTTGGACTCAGTAAGAGTAGAGAAAATTCGTTTGGATTATCGATAAAGGAATTTTAAGAGAAATTTATTTTATGAAGATTTTCTATAACTATCGGAATAATAGACTGAGTTAGGAAAATCCAGTCAAGTTTTATATAAGCAACATTGTAACATCATTAATGTATATTTAGTTTACAAGTATACGTTAAGGGTGTTACATTTTTATCGGTATTAGAGCTACAAGTTTACCCGATTTTGGAGGCTAAACCGAGTCAAATGTGATTTGTTTTTAAGTACATGCCCCTAGGATGTCATATTACTGATGTACTATCTGTATAACTTGATTTGCTCCTCGTATATAATGTATGAATAGGTTATTGTAATAGTAAATAATGTCGAATTCTGCTGAGTCGCGTCAAGCAATGGATTGTTGGGAACAAGAGAAGGTTAAAAGTGGAAGCAATGAGGTACAATGTGCTCCACTTCTAACTCCTGCCACGGCTAAATAACAAGAGCAAAGGTGAGCTCCGACACAAGAATATGGAGTATTAGTGCAAGCTTTAGAAACTATGGGAAAAGCCTATCTGGATTTAGTTAAAATTCAGTTCTCACGAATTTCAAATAGGTCCAATGAGATTTCTACCTCGACACAGTCTAAACGAGGTAGAGGAAATCAATCACGTAGCAGAGTTAAGTCTAGCTTTTCTCGAAATAATTCTTCATTAAGGAAATGGAAAAATGCGCAGAAGTCAGTTGTTGGATCGAGCAGATTTACATTTCCAAAGTGTGAAAGTTGTGGAAAATGGCATCTGGAAGTTTGCCGAGCAATTACAGGAGCCTGTTTTAGATGCGGCAGTACAGAACATTATATTAAGGATTGCCAGAAGAACGGGCTAGGAAATCTATTCGAACTGAAAGATCTCTAGCTTTTTCTTCTCAAGGTCGAGGTCATGATGGTGGACAACCCAGGACATCGACACAAGGAGTTTTTGAGGCTGCATCCAACAGGGAATTTCAGACTCCAGCTCGAGTATACAATATCCGCACTGATGAAGAAAAGTACCACCCAGACATTATTGCAGGTATGTTATGACTTTTAGGAGAACCAATATTTACTTTAATTAATTCGGGTTTGGCTCACTCGTACATTAGCACTAAAATAGTAGAAAAAGAAAGATTCCTATGGAGAAAATATCTAGTAATGTGATTGTCAGTAATCCTTTTGGACATAGTGCACAAGTGACTAGAATATGTAAGAATTGTTCTCTAAAAATTTAAGGGATTAAGTTCCCAGTAGATTTAATGGAATAAGGAGTTTTCGAGGCTGCATCCAACAGAGAATTTTGGACTCCAGCTCGAGTATACAATATCCGCACTGATGAAGAAAAGTACCACCCAGACATTATTACAGGTATGTTCTGACTTTTAGGAGAACCAGTATTTACTTTAATTGATTCGAGTTCGACTCACTCGTACATTAGCACTAAAATAGTAGAACAAAGAAAGATTCCTATGGAGAAAATATCTAGTAATGTGATTGCCAGTAATCCTTTTGGACATAGTGCATGAGTGACTAGAATATGTAAGAATTGTTCTCTAGAAATTTAAGGGATTACGTTCCCGATAGATTTAATAGAACTTCCATTCCATGAATTTGAAGTCATTCTTGGAATGGATTGGCTATTTGCGTGTGATGAAGATGTAAAATGCAAGAAGAAAAGATTGGTACTTCAAGGACCTAATGGTTCTGAAGTAATAGTTGTGGGAGAAAGAATTGATTGCTTAGAGTTAGTAACTTCTGCAGCGACAACTCAAAGGCTGTTATGTAATGGATGTGAAGCATTTTTAATTTATGTAGTGGATACACAAAAGTCACCTAAGAAAATTGAAGATATCCCAACTATGAGGGAATTTCCTGATGTATTTCTGGATGAGCTACCAGGGTTGCCTTCGGATAGGGAAATATGGTTTAGGATTGATGTTTATCTCAGAACTGAGCTAGTATCAATGGAACCATATAGAATAGCGCCTACGGAATTAAGGGGAACTAAAAGCTCAATTACAAGAGTTGTTAGACTGGGGTTACATTCGACTGAATGTATTACCATGGGGTGCTCCGGTATTAATTATAAAGAAGAAGGATGGTTTTCTACGATTATGTATAGATTACCGGCAGTTAAATAAAGTAACCATTAAGAATAAGTATCCCCTACCAAGGATTGAATATCTATTTGATAATCTTAGAAGTGCAGTGGTGTTCTCGAAGATAGATCTTTGATCGGGGTATTATCAACTTAAAAAAAGATGTACCAAAAAAGCATTCAGAACTCGTTATGGACACGACGAGTTTCTGGTAATGTTGTTTGGTCTTACGAATGCCCCTACTGCATTCATGGACCTGATGAATAGGGTATTCCAACCCTATCTGGATTAGTTTGTTGTGGTCTTCATAGATGACATTTTGGCATACTCGAAGACAGAAGCTGAACATGACTACCATCTTCGAGTGGTATTGCAAACTTTAAGAGATAAGCAGTTATATGCCAAGTTTTTGAAATGTGAGTTCTAGTTTTCATAGATAACTTTTCTTGGGCATGTAGTGTCATCAGAAAGAATAAGATTTGACCCTAAGAAAATACAAGTTATTCTTGAATAGGAGGCACCGAAAAATGTCTCTAAAGTTTAGAGTTTCTTGGGATTAGCTGGATATTATAGATGTTTCGTGCAAAATTTTTCCATCATTGCTATACCTTTTACCCAGCTGCTACGAAAGGGTATTCTATTTGTATGGACAAAGAGGTGTCAAAGAAAGTCTTGATTGAAGCTCCAGTACTAATCCAGCCAAAACTAGGAAAAGAATATACTCTGTACAGTGACGCATATCATTGTGGTTTGGGTGCGTACTGAAGCAAGAAGGTTGTGTCGTAACCTATGCATCAAGACAGCTCAAGACTCATGAAAAGAACTATCCGACACATGATTTGGAAATGGCAGCTGTAATTTTTGCTTCAAAAATCTGACGACACTATTTGTATGGTGAAAAGTGTCATATTTATACAAATCACAAAAGTTTGAAGCATCTGATGACGCAAAAGGATATGAACCTGCGACAACGAAGGTGGATTGAATTTTTAAAGGATTATGATGTGGTTATCGATTATCATCCTGGAAAGGCTAATGTAGTTGCATATGCTCTTAGCCGGAAGACATTTTCTGCTCTGCGCATGATGAATGCATAGTTATCGGTGGGATAAGATGGTTCCTTAACAGCAAAATTTCAATTAAAGCCAACTTTATTGGATCAAATTAAGGATTTGCAGACTACATATGAGGAATGTCTCGAAAGAAGGAGACAAGTTGAAGCAAGAGAAGTACAAGATTATGAGATTAAGCCTAATAGTTGTCTAGATTACAAAGGTAAAGTATATATTCCTGACAATGACAGTCTGAAGAAAGAAATATTAATAGAAGCCCATTATAGTCCATTAACTATGCACCCGATAAGTAACAAGATGCATCAAGATTTGAAGACTCGATACTGGTGGCCAGGTATAAAAAGAGCAATCTCAGAATTCACGGCAAATTGCTTAACATGTCAACAAGTAAAAGCTGAGCATCAAGTACCTTCTAGATTGTTCCAGCCTATCTCTATTCCTCAATGGAAATGGGAACGAGTAACGATGGATTTTATATATGGATTGCCAGCTAAACCAAGTAAGAAGGATTCAATTTGGGTCATTGTTGATCGCTTAACAAAGTTTGCTCATTTTATCCAGTTCGAATGGATTATTCACTGGATAAATATGCAGAACTTTATGTTCGAGATATAGTAAGACTACATGGTGTCCCAGTATCAATAGTATCAGACAGAGACCCAAGGTTTACTTTGAGGTTTTGGGGTGCACTACATGAAGCATTGGGAACTAGATTAAATTTTAGTACAGTTTTTCACCCGCAAACAGATGGACAATCTAAAAGGATCATACAGATTTTGGAAGATATGCTACTGGCTTGTGTGATCTAGATTGCGGGATCATGGGAAAAGTACTTGCCTTTGGATGAATTAGCTTATAATAATAGTTATCAAGCAAGTATTAAGATGGCACCTTTCGAAGCATTATATGGAAGAAAGTGTCGAACTCCTCTTAATTGATTCATATTGCAAGATCGAAATATTCAGAATAACTCAGATGTTGAAGGAGTTGACTTAATGCAAGACATAGAAGATAAAGTAAGGATTATTCAGCATAATCTTAAGGCCACAGCAGATCGACAAAAAAAGCTTATGCAGATAAGAAAAGAAAAGATATTGAGTATGAAGTGGGAGAAAAAGTGTTCCTAAAGGTTTTTCCCTGGAAGAAAATACTAAGGTTCAGGCGGTAAGGAAAGCTTAGTCCCAGGTTTATTGGGCCATATGATATTTTGAAAAGAGTTGAACTAGTGACTTACCAACTGGCTTTACCTCCAGATATGATTAAGATTCATGATGTGTTTCACGTGTCCATGCTACGGAGGTATCGATCAAATCCTTCACATGTAATTTCTCCTTAGAAAATTGATCTGCAACCGGATCTGACTTATGAAGAAGAACCAGTGAAAATCTTAGCATATAGAGTTAAAGAATTAAGAAACAAGAGAATTTCTGCTGTTTAAAGTCCTTTGAAGGAATTATAAAGTTGAAGAAGCCACTTAGGAAACCGGAAAGAGAATGAAAGAGCAATATCCAAAATTGTTTGAAAGGAATGTACGTTGAAAATTCAAGGATGAATTTTCTTAAGGGGAGGAATTGTAATATCCCAATTTTTGACTAGTGACCAAAATGTAATTTTTGAAAGTTTAGGGGTTAAAGTGTAAACTTTGGAAAAGTTCAGGGACCAAAGTGTAATTTTAAAAAGTTATGTAATTTAACCCTGTAAATGGATAGTCCACCCCCAAGAGTGGTATTTCTATGTTACCAGATTTTTCATATGAGGCTTATATTATTCGAATTTGGATCGAATAAAATTGTTAAGCGTGCTCAAGCCAGGGAAGTGTTTCTGATCGATATTTTAGACTCAGTAAGAGTAGAGAAAATTCGTATGGATTATCGATAAAGGAATTTTAAGAGAAATTTATTTTATGAAGATTTTCTATAACTATCGGAATAATAGACTAAGTTAGGAAAATTCGGTCTAAGTCCTTGGAAAAGGAAGTTTTTATGGGATAATAGAGTTTATTTTCCGAAAATGGAAATATAGAATTTTCGGAATAAATCCAATAGTTCGGAAAAGGTAAAATCGCAGTAGAAGTATTTTATGGATAGCGGTATATCGGATCGAATTGAAATTGTAAAGACAGTTCCAATGATTATGGAAAAAATCATAAAATATTATTTCATAAATATTTTATTATATTTAGTTGGATTCTAACTACATTTAGTTAGATGGTGATGGAATGACAATTTTCAAGACTTGCTGTAAATAAAGTCTAGTTGGAAGGCAAATTGGACATTTGCCATGGATGGCATTTTTTAAAAATTTTGAAACTTTGAGGGCAATTTTAGAAGAAGATTTACACATGGATTAAATCATGGCCATTGATTTTGATGAGATTGAATCTTGGCCATTATAATAAAAGGGCAAATTAGTAAATTCACTATTTAAATGATTTTAAAATTCATTTAATTTTACATGTGGATTAAATAGATCAAAAGATGATAAAAAATCATCTTCTCTACCAAAGGGCTGTTCGAATTCTGAAAAAAAAGAGGAAGGAGTTTCAAACTTTCAAGCCAATTTTGAAGGAATCAAGACAAGTTTCAAGCAAAGTTTATTTAGGTAAATTGTTCTACACTTGATTCTCTTCATTTTGATAGTATTTTTGCATGATAAAAGTTAAGTATGAGTTATGATATGGATGAAGATTGGTTGTAGAAATTGAAGTTGACGATGGAATTAGTCTAGTAGATAGTTAAATTGATGATTTAAACATGGAATTAAGGTTGAGATTTGATAAATTCCATGTTAGAGATTATAAACCCTAACCCTAAAATTTAGGGGTTTTGGTTAGGAAGTCAAATTAAGGATGAAATTGATTGAATTATGATTTTAGGAGACCTATTTTGATGATACGTTGAATAATTTCCCCAAGTTGTAAATTAGGGGCTATTTAAAAAATTTGGAAAAAATTAGGGAAAATTATTGTGAATTTTATTCTAGCATGGGAATCATTGAATTATGGTGAAAGTAGCTTGAATTGATGATTAGGGACCAAAATGAAAATTTTTGGAAATTCAAAGACTAATTTAGCAATTTAGTAAAAGTTAGGGATTGGTCTTGAATTTATGGAAAATTGATAGAATTGAAGATTTAAGCATGTTATGAAAGTTGAAGGATTGAAATGTCAAGAAAAGGAATTTAGTGACCCATTTCGAAATAAAAGTGTTTTTAATATAAGGAGCAAAGAGCATCCTTATATGCGGAGCAAAGAGCGTCCTCTCGAGTACGAACTCTACATGGCATTACGGTGCAGATAGGCTACGGGGTTTCCATTGGCCTCTAGCCAGACACGATGGTAATAATAACAAGATGATTACATGAAAGATCATGAATATGTATATGGTACATGTTATACATGATAGAAATGATACATGTTATGCAAATGATTGCATATTGAAAGCATGACCATGAAAGAGTACATGAAGTGTTTATGATTACATGATGAAAGCATGTCCATGTTAGAGATGTTACATAACAGAGATGATTCATGTTATACATGAAAATGATGTTTCGCATGATAGTAATGATACATAGAAAGTTGACATTGTGACATGATTGCTAGATATAGGAAATGAATATTGCACTTTATACATGATATGCTAAATTGCATTACTTCATGTTTTTCCTAAAACGGTTTTGAATGCCTCACTAAGTTAGTACTTAGCGTGTGATGTTGTTTCACACGTAGGTTCTCTGAGATAGAAATAAGGAGGAGCTATCTTTTTGGAAGATCAAGTTATTAAAGTGATTACGGTATGTACATCTTTTAAGTAGTTGATATCTAGTGGCATGTACAAAATGTTAAAGTATATGTTGGTATGTATTTTAAATGAGTAAATGGGTTTGTAAACCTAAGTATATGACGTACTTATGAATATTATGGATGTATGAATTTGATAAAATGGTTTGATACAAGTAGTTAAGAAATTAGGATATAATTAGCTATCATTTAACCCTAATTGCGTAGGAATTTTTAAATTGAGAAAGGGTCTAGGCAGTATATCTAGTTTTCACCCTGATTAATATTTTTATTTCAAAAACATGTGTATAAATTTTATAAAAAAATTCATGGTCAAAACTAGCTACCGCAGTCTGACACAATTTTTAAATGAATACTGAGAAAGGGTTAAACTACAAGGCAAGTTTTTGGAAAAAAAAATTAAGTCAAGTTTTCTATAAGCAACATTGTAACATCTTTAATGTATATTTAGTTTATGAGTATACGTTAAGGGTGTTACACTCATACTATTCCTTTTTCTATGCATCCCGGTAGTACTAAGATGTATCATGGATTGAAGGACGACTATTATTGGGTTGGTATGAAGAAAGATGTGTCTGATTTTGTTGCCAAGTGCATGGTATGTCATCATGTTAAGGCTGGGCATCAATTTCCTTCCATGTTGTTGTAGCAGTTGAGGATATCAGAATAGAAATAGGAGAGGATCACCATAGATTTGTGTCGGGTTACCTTTGAAACTGACTAAAAAGGATTCCATTTGGGTGATTGTTGATCAATTTACGAAGTGTGCACATTTTCTACCGGTGCATACGACGTATACTTTGGATAAGTTGGCTGATCGTTATATTGTTGAGGTTGTGAGGTTGAATGGGGTGCCCAAGTCGATTGTGTCGGATAGAGATTTGAGGTTTACAATGAGGTTTTAGGAGTGCTTGCATCGAACTTTGGGTACTCGATTGCATTTTAGCACTTTGTATCATCCTCAGATGGATGGACAGTCTGAACGTGTGGTTCAGGTCTTGGAGGATATGTGAGGTGTTGCATTATTGAATTCCAAGGAACCTGGGAAAAGCAGTTGCCTTTGGTGGAATTTGCATACAATAATAGCTATCAGGAGAGTATTCAAATGGCATCGTATGAGGCCTTATATGGTAGGAGGTGTCATACGCCTTTGTGTTGGGCTGAGGTTGGAGAGAAGTATATTTCTATGCCCTCATATTTTGAAAGACACTAATGAGAAAGTGAAACTTGTGTTTGATCGCTTGAAAGCGTCATCTGATCGACAGAAATCCTACGCGGATTTGAAACGTAGAGAAGTTGAGTATGCTATCGGTGACAAAGTGTTTTTGAAGGTTTCACCTTGGAAGAAAGTGATGCGCTTTGGGCATAAAGGGAAGTTGAGTCTGAGGTTTATCATGCCATATGAGATTTTGGATCATGTTGGTCCTGTGGCTTATCGGTTGAGGTTGCCTCCTGAGATGGAAAAGATTCATGATGCGTTCCATGTTTCGATGTTGCAGAGGTATCGGTCGGATCTATCACATGTTATGCCAATTGAGGATGTTGAGTTAAGGCCAGCTTTGTCTTATGACGAGTAACCGATAGAGATCCTCGATACCAGCAGTAAAGTTCTTCGTGGTAAGACGGTAGAGCTTGTTAAGGTGTTGTGGCGGCATCGAGGAGTTGAGGAGGCCACGTGGGAGAGTAAGTTGGACATGAAAGAGCAATTTTCGCATCTTTTTCCTCCAGGTAAATTTCGAGGACAAAATTTCTTTAGTGGATGAGAGTTGTAACGCCCTGGTTTTGGCCTAGGAATTTTAGGGTGGTTTAGTCAGTTTGGTGGACCGGGATTAGAGATTCGAGCCAGATTCAAGATTTAAATTAAATTAAATATTTTTATGGGAGATAAAAATATGGAAAATAGTTTAAATCATTATTAAATATATAAATGATTTTGGTGAAAACAATTTTGGGAAATGAAATTCGTAAATATGACATTTTGATTTAGTTACCAAAATGCAAGTTTGCAAAACTGTTTCTAGTGATTGTTTTGTAAATGGATCAAAACTTTGAATCTATAAGGAGCTAATTATCCTAAAGGTTGTCATCAGATTTCTCCCTTTAATTAACTATTTTAAATGGGATTTTAAGAGCTATAAATAGTGGAGAGAATTAATTGATCTTAATTAAGCTTTTAAATAAAATTCATGTAAAAAACTTTGTAACTTCTTTCTCTCAAATTCTCTCCAGCCAAACACATTTCTAACTTCAATTTCTTCAGGTAAAAATAAAGATTTCAGAGAGGTTTTGATTTCTAATTGATTTCCCAAAGCTTTTACATCAAATACTTATTACTTCTATCTTGATTTTCATGTTTTATCAAGCAATTAAGGGGAGAAATCACCATTGGAGGTAAGGATTCGTTCTTATCCTCTAATGAAAGGTTCTTTATTGAAATTCCTAAGTTCTTAATCCATTTTATATGATTTTCATTGGGTTTTAAGTAATTAAACTCAGATTTATGGTTTAATTGGTGATTTATGATAGAAATTGAGGAAGTTCGTATTTGATCTATTTTTGTTGAGTTGAGAATGATTTTCAACTTGATTTTGATGTTTAATATGTTAATGAAGTTAGTTTTAATTATAGAATCCCGAAATCTAGAGAATCTCTAATTTTCTAGATTGATAGTTAAGAGATTTTGAGGTGTTGTGGTTGATTATTGTTTGCTGGAGGTATGAGGTTGATTTGAGTTGTTGTTAGATGTTATTTGATGATATTTGAAGGTTGAGATTTACAGTTGTTGGCTGGGTTGAGGTTTTTGATGAATCGATGATGTTTTCGGTTGATATGATGTGGTGTTGTGGAGGATTATAGTTGGGTAAATGTTATTTGTTGATTGCTGTGAGTTTGAATGCATTTTAATGCATTGGATCCTCTGTTGTAATGTGTTTGAAACAGGGGAAAATAATCCGGAAGTAAACCTTGGTGTTGAGGAGTTGTCGGGAGCTTAATTTGGCATCGGCAAGAGAGGCGTTGCATTGTCAGTGAGTGAAAACGTGGTTTAAAGCATTTTGAGGGTTTGAAATGATGTTTTGGGAGTTTAGGTAAAGCTTGAAACGCTTACCTAAGTTTGAAAGTAAGTATAGATTGTGTTCTCTCTCGATTTCGGTTGGCAAATAATTTATGAAATGCACTTGTTAAATGATTGTTTACCTCATGTTTTATACATGAAATGAGCATGGTTTAATGCTGGAAATTGATATGAAATGATGTTAGATGCATTTGGAAAGTAATGCATGGTTTTAAAGAATGTTTATGAACATGGCTTATGCATGGTTTAATGCATGAAGAAATGATTTGAATGATGCATATGAAAACAGTGAGGTATGTTTATAAAAGTGGATTATATTGGTAAGTGATGGATTGGAAATGTTATCGGATATAATTGGCCATTCATAGGATTTAAAATGCACTATAATAAGTCACTCGTCGTTGTAGAGGTAGTACGAGAGGTACTTACTTCGATCATGTAAACCCCAATATTGTTGAGGCAACACTTAGATAGCTTTTACTCCATCCATTGGCTATAGAGGTTGATGCATCGAGTATGTGTACTCCAAATTGGAGGATTAGCCTTGGTAATGTAGAGGTGGTGTATGTGTTGAACAACTCTATGCCATTGAGCTATAAGAGATTGGGAAATCTCTTGGGAAATCTGTGTATCCGATGTTAAAGTTGATTTATGGAAATTATGTATATGGTAATAGACCACTTGAAAGCCAATATAATGTTTAAATGTATCATGTTGATGGATTGATTGATATAATGAGATTTATACATGTTTTACTCCTTAAGCTTTGCATATGGGATGTTATGCATGGGAAGGCTTAAGTAGAGTGAATTGCATATGGGATGATGCTTTGGAATCCATGATACATGAGCATATGGTTTAATATGCTGATTTTGGAAAGATTAAGTGCATGTTTTGAAAGAATGTCATGATGGTTTAAAAAAGTCTTAAATTGCATTGGATGATGTTTTGTGTTTTGAGTGCTCCTCACTAAGCAATGATTGCTTACACTCTCTTTTATCACCAATGCAGATTAATCGAATACAAGGAGACATAGCAAGAAAGGAAAGGAGTTCCAAGACTTGGTTTTGCAAAGTATGTTGAGAATTAAAGGTAATAAAGGCAATGTAGTTTAAATGTTGTTGGGATGGTTTGAGTGTTTAATTCTCTGTTTGAGCAAATTTATATTGCTGTTTTGGACTTTAGATAAGCTTGGTTTGTTTGATCTTGCATATGGTATATGTTTTGGTATGTGAGTCGCTTGATTTTAGGGAGCATGCCTCTAGACTTGAGATTCGAGTATATTGTCATGATATGTTGATGGAACTGTGATATTATGATTAGGATTGATCCTTGATAATGTTGTATGAATGTTAGAAGCATGTTTAAGTGTTTTGGAATACATAAATGTATGTTAAACCATCAAGTTTGAACTTTACAGGCCAGGGCGTATTGATACGCGTGATACCATATCAATACGGGTCAATGTTTTCAGGCATAGCGTATAGATATGCATAAGACCGTATCGATATGGGTCTGTGTTTTTAGGCATAGCGTATTGATACGCGTAAGACCATATTGATACGGGCCTATTTTTTCAGGTATAGCGTATCAATACGCGCGAGACCGTATCGATACGAGTTGGTGTTTCCAGGCATAGCATATTGATACTCGAGGAAGTGTATCGATACGAGTTTGAACTACTGGAATTTGGAATTTTGAAAATGCACAGGTGTATCGATACACTTGTCCGTGTATCGATACGGATAGTTGTTAATTCAGTTAAAGTGTGTTTTAAAGGTTTTGTTTTCTTTTGTTTTAGTCCCTAAATGTAGTACATGCTATTAAATGGGTTCTAATGGTCGGTTTGAGCTGAGAATTAACATGCAAGCATGTAATCTGACTAATTGATGATTGGTAACCCTAATTAAGGTAATAGTCCTTTGATTTACCAATTTTATGATTTGGTCCCTAAAATGTATTGTATACAATTGGTTGCCTTTCCGAGATCCGTTTCCTTTGTAACTTCACCCGTTGCAAGTATGATCACTTAAGATTAATAATACGCATCTAGAGCAGATAAAAGGAAAAATGGACCGTTTTTTGTAATTTTTCTCTGGTTTTCTTCGGCAAACCTAATGTAGCTCGCTCGATTCGGTCAGGCGTCTAAGCCGGGTCGAGGGGGTTACAATACATCATCTCATATATTGGCATACAAGTGACTCAAAACCAAGTTCCATTTTATTTTACAAAAACACATCGGATGGAAGGATTTCCCAAGTGGTTCCTTCGACCACTTCACATACATCCTCGAACCGGAACAACCATTAACGGTTATAACGTATAAATCCACCAGGGGGAGAAAACAACACAATTAACCCCTCAATCATTGCGGCTCTCATGGTGGAGAAAACGGCATAATTAACCCCTCGACACACATGAGGTGACTTATTATAGTGCACTTTAAACCCTATGGCTAGCCAACTATATCTGATAACATTTTATCTCAACCACTTGCCAATATACTCAATAAAAACCATATTACCTTATTGTTTTACATATGCATCAATTAAACCATTTTCCAATACATTAAACCATGTGTTCTAACATTCTCAAAATGCTTTCATAAATCAATTATCATTCTCAATATTCATCGTATATGATTTATTTGCAACATCTTTCATTTCTAAACCATGCATATAATAGTAGGTAATCAAAATCATAAACAAGTGCATGAGATTGTAATTTGCAAAACCGAAAATGAGAGAGAGAGATCAAACCATACTTACTTTCAAGCTTAAATAAGTGTTTCAAACTTATTTTAAACTCCCAACAACCATCTCCAAACCTTTTAAAAGTTGTAGAACACATTTCCACTCACCAACAACCCAGAGCTCTCTTGTCGTTGTGAGAATCAAGCTTCCAAAGCTTCCACAATCTTTCCAAAACCTAAAGATCCAACTTCCATGCTTTACCCAATCAAAAACAGGGGATTAATGCACTCCCATGCATCTCTAATTTCCAGCAAACATCAAACATAACTTTGCCTCACTAAAAACATCAAACCCCCTCTAAAGCAACCAAAATCACCACCAAACTTCATCTAAACAAATTCCAGCCAAAACCTATTGATTTTAACATCTTAACAACATCAATTAACATCCAAAATCATCTTTGTAGCGTCCTTATACCTCCAGCAACCATACAACACCAAGATCGCTTAAAAATCTATCTATTTACAACCTAGAAAATTAGCAATTCACATAGTATCGGGATTCCTTTAATTAATCTCTTCTCTTAAAATTAAAACATATATTTCAAGTGATCTAAATCAATTAGATTCAATACAAAACAGATCCATAACATTGTTCATCAAATTTTCACATTAAAACTTAATTTAAATACCATATTCATGTTTTAATCTTAATGTAGAAATCAAGGAAATCAAAAGGAAATCAAAAGAGATTGATTCCTGAGAATTTTGGAATGAAATTGATAGTTTGGCTGCTGAGAAAGTTGAGCGAAAAGTTGAGAGCAAAAGTAGTTACGTAAGAAAATGAAATTGGTTAATAAAAATCCTTTTGATCAACTATATTTTATTTTAATATTAAAACTAATTAAAAACCTTTTAAAATAGCCTAAATTAAGGGGAAATCTGATGGAAAATTTTGGTATATTAGCTCCTTAAAGATTCTAAGTTTTGACCCTTTTACGATTTAGTCACCAAAACAATTTTGAAAACTTTACATTTTAGTCACCAGACCAAAATGTCCCAAAATTAGATTTAATTCCTTCAAATTGAGTTCACCAAAATACTTAAAATATTAATTAAGTATTTTCTAGCATTTTTCCATATTTTATTTTAGCCAAAAATAATTTATTAATATTTAATTCTCAAAACCAACTCAAATTGCCTAATCTGGTTCTCCCGAACCGTCTAATCGATCCATCTAACATCTAGGCCAAATTCATGGCGTTACAACTCTCCCCCTCTTAAGAAATTTCATCCTCAAAATTTACCTGGCAGAAATAGGTAAGGAAACTACTTCAACATGTCATCCTTGCTTTCCTAGGTGGCTTCTTCGACACCACGATGTTGTCATAACACCTTCACCAACTATATGGTCTTTCCACGAAGATCCTTGCTGCTTGAATCTAGAATTCTCATTGGCTCCGCATTATAGGTCAAATCCGGATCCAACTCAATCTTCTCAATCGGCATCACATGCGAAGGATCCCATCTATACTTCTAAAGCATCGATACATTGAAAACGTCATGTATCTTTTCCAAATCCGCCGACAACCTCAACCTATATGCAACTGGACCAACACATTCCAACACTTCATAAGGCCCAATAAACCTAGGGCTCAACTTGCCCTTGCGACCAAACCTCATCACCTTTTTCTAAGGCGAAACCTTAAGAAACACTCGATCACCAACTGAAAACTCAATCTCCCTACGCTTCAAGTCAGCATATGACTTTTGTCGATCCGAAATCACCTTCAACCGATCACTAATAAGCTTCACCTTCTCATTGGTATCCTTCAACACATCAGGAAACGAAACATACTTTTCTACTACCTCTTCCCAATAAAGTGGCGTGCACACCTTCTACCATACAAAGCTTCATATGGTGCCATTTGGATACTAGCATGATAACTATTGTTCTAGGCAAACTCCACCAAAGGTAACTGCTTCTCACATGATCCCTAGAAATCAGTGATGCAACACTGCAACATATCTTCCAACACTTGGATAACGCGTTCAGATTGACCATTTGTTTGAGGATGATACAAAGTATTGAAGTTCAACCGCGTACCCAAAGCCTTATGCAAACAATCCCAAAACCTTGTTGTAAAGCTCGAATCTCTATCCAATAATATAGACCTAGGCACCCCATGTAACCTCACAATCTCAACAATATACAACTCTGCCTACTTATCCAAAGTATACGTCGTATGCAGAGCCAGAAAATGTGCACACTTTGTAAACCTATCCATAATCACCCGCACAGAATTCTTCTTTGATGGCGTCAAAGGCAACCCGAACACAAATTCTCAACGGTTGCAACAACCCTTCAATATGCTTTAGTCAAGATAGTGTGCCTTAACTCCTCATCTTTCAGCACGACCACATGACTCTTGAAACACAAAACTCCTTCATCACTAAAACAAAAATCCATTTGAATGTCATCCATTATATCATAGACATAGGATACCAAAGAATCATCATACGGTTACTTCTTTATTAGCTACAACAACGATGGCTTCACTTGCAACTCAGCCAACAAACCATCGTCTCGCGTCATACTCAACCAAGGAAACATCACCTCAACTTTACTACAACCTTCCTACTCAAGGTGTCAGCTGCAATATTAGCCTTTCCCGGATGATACTCAATCGTCAAATCATAATCCTTGACCAACTCCAACCATCTCCGTTGCCTAAGATTCAACTCTTTTTACGACTTCAAATATTTTGAACTCTTGTGACCTGTGTATACAAAACACTTCTCACCATAAAGATAATGTCGCCAAATCTTTAATGCAAACACCACCACAACAAGCTCAATATCGTGCGTAGGATAGTTGCACTCTGCACTTTCAACTGCCTAGATGCATAAGCCACAATACTTCCTTCTTGCATCTACACACACCCAAACCAATGTAAGATGCATCGCTATAAACTACAAACTCTTTCCCTAACTCAGGTTGAATCAAGATTGGAGCTTGGGTCAAAGCTTCCTTCAACTTATCAAAAGCTTGTTGTCTACTCTCTGTCCACTCAAAACTTACATCCTTCTGCAACAACTTCGTCAAAGGAGAAGCAATCCTAAAAAATCCATCCACAAAGCATCGATAATATCTGCCAACCCCAAGAAACTACAAACTTCTGACACTGACTTAGGTTGCTTCCAATTCACCACTGCCTTAATTTTCTGCGAATCCACGCGAATGCCCTCAGCCGAAACAACATGACCAAGGAAAACCACTTACTTGATCCAAAACTCACACTTACTCAGCTTGGCATAAAGCTTATTGTCCAATAGAACTTGCAACACAATGTCTAGGTGTCGATCGTGATCTTTCCCAGTCCAAGAGTATACAAGAATGTCTTCAATGAACACTACCATGAATTGATCCAAGAATTCATAGAACACCCAGTTCATCATATCCATGAAAGCTTCTAGCACATGCAAAAAGATGTTTTCGTCATGTCCTTATCATTCACCTTCAATTGATAATATCTAGACCTCAAATCAATCTCGAAAAACACTGTAGCACCCCAAAAACAATCAAACAAATCATTGATTCTTGGCAAAAGATATTTTTTCTTAATCGTCAACTTGTTCAGTTATCGATAATCAATGCACATTCTTATCGTGCCATCCTTCTTCTTCACAAGCAACACTGGTGCTCCCCACGGTGATACACTAGGCTGAATGAAACCATGGTCCAACAACTCCTAAAGCTATGTCTTTAACTCCTTCAACTCATTCGGTGCCATGCGATACGATGCAATTGACATTGGAGCCGTATCCGCATACGTCTCAATGCAAAACTCTACCTCCCTATCCGACGGTAATCCTAGCAACTCTTTTGGAAACACTCCTAGAAATTCATAAATGGTATGTGTCGACTTTTGCTAACACTTGGCAAATAATTAAATATTTAGTGTAAAAGTTCAAGAAAATAATGTCAAGGTGAGTCTTATGCGTGCAAGTATACAATGTCAGCATGTAATACAACAGTAAGCTGAGTATCAAATCCACATGGATTGTCCTAGAGCTTATTTTCTTAACGTTACTTGTTTGCAAAAAAAATAATGAAAATGTTGGAAAGATTTGGATTTTTGATCGAAGGTAGGGAAAACAAAGTAGTGAAAAATGAAATCAGTCTAGCAACAAAAGTTTTTAATTGAATGATGAGCGTTGGTGATAATACCCTAAGCCTGGATTTCACGCTACTTATGCCAGCTTTCAGCAGTGTCCTGCCTTAGTTTTATTACCGAGCAAATTAAAGGTAGTATTGCCTCTGTCGGTGATAATACCCTAAGCTAACAATGATAAAAACCCATATATGTCTATAGCAAAGCTTCTAATTAATTAACTTGATTAAGTGTCAACCTTTACTCCTAAGGGGTAGACTCACTTCCGAAGCAAGCTCATCTACTTGAACATCTTCTGTCGAAGCTTCTTGCCTTAGTATCTAGCAACTGGTCGTTGCCCCTTAAGCCTGTTAAGATATTAAGGTGCAATAAGCACATATGCCAATTATCGTTTGGCAAAGGATTTGAGAAAATTAAGTATTAGCTGTTAGGAAACACTGCCAAGACATTTTAAATTATTAAAAACCAAACATAAATTTAGCTCTTGATCTTAGTTGGTCAGACCACGTCGCATTTTGGTTCACCACGGTACAGCCTCCTCCGATTCGATCGCCCCCAAGTAGTGACTTGAACTTCTTTAAATAGGCTTGCGTGGAAACCCAAGGATAAGCTTCTTGAGTTTAAAATTTGAACGCGTGAAGGGATAAGCTGTGGTATCTTCTTATCCTGATTTGAATCCTAGGGATGACTTGTACACGGTCCAACTGCCACCTTAATCAGTCAACGGGCATCAATCCTTTGCCACCAAGCTTTAGCAGTGCCTAGTCCATCCATGCCAACTGCTACTCAGTAATTCCCTTACTTTCTTTCCTGCGTTATTTACCAACGCCTCTATGCCATGCCTTCCTCCTTGTGTCCTGCATCAAAACCAGCAAAACAACCCTTCATCCTGGCAACAAAATAACTCCCAACTCCTTATGCAAATGCATGAATTTTAACAACTAAATGCAAACATACCTACTTAAAGACAAGCAAAAGCATTGTGAAATAAGCATAAAAATTAGTACTTTACGGAGTTAACACACCCCAAACCTAGCTCATTACTTGTTCTCAAGTATTGCAACTACAAATCTAGAAAAACAAAATGTACCTCGACAAGAATTGTCATTGTTCCCAACACCTACCAGCTAGCAAAATATTATCCTAGGTCTGTCCTCAGATATTCAGTGTATCAATGCCAAGCAAATAAAAAATTCAAGTGCAGCAATAAAGCTCTAGTCTAGGGTCATGTAGTGTATAGAATGTGCGGGAAATACGCATCAAGGTAACGTGACTCCCTTAGACAATTCTACTATCCAAACTCATAATTTCATTTATTTGGCAAGGTTTTTTTTTCTTATATATATATATATATATATATGCTAGTATTTAATTAGGGTCGCGCCATGCGCTGTTTGGCATGCGATATAAGAGGGAGCAAACCGCGAATACCCACGTTAGTCTAGATTACATCACTAAGCTAACCTATTACACTAAGAGAGAGCAAACCATGAAGACCCAAGTTAATTATTTTCCCTAAGGCATAGGAGTGTTCTAAAGTTTCTTCAGCTTTTGGCAAAACATTGTTGCCTTATTCATTCTTTTTACCCTGACAATTTTTCTCTTTTTTTTTTAAGTTTAGATTCAAGCAAGCCTAAGTTTGCTTCGCAGACTAGATACATACCGCGTGTAAAGTGAAACTAAAGTTCCCTAAACTGGAGTTCAATTGCCAAGCTACTTGGCAATGCTGACCTGCTAGCATAGAAGTTCTAAATTCCAGTGTTCTTCATTGGAAAAATGATCTAACACAACTTCTCCCAACCTAGTAGTGTTGGTAACAAGTATAAAATCGATCGAGGCAACTTTTTTCTGGTTTGATATGCATGTGTTAAATCCTACATGGCAAACAGAATGTAAACTGAAATGTAAACATGAATTCCAAGGCAATAGGTGCAAGACAACCCACACCCCAAACCTAAGGTACGCATTGTCCTCAATGCATGAAAACGACACATATATACAGATAAAATTAAAAATGCATGAGCATGAGAATGAAATGAAATGCAAGGAGTTTAAGAGGATGGGGACTCCCCTTCGAAGGGTTCTGGCCGTGACACTCATGTTTTTCTTTGGATGAAGCTCCCTCGACTGGGAGCCATATGTTTCTTGTACTTAAGGCTGGGTTTTGATGCAGTCGTGAAAGCTTTAAGGTGGTGGAGAACTTTCTCAATGATCTTCACTGGCTCAGAGGCAGTCGAGACATCAGTGGTAGCAGATGAGACAGGTGTTGCATGTATGGCAGCAGTCTTTGCATGGCTATGAATTTCTTTCTCGTCAAATTCAGGTGGTGTATTAGTTCTGGTAGATTCAACTTGTACTGGAGAGACTGGGACGGTGGCATTAGATCGTGTTGGAGTGTAGACAGAGTGGGGATTGGCTGGTATGTCATCCTTGGCAATGAGGTCGGCAAGGAACTCAAGGAACGCTGGCAGCGTTTGCATGGACATGCCTTCAAGGGTTTTCTTCATGGCATAGTCCCTGGCATACACATAATGCAAGAACATGGACTTTTGCTCCTCGGTTTTCTCAAATTTTTAGAGGATGATTTCCTGGCGTTGGTAGATCTCGAAAAGCATTACCACTGATCCAGCTGGCATCGGAGTCACAGGTTCTGCCTTTGGCACCTTTGCCTTTGGCACAAACTCTGCTATTTTTTGTATGCCTTTCTCCTTTGCCTCTGTAGCCGTCAATTGTCTCTACAGGGCAAGAGTTATAGTGGTCTCCTTACTCTTTTGAATGCTATCTAAGTCTAGCTGTGTAACGTTGTGCTGCATGCAAATGGTAGAGATTAGAGAAGGAAAGAGTAAACTTCCATTGCTCTTACCAGCACATTTAAAAGTCTATTTAATGATAAGCCGTCCAACATTAATCTTATGGCTAGTCACGATAGAGTGCAACAGTGCCAATCTTTCCTCCGAAACTATCTCATTGTTATTAGTTGGCATCAAGTTTATCTTCAAAAAGTGATTCCAACCTCGCAGTTGAGATTTTAACGCCAACCGTTTCATAGCTTGATGCCTTTTTGATGATACATTCCATTGAGTGTCAGCCTCACATAGTTCTTTCAATATCGTATTCCTCTTGGCATTATCCAAAGATTCTACAAACTTAGTGTGTTCAACCTCTATTTCATCCAAAGAAAACATATCATTTATATACCCTTTATCAAAACAATCACACTTACCTCGCACCATCAAGAAGGGTGAATCCTTTGTCGTAAGATGAGAATAAAATTCCCAAACGACGTTAGCATGGACTTCCCTTAGCGGTTGACATAATTTTTCCCACTTATTATCTTTATCACCTTGACAAATTTTGGGAAATAGACCAAGTTGGGTTCGTTCATGAACTCAAAACCCTTCTTATAGTAGAAGGTTCTTGATGTGAACTTCTCCTCATACTTCTTGCGGATTTTTTCATTGAAAAAGACTTTCAAGGGCGTTGAAGACGATGCCATGAAGATTTCTTAAAAAATCGAGTGATTTCTTCAAAGATAGATATTATTGAGAATCGAAGAAAGAGTAAAAAGTCTTAGCTAAGAGTCAGTTATGGTTTAAGTAGATTAAAGGGTAAACGGTTGAGATCTTAATGTGGCTAGTTGAGTAGGGATAGTGATAAGAGTTTAGCGTGTTTGGGGAAAATAAATCATAATGTGATAAGAGTTAAGATGATAAGATAACGCGGGAAGAGATAAAGGGATAAGGTTAAATTTTAAATTTCAACTTTTCAGGTTTGGGCGGCTAGGGTAAAATTCAACACTTAGCAAAGAGGGTTTCCTTCTTTCTTGGGCCGAGCCCATCAACCCTTGAGCGGTTAAGACAAAACTCTTCTCCAAATTATTATATATATATATATATATTATCGCCTCCTTCCAGTCCTCCTCCTTGGCATTTTGCCTGGCAACAAATTCCTGTATCCACTCAACAAAAACCTTTCAACGCAGTAGAAAAGAAATAAAACAAAAGAAAAGAAATAAAAAATAAATGATAAATACTGAAAAATAAAAAAATCTAACCTAATATATACAAAAATCAAACCATGATGATGACGTTCATAGAACCTCTACCAAGAGGACAATTTCCTTCGCATCACTTTGAGCGTCTTCCAAGTAGTGCTTCAATCTTTGGCCGTTTACTTTGAAAATTGTTCCCGTTTTCACATCCTTGATATCAACTGCTCCATGAGCATATGGTTTCACAACTTCAAAGGGCTCTGACCATCTAGACTTCAGCTTACGCGGAAAACAACTTTAGCCTCGAGTTAAGCAACAACACGCATTGGCCTACTTCAAATAGTCTTGGCAATATCATGTTGTCATGCCATCATTTTTTCTTTCTTTGTAGAGTCTGGTATTCTCATAAGCTTGCATTCTGAACTCCTCTAATTTATTTATGTCCAATAAACGTTTTGCACCGACAGCTCTCTATTCCATGTTGAGCTTTTTGATTGCCCAATAAGCTCTATACTCTAATTCCACTAGCAAGTGACATGCCTTCCCAAACACAAGCCTATAGGAAGAAGTTCCCAACGGATTCTTAAAGGTTGTTTTGCATGCCCACAAGGAATCATTTAATCTCAAAGACCAGTACCTATTTGTCAAATTTACAGTATTTTCTAGAATGTTCTTGATCTCTTTGTTTGGGATCTCCGCTTGGCCATTTGTTTGGGGATGGTAAGCTACGACAATACATTGCTGGATCCCATACCTAGGCAGAGCTCTAGAGATTAAATTGCACTTAAAATGTGTTTCTTCATCATGAATGATGGCTCTAAGGGCACCAAATCTAGCAAAGATATGCTTATAAAGGAATTTGGCAACAACCTTGGCACCGTTTGTTGGCAAAGCTACTGCCTCTACCCATTTTGAAATGTAGTCAACATCCATAAGGATATATAGGTTCCCGAATTATAGAGAGAAGAGACTCATGAAGTCTATTCCCCATACGTCAAACAACTCCACTAGCATAATATTCTGAAGTGGCAATTGATGTCTGCTAGAGATGTTACCCGTTCGCTGGCATCGATCGCATGCCTTGGTAAAGTAATGAGCGTCTTTAAACAGCGTAGACCAAAACAATCTAGACTGCAACACCTTGGTAATAGTCTGTATTCCAGCAAAGTGTCCTCCATACAGTGCTGCATGGCATAACTGTAAAATGTTGTGCTCATCCTTCTCTGGCACACATAGTCAGATAACTTGGTCGGCATATTGCTTGAAAATAATTGGCTCATCCCAATAATATTGTCGAACACTGCGCAAGGAATGCTTCTTGGCACTACTCGCCAGATTCGGTGGAAAAATATTGCTTACTAGATAATTGACTATGTCAGTGTACCATGGCAAAGAATCGACTGCAAGTAAGTATTCATCAGGGAATTCATCTCTAATGGACGAGGCCCTTCCTTCTTCAAGGTGATGCTCTAATCGTGATAAATTATTAGCTACCAAGTTCTCGCTCCTCTTCATGTCTCTAATCTCGAGATCAAATTATTGCAGCAAATGTGTCCATCGAATCAGTCTAGGTTTAGCATCCTTTTTTTCCAAGAGGTACTTTAATGCCGAGTGATCTGTATACACCACAACTTTGTTACCTACTAAGTAAGACCTAAACTTATGAAATGCAAATACAACCGTGAGAAACTCTTTCTCGGTAGTGGTGTAGTAGAGTTGGGCTTTATTTAATGTCCAACTGACATAGTAAGTGGTATGGAAAACCTTTCCACGTCTTTGACCTAACACATTCTTTGTCCTAACACAGCTCCAACGACATAATTGTTGGCATCGCACATAAGCTCGAAAGGCTCATTCCAGTCTAGTGCCACGATTATGAGGGCATTAATCAATCTGTCCTTAAGTTCCTGAAACGCTTTTAAACAAGAATCATCAAATGCAAAAGTGGCATTTTGTTCTAAAAGCAAGCATAAAGGTTTATAAATTTTTGAAAATTCTTTAATGAACCGACGATAAAAGCTTGCATATCCTAAAAAGCTTCTGATGCCTTTTACACTTGTAGGCGGTGGAAATTGTTTGATTACCTCAACCTTTGCCTTGTCCACTTCTAGGCCTCTCTTGGTTGCTCTGTGAATGAGAACTATGTCTTCCTTCACCATGAAATGGCATTTTTCCCAATTTAATACCAGGTTAGTCTCAATACATCTCCTCAAAACAAGCTCTAAACTCTGAAGGCATTCCTCGAATGTTTTGCCAAACATTGAGAAATCATCCATGGAAACTTCTAACTTGTTCTTAATCATGTAAGAGAAAATAGACATCATACATCGTTAGAATGTTGCCGGGGCATTAAACAATCCAAAGAACATTCTGCTAAAGGAGAGTGTCCCATATGGACAAGTGAATATGGTTTTCTCCTAATCCTCTAAAGCGATGGCAATCTGATTATACCCTGAATAACCATGTAAGAAGCAATAGTATGTTTTACCTTCCAGCCTATCTAACTTTGGTCAATGAAGGGGAGGGGAAGTGATATTTCTTGTGGCATTATTCAGCTTCCTATAGTCCATGCATACTCTCCACTTGGTAATAGTCTTGAAAGGGATCAACACATCCTTGCTATTTTGAACTACAGTCATGCCACCTTTCTTTTGCACGCATTGCACCAAGCTAACCCACGAGCTGTCAAAAATGGGATAGATTATCCCAATATCTAGCCACTTGATAATTTCCTTTTTAACTACTTCTTTCATGCTTAGGTTCAGTCTTCTCTGGCCCTCAATTGTTTTGCCATGATATTCCTCCAAGATTATTTTGTGCATGCAAATAGTAGAGCTTATACCTCGAATATTAGCAAGGTCCATCCCCGAGCTTGCTTATATTTCCTTAAGATTTCCAGCAATCTCTCCTTTTTATCATTAGATAGACCAGCAATAGTGATTACTGGCAAAGTAAAGTGTTTACCTAAGTAAGCATACGTGAGGTGGTCTGGCAACGGTTTTAGTTCCAACTCTGGTGGCTCCTCAATGGATGGTTTAGGTGCCTTGATCTCTCTGCCCACCAGCTCCAATGGCTCTGGCTGGCCAAAGTAATTAGCAACTTCATTCTCTAACGTGGGTTTTTCAGTGTCTTCATTCGTCTTAATCTCATCAACTTATTCTCTGGCATCATCTTCCGTTTCTTGGCACAGTTGTGCCACGTCCAGAGTGAAAATAGATTCCATCATCTCATCATCCTAGCAATCTTCTGGTTCATATACACATTTAAAAGCTTGAAATACATTAAACGTAACATGTTGGTAATTCATACGCATAGTCAATTAACCTTTATGAACATCAATTAAGGCTCTACCTGTGGCAAGGAATGGTCTACCCAATATGATTGGGATATTCCTGTCTGCCTCATAATCTAAAATGATAAAATTAGCTAGAAATATAAATTTATCTACCTTCACCAGTACATCTTTTATCTTACCCTTAGGATGTGCAAAAGATCAGTTTGCCAACTAAAGTGTTATGATGGTAGACCTTGCTTCAATGTAGAGCTTTTTGAAAACAGACATTGGCATTAAATTGATGCTGGCTCCCAGGTCACATAGTGCTTTACCCATGAATCGTTACCAATGGTACAAGGAATAGTAAAACTTCCCAGGTCTTTCAGCTTAGGTGGCAAGTAATTGAGTATCATTGCACTACATCCCTCAGTGATAGCTATAGTCTCGAAATTACCCAATTTCATTTTTTAGACAGAATGTCCTTCATGAATTTGATGTAATTGGGCATTTTCTCAAGAGCTTCTACTAATGGTATGTTGATCTGCAACTGCTTAAGAACTTCCAAGAAATGCTTAAATTGATGTTCCTACTTGTGATTTTGTAATCTTTGTGGAAACGATGGAGCTGGGTAAGCAAATGCTGACTCTATCAGCTTTGCCAAGGGCTGGCCGGCATTCGACTGAGGCCTGGCATCAAACGACAGTTTGGCATCAGACAGTGGTCTGGCATCACTTTCATTTGTTTCTTTCGTCTTTGTTTCTTTTGGTTCATCCGTTGGTCTTTTCTCTTGGTAATTGGCTGACTACTTGACAGGTATCTTAACCTCGGATTGTTTGCCACTCCGAAGAGTTACAACTTTGCAATGTTCATTACCTTTCTACCGAGCACCTTCTGTATTGCTTGGCAATACCCCTTGGGTTCAATTACTAAGTGCATTGGAAATCTGTCCAATCTGAATCTCTAGGTTTCGCATGGATGTTGCCAAACTCTGAACGGTTGCATCATTCCTCTCCATATATTCTGTCAAATTCCCTTGGTTGTTTCTTTGTCCTGCATAAAAACTGCTTGTGCCCTCTGTGGCATAGCATTCTGATGGAATCCTTGCTAAAAAGTGCTATTCTGACGTTGGACAGTGTTCTGACGCTGGGCATTGTGTTGATTACCCCCCTTGATTTCCCCAAGCTAAATTTGGGTGTTTCCTCTATCCTGCATTGTAAGTATTGGAATGTGCATTATAATTACGATTGAAATTGCCAACAAAATTTATCGACTCTAGGTTGGTAGGGCAATCTACTATGTAATGGTCTTCCCCACATATGGTGCAGAATAGGTCCAGTGCCTTAATCTCTTAAGATTTTTTACTCTTTTGAAAAGTTCTCACCATGCTAATAAGATTGGAAATCTCAGCGTGGATGGATGTTAATTCATCTAGTGTTAATTTTCCTCCAGTTTTAGTTTCGGTCCTTAATCTGGCAGTAGGATACTCAAAGTCATTAGTTGAGATCCTTTCAAGGATACCAACTACCTCTGTATAATTCTCGTCCAGCAATGAGCCATTTCTCAAAGCATCAACGATAGTTATGGCATGAGTATTGAGTATATTGTAGAAGGTCTCCATCTGGGTCCAGTTTGTGAATCCATGCATGGGACATCTTCTCAACAGGTCCCTAAATCTTTTCCAAGCATCATATAGGGTCTTATCATTAGCCTGCCTAAATGTAGTGATCTCGCTTCTCAGCTTGGCAATGAGTTTTGGTGCCTGGAATCGTAGCAAAAATTTCTGACATAGATCTCCTCATGAGGTGACAGAACCAGGTGGCAAGGAACTAAGCCACGTTTTTGCTCTATCTCTTAGGGAAAATATGAATAATTCCAGCTTCATTGTATCTTCTGGCACTGTAATGCCCTAAAATTGGGCCTAAATGTTAATCTGATCGGGTAGATGATTTGAAAGAATCGGTTTAGGCCATTCGAGTTAGTTTTGGGAATTAAATTCTAATAAATTGTTTTTGGCAAAAATAAAATGGAAAGATGCTAGAAAATACTTAATTAACAAATTTAGTATTTAGCTAAATAGAATTTGAAGTAATTAAATCTGATTTTGGGACATTTCGGTCTAGTGACTAAAATGAAAAGTTTTTAAAACTATTTTTGGTGACTAAATCGTAAAAGGGTCAAAACTTAGAATCTTTAAGGAGCTATTTGACCAATCTTTTTCATCAGATATTTCCTTAATTTAGGCTATTTTTAAAGTGTTTTAAATAGTTATTAATATTAAAGGAAAATAGATTTAATAAAAGGATTTTAGTTTTACAAAAATCACTTTCTTACGTAACTACTTTTCTTCCAACTTTTTCTTTCAACTTTCCCAATAGCCAAAC
The DNA here is from genome assembly GCA_019671005.1 of Hibiscus mutabilis. Taxonomy (NCBI): domain Eukaryota; kingdom Viridiplantae; phylum Streptophyta; class Magnoliopsida; order Malvales; family Malvaceae; genus Hibiscus; species Hibiscus mutabilis. The sequence continues at coordinate 15,047,161 of CM033733.1, forward strand.
TAAGATTTTCACTCCAAAATTCTTGGTAATTAGTTCTTATTGATTTCTTTTTTGTTTCCTAATTGATTTCTCTAATTCCCAATGCAAAATCTACTTGGATTTCAACCAATCTTTGCCAATTGAGGGAAAATCAACAATTATAGGTGATTTTCATTTCTCTCCTCTAATTAAAGCTTATTTATTGAAATTCTCAAGTTCTTGATCCTTTGTAACTAATTTATGTTATGGAACTATGATTTAAACATGGATTTGGTAATTAAATTGAGTTTTATGTGGAAATTTGTTAAATATTGTTTTGGATTTGTTTTATGTTGAATCTAATTGATTTAGATCTCAATTAAGATGTGTTTTAATGTTGAAAGAAGTGATTAATCAAAGGAGTCCCGAAACTATGTGAATTGCTAGTTTTCTAGATTGTTTATAGTTAGGTTCTGGTGTGATCTTGATGTTGTAGTAGTGCTGGAGGTGTAAGGGCGTAATTAAGATGTTGTTTTATGTTAATTGATGTTGTTAAGATGTTAGAATCAATAGGTTTTCGCTGGTCTTTGTGTAGATGAGGTTTGATAATGATTTTGGTTGTTTTAGAAGGGTGTTTGATGGTTTTTTGTGAGGCGAAGTTGTGTTTGTTGGTTGCTGGAAATTAGAGATGCAGGGATGTGTTTTAATCTTCTATTTTTGTTTGGGAAAAGAAGGGGAGTCAAATCCTTTGGCTTTTGGAGAGAGCGTGAAAGCTTCGGAAGCTTGATCGCGTGTCGGCAAGTGGATCGTTTGGTTGTTGGTGAGTGGAAAAGTGTTTTACTGCTATAAAAAGATTTGAAAGAAGTTGTGGGAATTTATAATATGTTTGCAACACTTATCTAAGCTCGAAAGTAAGTATTGGTTGAGCTCTCTCTCGATTTTGGTTTTGCAAAATGAAATCTCATGCACATGTTTATGGTTTTGATTACTCACTGTATTATGCATTTTTTAGAAATGAAAGATGTTGCTAATGATCATATATGATGGTTATTGAGAATGAAACATGGCTTATGAAAGTATTTTTGAGAATACTAAAATGCATGTTTTAATGTATTTGAATTTTGATTGATTTGATGCATATGTAAAATAGTGAGGTAATGATGTTTTATTGAATATATTGGCAAGTGGCTGAGTTTAAAATGTTATCGGATATAGTTGGCTAGCCATAGGGTTTAAAGTGCACTATAATAAGTCGCCTCATGTCTGTCGAAGTGGGTAATTATTTTGTTGCTCCACCATGAGAACCGCAGCGGTCAAGGTGGGTAATTGTTCTGTTTTCTCCCGCTGGTGGATTTATACATCATAACCGTTGAGGTGGGCAATTGTTCCATTGCTCCAGTTCGAGGATGTATGTGAAGTAGTCATAGGAACCACTTGGAAAATTCGTGTATCCAATGTGTTTTATAAAATGGAATGGTATTGATTTTGAGTCACTTGAAAGCCAATATATGAGATAATGTATCATGATAAATGGATTATGTATGTATAATGTGATTTCTACATGAGATGCTCTTTAAGCTTGTTATAGAGATTGTGGCATATGAAGCTTAAATTGAGGTTTGAGATAGAATCCATGATACATGTGTTGCAAATGATTTAAATGTGCATACTTGAAGAGATTATTAAAGCATGAGATGATTTTGCCATGAGACATTTTCATTTGGATTGAATTAAAATGATTTTAATTGCATTGATGAGTTTTTTTAGATTCCCTCACTAAGCTTATAGCTTACGCTCTCTTTTCTCATCAATGCAGAGAAATAGACCTTATCGGACAACGAGTAGGCAAGAGAGGATCCAAGAGTTGAGACCTTTTAAAGTATGGTTTTATATGTACTAAGTAGTAATAAGAGGCAATGTGACCAAGTTGTATTTGGGAGATGTATTTTGGTTACTCCCTGTTTGTACCAGATCTGTTTGGTGTTTTGGACTTGTATTATGTTTAATGTTTGGTTTTGAGGGGTTGGGAAACATATGCATGCTTTGGTAGAAAACATGCATTTAGGGGTTTGTTTTGAATATGCTTTGTTGCGATGATCTTTAACATGTTGCTATGTCTAAGAAATTGATGTTAGTGAAGTCCTAGGATGATTAGATGTGGATTTGAGTATGTTAGATTGATCCAAAATGTCATATGTTGGACCTAGAGGTCATTACAGGTCTGTCCGCCCTGGTACGAGTCCTCAGGGATCGATACGAGAGGACCTTTCACGGGTCAATCTGGGCAAAATTACCTTGTCGTATCAATATGCTTAGGGACCGTATCAGTATGCATACCTAGAAAATAGGCCTGGTGTCAGTACACGGGCAAGCATATCGGTATGCCCTTTAGCCACTAAAATTAAAATTTTTGAAATACATATGCCCGTACCGATCGATGCACCTTTGTTGTTTTCACCCGTTGCGATACGGTAATGGCCTATACCGGTACGCCAGTCGTTATTTCAGTTAAGATGCATTTTAAAGTTTGTATTCTTTGCAATTTAGTCCATGTTTCATAATTATGCAATTGAATGAGTTTGGATGGTTGTTTTAAGCTGAGATTTAACCTGAATGTATGAAATATGACTAATTAAGGATTGGTAAATCTGATTTCACGAAAGCCCTTTTATTTATTGGAAATTATGTTTTAGTCCTTGATACACAAAATTATTCAATTGGATGTCAAATCGACGCCTGATTAAGTTGTAACTTTCACCATAATCAGTATGATCACCATAGGACTTAAATATGCATTTAGATAAGATAAAAGAAAAAATGGAATATTTTCGATGTAAGTCTTTTGGGTTTGTCTCAGCAAACCCTAATATAGCTCGTGCGGTTCGGTCTTGCCACTAGACCGGGTCAAGGGGGTTACAAACATTCCAGGCTGCTGAAATAGCTAAAAAACTTCCATGAATTGCTTCAAGTGTTGCCTCGGGTCTCTTGTAGGTGCTCTATCAAACTGTCCTACATTCAAAAGCATTTGTATCATTACCAGTTTAAGTTTAAAATTTGGTGTATTTACCTATAGACCAATCAGTCTGGGCATCAAATTGTCTATGTTCAGTGCCGAGTGTTCTCGGATAGGTCTCTCCTCCTCCACATTAACGGCTGGGGCAACAGGTGGTACCGGTATCCCATTGTGGTGTGGTGGATTTCCCATATTGTTTGGGTTACCATCACCTCCTCCATTACCACGATGTGCCATCTCTCGAGCTTTTCTTTTTAACCTCCGCAAGGTTCTTTCAATTTTTGGGTCGTATGGCCAATCTTCCACCACAAGGTGGTTTATGGTCATACACTAGTTAAACTGAGTAAATAGTAAAATAAATTAACAAAAAAATTGAAACAAGTAAAAAGACCAAAACAAATAATTCCGTCGCAATCCCCGACAACGGTGCCAAAAACTTGTCGACTTTTGCTAACACTTGGCAAACAATTGAATATTTAGTGTAAAAGTGCAAGAAAATAATGCCAACGTGAGTCTTATGCATGCAAGTATACACGTTCAGCAAGTAATACAACAGTAAGCTGAGTATCAAATCCACAGGGATTGTCCAAGAACTTATTTGCTTAAGGTTACTTGTTTGCAAAAAATGAAAATGTTGGAAAGATTTGGATTTTTGATCGAAGGTAGCGAAAACAAAGTAGTGAAAAATGAAAACAGTTTGGCAACAAAAGTTTTTAATTGAATGATGAGCGTTGGCAAGGAATGCCTAGATTTCATTCTACTTATGCCAGCTTTCAATAGTGTCCTGCCTTGGTTTTATTGTCGAGTAGATTAAAGGTAGTATTGCCTCAGTCGATGACAATACCCTAAGTTAACCATGATAAAACCCCTATATGTCTATAGCAAAGCTTTTCATTAATTAACTTGATTGAGTGTCTACCTTTACTCCTAAGGGGTAGACTCACTTCCGAAGTAAGCTCATCTACTTGAACATCTTATGTCGAAGCTTCTCACCTTAGTATCTAGCAAATGGTCGTTTCCCCTTAAGTTTGTTAAGATATTAAGGTGCAATAAGCACACTATGCTAACTGTCGTAAGGCAAAAGATTTGAGAAAATTAAGTATTAGCCGATAGGAAACACTGCCAAGGCATTTTTAATTATTAAAAACCAAACATAAATTTAGAGTTCATCGCAAACATCCCCTAACCAACTGAAGAAGCTTAGTTCATGGTTGGGGGTCCATCCATAAAATATGATCGTATTTTAACATCACCATTCAAATAAAACTAAAACTAAGAGGATGGACAAGAAGAAGATCCGTCGATGCAGCCCTTTAGTTGCTCCAGAGCTCTCGGTCTTAGCTGGTCAGACCATGTCACCTCTTGGTTCACAACGGTGCACCCTCCTCTGATTCGATCCCCCAAGTGGTGACTTGATCTTCTTTAAATAGGCTTGCGTGGAAACCCTAGGATAAGCTTCTTGAGTTTAAAATTTGAACGCGCAAAGGGATAGGACGCGGTATCTTCTTATCCTGATTTGAATCCTAGGGCTAATGTGTACAGGGCCCAACGACCACCTTGACCAGTCAACGGGCATCAATCCTTTGCCAATCGAATTTTGGTAGTACCTAGTCCATCCATGCCAACTGCTACTCGGCAATTATCTTGCTTCTTTCTCTGCGTTCTTTGCTAGCGCCTCTCTGCCATGCCTGTCTACTTGTGTCCTGCATCAAAACCAGCAAAACAACCCTTCATCCTGGCAACAAAATAACTCCCAACTCCTTATGCAAATACATGGATTTTAACAACTAAGTGCAAACATACCTACTTAAAGACAAGCAAAAGCATTGTGAAATAGGCATAAAAATAGTACTTTTACGGAGTTAACAGTACGGATATCCTAGACCCACACCTCCTTCATATTCAGATTCATGACTTAAGCTAGATATGCCTGACTCCCAGATTCTAACAACTTTTGTGCTTCCAAAGCCGAAACAATATTGGACAAGAATTTGACATTCTCGCCCACAACTACCATTTTGTAATGCTTAAGCAAGTTTCAACGGTCTCAAAATCAACCACAGTCCTATGTTCAGACAACCAATCCATCCCCAAGATTACATAAAAACCATAAAACGGTAACTCCATCAAATCAACCTCAAACACATGACCTTGAACCATCAAAGGACATCTCCTATACAACCTCCTAGCAACTACTGTCTCACCAAAAGAACTAGTTACCTGCATACCAACATCTAACACCTCTACAGGTATATCAAGCAAGCATGTATGTTCGCGCAAGATGTATGAATGTGTAGAACTAGAATCTATCAAAGAAAACAATGGTATGGTTTTTAGAGTAAATGTACCTGCAATCACATCAGTATCATTCCTTCCCACACAATGTGCAAAAACCCTCGCCGGTCCACCACCCTTAGGTTGAACCGCTACAATATGAACAACTATCCTCTGACCATCCTCCCTACGCTGAAAATGTCCACGATCGCGCCCATGACCTCTATGTGGCACAACATCAGGTGCAATAGGTTGTCTTTCCCTATCCAACTGCGGGAAAACACGCCTAATGTGATCTCGTGATCCACAGCTCCAATATGTACCACAGTTACCCCAACACTCACCCGAATGTCAGCTACCACATCACCTACACTCGGGTACTCCAGCGTAAGTATTCTGACCATATTGACCATGCCCAGCATTACTCCATACGCATCTCTGATCTGGACGATACCTTCTATCTCTATGCTTCTTGTATCGGTCTCTGCCAATATCTAACTCCGCAATCATTTTCCCCAGCAGAAAAACTCCCTGATCGAGAAGATAAATTTTATTTTATGTCTTTAGCTCAGGAAACTAGGACATCAAACTCGGTATAATCCGTAGCCAGCAAGTAAGTCTTCATCTTTTTAACCAGCCCGTAATAGAAATGATAGCATCACTGACGCTCATAAAGAACCAGATCAAGTGCGTACTGGCTCAACCAAATGACCTGAACCTCATACTCAGCCACAGACATGTTCCCCTGCTCCAAAGCCATGAACTCATTTTTCTTCTCATTCTGATATCAGGAACCCATATACTTCTTCCATAAGGTAGCACAAAATAACTCCCATGACACATCGGCAAGTATGATACCCACGATAGTCGTCTTTCACCAACTATAAGCATCACCCTGAAGCAAAGATACTATACAACCCAACTTGCGAACATTCGTGCACTCTATTTGCCCAAGAATCCTCTCTGTGCTAGCAAACCACTCCTCAGCTGCTTCTAGAGCTAAACCCCTAAACTCGGTACCTTCCAAGCTATGTAGATGCTCCAATAGAAGCCCGATATTAACAGCTACAAGTGTTGGTACAGGTCCTTGCACTCTAGCTATGGCTTCCCGAAAATCTCTAGTCATCGCCTAGATCAACGGTGTTATATCACCAAAAATAGGTTCTTGCGGTGCTGAGGTGCGCCACCCTCAACTCCAGCACAAACATGAGGAATCGGTGGAGGAAGAGGCAACTCGTCATTTTGTCCATCCACAACACTCCCCGTATAAGCTATCATCTCTCGTCTCGATCACATTTCACAAAAATATGAGTCTAAAACATGATAATGCAATAAAAAATATAATTAGACCAGCTTGCAACAAGAATCTAAGTCGCTCATGTTTAAAAACAAAAATCATTTAACACTAGTAGTAATAAGGCAATGTGTCCCCAAGCTAAACACCCCAACATATCATATTTCAAACATAATCTCATAAAATCAAACACTGTGTATACCAAACAACAAAATCATACATCAACAATATATCAAACAATCATAACTCACCTCCCAACAATCATAACCTAGCTCTGATACCAACAAATGTAACTTCCTTAACCCGGTTTAGTCGCCAGACCGAACTAAACGAGCTACATTGGGTCTGTCGAGACAAACCTGGAAGAATTACTTAGGGAACAGTCCATTTTTTATTTTATCCTATCTAAATGCATTAGGTCCTAGGGTGATCATGCTGACAATGGTGAAATTTACAACTCAATCGGGCGTCGAATTGACATCCAATTGCACGAGATAACATTTTAGGGACCAAATTGCAATTTTTGCTAATTAAGATGACTTCCTTGAAATTAAAGTTATCAATCCTTAATTAGTCAAATTTCATACAAATAGGTTAAATTTCAGCTTAAAAAATCATCCAAACACATTTAATTGCATGATCAAGAAATAGGGACTAAACTACAAAGATTCAAGCTTCAGAGAGCATTTTAACATAATTAACAAACCGCGTATCGGTACACTAACAACCTGTATTGATACGGGTATAAGTTACAAAGGCGTACCGATACGGTCCTCAAGCGTATCGGTACGGGTATGCAATAATTAAAAAAAATGGAGTTCTAGTAGCCAAAAGGCGTACCGGTACGGTTGCCCTTGTACCGGCAACAAGCCAAATTTTCAGCTATGCATACCGATACAATTACCAGGCATATTGGTACGCCTAGGAAATTTTGTCCAAATTGAGCCAAGACAAGTTCTCGCTTACCGGTCCTTGAGAACCCGTACCGGTACGGACATACCTGTAATAACCTCTTGGTCGAACATATGACACTTTAGATCAATCTAACATGCTGTGAATACTTCTTAATCATCATTTAACACCTCAAACATCATTTTCACAATCATATAAGCATGGTAGAAGATCATTCACATCATAGCATAACCAAATCAAATCCCTATAGGCATGATCTCTACCCAAGCATGCATAATGTTTCCCAACCCCTCAAAACCAGATATAGCGCACCATACAAGTCCAAAACATCGATTACAACTTGTGCAAACTAGGGAGTAACCAAATAACCCTCCCATTACAACTTGGTCACATTGTCTCTTATTACTACTTAGTATTTATAAAACCACACATGTAAATCACTTCACCCTTAGATTGTCCTTACTTGCTAGCTGTTCCAAAGACCCTATGAGAGCATAAGCTATAAGCTTAGTGAGGGAATCTCAAAAACACTCATCAACGCATTTAAAACAATTTTATTCCAATCAAGTGTATAAGTCTCATGCTTCTATAATCTCTTCAAATATGCACATTTAAATCATTTGCAACACATGTATTATGGATTTCTATCATAAACCTAAATTTAAGCTTCATATGCCAAAATCTGTAACCCTCTTGACTCGGTCTAGCCGTAAGACTGAACCGAGTAAGCTACATTAGGGTTTACCAAAATAAATCTCGATGAAATTACATTCGAACTGGTCGATTTTTCGATTTAGTCACCAAAAACAGTTTTGAAAACTTTTAATTTAGTCACTAGACTAAAATGTCTAAAAATTAGATTCAATTTCCTCAAATTAACTTCACCAATTTACTTAAAATATTAATTAAGTAATTTAGAGCATTTTTTTCATATTTTATTTTCCCCAAAATTACTTTTATAAAAATTATTTTCCTGAAACTATTCAAATGCCTAAACCAGTTCTCTCGATCCTTCAGTCCAACCCGATTCACATCTAAGCCGATTTTCAGGGCGTTACAACTCTCCCCCTCTTAATAAATTTCGTCCTCGAAATTTACCTAACGGAAAAAGATGAGGGAACTACTTCAACATATCCTTTTTGCTCTCCTAGGTAGCTTTCTCTACACTACGATGTTGCCACAACACATTTACCAACTCTATGGTCTTTTCACGGAGAACTTTACTACTCGAATCCAGAATCCCCACTATTTCCTCATCATAGATCAAGTCAATATTCAGCTCAATCTCCTCAACAGGCATAACATGCGAAGGATCCGATCTATACCTCCGTAACATAGACACATGGAAAACATCATGTATCTTCTCCAACTTAGCCGACCTCAACCTATACGCAACAGGGCCAATGTGCTCTAACACCTCATATGGTCCCATGAACCTAGGGCTCAACTTTCCCTTCCTCCCAAATCTCGTTACCTTTTTCCAATGCGAAACCTTTAGAAAAACACGATCACCAACCGCATATTCAATTTTTCTTTGTTTCAAATCAGCGTAGGACTTTTACCAATCCGAAGCTGCCTTCAAACGATCACTAATAAGCTTCACTTTCTCATTGGTATCCTTCAACATATCCGGCAAAGAAAAATATTTCTCTCCCGCCTTCGCCCAACAAAGCGGCGTACGAAATCTTCTACCATACAAAGCCTCGTATAGAGCCATCTAGATACTAGCTTGATAATTGTTATTATAAGAAAACTCCACTAATGGCTACTGCTTCTCCCACGACCCTTGAAAATCTATGTTACAACACCGCAAAATATCCTCCAGCACTTTGATAACACGTTCTGACTAACCATTCGTCTACAGATGATACGAAGTACTGAAGTTCAACCATGTACCCAAGGTCCTATGTAAACATTCCAAAAACCTCGCGATGAAATGCGGATCTCTATCAGACACAATAGACTTCGGCAACCAATGCAACCTCACGATCTTTGCAAGATACAACTTTGTCAACCTATCCAGAGTATACGTCATATGCACCGCCAGTAAATGTGCACACTTCGTAAACCTATCCACGACCGCCCAAACAAAATTCTTCTTTGATGGCGTCAAAGGCAACCCACACACAAATTCCATGGTGATCCTCTCCCATTTCCACTCGGGAACCCTCAACGGTTGCAACAACCCCAAAGGAAACTGATGTTCTGCCTTAACATGTTGGCAAACCATACAACGAGCCACAAACTCCGCAACATCCTTCTTTAAGCTAACCCAAAAAATATTATTTCTTCAAGTCCTGATACATCTTTGAACTCCGTAGATGCATCAAAAAAGGACTCGAATATGCTTCAGTCAAGATAGTGTACCTCAACTCTTCATCATTCGGCACAACCACTCGACCTCTGAAACACAAAACCCCGTCCTCACTAAAACCAAAATTCGTTTGATTCTCATCCAAGATATCCTTAACATGCGGAACTAGCTCATCATCATAAGGTTGCTTCTCTTTGATCAACTGCAACATCAAAGGCTTCACTTGCAACTCCGCTAACAACCCGCCATCTCACAACACACTCAGCCGTGCAAACATCGCCCTCAGCTCCACTGCGACCTTTCTATTCAAAGTATCTGCTACCACATTTGCCTTCCCCAGGTGGTACTCAATGGTCAGATAATAATCCTTCAATAGCTCCAACCACCTTCGTTGCCTAAGATTTAACTCCTTCCGAGACATCAGGTATTTTAAACTTTTGTGATCAGTGTAGACAACACACTTCTCACCATAGAGATGGTGTCGCCAAATCTTCAAGGCAAACACCACCACAGTCAACTCAAGATCGTGAGTAGGGTACTTGCGCTTATGCACCTTCAACTGCCTAGATGCATAGGCGACAACTCTTCCTTCTTGCATCAACACACATCCCAAACCCACATAGGATGCATCACTATACACTACAAACTCCTTCCTTCACTCCAGTTGAATCAAGATTGGAGTGTGTGTCAAAGCCTCCTTTAGCTTATCGAAAGCTTACTGCCTAACTTTTGTCCACTTAAAACTCACATCTTTTTGCAACAACTTTGTCAAAGGGTCATCGATCTTCGAAAACCCATCCACAAACCCATCGATAATATCCTACCAACACCAGAAAACTACGAACCTCCGAAATAGATTTCAGTGACTTCCAATTCACAATGGCCTCAACTTTCTGTAGATCCTCGTGAATACACTCGGCCGAAACAACATGACCAAGGAAAACCACCTACTTGATCCAAAACTCACATTTACCTAACTTGGCATAAAGCTTGTTGTCCAACAGAACTTGCAACACAATTCGGAGATGTCAATCATGATCTTCCTTGGTTCGAGAGTACACAAGAATGTCATTGATAAGCAATACCAAGAATTGGTCCAGGAATTCATGGAACACCATATTCATCATATCCAGGAACGCTGCCGGTGCATTTGTCGAACCGAACGACATCACTAAGAACTTGTAATACCCATAGCGTGTGCGAAAAGCTATCTCCGACACATCTTTATCTTTCACCTTCAACTGATAATAGCTTGACCGCAAATCAATCTTGGAAAACATTGTAGCACCCCAGAACTGATCAAAAAATCATCAATCCTTGGCAAAGGATACTTGTTCTTCATCGTCAACTTGTTCAGTTCCCGATAATCTATTCACATCCTCATCGTGCCATCTTTCTTTTTCACAAACAACATTAGTGCACCCCACAGTGATACACTTGGATGAATGAACCCACGATCCAACAACTCTTGCAACTGCGTCTTCAACTCCTTCGGTGCCATACGATACGGAGCAATCGACACTAGAGCCGTATCTGTATACGTCTCTATGCAAAACTCGACCTCTCTATCCAGCGGCAAACCAGGAAACTCTTCCAAAAACACTCCTGGAAAGTCGCAAACAGTGCGAATATCCTAGGCACGCGCTTCCTTCATATATGGGTTCAGAATATAGGCTAGGTATGCTTGACCCCCACATTCCAACAACTTCTGCGCTTCCAGCGCTGAAACCACATTTGACAAGAACTTGACATTCTCGCCCATAACTACAACTTCATAATCCTCAGCAAGTTTCAAAGAAACTCGTTTAGCCTCAAAATCCACTACAACCTTGTTTTGAGACAACCAATCCGTACCCAAAATCACGTCAAAACCGTGAAACGGTAACTCCATCAGATCAACCTCAAACACATACCCTTGAACCATCAAAGGACAACTCCTATACAACTTCTTAACCACAACTGTCTCACCAAAAGAACTGGTTACCCGTACACCAACATCTAACAATTCAACGGGTAAATCCAACAAACATGCATGCTAGTGAAAAATATAGGAATGTGTGGAACCAGAATCAATCAACAATAAAAAAGGTATTGACTACAAGGTAAAGGTGCATGCGTTCATGTTGGTATCATTCCTCCCAACACGGTAAACATAGACCCTCGCTGGTCCACCATCCTCTGGCTGAACTGCCACGGTATGTGCTACCACTCTCTGCCTATATCCTTGCGCTGGAAATGTCCACGGCCGCTCCTACGACCTCCCTGCGCTCCAGCAACATGTACAATATCCTGACCATCTCTGGCCAACTGGGGACAATCCCTACGAAGATGATCCCTCGATCCACAACTCCAACAAGTTTCTATAGCACCGCAGCACTTTCCCGAATGCCTCTGGCCACATCTCTTACACTCGAAACTCCAGCATGAGCATTCTAACCCTAAAAACCATGCCCAACACCATATCCTCCACGCCGCTCATCCGGGTGGTACCTTTTGTCTCTATGCCTCTTATAACGATCTCGGCCAGCATCAGACTCTGCACTCCTCTTACCAAACGAAGAACCTTCAGAACGAACAGACAAACCCAAATTATGTTCTATGTCCTTTGCCCACGACACCAGAACATCAAACTATGTATAATCGGTGGCCAACATATACATCTTCACTTCCTTGATCAACCCAAAACAAAATTGATCGCACCTCTCTCGCTCATCCAAAACCAACTCATGAGCATATTTAATCAACCGAACAAATTGGATCTCATACTCAGAAATAGTCATGTTTTCTTGCTCCGAAGCCATAAACTCTCTCTTCTTTGCATCCTTGTAATGAGTTCCCAAATACTTCTTCTTAAAAGCCTCACAGAAGAATTCCCATGAAACATTAACAGGTTCCATACCCGCGATCACATTTGTCCACCAACTGTATGCATTACCCTGGAACAACGATACGATACATCCCAGCTTACGCACATCAGTATACTCCATCTGGCCAAGGATCCTTTCAGTACTCGTAAACTATTCCTCGGTTGCTTCAAGAACCAAACCTCTAAAATCAACATCGCCCAAAAGGTAACCCGATGTTAACAACTGCAGGCACTAGTGTAGGTACATACACTCTAGTCATGGCCGCCTGGAAAACTCTCGTCATCGCTTGCACCAACGATGCCATATCACCAAAAACAAGTACTTGTGGTGCCTGGGACGTACCTCCCTCTACTTCAACACCACCAGGAGGAATCGGTGGAGGAGGAGGCAACTCTTCATCATGTGTATCCACAACACTACCCATGTGAGCTCTCATCTCTCGTCTTGGTCTCATACTCGATAATACAAGTCTAAACATGATAATGCAACAAAATAAAACAATTAGGCCAGCTCGCAGCGAGAACCTGAGTCACACTTGTTTAAAAACAAAATCATTTAACTCAAGTAGTAATAAGGCAATGTGCCCCAAGGTTTAACTCCTAAATATACTCATATCAGATGTAATTCCTCAAATTCAATCACCGTGCATTTCAACAACATATTCAATCATACAAACAACCATAACCCACCTCTTAACAATCATAACCTGGCTCTGATACCACAAAATGTAACCCTCTTGACCTAGTCTAACTACAAGACTGAACTAAGTGAGCTACATTTGGGTTTACCGAATTAAACCCCGATGAAATTACATTCATGAGAAAATGGCACAATTAACCCATCGACACACATGAGGCAACTTATTACAGTGTACTTTAAACCCTATGGCTAGCCAACTATATCTGAATACATTTTATCTCAACCACTTGCAATATACTCAATAAAAACCACATTACCTTACTGTTTTACATATGTATCAATTAAACCATTTTCAATACATTAAACTATGTATTCTAACATTTTCAAAATGCTTTCATAAATCATTTACCGTTTTCAATATTCATCATATATGATTCATTTGCAATATCTTTCATTTCTAAGACATGCATATAGCAGTAGGTAATCAAAATCATAAACATATGCATGAGATTATATTTTGCAAAACTGAAAACGAGAGAGAGATCAACCCATACTTACTTCCGAGATTAGATGAGTGTTTTAAACTTATTCTAAACTCGCAACAACCATCTTCAAACCTTTTAAAAGTAGTAAAACACGTTTCCACTCACCAACAACCCAAAGCTCCCTTGTCGTTGCGAGAATCAAGCTTCCGAAGCTTTCGCAACCTTTCCAAAAGCTAAAGGATCCAACTCCCCTGCTTTACCCAATCAAAAACAGAGGATTAAAGTACTCCCATGCCTCTCTAATTTCCAGCAACCATCGAACACAAATTTGCCTAACTAAAAAACATCACACGCCCCTCTAAAACAACTGAAATCACCACCAAACTTCATCTAAACAAATCCCAGCCAAAACCTATTGATTTTAACATCTTAGCAACATCAAATAGCATCCAAAAACATCTTTGTAATGTCCTTATACCTCCAGCAACCATACAACACCAAGATCACTTCAAAATCTATCTATTTACAATCTAGAAAATTAGCAATTCACATAGTTTCGGGATTCATTTAATTAATCTCTTATCTTAAAATTAAAGCATATATTTCAAGTGATCTAAATTAATTATATTCAATACAAAACAGATCCATATCAGTGTTCATCAAATTTCACATCAAAACTCAATTTAAATACCATATTCATGTTTTAATCATAATTCTATAAAAAATCGGTTGAAAAGGATCAAGAAATTGGTAATTTCAATAAAGAGCCTTTAATTAAAGGAGAGAAACAAAAATCACCCCTAATTGTTGCTTTCTCCCTTAAATGGCAAAGATTGGATGAAAGCTTGAAGAAACCAAGTAGATATTGATGTAGAAATTGAAGAAATCAAAGAGATTGATTCCTGAGAATTTTGAAATGAAATTGATAGTTTGGCTGCTGAGAGAGTTGAGAGAAAAATTGAGAGCAAAAGTAGTTACGTAAGAAAGTAAAATTGGTTAATTAAAATCCTTTTAATCAATTCTATTTTATTTTAAAATTAAAACCAATTAAAAACCTTTTAAAAATAGCATAAATTAAGGGGAAAATATGATGGAAAAGTTTGGTATATTAGCTCCTTAAAGATTCTAAGTTTTTACCCTTCTACGATTTAGTCACCAAAAAGTTTTGAAAACTTTACATTTTAGTCACCAGTCCAAAATGTCCCAAAATCAGATTTAATTCCTTCAAATTGAGTTCACCAAAATACTTAAAATATTAATTAAGTACTTTCTAGCATTTTTCCATATTTTATTTTATCCAAAAACAATTTATTAAGATTTAATTCCCGAAACTAACTTGAATTGCCTAATCCGGTTCTCCCGAACCATTTAATCGATTCATCTAACATCTAGGCCCAAATTTAGGGTGTTACACCTACGAGAAGGTTCATCCTGTGAATATTTTCATTCACTCTTATGCTAGTACAACTGTTCCTACTAGGGAAAGTTAAATAGAGCAAACACAACTCACCTAGTATACTAAGCTACCAAAGCATATTATAGTGTCCCTCAACAGTTTGCCTATGACATCAAGTTTTCAATTAATTTCATTATTTTCTCAATTTTTCTGAGAGTTTAAATTAAACCATTTATTGCTACATTGAACATTCAATTCATTCAACAAATTATGCTTTGGCATCAGAAAGTTGACCTAGAATTTTCCTAAGGCTTCTTAAGTTTTTAGAAAGCATGCAACGTGTGAGATAATGGATACAACAGTTTTAACACTAAGTTCAAAACACGAAAGCTCGTAACACATTGCAAAATTTAAGCATAGGTTCATCATATGAAGTCATCATTAAACAGAATCAACTTCAAATCAATAGAACCATAGCAAAGGGAACATCTAAAAATAATAAGGTTATTTATAGACTAATTTTTTTTAAAAAAAACTAAATTTAACGTAATATATACATGGGATAGTACTCCCCTAAAAGAAAAACTAAAAACAAAAAGTAAACAAAAACTAATCAAGGAGTTACTAGGGAGAAAGTTCCCAGATGAAAATGCCCTTGCCTTTGTCCAAGGAGGACTTTGTGTAACATCCTAAAAAATGGGCTAAAAAGATTCGAGTTAATTATCGGAATCATGTTGAAATTTTGAAAATTGTTTGGATTGATTAAATTGGTTTCTGATAAATTTCTCGTGGCAACTATTTTTGGAAATATATTTAATGAATTTATTAAAGGATCGAATTTAGTTTTAAGTAATTTTAAATTGGTTGATTTAATATTAAATTAAAAAGTGACTATTTACAATAGTTGTAAAATGTTTGTGGTGACAATATTATAAAAAGGAATTAAATGGATATTTTATTGGGATTACTAAACTAATTATCAATATATCTTTTCCCTCTCATTTTTAACAAAAGAAAATGACGGTTATTATTTTTCCAAAGATGAGAAAAACACATCCAAGCTTTTCTCTCAATTTCTCTCTTGAATTTGCCAAACACAATTTAAAGAACATTGATTTTTCTTCTTGATTTTCATCTCTTTTATATCCTGAATGATTTCTAATCAACAATCTAGCAAGAGCTAGTAGTCTTCATCAAATCTTCTTGGAATTCACGTTCAATTTGAGGATGATGCGTTCAACTTCCATTTTTCCTATCAATTGGGTAAGCTTTTGATTCTTAAAGGTTTTCTAATTGGTTTTAATTAATTATCTATCATTTCTATTGGAGTTTATGAATTAAAACGAATTTAATTTAATTTATTTAGTTTCTTGGATGATAAAGTATTGATTGTGATTTGATTGATAAAATCAAGATGTTTTAATTGAGTTGAGAATTAATCTTATGGGTTAGATGAAATCGAATATCAATTTTATGAAATTGATTATGGAATTAATCTAATTGGTTAAGTTTAGATTTGAGTTCTTGAATGGGGTGATTGGTAGAGTGGTTGATTTAATTATTAGATCACATATTAGTGTGCATTGTGAGTGTTTGATGAAATGGTGTAAGGGATTAAAGGGGAGAATATGCGGTTCTCAAGCTGGGCACATAGGTGGGTGGCAATACAAGGAGAGTGGTCCTAGTTGTCCGTGTGTTAGGGAACGGTGGCGCACTGCTGTTGTGCGAACATGGCAGTGGCGTACTGCTGCTATTTCATTTGCGAAGGGTGTTGGTTAACTAAAAAAAAGGGGATTTCAAGAGATTTTATATAGGGGCAGTGGCGTGAATAATGGTTGTTGCCTTCCATTTTTATATATTGTGCGTACAACTAAAATTGGAGATTTGAAGGGGTGAGTAGGTGGTGCGTGAGAAAAGGGCAGTGGGAAATTTCCCCAGGTAGTGGCTTGTAAGGGTTGTAGGGTAATGGTAATTCGTATGCAAATTGTGCATGAGGTATTTTAATAAAGTGGTTACTTTGGTGTGGTCCAATTTATATTGACCCTTGCATTTTCTCATGGAGGTTGGCAAGTGGTTGGACTATTTTCGGTTAGGCGTCGAGGCGATAGCAAGTTGGTGAGTGCAAATGTGTTTTGGTACCATAAAGAGGTTTGAATTATGGCATTGGGGGTTTAGTTAAAGCCTAGCAAGCTTAGCTAAGGTTGGAAATAAGTTTTCCCTATTTTCACCTTTTGGATATCGGTTTGATATGAGACTTAAGGTACATGTTTTCGTTTAAAAACATGATTTAGTTTACTTACTATTTTATGCATCTTTTAAATGATATGCACTGATTTATCAAGTATAAAGATGCTTAAGTGCATTGAGAAATGGTTCCTAATTGGAATGTGGTTGTTTCCTTGGGCAATGTGATTTTGCATATGGAAATATTTTTTTAAATACATATGGAAAGCAAAAAGTAAATGTGTTTAAAAGTGTATATTGGCTATTCGACTTACAAAAGTAAGTATTGGATATAGTTGGTATGCCATAGGGTTTAAAGTCCACTATAATATGTTAAGTCGATCGCACCACGGTCCTTGAAGGAAGCGGTTTAACTAGGCTACTCGGGCTATTGGATTGTCACTTGAGGCATGCGGTTTAACTAGGCTACCCAAGTTGATGGTGTACCTTGAGGTTGGATTGAGGTGAGTCTCTCTGGGGTCAAGGTATGGTTTGGTAGAGGTGAGTCTATCAGGAAATTCGTGTATCTGATGTGGTTTTATAAGAAACAATGTTTTACCTAAATGTCACTATATTTTCCAATATATGAGAAACAAGTGAGAAATCTATATCTTGTACATATTTTGGGAAGGAAAGAAGTAAAGTACATTGGCTTGTACATTCGGACCTTATTGCTATGATGTCTATGTTGTGATTAAACATGGCATGTTTTCTATGGAAAAAGGTATGATGCATATGATTTGATCAAGCATATTTCATTTAAATACCTTGTGAATGAAAAGGCTGTTATGAAAGCATGAAGTATATGTTTCGAATAAACATGTTTTATTTAAATGCTTTGGAAATGGTGAGTTTGACTTGCCTTAATATGAGTTTCTAACATCGGTTTTGATTTTGAATATGCATTGATTTTTTATCCTTTTGATCGCATTCACTAAGCATTATATGCTTATGCTATCTTCTCTTCCGTCAATGCATTGAATTAAGTAAGTGCAGGGTCGTGGTTCGAAGCAAGGAGCGATCCCAAGACAAGCATTCCAAAGAGTATGTTTTATGGTGTTAATCGTTGGGGTGTTATTTTGTGTAAGGATTTATTATGTGGTTGGAGTTTATATTATGTTGAATGATGACGTTATTTAATGTGTACGATGTTGGTTTTATTTAATGCGAAGTACATTTGGTGGTTATGACCTAATGATTTAAAATGGTTTAAGTAACGATTGGATTCATTGCTTGTGTGCTAAGTGTACATTTGGTCATGTGCTTCTATTTCTTAGTTGATCTATATCCTATGTTTGAGGTCTTGACCATTTGGTGCTTATTGGATAATGCTTTATATTGTTAGGAAGCATGCCGCTAGTTTTCTTGTATGAATATGAATTGTGTTAAATAATTGGCATGTAATTAGTTTAGCCTATTTTTTTTATTATGGTATAATATTAGAAGCATGTCAATGTTGTTTGTAAGTATTTGGATATGTTCGGGTTGGGATTCGTATCCCTAAGATGTATTTGCTATGCAGCCCGTATTAGTACACTTGAAGCCAGTATCGGTACGTGGGGTCTAGATTAGGGCAAAGATGGACAGAGTACGAGCACGGGGCCATGTGTAGCGGTACACTTTTTGGTTACTGAAATTTGTGTTTTTGGCCATTCAAGCCTGGGTACCGATGTAACATATTACGGTATCAGTACGAGCTTTATATTGTGTAGCTTGCATTTCGGTACACAAGTTTCGATACCAGTACGACCCTGAGAGTAAAGTCTGCTATCGGTACAAAATCTTGTGTATCGATACCCAGACCGTTATATCAGTTCATGTGATGTTGGAGTTTTAGATTATTTCATTTTAGTCCTTATAACTTATTTTTGCTAAATTGGATGCTTATTTGTTATCCATTTGAGCTGAAGTTTGACACGTCAGCATGGAATGTGATTAATTAAGTATTGATAACTTGAAACTTGTTTAAGTCCCTGTAATTATTAGGATTTACATTTTGGTCCCTAGATTACTTGTATTTGCAATTAAGTGCCTTATTGATGTTGTATCGAATAAAAATTGAACAGCCACGTGTATGTACACTATAGGATTTAACACTACATCTAGATAAGATAAAAATTAGACCTAAATTTGATTATATTAGTTTGGTTTTGCTTCGGTAAACTATTGTGATCTTCTTGATTCGGGTATAGCGACTAGGCCAGGTCGAGAGGGTTACATTAGTTGGTATCAGATCCAGGTTCACAACCTCAAACGAATAGAGTTAATCTGGTTATTTTGAGAAAGTGGTAAATGTATTCGTATGTATACATGTTGTTAATTACCTATGTCGGGGTTAACTGGAAAACATTGCATATTACAAATTTTTTTAAAAAGGTTTTTGCAGCTTTGTCTTGGATCACTTGCTAAGCTTGCACCTCAGCTGTCAGGTTTAAACACCGATAATGAATTTGATTTTAAATGAGAAATGATTTATTCAGTAATTACTTTCTTGCTTAGTAAGCATTGTCAGGGTTATCAATAGTACAAGAAAAGTGGTTTTTGATCTTGAGTTGACTTGATCCTCGATCGAGAAAAGTTAAAAGTGTTCTTCAAACTTGAGTGAAGTTGTCTTCATTCTTGAGTTTATAGGTGGTGTTGGTGCACTGTTTCAAATATTAAAAGTGGTTATTACCATCGATGTTAATGATATAGTTTTTGAAGACAAAAAGTTACATGTAAATGGAATGGGTACACCGTAAGGTGTTGTATGCTTGATCACAATATCATGATTCGTAAAGCTTGCTTGAGAAAGATTCAGTTGATATTCTAATAAGGATTTTTGAGTGTTTCAGTTAATAAAATTATGGCGTACGCATCAGGCAAGAAAGTTGATGTTCAGGAACAAAACCTAACAAGTGATGTTGATTGTTAAGGAGAATTTGTTGGTGTCTCTAGCGTCATTCTTCCACGAGGATGGTCAGGGTGTGGAATCGGCATGAGGTATTGAATTGATTTTCATCTTCGAAAGTCAGAGTGTATAGTAGATTCGTGGAATCCGTATATTGATTAAGGAAAGGTCAGTTAATCTATTTTTCGTTTCCTAATGTATGGTCTAGTGGATTCTGGCTTCACGCAACTATGCATATTAGTTAAGGGTAGTTGTTTTCGATCGTGTTGAAGTTTTGAGGATTGGAGTTGATTTTTGCGATAGAGTTTGTCCAATAACTAACCGAATAATGTTTGATGAGATTTTGGCTTATGTGATAATCTAGGGTTTGAGGATGTTTGGGTTTTGAATGTATGTGTTGTTCGGGAATTCTTTCTTAAATGCTTTTGAGGGATTATTTTCCGTGTTGTCCTATGTTTACAAAGTTGATTTCGGTGTTGAGACGCACCTTGATGCGGCTCCCAAATCCTTTTTGTATCGTGTTGATGAGCATTAAGGAAATGTATGAGTTGAGAATGTAATTGTGATAATGGTAGGTTTGTGGATATGTTTGACCGAAAGTTTTTTTCTGAATCATCAACGTGGTTGTTAATGATAATGATATTTAAGAGCGTTTGGTTGGTATAGGTTTTCAGTTTTGTTGTGTAGATGGCGAAGGCTCTAGTGGCATTCAGGGTTGTGATGGCTGAGTATTCTGTGAATACTTGGTTTCGTGAGTAGTAAGAGTAGTGGTATTCTCAGGTACAATGGTACCGAGAAGGATATTGATCGACAACAAAGAATTGTTGCTAGGCTTTTGTAGCAAAGTGAGTGTGTAACACCCCAAAAATAGGGTTAGAAGGTTTATGGGTTTCACTGGATTCAGTTTGGACCGGTTAAATCGGATTAATGGATTGAATATGTTTCGGGTGAAATTAAAATGTAAAAATGGGAATTTTTACTAATTGCAAATGATTGGATTTTTAAAAGGTGTTTAGTCATTATATTAAACATTTTGGGTTTTTAATTAAAGGCCAATTTAATTTAATTAATTGGATTTTTGATATAGTGACTGAAATGTAAACTTCGCAAAACTGTTTTAGTGGCCATTTTGTAAGTGGGTCAATACTAAGAATCCTTAGAGAGCTATTATTTTATAATATTTTTAATCAAAAAATTACCACCTTAATTAAGTAAGGAGTTGACGGTTAATTAGTTTCTATATCATTTTCCTATTCTTTCTAATTTTCTCTCATTTTCTCTCCTTATTTTCCTTCACTTTCCATTTCAATTTCCAAACAAGATTTTCAAAATTCCTTGCTGATATTCAATGGAGAAATTATCATTTGATTCTACTTTTGGTTCCTAATAAAACCTTACAAATATTTCTCAAAGATTTCATCCATTTCGTAAGTTTGACTTCAAGGAAATACTTACGTCAATTTTGGTGGGAGTTTCTTCAAAGGTGAATTTCTTCTTCTTTATTAAAACTAAGGTTCTTTATTGATATTCCCTAGTAGTTGGCTGATATTGGATTGATTTTAACTTAGTTTTGCAATGGATTTCAAGAAATGATTGGTTAATTGAGATTTTTTTAAGATTTGTTTAAAGATTTGATTAAGTTGATGAAACCTAGAGATTTTGATTGGGTATATTCACATTTTGAAAAGGTAAACATAATGTGAAATGAGATGTTGAAATAAATCCTGAAACTATTTGTTTGATTAATTTTTAGGTGATTTTTTATTATTTTTTGGAGTTGTTATGTGTGTTCTTGAATTGCTGGAGGTATAAGGATGTTTAGGAGGTGTTCTTGGTTTTGTTTTGATAAGGGTTGAATGTTATAATCATAGGGTTGATGATAGATGTTGGGTGAATGAAAATCGATGTTGTTTTCGGTAGTTTCAGCTAAGTTCGGTAGGGTTTTGTTAAGGATGCATGGGTTTATTGTTTGGCAGTGAGTAGAATGCATAATGATGCATTTTTCCCTTTGGTTTTATGTTGTTAAAATAGGTGACTATCAGGGCAAGGTTGCCTAGTTGCGTACATCGCTTTTTGGTGGCTCAATTCACGTTGGCAAGCAAAGCGAAGTGTATTAGTGAGTGTATAAACGAATTAAAGCATTTTAAAGGTTTGATCGATGGATCATGGGGGTTTAGTTGTAGCCTAAAAATCTTAACTAAGCTCAATCATTAGTTTTCCCTATTTTGCCTTTGAGTATCGATTTGATATGAGCTTGCATATTTCATGTTTTGGTTTTAAAAGCATGGTTTGATTTACTTACTGTAAATGCATTATTTTGGTTTAATATGCAATGTATATCAAAGTTTATGGATGCCTATGAGCATTGAGATTAATTCCTAGAAGGGATGTGTTATTGCCTTTGGCAATGTGGTTTTGCATATGAAACGATTTTGTGAAATCCATGTATCTGATGGGTTTATCAAACATTATATTTTTGAATGAAAGGATAGAGGTAAGTCTATATGGGGTCACAATACTTGCCAATATATGAGATATGTGAAAAGAGTTTTGATGCATATGGTTGTTATGCATGATACGTTTTGGAAACAAACGGGAAAATGCTTTGGTTTGACTAAGCATGCTTTTCACTTCAAATGTTATTTGGTTTCAAAAGGATTTTTAAATGCATCAATGTTTTGACTATGAGCAACCTCACTAAGCATTGTGTGCTTACGCTCTCTTTTTCCATTGATGCAGAGAAATAAAGTTGAAGGGCAGCATTCTCTCAGCAAGGAAGGTCCAAGAATACGACAACCACTTGAGTATGGAAACTTAGTTTTAGTTTGGTTAATATGGCAATGTGTTACCATGTTATTGGGGGTTTTGTAATCTGGATTTTATTGTGTTGTGGAGGTTTATATTTATATGTTGCGGTTTGATGGACTACTATGTTGTTAGATTGAAGCATGGTTGTTGGCATATATGTTTGATGTTTGAAGGCTTACATAGTTTTGCATATAGGTTGTGAATGCTTATACTTATGCACTAACGGTTCAAGCATGCTTAAAATGGTATCAATAATCAATTGATGTTATGCCAATGTTGAATTGCGACTTGGATCTTTTTTGAGTTTTAGATTGATATAATTTTAGGAAGCATGGCTCTAGTATTTGATTGATACAATTCATCTTTAATTGCTTCTGATATTGAGGGCTTTTGGCTTGCTTTAGTCCATAGTTTTATGGTGTTATGTATGTGTTTGATCTAAGCATGTTTAGAGCATCAATTGAGTGTTAAACTAGCAAAATTGGACATTTCAAGTCTAAGGATATTGATACTCGACCCCAGTATCGGTATGCCCTTTGGAAAATTAGTTTGGGTATCAATACTCGAAGAGTTGTTTCAGTACGAGTTTTAGTTACTAGAATCTGGGATTTTGGCATTTTGGCCTGGGTATCGATACTTGGGGAAGGGTATCGATACGCCCTTTGAAAATTAGGCATGGTATCGATATCCTATCCCGAGTACCGATACCTAAGGCGTTATTTTCTATTAAAGTGATGGCATGGTTTTAGATTTTTCCATTTTGGTTCATGTTTCGAATGTATACAAATTTAATGTGTTTACTTGATCGATTTAATCTGAAATTTGACAAGTATTCATGTAACATGATTAATTAAGAATTGGTAACTTTGAATTTAAGTAAGTCCTCATAATTTTGCATATTTATGATTTGGTCCCTAAATTGAAACTTTTACGTTTAGATGTTTGTTCTAACACCATTTCGGCCGAGTTTTGTAACCGCTACCAGTAAGTAAACACTATGTCATAATGTTGCATCTAGAAAAGATAAAAAGAAAAAAAATGGACATAGTTCGAGTAAATTGTCTTGGGTTTGTTTCGTCAAACAAATATAGCTCGCTCGGTTCAGTCTACTATTTGGGCATGGTCGAAGGGGTTACTTTTGGTGGTACTAAAGCTAGGTTTGCAATTGATGGGTGTTGATGTTGAATTGTTTGATTGATATTTTATTCTTCGTATACATGCTTATGAATGATGTTGAGGATATCAATCGTGATGGGGTATAAATAGGAACACATTGCCTATTATTGTGGTTTTAAAATGATTTTTAAGGTTGTCTTGGATCCTTCGCCAAATGCTAGCTTAACTCTATTATGTTATGTTGTATGGTGTAAGCTATTGTAAGTATGCCTCCGAGGCGTGAAACTCGAGCTACTACGAATAATGCCGAGGATGGGCAGAACCATGAGGAAGGATTGGTTCTTCACAATCCTTTACCTCCTCCTCCAACTATTCCTCATGTTGGTGTTGGGGTCGGGGGTGTACCTCAGGCTCCACAAGGGCCAGTTTTTGGTGATATGACGTTGTTGATCCAAGCGATGATGGGAGCTTTTTAGGCAGTGATATTTGGAGTGCATGTACAAGCACTAGTTCCTATAGTGGCTGTTAACCATGGGTTACCGTTGGAACATCTTCGTAGCTTGGGAGGTGTGGAATTTAGAGGATTGAATTCTGTGAAGGCTGAGGAGTAGTTGGAGAGGACCATTCGTATTTTGGGTCAGATAGAGTGTAACGATGTGTGTAAGCTAGGTTGTACCGTATCTTTAATGCACGGTGATGCTTATCATTAGTGGGTAACCACGATTGCTGGAGTTCTGGATGCTGATGTGAATTGGGAATTTTTTTCAGAGAGCTTTTAAGAGAAAGTATCTCAGTTCGTAGTATCAAGATGCCAAAAAGTGATAGTTTATGTCATTGGTGCAAGTTGGCATGTCGGTGTCAGTGTTTGAGGTAAAATTTGTTCGCCTGAGCCAATATGCTCTTGAGCTAGTTTTGGATGATCGTCAGAGGTATGGCAGATTCTGGTACAGACTTGTTAAGGACATCAAGACATATTTGTTGGCCATGAATTACACAGATTTTGATATGTTGGTCAATAGGGCCAAGGATATCGAGCAATCCTTGGGTGCTTCAATACAAGCTGTGAATGTAGATAAGGGGGAAAAACCCCTGAGTCTAGCTATGTCGTAAGACAGAATAAGAGGTCGTATGAAAAGAGATACAAGCCGAATTACAAGCATGGTGGTAGCAGTGGTCATAATTGGGGTATACGTGTTGCTACCGATTGTGAGCATTGTGGAAGACGTCATTCATGTGTATGCTAGAGGGTAACACCTAGAGCTTGTTGGGAGCATAGATCATCAGATCATCTGAAGCGTGATTGTTTGCGTGTTGCGAGAGAGAGAGCCACATAGGGTACTGGTACCTGCTAGAGCAAGCGGCCATGGAAAGGGTAATTTTCAAATACGTGATGATGGTCAGAGGACTGTGGCTTATACAGTTGTTGTTCAACCAGAGAATGGTGAGCCATCTCAATTTTATGCTCATCGTAAGGGCCGTAATGACACCGATGTGATCGTAGGTACTTTTACATTGCAGTCTTTGTCATTATTTTTTTTTGTTGATTCAAGTTCCACGCATTCATACATCCTGAGTGAGCATGCACAATTGTTAGATATTCCTGTTGAGATTTTAGATGTTGGTATGTTGGTAACTAGTTATTTTGGTGAGATGGTTATAGTTAGAAGGTTATATAGGAGATGCCCTTTGGTTATTCAAGGCTATGTGTTTGCTGCAGATTTGATAGAGTTGTCAT
Source organism: Hibiscus mutabilis (assembly GCA_019671005.1). Classification (NCBI taxonomy): domain Eukaryota; kingdom Viridiplantae; phylum Streptophyta; class Magnoliopsida; order Malvales; family Malvaceae; genus Hibiscus; species Hibiscus mutabilis. The sequence goes on from CM033733.1 coordinate 15,073,085, forward strand.
TTTATGGTTTGATGTTATTTTGGGTATGGAATGGCTAAGCGAGCATAAAGCGGTTGTGGATTGTGAATCCAAAAGGATTTCTTTAAGGCTTGCCGGTGATTACAAGGTTGTGGTGGTTGGCGAGAATGTTAAATTCTTGTCTAACATCATTTCGGCTACACAAGCTGAAAAGATGATGCAAGTGGGTTGCCAAGCCTACATGGAAATTGTGATGAATCTGGACACCAAAGGGGTTTGAGTGCAAGACATTCGGACTATGTGTGATTTTTCAGAAGTGTTTCCTAAAGAGTTCCCTAGATTATCGCCTGATATGGAGGTGAAGTTCAGCATTGAGACGTACTATGGTACAAATCTAGTTTCTATTGCTTTATATTGTATGGCACCAAAAGAGCTAAAAAAACTGAAGACTCAAATCCATGAGTTGTTAGATCGAGGGTTCATCCAACCTAGTGTTTCACCTTGGGGTGCATCGGTTCTTTTTGTGAAGAAAAATGATGGAACAATGCGTATGTGCATTGATTACCAAAAATTGAATAAGTTGACGATTAAAACAAGTATTCGTTTCCTTGGATAGATTATTTGTTTGACCAATTTTGTGGGGCGGTTGAGTTTTTGAAGATTGATTTGAGATTGGGGTATTATCAGTTAAGGAAACATGAGTGCCAAAAACTACTTTTCGCATGAGGTATAGGCATTATGAATTTTTGGTGATGTCGTTTGGTTTGACTAATGTGCTAGGTACTTCCATGGATGTGATGAATAGGGTGTTCCATGAGTATCTCAGTCAATTTGTGGTTGTGTTTATTGATGATATCCTTATGTACTCTCATACGGCGGAGGAACATGATCGGCATTTGCGGATAGTGTTGCAAGCTTTGAAGGGTCATTAGTTCTATGCTAAGTTGATTAAGTGTGCTTTTTGGCTTAAGGATGTGATGTTTCTTGGTCATACTATTTTTGACGAGGGTATCCATGTTGATCTGCAGAAGATTGAATCTATTCTTAATTGAAAACAACCTAAGTCGGTATATGAGGTCTGTAGTTTTCTTGGATTGGCTGAGTTGCAAGTTAAGCCTATGTTGTCTCAAATGATTAAAGCGAGGCAACTGTATGATGATTCTTTGGCTCCTCATGTTAAGGATATTTCTGATGGTAATCTGACAGATTTCTATTTTGATGATGATGATGTTTTGTGCTTTAAGGTCGAATAGTTGTGCCAGAAGATTCAGAGTTAAGCTGCACTATTTTGATTGAATCTCATTCTAGTCCTTTTGATATGCATCCTAGTAATACATAGATGTATCGGGATTTGAATGAATTGTATTATTGGGTCGACTTGAAGAAGGATGTAGTCGAGTTTGTTTCTCATTGCATGGTGTGTCAGCGAGTTAACTCTGAACATCAGTTTCCTTCTAGGTTGTTGCAACCTGTTCAAATTTCAGAATAGAAGTGGGAAAGGATCATCATGGATTTTGTGACATGTTTGCCTTTTACACCATCCAAAAAGGATTCTATATCAGTGATTGTTGATCATTTTACGAAGTGTGAACATTTTCTTGTTGTTAATACGACGTATACGTTGGACAAGTTGGCGGATATGTATGTTGCTAAGATTATAAGGTTGCATGGGGTTCCTAAGTCGATTATATCATATAGGGATTCTCGTTTTACATTAAGGTTTGGGGAAAGCCTTCAGACAGTTTTGGGTACAAGGCTTTATTTCAGTACGTCCTATCATCCTCAGATGGATGGTTAATATGAACATGTTTTTTAGATTTTAGAGGATATGTTAAGATATTGTATCATTGAGTTTCAAGGGACATGGGAGAAGCAACTACCGTTGGTGGAGTTCGCTTATAATAATAGTTATCAGTCGAGCAGCCATATGGCTCCCTATGAGGCTCTTTATAGTCGTAGATGTCATACGCCTCTTTGTTGAGCAGAAACAGGCGAGAAACATGTTGGGGGCCCGATTTGCTTAAGGATACGAATGAGAAGGTGAAACTCATTTGTTAAAGGCTTAAGGCGGCTTCGAGTCGGCAAAAAACTTATGCAGATTTAGAGCAAAGAAAGATTAAATATAAAGTATGTGATAAAGTGTTTCTGAAGGTTTCGCCTTAGAAGAAGGTGATGCGGTTTGGGCGTAAGGGTAAGCTAAGCCCTAGGTTCATAGACCTTTTGACGTGATTGAGCGTATTGGCCCGATTGCATATAGATTAAGGTTACCGGTCGAGCTTGGAAAGATACATGATGTTTTCAATGTGCCAATGCTCTGGAAGTATAGATCGGGTCTGTCGCATGTTGTGCATGTTGAAGAGATTGAGTTGCAACCAGAGTTGGCTTATGATGAATAACCTATAAAGATACTGGATTTTAGTACAAAAGTTCTATGTGGTAAGACTATTGAGTTGGTTAAGGTGTTGTGGCGACAACAAGGAGTTGAAAAAGCTACGCGGGAGACGAAAGCGGATATGAAGAAACAATTTCCTCATCTCTTTCCTTCAGGTAAATTTCGAGGACAAAATTTCTTAAGGGGGAGAGTTGTAACACCCTAAAAATAGGGTTAGAAGGTTTAAGGGTTTGACCGGGTTTGGTTTGGACCGGTTAAACCAGATTAACGGATTGAATATGTTTCGGGTGAAATTAAAATGTAAAAATCATAATTTTTACTAATTGGCAAAGGGTTGGATTCTTAAAAGGTGTTTAGTCATTATATTAACATTTTGTGTTTTTAATTAAAGGCCAATTTAATTTAATTTAATTCAATGGATTTTTTGATTTAGCGACTGAAATATAAACTTTGCAAAACTGTTTTAGTGACTATTTTGTAAATGGGCCAATACTAAGAATCCTTGGAGAGCTATTATTTTTAATGCTTTTAATCAAAAAATTATCACCTTAATTGATTAAGGAGTTGACGGTTAATTGGTTTCTAAATCATTTTCTATTCTTTCTAATTTCTCTCATTTTCTCTCCTTATTTTCCTTCACTTTCCATTTCAATTTCCAAACAAGATTTTCAGAATTTTTTGCTAATTTTCAATAGAGAAATTATCATTTGATTCTACTTTTGACTTCAATTTTTGTGGGAGTTTCTTCAAAGGTGAATTTCTTCTTCTCTCTTAAAACTAAGGTTCTTTATTCATATTCCCTAGTAGTTGGCAGATTTTGGATTGATTTTAACTTAGTTTTGCAATGGATTTCTAGAATTGATTGGTTAATTGAGATTTTTATTATTATTTGCTTAAAGATTTGATTGAGTTGATGAAACCTAGAGATTTTGATTGGGTAGATTCACATTTTGATAAGGTAAACATAATATGAAATGAGATTTTTGAAATAAATCCCAAAACTATTTGATCGATTAATTTTTAGGTGAGTTTTGTTCTTAAATTGCTGGAGGTATAAGGATGTTTAGGAGTTGTCCTTGGCTATGTTTTGATGATGATTGAATGTTAGAATCGTAGGGTTGATGATAGGTGTTGGGTGAATGAAGATCGATGTTGTTTTCGATAGTTTTGGCTAAGTTCGATAGGGTTTTGTTAAGGATGTAGGGGCTTATTGTTTGGCAGTGAGTAGAATGCATAATGATGCATTTTCCCTTTGGTTTTATGTTGTTAAAACAGGGGATGATCGGGGCAAGGTTGCCTAATTGCATACATTAATTTTTGGTGGTTCGATTCGCGTTGACAAGCAAAGTGAAGTGTATCGGTGAGTGTATATAGGCGTTAAAGCTATTTAAAGGTTTGATCGATAGATCATGGGGGTTTAGTTATAGCCTAAAAATCTTAACTAAGCTCGAGCGTAATTTTTCCCTATTTTTCCTTTGAGTATCGGTTTGATATGATCTTGCAGATTTCATGTTTTGGTTTTAAAAGCATGATTTGATTTACCTACTATAAATGCATCGTTTTGGTCTAATTTGCAATGTATATCAAAGTTTATGGATGCCTACGAGCATTGAGATTAATTCCTAGAAGGAATGTGTTGTTGCCTTTGGCATTGTGGTTTTTCATATGAAACGGTTTTGTGAAATGCATTGGAAAACAGTAAGTAAATGTATTTGAAATTGATATATTGTCTATGTGACATAAATGAGAAAGTATTTGATATAGCTGGCATGCCATAGGGTTTAAAATGCACTATAATGTAAAGTCGATTGCTCTGCGGCTCTTGAGGTATAGCGCTATGGCTACTCGGGCTGATGGTATTCTTCAGTTTCTTGCAATGGGGGTGAGTGGTAGAGGTAAGACTATCACGACGGGTAGGGGTAAGCCTATCCTGGCCGAATTGAGAATAGGTGGAGGTAAGTCCATCGGGGAAATCCATGTATTTGATGGGTTTATTAAACATTCTATTTGTGAACGAAAGGATAGAGGCAAGTCCATCTGGGGTCACAATACTTGCCAATATTTGAGACATATGAGACATATGAGATACATGAAAAGAGTTTTAATGCATATGGTTTTTATGCATGATACATTTTGGAAACAAACGAGAAAATGCTTTGGTTTGACTAAGCATGCTTTTCACTTCAAATGTTATTTGATTTCAAAAGGGTTTTGAAATGCATCAATGTTTTGACTATGAGCAACCTCATTAACCATTGTGGGCTTATGCTCTCTTTTCCCATTGATGCAGAGAAATAGAGTTGAAGGGTAACATTCTCAAGGCAATGAAGGTCCAAGAATACGACAACCATTTGATTATGGGAACTTAGTTTTAATTCGGTTAATAAGGCAATGTGTTACCATGTTATTGGGGGGTTTTTTAATTTGGATTTTGTTGTGCTTTGGAGGTTTATATGTTGTGGTTTGATGGAATATTATGTTGTTACATTGAAGCATGGTTGTTGGTAGTTGGCATATATGTTTGATGATTGAAGGCTTACATAGTTTTGCATATAGGTTGTGAATGATTATGCTTATGCACTAATGGTTCAAGCATGCTTAAAATGGTACCAATAATCAATTGGTGTGATGCTAATGATGAATTGTGCCTTGGATCTCTTTTGAGTGTTAGATTGAAATGCTTTTGGGGAGCATGCCTCTAGTATTGTGACGTGATACAATTCTTCTTTAATTGTTGCTTTAGTCCATATTTTTATGGTGTTATGTATGTGTTTGATCTAAGCATGTTTACAGTATCAATTGAGTGTTAAACCAGCAAAATTGGACATTTAGTTCTAGGGGTATCAGTACTCGATCCCCAATATTAGTATGCCCTTTGGAAAATTAGTCTAGGTATTGATACTCGAGGAGGTGTATCGGTACGAGTTTTAGCTACTAGAATTTGGGATTTTGGTATTTGGCCTGGGTATTGATACTCGAGGAAGGGTATCGGTACGCCCTTTGAAAATTAGGCCTGGTATCAGTACCCTATCCTGATTACCAATACCCAAGGCATTATTTTTAGTTAAAGTGATCGCATGGTTTTAGATTCTTCTATTTTGGTACCTATTACGAATTTATGCAAATTGAATGTGTTTAGTTGATCGGTTTAAGCTAAAATTTGACAAGTATGTATGTAACTTAATTAATTAAGGATTGGTAACTTTGAATTTAAGTAAGTCCTCGTAATTTTATAGATTTATGTTTTGGTCCCTAAATTACAACTTATACATCTGGATGTTGTTCTGACACTGTTTCGGTCAAGTCTTGTAACCACTGCCAGTAAGTACACACTAGGTCATAATGTTGCATCTAGACAAGATAAAAACAAAAAATGGACCTAGTTCAAGTAAATTGTTTATGGTTTGTATCGGCAAGCCCAATATAGCTCGCTCGATTTATGTCTAGCGTCTGGGTCGGGTCAAGGGGTTACACAGTGTTTGTTTGTTACTTGGGTAAGTGCGAGTTTTGGCATGTTGAAAGGAGTATTGGTTCTGAGAATGTTATTAGTAAGTGTGAATAATTGAACATGCACAATGCATAAACACTTATATATATATGTTTAAATATGTCAGTACGTGCATACATTTAGGCATGTCATTAGAGGTTTTGCATACATATACATAGACATCTATGAGGGCATATAAGTAATCCTGCATACATATGTTCACACTTGCGGATGACTTTTCGAAGGCCGGTAGGATATGATGTAAGTAGCTTTAGCGATGAGGTTCTCTGGGGTCTCATAGATTATAGAAGGTGTTAAAGATTGAATCTTGGAATTTGGAGTTGTTCTAGATTTGAAGCAACCAAGGTTGGTGTTAGAAGTACGAGGTTTTTATGGTTCCAGTTGATTGATATTGAAATTCGTTGAGGGATCTTCTAAGATTATTGCACCATTAGCGAAGTTGCGACAGAAGATGTTCTATGGAATTGGATGATTTGCTAGGCTCTGTTTGGGATCGTAGCTTGAGTTTAGTTCGCTAATTAATTTTGGGTTAATAATCGAATATGTTTTCAAATGAATATGATAAATTGGACATGGCTAATGTTTTGGAAGGTTATTTAATTGGTTTATCAATAATAAGAATTATGTTTTAGATGACTTTTAAAAAAAGAGAGATAATTTGATTTTGAAAGTGGTTTTGTGAATTAAATAGAGAGGGGCACAAGCTAAGAATCTTTAGGGAGCAATTTTACCCTTTGTATTTTAACAAACTCAATTTTCTTTTGCTTTAAAAAAAACTGCCGATGGTTAAATTTTTTCTTTAAAACGTGGTTGTTTAAATTTCCTCTCAACTAAACAAAAAAACTATTGTTTTCCTATTTTTTTACTTTTTAAAATGTTTTCATTGATTCTCTGATCTCGTTCCTAAACTATTTTTTATCCAAATGACTTTTAAACTTAAGGAAATCGGTAGATTTTGATCAACAATGGATTTTACGTTAGAATACAAGGGGAAGCTCATTTTTGTTGTACTCCTATCAAGCGAGGTGAGCTATGGTTTCTTATTGACATTCCACACACTTTGTGTCCTTAATCTATTAATTCTATCAACATTTGTGATTAAAACAAATTTTATTTGTTTGTAATGGTTTTAAGAACAAGTTATGGTTAGGTTGTTCCAAACCTAATATTTTATAATGGGTACTAATAAATCTTTGTTAATATTAATCTAAAATCAGTTTTGCAAGCTTGATCCCAGAATTAGTTTAATTGACTAGATTGAGATAGTTGTTTTCCAGGGATTATGGTTGATGTATGGTTAAGAGGAACTTTTGTTTTTAGCCGCTATTGTTGGGAGTTATTTGATTATTGTTGCTATGATTCAAGTCGAGATTCGGTTAAGAAGAGTTGATTTGAATTTATAAAGGGTTGGTGTCAGCTAAAAGTGGATTAACGTTGTTTTGAGGTTAAAATTAGACAAGTTTTATACGGATGGAGATGATAGGAAACCCGATATCATATGGGTGGTTGAGTGTTTCTCTGCATTTCTCCGTGGATAAAGGTTGTAGATAATGGTTCGTAATGGTATGCTGAATCAAGTCTTAATAGAGGTTATGTGTATGTCATGATGTGTCAATTTGGTATTGAGTTCAAATGTGTATTTGATGGTTTGCCTATGTTTATATGACGACGTTTGATTAACCCTTTACTTATTGTGCCGTAAAGAGAAAGTTGAAAAATGTTGGTTCTACCATTGGTAAGGGATGTTTCTGATTAAGTCTCTAGAAACTAGGTGTTGCTCAACGAGACGATTGAATTTGTTGAAGTTATGCGACGTAAGTGTAATCAAGGAAGTTGTTGGATGAAGAAAGGTTTGTATTTGTTTTGTTCCCTTTAGGTAAATTTTGAGGACAAAATTTCTTTTAGAGGGGGAGAGTTATAACATCCCGGAAAATGGGCTAGAAGATTCGGGTGAATTATTAGAATCGGGTTGGAATTTTGGGTTAGACTTTAGCTAATTAATTCTAGAAATATTCTGATCTTTCAATCGTTGCGAAAATGGAGGTGGTGGACTGGGCTCATTGCTTGGTCTACTGGATGCCTTATCGTCCTTAGCACGATCATTCTTTCCATCAGTAACAAGGTCTTTCATTGTATCAGACATAGGAATCCTATCTCCAGGTGCTGGAGCATTAGTGGATGGCTTGCTTGGAGTGGAATCAACAAGAGAACCTCCCTCAAACTTGTCATCTTTGGTCAGTTGTGTGCCACTACGAAACGTGATGGCATTTCATCGTTCCACACTAAAGGTCTTAGTGACTTCAGTATCACTGGGTAAACGCTTTGAGGTCTCATCTTCAATACTTGGGCAATCTGCCCCACTTGTGTTTCTAAGGACCATAGAGAAGCGATGTTTTTTGCATGATGGATTACTGGTTTTGCAACATAGCAGCTTCCGCGGTAAGCATGTCGCTATGGTTCTTGAGATGGGAAGACTCATCATGCATAATAATTCAGTCAATATCGATAAAACTTTGATAAGTGGAATCAAAAGAGTTTTCTGTTGAAGTCTAGGAGGCTCTGCTATAGCATTTTGTTTGGCTCTTGAATTTCCTATATTATCTCCCCAACCAAAATTTGGATGTTGTCGCCACCCTAGGTTATAAGTGTTTGAGTAGGGATTGTTGTTACGATTTGCATTCCTACGTAGCATCTAGATTCTTGTTGATGGGAGCATTCATTTGACTGGTGGTCCCCATCGCAATGCTCGCATGTTTATAGAATTGCCTTAGCCTCCTGGGTATTGGATATCTGCTGCATGTTCTTGAGTAGGTTTGTGATGGTGGGGAGTTAAGCAACCTCACTTTGGGAATCATCCAATTAGAGTGTTCTAGTAGATTTAGGGCCAGGATTCAATCTCCCCGTAAGAAACTGATAGCCGTTATTAGTTATCTAATTTAAAATTTTGAAAGCCTCTTTTGAATCTTTTTCGAGCAAAACTCCATTGGCTAAAGAGTCAATCATCATTCTCGTTGGAGCATTGACACCATTATAAAACATCATTATCTGTAGCCAATTATGAAATCCATGAATCGAGCCCTTGCGAAACATATCTTTATATTTGTCCCAACATTCATACATAGATTCATCATCTCACTGCTTGAATGCTATGATCTCGCTCCTCTTCTGATTGTGCATGTTTAGTGGATCATATCGGTGCAAAAAAGCTTCTGCACAAATCATCCTAGGATGTAATAGATCCTGAAGATATAGTTTTCAACCATGCACGGGCTAGATCACGTAAGGAATAAGGGAACAGTTTAAGTCTCAACACATCATCAGGAACTCCCGGTTGTTTAAAATAGTCACAACTTCTAGGAAAGCCTGAATGTGTTCTCTAGCATCATCTCTTGCTGATCCACTAAATTGTCTAATGGAGTTGAGCATGTTGAACATAACGGGCTTTAGCTCAAAGTGAGCAGCCCTTAGTTCTGGCACAACGATTGATGGGTTGAGATCATTGATGATAGGTGCAAAATTGTCGTGAATGGGTCTTCTAGGTCAGGCTTATGGTAAAACCAAATGTCTTCTCTATTCTCCATTGTTAGCTGCATCGTCAACAATTACTCTTGCATCTATTGGTGGATCGCCGCCATTATGTACGTTGTTCAGGTCATTATGTCCATTGTTACCAGCTTGTCCTACCATTATCCTTCGTTCTCTGTGTAGGTCTCGCAAGTTTTTCTCGATCTCTAGATTGTATAGAAGAATAGGTTTTTCTTAATGTGTGTGTTTGGTCATGCACTGGAACGTACCTGGAAAGAGAAACAAAAAAAAAACAATTAATGCAAATAAAATAAAATAATTATTACATAATTATCAATTGGCAATCCCCGACAACATGGCCAAAAACTTGATGGGTTGCGATAGATATGCACTTTAGAGCAAGTATACTCTTGGATCAAATAATAAAGTGATAGAGTGGAACCCACGAGGATTATCAATAAATACGAAGCTATCGTACTTAAGGATGGTTGAGCAAGTATTGGTTTGATGGTGATTATCAAACTAAATGCAAATAAAAATAAAGTAGCAATGATCAAGACAAACAAATGCTGCAATAAATATATTTAGATGATTATAGAAGCTGGGTTTATTGCCTTGGAGTTATGCTTGATTATTTATTTGAATGCTATAGTGGATGGCAATACATGTATGTATAAACCATTTAAGACTTCACCTATTCGACAAGGTTTTGTAATTAACTTCTGACTCTCTCGATGCTTAGAAGTTGGTAACAATGAAGTTAAGGTAATACATGTATGCGTGAACCCTAACAACTCTATTATCTATTCAAATTCGCCTTATTAGTTATTGAAATCCTAAACTTATGTCTAAGCCGAATTAAGACTAAGTTAACAGCTTAGTCTCACTGTTCACGTTTGTTTAAACTAACTCTCTCGATATTAGGCCATAGATCTGTAACGCCTCGAATTTGGGTCTCGAAGTTAGCTAGATAGATTAGACGGTTCAGGTGAACCAGATTATGTAGTTTGAACTAGTTTCGGAAATTAATTCGTAATAAATATTTTTAACGTAAAATAAAATATGAAAAAATGGTGGAAAATATTTAATTATTATTTAAAGGGTTTTGGTAAACTCAATTTAATAAAAATAAGTTTGAATTAAATGAGATTTTGGTTTGGTGACAAAATGTAAAGTTTTCATACCATCAAAACATCGGTGGGAGTCTAGCAATTTATTACATTTGGCATAAAAGTCAACTAGTGCGCTACCAGCAAATACATCCGATTGAAAACCCTTCTTGATTGTTTTAGCATGAATGGATTCTCCTAATATTGTGATTCGCAAACCATTACATATATTCTTGCTACTAAGCTAAATTCTCAAACGTGACTAGTTTTGGAACATCGTTTCTTTAAAAGTGTATACTTAGAAAATTTCCAACCTAAGCAAGGGTTTCTAACAATGATCAGATTCTAGGATTCCGCTTTCAGCCATAGATGGAAAATTTTTGAATATATGAAGAAAATTCAGTGAAACAATTACCCCCAAATCATAGTGTCACATCTGCCATCAGCATCATTCTTCAGAGAGCAAAATAAATCATAATAAGCCACTCGCTTTGATACTAGAAATTATAAGTTATGAACTTTCAGAAACAGGACCTAACAGCAGCGATACTGTGATGAACTAGGAAAGAAAATGGGGAATTTTATTTCATAACATGAAAAGCAATATAAGCTTCAGATCTTGGAAAATAAAGTGAACCACGGAGAAAAATCCCCAAAGATCCAGCACAAAATCACAAGCTTTAAGATTAAACAAATTAAAAAAGCGTTACCATAAATTTTGTCAAACTTAAGCGACAAATTTCTTTTCGAAACTAAAGATCAAGCATAATTCTTTCAAGTAACTTACCCTTTTAATATACTCTTAGTCCTTCATACAATAGATATGATTTTATTTTACAAAATGCTTGCTTATGATCATCTCTAAACCTGAATACATGCCATCATCTACTAGGAGTTTTAAGGCAAGAAATGTACTCATCTCATGCTCGTAGATGACTTGTAACTTTGCGACGCAATCCGAAGCTAGCTTTGACTATTCGAACATCCTTGGCTTACTAAGCATCATAGTGAGCTCATAGCTCCATTAAGCTGTTCATCATGGTCTAAATTATGCTTATCAAAGGTATATCAATGTCATAAAATCATAATATCAAGCAATATATAAGGTTTGCTGTTCATCATGCATAAATTTTAATTTCAAAATAACCAACATCTACATACCTTATCATCCAGGCATGGTTCAGTTTAGAGCTGAAACTAAACATAATTAACATGGTATAAAGTTGTCATTCCTTAAAAGTTAGCTATTGTTTCTTAAGTAACTTTAGCTACTGTATTATTTGCAGGTATAAACAATAAAGCTATTAAACATGTATGAAGAAATCTCAAATCTATTAATGATGATCATTAGTCCATATATGAATCAAAGCAATATGTAGTAAAGTAATATACCGAGATGACATCGAGTCATCCGGGAACCTAAGGTTAATAAACCATACAACCTTATCACCCTTATGAGTTAATGCACTTACCAATCCATTGTTATGCAGTTCTATTTAATTTTTTTCACATGCAGTTCATATTTGAAACAAAAATTATGGCAAAATTAAAAATATTGACTCTGATAAAGCAGTATAATTGTAATTTATAGAAGTCAGTAGCACTCTATTTTACTTGTAATTGATTTATTGATTGTCAACCCCGTATATCCACAAAACAGCAGCAGCTAAACATATAGTATAGGAGATGGCCCTACCTTTATTGCCTCATAATTCAGAGGAAGCACAAACATGATGACTAACAGCATGCTCGAAGAGACTCCAAATTTATCTCCATGCCATCATCGTCCAACCAACTAAAGGTAATCCCTGCATCAACTAATTCATTCTCTTGGCAAGGTAATCCCCCCAATCAACTTGAAACTTTATCAAAGCCAACTATACATAATGGAAATATAGAGAAGTGCCCATCTTATGATAGCAAAAACAGTAAAGAGAAAGAGAAGAGAAACTTTCCACATAGTTTTAAGCCGAAAGGCTTGGAATTATACTTATTTGGTTTACAAAGACTTATGTTGCCTCCATCGAATGGATGGCCATTATTTGATCATGTTGTCATTTGCAACCAATTGGGACTCTCCCTTATCAAGTAACTCTCATTTGCTCTGCATGTTAATTATCTACACAAGTATAAAGTACTTGATAGGCATATCTCTTGAGTATCTAAAATTAGAATTAATTAAAGGCAATGCATGTTTGGTGTCATTATACGGACTTGCATCTATGTATAAGATCATGAAGGATGACTTGAAGACTTCATAATAGAAAAATCATTAGAGGAAGCTAGGCGACAAAGGTACTTTATACCGAACAAACTCAACTATGTTTAACTTAGTATCTCAACTTTACATACCATAAGGTCATTCTCAAGCTCTTGCTTGGTAAGTTTAACTCGGTTCACCGTAACACGGGTTTGCAACGGTACATATACCTTGCCTTTCAACTTAAAGGATCAACCCCCCTAAGATTTTAAACCCGGAATAAATCATAAAACAGAATATAATACATTCCTTGTATTTACTAAAGTACTTAATTAGTCATTATCAACATATTAATCTCAGAAAGATAAGAAATTTAACAAGCAAATAATTTAAGCTTGTAATACCAAAGACAAGTTGAGTACTCCTTTATTTGAGTTCTATTTTAGAAGGAAGCCTGCTAAATCCTTATGAGAAAAACAAAGAAACTCAAAAATTTCTCGAAATGGCCTACACCATCATGGTATTTGCCAACTATATATGTTTAAATTCATCTAGCATTTTATCCAGAAGAAAATGCCTACAAACCTTAGTTGTTTAGCATTGAAGCTTTGCCTTGTCCCCAACTAAGCCCTCTTTGCTACCCAAAACGAAAATGCAATGGCAGCCCAGATTAAAACGAGGAAAACCCATCTTGAATCAATCATTTGAAAATCAAAATGATATCGAATCTAACGAAACCAAAAACAGTTTGTGAGATGCCATGGAAGACAGACTTGCAACAGTGAAGAAGAAAGAAACCAGGATTTGGGATCTTATCTGATGGTCGCTTGCTCGATCCACGCTCACCGCACCATTGTTGATAACCTATGCATGCAACACCCTTGGTGATGGAGACGATGGAGTCTGGGTCTGAGTTATCAGGAGCTTAGGTTGGCTCTTGGTAGAGGTTCTTAGCTTAGACGGGTTTTTTGAGAGCTTAGGTTTATCTGGGGTGCATGACGTCACGTAATTTGAAGTAGCCTTCGCATGTCGAAATCATAAAGGGTCGTTATTGATCGTTTGTGTGATCGTAATTCACTAACACGTCGTAGAGAATTGTAGTTGAATGTTCGCGTAATCGTGGTTCGCTGGTACTAACACCTATCAAGCACAGACTTGGTCTTTTCTGACGTGTTAATGTGAGATTCCAAAATCAACTTTGTAGTCTTGCAGGCCATTTGCAGATCTCTAATTTGGACTTCAATTCAGGTGCGGAGCTTTCATTATATTTTTTGGGCTCTTAATTTGGGAGAACAAATCATCCTGGACTTGAATCCTCCTTTTATATTTTACTACCTACTCACTCACTTTGCTTGGTTTCACACCTTGATAGTTGTTACTGGGACTGTGTTCTCTAAAATTACTACCACTTCTCATATCTGTCCTATCTTGATTATCCATTGTAAATTTTCTGCAATGACATATTCGTGTATGCATTGTCAATAATAACTTTGTACACTAATGTTTCTTATAACCTTAAAGGTAGTTGACCTATTGAGATCTCTAATATGTCATTATAACTAAATTTGAGCCTGTGGTCTTAATGTTAGGCATTTGATATAACGCGGGGCGAATGCTTTAAGGGACCGGTAGGGCCACGACCCCTCAAAATTTAAGAAAACTCAAATTTACCGCTAAAATTTTTAAAAATTTTAATTTGGCATCAAGATTTTTTTAAAAACTCATATTAAGCTTCAAAGTTTTGAATATTTTTAATTAAATTCCTTCTCAAAATTTTAAATTAATTTGGTCTCCTTTTTCATATAGGTTGTTAAGCTTTTAGGGTTGAAGTATATATTTTTCGAGCTCAGATAAGTTCAACATTTTTCATCATTGGTAGTTTATTGTCGTTGGCATTTGGTACTAGCTTCTTGGGTTTTCAAATAAGTGGTTCTGCCTGCCAAATCTGGTGATTGTTCTTGTTGATAGTCAAAGTCAACAAGGATTGGGGACTACGGTCTGACGGTGGTTCAAATGGTGGTTCTTAGCGAGAGGGTGTTTGTTGACGTTCTCTAGTGTCTGATAGTGTATCTTGTCTCTCGGGGTCCTCCGTTCCTCTTGTCATGTCCTCTTTATACTGCTGGGACAGGTGTCATGATCAGGTAGTCGTGGCATATTGATTGGACCGGCTATGATGTGACACCATAGGTTCATATTATTATGCCCAGTAATCTCATACATTGTCATATGATCTCTGGGCGGGATGTTGTTTGCGATCTTACTCGTTCATCCTGTGCTATGGAAGGTGCTAGCCAGATCATGGTCAACATCATGCGACCGTTGGACATCCTCTGTGTGAGTCCGTTTGTGGATTTTGATATGGCGCTGATTTTGATACAGGTGTCTTGAGTCCATTGGTCGACATCTTACTAGTTTGATATGGCGCTAGGGCAACTGGGTGGGGCCAGTTAGTGGATTTTGATGGCCTATTTTCAAAATTGCAAAAATCTATAAGGATGAGCCATCTCTTAATATGTTCTGCTACTGTTATAATGTAATGGTTGGTTATGACAAGAATACGAAGGGTTTTGTAAGTATCGATCATCGCTCAGGGAGGGCGTTGGCAATGAGTAACTATACCTCTAATCTTCGTCTAAACAGGACGAAATATGTTAAGATACAATGTGTTTTTGGGAGTTTTCCATTTCCCATCATTTGGCATCGACCGTCTAAAGACAGGGTTGCTGCACCTGACCTGCAAGCAATGTCTCCTGCGGAGTTAGTACTTCTCAGAAGATTTGAGAGTAATCCATTATTACGCTTTGAAGAAATATGCACTGTTAATAATATTTGGGTGCGTTGCCCGGAAGGGAGAAGTCACAATGGTTGGGATAATGTAGATTTAAATATTTTTCCTGATGGCTCTTTGGAAGCGCGCCTATTCTTGCGGAGGCCTGGCCCTTCGGTGAAGGAGAAAATGATCAAGTGGCAAGAGTTCTGTTGGGTGTGAAGGATAAACCAAAAAATTTCTTCTTATAGTATGTTGGTATTTGCACTCGCCTGTGGAAGTATCATGATAAAGATGCTGCCCCTAGTAGGGTTAGCGGGGAAACTGCTCTTGCCGTTTTGAAGGACTACGCGAGTCTTAGCCCATCTGGCTCTGGTCGTGGTAAAAGAAAGAAGAAGTGAGTAATCCCGAGTTCGTCTGTCGCATCTGATTCAGAGGATGAGGGAAGTTGTGTGCTCTTGGAACGCAAAAGCAAAAGATGAATGGATAAAGGTATTAAGTTGAATATGCTATTCTTGTGGGTTATTCTTTGAGGAAAAAGCAATAAACTTGATTTATTTGCATATGCATTTCCTTGTTTCTTTTCTTTGTTGTTTTCTTATTCTCTTTTTATGTACATATTCCTTTGGTATATATAAATAGTGATTATCCCCTCACAATCGGTTGATAGTGGTCCGAAGGGTTTGGCTGCGACATCAGATTTGTCAGGCTCTACGTCAGTTAAAGAGCAATTGGATACGCCAATCTTGTTAGAAGTGGCATCTTCGGGAGCTTTAGAGAGTAGAGGGATTGGTCTGCATGGCATGGTTACTGCAACCATCGCGGTGGTGTCTCCTAGTCACGTATTTCTAATTGGTCTTAGTTTGGGGGCTTTCCCTGTCACTCAAGGTGTGTCTACGAGAGCCTCGGTAGATGTTATGGAAATAGCCCGAGAAAGCACGGCGAACCGAATGAGAACTTATAGTTCCAAGAGGTGTTCATTAACTACCAAAGACAAAACGTTAGGGAAAAGGCCTGTATTTGACAGGGAGATTGTGGGATGGTTATTGGAGCTTGTTTATGAGACTACTGTGATTATGTCTGATCGTCTCGACTCCTCTTATGTGACTACAATCGATTTTATTGGTGATACTATTTTTATTGGTTTGGCTAGCATTGTTCTCGCTTTTTGCACATCTTCAGGCTCTGGGATAACTCCTCTAGTATCAACATCGACGTCTGCAAATTTATTAGAGGCTGAGGTGCCTTCTTCGGTGCTGGTGGCTACAACTGTGTCTCCTGGTGAAAGTGGCGGGCCTCTGATCCCTTGGGAGGCATTTTTCCTTTGGAGGGGTATCCCAAAGGCAGAGAGGTGGTTTCATCCCGAGTCTGCTTTAATGAGGCTATTTGAATTATATTCAAGGAGTTTTGGCACTTCGCAACCTTGCAACGATATTAGAAGGACAATTGGTTGGTTGGTGTCTTGTTCAGAAACGGGGCTGCGTTCAATTTAACATGGAGCAGAACGCTAAAGCGCTCTTTGAGGAGAATAAAAAACTACGTTTAAAGGCAAAAAAAATATGCCACCCTTCTAAGAGAAAATGAGAAACTATGATCAAAGGTGGAGGGTTGTACTGCACAACTGAAAGAGTTATGAAAGAAACATGAGGCTGAGCTGTGGCAGCGTATGGAGGAGTTGCATCGATAGCATGTAGAGGAAACTTCAAAGAAAGAAGCTAAGTTCGCTCGCGCTCTCAAAATTGAAAAGAAATTGCTGCAAAGTAATGAACAAAGCTTAAAAATTGAAGTCCAAGGCTTAAGAGATGAGCTAGCACAGATGAAGGATGCTGGAGATAAAAGCTTTGCAAACTTCACAAGGAAATTGATTGAAGTAGAAGACTCTCACAAGAATAAAGTTATGATACTGGAAGCTACGCATGATGTTGATACAGCCGAGAAAGTGAAGGCAGTTGCGGATGCTACTTCTACCTTTATGATCGAGGGAATAGAGAAAGCTCGTGATGATGCCATTCTTAACTTTCAGTTAGCATATGGCGTATTGGATTTCAGAGTTGTGGACTTTGATGCGCTTTGCGAAGTAACTATCAACTTTGATGTGAAGAATCCTAGTGGGCCTTTGTGGGAAAATTTTGTTGCAAAGTATAAGGGTTTTGGTTCCATCTACTTCGGATCCAAACGCAGCTTCTCACGCTACTGATCGCAATGGTTCTGCAAGTGAGAACCATGGTGACGATATGTCGGTCGATTGCAGCAAAAGTATGCAATTGTTATCATTACTTGCATTCATGCACTTTTGTATGAAGGTGGTCTTCCTTTTAATGCTAAAAGAATTATTCGATTACATCTTTTCGACGTGTATTAGGAAACTATCTCTTGGTTGTGTGGTTGGACTATGATGATTTGCATTTGATTTGATTTTTATAAAAGTATTCTCTTGCTTGCAATTGTTGTTGTATTTGTTTACTGTTCATAGTATAGTTGTTTGGATAATTGCTTGTTGGGATTAAAGGGATCATTTGAGGAATATTTTCTGACTTACAACGTGCGGCCCAAATTATTAATATTGTTTAGTTTTATGTATTGTACTGTTGCATTAATTACGCTACTTTCACCTATAATTATGTTTTTTGAGACCCGTGTATTATACTTGATTGAGGCTGGCTTTTTACGGTGATTAGGACAATTCAGGGCAGGTTATAACGACAAAAAAGAATGTTTTAATTGGCTTTGGTAAGTATGTGCTGCTATTGTTAATTTGACTAGTCAGAAGTTTGATAGTGCGTGATCTCAATTGACTGTTCGAGATTGTAGTTGTGGACCTTAAATGTTTATTTTAATATTTTTGCGTTGGAAACCGAAATAGATGGTCTGGCAATCTGGCTACTCTAATATAAATAGGACACTTTGAAGTGTGTTTTGTAGTAAACAGAATGATGGGTTGTTTCAATCGTTCATGGGCAAACTCTCTTGTGTTTTGCATTCGCGTTTTGTTTGTTGTTCTTTACAATGACGAGGAGTATAGGAAAACTTTATTGAATAAATATTACTTATTGTTTGGTTTACAAAGATTGAAGGACAATAGTGATTGGAAGGCTATCTGTAGCCATTTATTGTGAGGAATGCTAATAGATGATGTACTTAGGGATCTAGAGAACAAGGCTCTTGGGATATCCTCATGTGTTGGTGTTTAGAACAACATTGGGGGGTTGGTGGACACAGGTCAACTTGTCGTACCTGTGAATGTGATAGATTTTGGCCGCGACACCCGTATATGCGTGATCGGAGTGGCTTTTTGCACTAGTCGTGGTGTTTGTGGCGTCGGCAACTGTGATAACAAGCCATTCTTAACTATGACCCTTACAACATTGCTGAAGCGAAGACATGAGAGACATGTGGTAATGTCATGTGTGTTGGGTATTACTATTTTTGTAGGCCTTCGTAGATTGTGTTTACTAGGAGTATTGTCAAACGTTTTTCCTTTCTCTTTGCATTGATGTGCAATTGTAATATGTTATTTATTTATGTTTGTACAAGAATAGGGCTGATCGGTTTAGATAAGTGTGTTTATATGTAAGTTAATTTATCGATGGATGGGTTTTTGTTTTCTTTATACATGGCATTTGCTAGTGGTGATGCCTTTTTACGCGTACTTAGATTTGTAGACAAAATTACTTTCTTAAAATAGATCCTGCGTATATTATGTGGTATGAGTCACCTGTTAGCTGTTAGTCGTGAAAAATTCTGTATTTTTGCGATTTTGTATTTGCCGTGGCACCCCTCTTTTAGAGTGGATGCTTGCCCCTAGTAAGAAAAATGTATGGATAAAGTGATATGCGAAATAACGTCTTGTCATTATTTAGTGATACATTTGCCCTAGTTTTACCCTGTATTGTTCTTTATGGGGTAATTTTTGACATGGTGGAGTGGACTATATACTAATATCATCGTGTTGAACTAATGGAGCTCTTGCCCCTGACTGAGATAGCTCTAGCAACTATGTATGGCTTGTATGTTTGTCAGACTTACGCATGAATAGTCGATTCCTGGAACTGAGATATGCTATGTTAACAATTTGTTTTAACTCTGTTTGCTTGCTTTGGAAGCAGCAATCATTGGGTAGATTCATCTACGCACACTTCTTGAAAGTGGTGATCATTAGGCTAATTCATTTAGGCACACTTCTTTAAAGTGGCGATCATGGAGTCGGTTCATTTACACGCACTTTTTAAAAGTGGCGATCGTAGAGCTGATTCATTTAGGTACACTTCTTAAAAGTGACAATCATATAGCTGATTCATTTATGTGCACTTCTTAAAAATGGCGATCGTAGAGCTGATTCATTTAGGAAGACTTCTTAAAAGTGGCAACCATAGAGCTGATTCATTTACGTGCACTTCTTAAAAGTGATGATCATAGAGCTGATTCATTTAGGTGCACTTCTTAAAAGTGGCAATCATGGAGCTGATTCATTTACGCGCACTTCTTAAAAGTGGCGATCGTAGAGCTGATTTATTTAGGTGCACTTCTTAAAAGTGGCAATCATGGAGCTGATTTATTTATGCTCACTTCTTAAAAGTGTTGATCGTAGAGCTATTTCATTTAAGCGCACTTCTTAAAAGTGGTAATCATGGAGCTGATTTATTTACGCGCACTTCTTAAAAGTGGCGATTGTAGAGCTGATTCATTTACGCACACTTCGTAAAAGTGACAATCATAGAGCTGCTTTATTTACGCACACTTATTAAAAGTGGCAATCATGGAGCTATTTATTTACGCGCACTTCTTAAAAATGGCGATTATAGAGTTGATTTATTTAGGCACACTTCTTAAAAGTGGCAATCATGGAGCTGATTTATTTACGTATATTTCTTAAAAGTGACGATATCTCGGCATGCGGCTCTAGAACGTGAGACAGCAAGTATAGTTAACACCATGTGCCATTATGTACGTGAAATAACCCATGACATTTTTTAAATATAGAACTTTTTGAGGTGTTTGGCATTCCTTGTTCTTAGAACTTCTTTTCCATTAAAATCTGCGGGCTTGTATGCTTTATATTCAATCACTTTAAGGATTTGATATGGTCCTTCCCATTTGGGGGCCATTTTCCTCTCTTAGTTGGTGGCTTGCTTGCTTCTGTATTTCGTAACACGAGGTCGCCTGGTTGTAATTGCTTGTTATTTACTCGTGAGTTGTAGTAGTTCACAATAATTTGGTTACTTACCTCTACCATTATCTCTGACTCGCCTCTAGTATTTTCAAGCATGTTGAGATGTATTCGGAGGGATTCCCTATTTGTATCGACATCATACTGCATGGTTTTATATGCGGGGACCTCTATTTCGACTGGTATTATAGTTTTTGTACCATATGTGAGATTAAATGGTGTTTCTCCTGCTTTGGGTTAGCTAATGATTTAGTGTGGATACCTTTACACCTATAAGAAGGAGAAAACAATATAATTATAGGATCATAAACATGTGCTTAAAGTATTTATTACTTGTGCCATATAGGAAGTTGATCGGATCGCCCATAATATTGTTGCTAGCTCATTTGTCCACACCCCCTTTGCATCGCCAACCCTCTTTTTAAGTACGGACATTATTTTTTGTTAACCGCTTCAACCTGACCATTCGTCTATGGGGATTTCACTGAGCTTTGAGTCAACGTGATATGAAAATTCATACAGAGTTCCTTGAATCTTTTATAGAATTGAGTCTTGTTGTCTATGATTATTGTATGGGGAATGCCGAACCTACAAATGATAGATTTCCATACAAAGTTCTCCATTTGCCTCTATGTTATTGTTGCTAACGGCTCCGCCTCTATCCACATGGTGAAATAATCTACTAGAACTACCAAATACTTCCACTGACTTACCGCCAATGGGAATGGGCCCAAGATGTCGGTGCCCCAAATCGCGAATGGCCAGATACTTGTGATGGATTTAAGTAATGTGGCCGGTTGCCTAATAATTGAGGCAAATTCTTGACAAGGTACACACTTGCTCACAAACTCTTTAGCATCTCTTCGCTTTGAAGGCCAATAGTAACCTTGTCCGATTTCTTTTTAGGCCAATGAATGCAAGTTTGATGGTGTGCGATGACTCTTTCGTGAATTTCCTGTAGTACCAGCTTGGCCTCGTCAGGTCCTAAGCATCGCAAAAGTGGCTGCGTAAACCCTCTCTTATACTGAGTGTTGTTGATAACTGCATAATGGCGGCTTGTCTGACTAACTTAAGTTTTTGGGTCTTGTCATAGGGCAGTTTTTGTAACACCACTATCTCGTATCCATCATTGAATACGAGACAAAGATGTCACAAAACATTTGTAAAACCATCTACATTTATAATTCGGTAAAAAATTGTTTCTTTAAAAAAATATTACAATTTAGTCTTTATTTACAAATCTAATTAATCGCGTAAAGTTTAAAATTTATATTTTCGTCTTCAAATCAGGTTAAATTTCAAGCAGCAACTTATCAATTTAATTCGACTTTATATAATTAGTGAAACTACCTAAAAACTGCCTACTTTAAAATTCATCTCGATTCCAAATAAATTACAAATTCTATCAGAGCAGACATAGAATTTTAATATACATGCCAACTAGTAAATATCAAATAGTGTCAAAAGATATCTGATACTGATGTACCTGTTATTGATTGATGATGTCCGTTTATGCTCCTTACTTTAACCACTTCTTCTTTCCTATGTGTGAAACAGTCACACGCTAAGTATTTACTTAGTGAGGCAATAATTCATAGTCAAATGCAATTTGACATAAATATCAATGTAAATAAATAATAATGCATATGATCATTTTACCATTTCATGTTCTTTAACATAAGGAAATATGTAACAGCATATATGAATATCAAAGTAGTAAGATTAGATCTTACCAATACCGTTGTCATTTCCATCCGTAAGCTTTCAATGCTTACCAATACCTTTTCATTTCTATCTGCAAGCTTTCAAGCTTATCATTCTATTTCTTTAATTCATTTCAATTTACTTAGCCCAAGGTATCAAATTAAGAGATTCTATGTACACGAGTCATCCCCCTATACTTACTTGAGTATAGTGTATTATTGCACTCTACCGGGAGTGCTTAGCACCGAAGTGCTTTGGTATACTTACCAGAGTATACCATTAATGAAATTTGCACTTTACCTGAAGTGCTTAGAATATTTATACAGTAGTTTAAGACTCTATGGATATCCAACTATACCTTTGAATCTCTATATCATACATTGGGCTTTATATCATCAATCTATTTCATCAATGGCAACATATATCAATATATATATATCAACATTGGGCAGTTCATACCCGAAATAACATTTCAATTTCATCAATGTAAGTAATTAAATGATCAATGCATTTTATTTCTCAAATCTTGACATATTCATATTATATCAATCATATATTCAATGACATAAATATCAATGTATTATGATATGCATGCAATTGCACTCACCTGGGCCATTTATTTGTATGCCTCACTAAGTCCTCTTTGATCCTTTCCTTCATTGTACCTCGAACCTCCCTGATTCGAACTTAACTTCATAATTCAAATAAGTAAAATATTTGTTAGATCCCAATCTAACAATATCTTAGACATATTGTCCAATATAATCATTCGAATATAAAAATTTCCAAACGTTTTCATTTTCTTCCTTGTATTGTTCAAAAACTCATTATGGTCCTTAGTGAACAATTTGAACTTCCATTAACCCCTTTTAAGCTTACTAATCAACCTTAGATACAAAGTATATCAATTCTCATTTTCTAGCAGTTTGCACTACCTTCAAAGAAATATTTCTATAAAATAATCTACAACTCGGAATTCGATTATTTTTGTTCTGAAAGAAACTAGATTTGATAAGCTTTTCGCCCATATAAATTAATATTCCAAATTCATCTTGTACGATTTATGGTAAATTTTAAAAGTCAGTTACAGTGTTGGAATTCGGAACAGGCTGGTAATCTGTTTCTGACCTTTCGTCACTTAAAAATTCATATCTTTTTACTCGAAACTCAAAATCAGTTTCCGTTTGTTGGAAACGAAACTAGACGAACAAATCTTTACATTGATATAAAATTCACCATCTAAACATTTTTGTAGAATTTATGGTGAATTTTCAAAGTTACGGCCATAAACTAGTTTTTCTACGCAGCTTGCATAAACAACTTCAACTTTTATACTAACTTCTCCTTACTTCTCTACTTTTCAATTTAGTCCAATTACTAGCTTTAAACCACCAACTCATCACATTCTTCACCAAATAATTATTCAAAATAATTTCTTCTTATTTTTCCCTCTTTGCCAATATAGTCACTAAAATGCAAAGATAAGGATTCAAGCTTCTTAACTTTGCAAATTAGTCCTCAATTCAACATTAATACTTTAACTCCATCATTTCAACTAAAAATCAGATTTAGCTCCATACAGAACTTCAATTTTGATTTGGTCACTTAACTTTGACAATTTATCAAAATGGTCACTAATTCAATTCAACATCAATTTAGCATTCTAACTTCATTTTCTTGTCTCTAACATCATTAATAACATAAATACACTCCAAATTCTAGAAATTCAAATTTGGTCCTTCAACTATTCAATTTGCCGAAATGGGCCCTACACAATTTAACTTCGGGTTTTGCTTCCAAACAACAAATCAAGCTTACTAGATCATTAATCCAACATCACAAACCCTAAATTAAACTTGAATCCATAAACCCTAATCTTCTCCATATAAACTAAAATACTTAGGGTTTAAATCCCAACTTAATAACATGATTTTAACATCATACAAGCTTAATTCCAACTTGAATTCAATCATGAAATCATAAAATCTCGAAACCCCTAATTTGATTTATAAACCCTAATTTCTTTCTCATAAAAATTCTCATAAATCAAACATGAAATCCATGAATTATTTACATCAAAAGATAGAGTTCGAAGAGTACAACAAGTTTGCAGTTCGAAAGATTACCTAAAAATCGAGTTTCGGGGCTTGAATCGAGCTTGGAAATTTTTTTATCCTTTTTCTCCCTCATTTTCGAAAATAGTAAGATGAAGAGTCTTCATCTTTTTTCTCCTTTGTTTTAAATTCATTCTATTATGCCACTTGTAATTTAAAATGAATTTTAAATTCACTCAAATAGGAAATTACTAAATTGCCCTTTTAATCCAACGGTTGAAATTGATCTTATCATCAATCAAAGGCCAAGATTAAATCTTCAACTTCCTTCTTCCAAAATTGCCCTTTATAACTTTCAAATATTTCAAAATTTCCATCCTTGCCAAATGACCAATTTGCCCTCCAACTAGTCTTTATTTACTGGTTTGTTCCAAAATTGACATTCCATTACTATCTAACTAAATCTAGTTAGAATTCAACCAACCATAATAAAATATTCTTAAAATAGCATTTTATGACTTTTCCATAGCTTTTGGATCAGTCTCTCGATTTTCCATTCGATCTGATATACCGATTTTTCCAATTTTCCTTGGAATCCAACCAAACTTTAAGAATACCTTATTCAATTCACTATCTATCACATGATACCTTTAAACCTTAGAAATTTCCTTTCCAAAACCCATAATTAAAGAAATCCTAACTTTTGCATTTTTGTCATTTTAGTCACTAAGTTAGCTTTTAAGCTATTATCTTAGTACTAAATGACCCTTAATCAACTTAGTAAATTTTGGGGTAGTATAATTCTCTCCCACTTAAGAAAACTTGTCCTCAAATTTTCAATACGTACCTGGTTTCAAAAGGTGAGGAAAATGGTTTTCTCATATCTTCTCCTAATCTTTTTCAAGTCGTTTACTTGACTTAATGATTTTGTTAAAGAACTTGAATAAGCAAGATTATCTTGTTTCCTAGTTCTTTGACTCCATATGCTAGGATCTTTACCGGTTCTTCCTCGTACATTAAATCCGGCTGAATCACTATTTTCATCGGGATATTGACATGCAAGAGATCTAATCAATACTTCTTAAGCATCGATACATTATGAAACTTGTTCTTTCCCAAAGATAAAAATAGCTTATAAGCTACCGGAGCAACTTTTTTAACAATTTCTTATGGTCCAATAAATCTTGGAATTAACTTTCTTTTTGTCTAAACCCATAACACCTTCTTATTAAGGAATACTTTATCCTTAACTTCATATTAAATATCTTTTCTTTCATGATCAACATATAGTTTCCATCATTTGAGATATATATTCTTCCTTGATAATATAAGTATCTATCAGACTTAACTTCAAAGTCTTCAATTTCATCTTTTCTCCACTTGTTTAAACCTTGACAACATTTCTCATCCTTTCTCTAAAGATCTTTTATTAGATCCAATAAAGTAGACATTTTTTACTCGCAATCAAAGCACCATCTTGTTTTAATATCAATCTCGTATCCATGGTTCTTCAGGTAGCAAATGTCTTTTGACTGAGGGCGGTAGCTACCATATTAGCTTTTTCCTGAATGATAATCAATGATCACATCACCATCCTTAAGAAGCTCGATCCATCTACTTTGCCTCAGGTTCAACTCCTTTTTAGTTTGCAAATACTTTAAACTTTTATAATCTACATAAATATAGCGCCATTCACTATATAAATAATGACGCCATATCTATAGAGTAAATATAACCATTGCCAGCTCCAAATCCTAAGTAAGACAGTTACTTCAGATATCTTAAGTGGTCTCAAGCATAGACCATTACTTTTCCTTCTTGCATACGTACGCATCCCAAACCGTTATGAGAAGCATCGCTATACACCACATAATCTTTACCCGATTCTGGTTGTACTGGTACCAGGGCTTCTATTTAGATCTTCTTTAATGTCTCAAAGTTTTCTTCGTATTTATTTGTTCAACTGAATGACATTTCTTTCCTCAATAGCTTGGTCAATGAGGAAATCATCAAGAAATTCTGAACCACTAAAACATTTTGCAGAAGTTTCCATTCAACTATAATTTGTACTTTCTTGGGGTCTACTCTTATTCCCACTGCCAAATCCACATAACTAATAAAACAACTTTTGATAACCAATTTCACACTTTGACAAATTAACATATAGATTCTTTTCTCGAAAGGTCTAAAGAACAATGCAAAAATGGGCATCTTATTCTTCCTTTACCTTCGAATAGACCAAAATATCCTCAATGGACACTACCAAAAATTGGTCCAAGTAAGGTTCAAATACTCGATTTATCGGGTCTATTAATGCTGCAGAAGCATTTGTCAAACTAGCTGGCACTATCACGAACTCATTTATCCGTATCGAGTTCTAAAAACTATCTTTAGAACATCTTCTTCCTTGGTCTTTATGTAATATCCCAAAATTTTGACTAGTGACCAAAATGTAATTTTTGAAAGCTTAGGGGTTAACGTATAAACTTTGGAAAAGTTTAGGGACCAAAGTGTACTTTTTAAAAGTTATGTAATCTAACCCTGTAAATGAATAGTTCACCCCCAATAGTAACATCTCTGTGTTACCCGGATTTTTTGTAAGAAGTTTATATTAATGGCTATAAAGCGATAAAGTTCAGAAATTTGGAAATCGTATTTTGGATCGAATAAAAATTATTGAGCGTGCTCAGCCCAAAGTAGCACAAGGATGGTTGACCTATTGGGAAGGTTCCATGTTAGTGTTTTTGATTGATAAAAAGGATTCAACACGAGTCAAGAATATTCGTAATAGATTATTGTTATAAGATTTTCAAGTAGGGATTGTACTTCATAAACTTCTCAATAATTATCGGTACATCGGATCAAGTTGAAATTTTAAAGACAGTTCCAAAGGTTATGGAAAATTTATGAAATATTATTTTATGAATATTTTATTTTTTTGGTTGGATTCTAACTAGATTTAGTTAGATTCTGATAGAGTGACTATAAAGCAATAAAGCTCAAAGAAAGAAAATTTGGAAATCGTATTGAGTGAAATTCGAATTTTTGGATCGAATAAATGCCATAAATAAAAATCTAAGATGTTTTGGAATGAGGCCGGTTGGAATGGAACCAATTTGTTTCAATTTTAATGGGGTGGCAATCTTTAAGACTTGTTGTACATAAAGTCTAGTTGGAGGGCAAATTGGTCCTTTGACATGGATGGCATTTTTGAAATATTTTGAAACTTTGAGGGAAATTTTGAAAGGTCGAAATACACATGGATGAGATATTGTCCAATGAATTTGATGAGATTAAATTTCAACATTGGATTAAATGGGCATTTTAGTAATTTCACTATTTAAATGAATTTAAAATTCATTTATATTTACAAGTGGCATAATTGTAGAGATTGAAAGTTAAAGAACCAAAAGATTAAGACTAATCTTCATCTTATTCATTTTGAAAGTAAAGGGGAAAGGGGAGAAAATTTCCAAGTTCGATGCAAGCCCCGAAACTCGATTTTCAGGTAATATTTTTAACTACAAAGTTGTTCTACTCTTCAAGTTCTATCTTTTGGTGTAAATAATTCATGGAAAACATGTTTTTATTGATGATAATTTTTCATGAGAAGAAATTAGGGTTTATGGAAAAAGTTCGGGCCTTTTGGAATTTTATGATTTCATGATGAAATTCAAGTTGAAATCAAGCTAGTATAATGTTAAAATCATGTTATTGAGTTAAGATTTAAACCCTACATATTTTAGTTTGTATGAAGATGATTAGGGTTTATGGATTCAAGTTTGATTTAGGGTTTGTGATGTTGGATAAATAATCTAGTAAGCTTGAATTGTTATTTGGAAGCAAAACCCTAAATTAAAGGTATAGAGACCATTTTAGCAATTATGAAAGTTAAAGGACTAATCTAAATTTTTATGATTTTGAAGTGTATTTATGTTATTATTGAAGTTGGAGATGGGAAATTGAAGTTAGAATGTTAAACCGATGTTGAATCGAATTAGTGACCATTTTGACAGATTGTCAAAGTTAACTGACCAATTCGAAAATGAGGTTTTAGAGAAGGATTAAATCTGAATTTTTAGATGGAATAATATAATTCAAGTAGTAATGTTGATTTGAGGACTAATTTGCAAAGTTAAGAAGCTTGAATCCTTATCTTTGCATTTTTAGTGACTATTTCGGAAAAAGCAAAAATTAGAGGAAATTATTTTTGAACAATTATTTGATGAAGAAAGTGATACATTAGAGGTTTGAATCAAGTAAGGGGACCAAATTGACAAATAGCAAAGTAAGGAGAAATTAAAATAAAGTTTGAAGTTATTTATGGAAATTGGGTAGGCTATTGGATTTGGCAGTAAGTTTGAAAATTCACCATAAATTCTACAAAAATGGTTAGATGGTGAATTTTATATTGATGTAAAGATTAATTCGTCTAGTTTTGTTTAAAACAAACGGTGATTCATTTCAATTCATATATCAAAAGATATAAATTTTTAAGTGATGAAAGGTTAGAAAACAGAATAGCAGTCTATTCTGAAATTCAATATTGGAATTCGAATTTGAAAATTTTCCAAATATCGTACAAATTGAATCTGGGTTATTGGTTTATATGGTTGAAAAGCTTATCGAATCTAGTTTTGTTTCCAACAAACGGAAACAGATTTTGAGTTCCGAGTTAAAAGATATTAATTTTTAATCGAATAAAGGTCAGAAAAATTACATAACAGTTTCTGTCAGGACAGACCTGTAAACGGGAGTTTGATGAATTTTCATAATTTTTTTAGATTTTATTAAATTATGTGTCTTATACCGTTAGAACCGTTATCGAATCTAGTTTCTACAGCATAAAGGAGATTAAGATTCAGTATGTATTCTGCCCTGTAGAAGTAAATCTTTGATGGTAGTGCAAGTTGACAGAAAATGGAAATTGAGACAATTTGTGTCTAATGTTGGTTAGCAAGCTTGGAGGAATTATTTGAAGATCAAAATGGTCATTAAGGACCAAAAATGGGTTTATGAACAGTATAAGGAATGAAAGAAATTTATGGAAAATTTTTATGTTGAATGATTAAATAGCTTAATTGAAATATTGTTAGAAGTGAATCTAACAAATATTTATTTATATTCATGTGATAAATGAAGTTGGATCCGAATCAAAAGAAGGTTCGAGGTACTATAAAGGAAAGGATCAATAGATCTTAGTGAGGCATATTAATAAATGGCCAAGGTGAGTGCATTTCTAAATGTTTGCATTACATTGAAAATGGCATTGCATTTCTCTATAATGCATGATATGATACATTGCTCGACATTGCAAGCATGATAAAATACCAGGTACGAATTTTTGTTTGCTTAAATGATGATGCATTATGCATACATGAAATATGGATAATGAGAAGACTAAAATGAAACAAGATGCACCTGGGGATCCATGCCCATAGTGCAAATGCACTAACAAGGTGTTTATATAAGGAGCAAAGAACGTCCTTATATGAGGAGCAAAGAGTGTCCTCTCGAGTACGTACTCTACAAGGCACTACGGTGCAGATAGGCTACGGGGTTTCCTTGGGCCTCTAGCCAGACACGATGATAATATAACAAGATGATTACATGAAAGAAAATGATACATGATAGAAATGTTACATGAAAGAGAAGTTACATGACAGAGATGTTACATGATACGTGATAGAGATGTTACATTATACATGATGCATATGTTACATGATATATGATTCCGATGTTACATGTTACTTGCTACATATGTTATATGATACATGATACAAATGTTACATGAATACATGATACATGAAAAAGAAGTTACATGTCACATGACCGAGAAAGACATGACATACATGATAGAATGCATGCTATGCAAATGATGGCATAAAGGAAGCATGATCATGATAGAGTACATGATATGTAAATGATTACATGATGAATGCATGCCCATGATAGAGAATATATTATGCAATAATAACATGATTTATATGATAGTTATGATACATGACATATATACATTGTGATATACTTGCCATATTATAGAGAAAAAGAAATGCACTTTTATATATGACACATTGTATTACATTATTTCATGTTTTTTAAAATAAATAAGTTTAACTGCCTCACTAAGTTCGTACTTAGCTTGTGTTTTATTTCACACGTAGGTTCTTCAGATCAGAATTAGCAAGGAGGAGCCACTCATTTGGAAGTCAAGTTATCGGTAAGTGAAAGTACGTACATCTTTAAAATAGTCAGGAACTAGTGGGCATGTAATTATATTTTCAAGAAAACTGTTTTGCAAGCTTTAAAGTATATATATTTTCGAAGTATGATAGTACAAGGATACATGAAGTATGAAAATGAACTAATGTTACCAATAAGGTAAAAGTATAATGGTTTAACCAGAATTTAAATCTTATCACTCAGAATTTTTATAATCAAAAAGGGGTCTAGGCAACAAGCAACGTTTTCACCCTGAACAATATTTTTTTAAATAACTAAAATTTATTTTTTAAAAACCAATTCAGGGTTAAAACTAGCTACAGTTGTCTAGAATTGTTTTCAGTTGAAATTTATATAAAATGTTGTTTACCGAAAAAAATTTCCACTATATGTTTTTAGTAACATCTGTAATGTATATTCATATTACGAATATACGTTATGGGTGTTACATTTGTTGGTATCAGAGCAAAGGTTTAGCCGATTCTGGAGGCGAAATTAAGTCAGAAATAATCTGTTAATAAGTACATGCCCCTAGGATGTTATGATAAAGATGTACTACTTGTATAACTTGACATGGCTCCTCACTAGTGTGAATAGGTTTGAATAAGTTACTGATAATGATAGATAATATTAGATATTGTTGGATCACGATACACAGTTAAGTGTGATTATCAGTAGGAGGTTTAGAGATAAGTATTGAGGTATATTATGTTTTACCTCCAGCTCCGATAAGGGCATTAATGATCAAGGAGCTTAAAAGTTAGAAGTTCTTGAATATTGTGGTGAGAGTGGTCTAATGGCTGACAATTTATGGCTAAATGATGTCAAGATTTAGATAAAATAAAAATTGTTCATAGTATAGAAAAGTTAGAGGGAGTTGTATCCTTGTTAAGGGAACATGCTTGAGTTTGATAGACGAACACCATATAGATAGTATTCATTGCTAACATGACATGGATATTTTTTTAAGAAGCGTTTAAGCTGATTTGATGTCAACCGAAAGGTACATATGTTAGTAATTATGATGTGATTGCCAGTAATCTACCTGAACATAGTACAATAGTGAAATAGATATGTAAGAATTATTTGTAAATGATCCAAGGGATGGAGTTTCCAACAGATTTGATGGAACTTTCATTCTATAAATTTGGAATTATTCTTGGGATAGGATGGCTATATGTTTGTGATGCAAAGACAAAGTGCAAAAAGAAATGACTGGTACTTTTAGGACCGAATGTTTTTGAAGTGATAGTTGTAGGAAAAAGGAAATGATTTCCTCAATTTAGAGATCTCTGCAACAAAGGCTGAAAGAACAATATATAATGGTTATGAGGATTATTTAGCCCATGTGGTGGATATGCAAGTAGTAGGTAAAAAGATAGAGAATATTCCCAATGTATGAGAATTTTCAGATATGTTACTTGATGAATTGTCAGGACTACCACCCGATAGAGATGTACAGTCTAGAATTGATATTTATCCAAAAACAGAATTAGTGGATGGCACCGTATAGAATGGCACCAACTAAATTAAGAGAGTTAAAAGACTCAATTATAAAGAATTGTTAATTTGAGGTTATACTTGACCGAGTGTAACATCATAGGGTGTTCCGATATTAATTGTAAAAAAAAGAGAAAGATGGTTCATTACGATTAAGTAAAGATTATCAACAGTTAAGTAAGATAACTATTAAGAACAAGTACTTGTTATTGAGAACTTAAGATTTGTTTGATCAGCTCAAGAGTACTATTGTATTTTAAAGATCGATCTTTGATCGGGCTATTATTAGTAAAAGGTTCAAGAAGAAGATATTCCTAAGATATTATTTAGAACTCGTTATGGATACTACGAGTTTATAGTAATGTCATTCGAATTTACAAATGCGGCTGCTACATTTATGGATTTAATGAATAGGATGTTTCAACCCTATTTAGACCAAATTGTAGTAGTTTTCATAAATGATATTTTGGTATATTCAAAGATAAAAGTTGATCATGATTATCATATCTGAATAGTACTACAAATATTGAGAGACAAGCAGTTATATGCCAAATTCTCCAAGTGTGAATTTTGGTTAACAGAAGTTATATTTCTTGCACATGTAATATTAATAGAAGGATAAGAGTTAGTCCTAAAAGGGTACAAGTTATTACGAAAGGAAGTCCCGGGTGAATGGATTGAAAAATGTCAAGACAGTCTTGACAAGTTAAAGAAAGCTTTGACAGAATTATCATTTCTAATATAGCCAGAGCATGAAAAGGAATATATTTTATATAGTAATGCATCTCATTGTGGTTTTAGATGTGTATTAATGCAAGAGGATCATGTAGTAGCTTATGTTATGAACCAGCTTAAGACCCATGGAAGAAATTACCCGACACATGATTTAGAGACGACGGATGTAATTATGGTTTTAAAGATCTGGCGATATTATTTATATGGTGAAAAGTGCTATATTTATATGGATCACAAATGTTTAAAGCAACTAATGATGCAAAAAAGAATTGAACCTATGGTAACAAAGATAGGTTGAGTTCCTAAGAGACTACAATGTAGTTATAAATTATCATTTCGAGAAGATTAATGTAGTACCCTATGCATCAAGGCAGCTCAAAACTCATAAAAATAAGAGAAAATAAAAGAAGTAAGTTGAAACAAGAGAAGCACAGGACTATGAAATTAAGTCAAATGGTTGCTTATATTATCAAGAAAAAGTTTACTTTCCTGATAATGGTGATTTGAAGAAATAAGTTTTAAATGAAGTTGGCACAGTCCATTGACTATGTACTTTGGAAGTAGCAAAATGTATTAAGATCTAAAGACTCGATATTGGTGGCCATGAGTGAAAAAAGATAAATTTCGTAATTTATGACAAAGTGCTTTACAAGCTAACAAATAAAAGCCAAACATCAAGTACCTTCTGGATTGACTTAGCCTATTTCTATTTCCCAATGGAAGTGAGAACGAGTGACAATGGAATTTGTAATAGGATTACCAGTAACAATAGTTATCAGACAAATATTAAGATGACACCATTTGAAATACTGTACAGAAGAATATGTTGAACTCTTCATTATTGGTTTGAGCTACAAGATCGAAATGTTTGGTATAACCCAAGAGTTGGAAGGGTTGATTTAACACGAGAAATAGAGGATAAAGTAATAATTATTTAATGTAATCTCAAGGCTGTCGCGGATCGACAAAAAGGCTTATGCAGACAAGAAGAGAAGGATGTTAAGTACGAAGTTGAGGACAAAGTGTTTCTAAAGATTTCACCATGGAAAAAGGTGTTACGTTTTAGTCAAAAAGGAAAGCTTAGTCCCATAATTAATGTGCCATACGGGATTCTAAAAGGAGTTGAACTAGTGGTTTATCAACTAGCGTTACTTCCAAATAAGAGTAACGATTAGTGAAAATCTTGGCATATGAAGTCAAAGAGTTAAGGAACAAAAAAATTCCACTGGTTAAAGTCCTTTGGAGAAATCATAAAGTGGAAGAAGTCATATGGGAAACTGAAAGGAGAATGCAGGAGTAATACCCGAAATTGTTTGAAACGGGTAAACATTGAAAATTCGATGACAAATTTTCTTAAGAGGGGGAGAATTGTAATATCCCAAAATTTTGACTAGTGACCAAAATGTAATTTTTGAAAGCTTAGGGGTTAACGTATAAACTTTGGAAAAGTTTAAGGACCAAAGTGTACTTTTTAAAAGTTATGTAATCTAACCCTGTAAATGAATAGTTCACCCCCAAGAGTGACATCTCCGTGTTACCCAGATTTTTTGTAAGAAGTTTATATTAATGTCTATAAAGCGATAAAGTTTAGAAATTTGGAAATCGTATTTTGGATCGAATAAAAATTGTTGAGCGTGCTCAGCCCAAAGTAGCACAAGGATGGTTGACCTATTGGGAAGGTTCCATGTTAGAGTTTTTGATTGATAAAAAGGATTCAGCACGAGTCAAAAATATTCGTAATAGATTATTGTTATAA
Organism: Hibiscus mutabilis; assembly: GCA_019671005.1. Classification (NCBI taxonomy): domain Eukaryota; kingdom Viridiplantae; phylum Streptophyta; class Magnoliopsida; order Malvales; family Malvaceae; genus Hibiscus; species Hibiscus mutabilis. Next base: position 15,107,682 of record CM033733.1, read on the forward strand.
GATTTTCAAGTAGGGATTGTACTTCATAAACTTCTCAATAATTATCGGTACATCAGATCGAGTTGAAATTTTAAAGACAGTTCCAAAGGTTATGGAAAATTTATGAAATATTATTTTATGAATATTTTATTTTTTTGGTTGGATTCTAACTAGATTTAGTTAGATTCTGATAGAGTGACTATAAAGCTATAAAGCAATAAAGCTCAAAGAAAGAAAATTTGGAAATCGTATTGAGTGAAATTCGAATTTTTGGATCGAATAAATGCCATAAATAAAAATATAAGATGTTTTGGAATGAGGCCGGTTGGAATGGAACCAATTTGGTTCAATTTTAATGGGGTGGCAATCTTTAAGACTTGTTGTAAATAAAGTCTAGTTGGAGGGCAAATTGGTCCTTTGACATGGATGGCATTTTTGAAATATTTTGAAACTTTGAGGGAAATTTTGAAAGGTCAAAATACACATGGATGAGATCTTGGCCATTGATTTTGATGAGATTAAATCTCAACCATTGGATTAAAAGGGCATTTTAGTAATTTCACTATTTAAATGAATTTAAAATTCATTTATATTTACAAGTGGCATAATTGTAGAGATTGAAAGTTAAAGAACCAAAAGATGAAGACTAATCTTCATCTTCTTCATTTCGAAAGTAAAGGAGTAAGGGGAGAAAATTTTCAAGTTCGATTCAAGCCCCGAAACTCAATTTTTAGGTAATATTTTCAACTGCTAAATTGTTCTACTCCTCAAGTTCTATCTTTTGGTGTAAATAATTCATGGAAAACATGCTTGATTGATGAGAATTTTGCATGAGAAGAAATTAGGGTTTATAGAAAAAGTTTGGGGCTTTTGGAATTTTATGATTTCTTGATGAAATTCAAGTTGAAATCAAGCTAGTATAATGTTAAAATCATGTTATTGAGTTGAGATTTAAAACCTACATATTTTAGTTTGTATGAAGATGATTAGGGTTTATGGATTTAAGTTTGATTTAGGGTTTGTGATGTTGGATAATCTAGTAAGCTTGAATTGTTATTTGGAAGCAAAACGCTAAATTAAAGGTATAGGGACCATTTCGGCAATAATGAAAGGTAAAGGACTAATCTGAATTTTTATGATTTTGAAGTGTATTTATGTTATTATTGAAGTTGGAGATGGGAAATTGAAGTTACAATGTTAAACCGATGTTGAATCGAATTAGTGACCATTTTGACAGATTGTTAAAGTTAAGTGACCAATTTGGAAATGAGGTTTTAGAGAAGGATTAAATCTGAATTTTTAGTTGAAATAATATAATTCAAGTAGTAATGTTGATTTGAGGACTAATTTGCAAAGTTAAGAAGCTTGAATCCTTATCTTTGCATTTTTAGTGACTATTTCGGAAAGAACGAAAAATTAGAGGGAATTATTTTTGAATAATTATTTGATGAAGAAAGTGATACATTGGTGGTTTGAATCAAGTAAGGGGACCAAATTGACAAATAGCAAAGTAAGGAGAAATTAAAATAAAGTTTGAAGTTATTTATGGAAATTGGGTAGGAAAACTAGATTTGGCAGTAAGTTTGAAAATTCACAATAAATTCTACAAAATGGTTTGATGGTGAATTTTATATCGATGTAACTAGTTTCGTTTAAAACAAACGGTGATTGATTTCAATTCATATATCAAAAGATATGAGTTTTTAAGTGATGAAAGGCCAGAAAACAGAATAGCAGTCTGTTCTAAAATTCAATATTGGAATTCGACTTTGAAAATTTGCCATAAATTGTACAAATTGAATCTGGTTATTAGTTTATATGGTTGAAAAGCTTATCGAATCGAATTTTGTTTCCAACAAATGAAAACTGATTTTGAGTTCCAAGTTAAAAGATATTAATTTTTAATCGAATAAAGGTCAAAAAAATTACAAAACAGTTTCTGTCAGGACAGACCTGTAAATGGGAGTTTGATGAATTTTCATAATTTTTGTAGATTTTATTAAATTATGTGGCTTATACCGTTAGAACCGTTATCGAATCTAGTTTCTACGGTATAAAGGAGATTAAGATTCAGTATGTATTCTGCCCTGTAGAAGTAAATCTTTGATGGTAGTGCAAGTTGACAAAAAATGGAAATTGAGACAAGTTGTGTCTAATGTTGGTTAACAAGCTTGGAGGAATTATTTGAAGATCAAAATGGTCATTAAGGACCAAAAATGAGTTTATGAATAGTATAAGGAAAGAAATAAATTTATGGAAAATTTTTATGTTGAATGATTAAATAGCTTAATTGAAATATTGTTAGAAGTGAATCTAACAAATGTTTATTTATATTCATGTGATAAATGAAGTTGGATCCGAATCAAAAAACGGTTCGAGGTACTATAAAGGAAAGGATCAATAGAGCTTAGTGAGACATATTAATAAATGGCCAAGGAGAGTGCATTTCTAAATGTTTGCATTACATTGAAAATGGCATTGCATTTCTCTATAATACATGATATGATATATTGCTTGACATGGCAAGCTTGATGGAATACCAGGAGCGAATTATTGTTTACATAAATGATGATGCATTATGCATACATGAAATATGGATAATGACAAGACTAAAATGAAACAAGATACACCTGGGGATCCAAGCCCATACTGCAAATGCACTAACAATGTGTTTATATAAGGAGCAAAGAGCATCCTTATATGAGGAGCAAAAAACGTCCTCTCGAGTACGTACTCTACAAGGCACTACGGTACAGATAGGCTACGGGGTTTCCATGGGCCTCTATCCAGACACGATGATAATATAACAAGATGATTACATGAAAGAACATGATACGTGATAGAAATGTTACATGACAGCGATGTTACATGACAAAAATGTTACATGATACATGATAGAGATGTTACATGATACAGATGTTACATGATATATGATTCCGATGTTACATGTTACTTGCTACATATGATATATGATACATGATACTAATGTTACATGAATACATGATACATGAAAAAGAAGTTACATGTCACATTACAGAGAAGGACATGACATACATGATAGAATACATGTTGTGCAAATGATGGCATAAAGGAAGCATGACCATGATAGAGTACATGATATGTAAATGATTACATGATGAAAGCATGTCCATGATATGTTATGCACTTTTATATATGACACACTGTATTACATTATTTCATGCTTTTTAAAATAAATAAGTTTAGCTGCCTCACTAAGTTCGTACTTAGCGTGTGTTTTATTTCACACGTAGGTTCTTCAGATCAGAATTAGCAAGGAGGAGCCACTCATTTGGAAGTCAAGTTATCGGTAAGTGAAAGTACGTACATCTTTAAAATAGTCAGGAACTAGTGGGCATGTAATTATATTTTCAAGAAAACTGTTTTGCAAGCTTTAAAGTATATATATTTTTGAAGTAAGATAGTACAAGGATACATGAAGTATGAAAATGAACTAATGTTACCAATAAGGTAAAAGTATAATGTTTTAACCAGAATTTAAATCTTATCGCTCAGAATTTTTATAATCAAGAAAGGGTCTAGGCAACAAGCGACGTTTTCACCCTGAACAATATTTTCTTTTAAATAACTAAATTTTATGTTTAAAAAACCAATTTAGGGTTAAAACTAGCTACAATTGTCTAGAATTGTTTTCAGTTGAAATTTATAGAAAATGTTGTTTACTAAAAAAATTTCCACTATATGTTTTTAGTAACATCTGTAATGTACATTCGTATTACAGATATACGTTATGGGTGTTACACTTTAACTAACGATACTCTGATTAGAGATTGGTTTCAGAAAACATATATGCACCTTTTTAACTGATTAATAAGATCATCAGTCCTCTAAAGAGGATATTTATTCTTCACCTTCACCTTTTTTAGCTGACGGTAATCTATACTTAATCACATAGATTAATCTTTCTTTTTCACAAATACACTGGTGCACCCCAAGGTGACACACTTGGCTTTATAAAACCTCGACCTAACATTTCTTGCAACTGTACCTTTAACTCTCGAAGTTTGGTCGAAGTCATTTTATACGGGGCCATTAATTTAGGCGCAATGCCTGGTAACATCTTTATTTTGAATTTCACCTCTCAATCTAGAAGTAATTCCGGGTAACCGATCTGGGAATACATTTGGATATTTTCGGATAGTCGAGTTATTTTCCAATTTAACTTCAACATCTCGTGTATCCACTACATTTACTAAGAAAACTTAACAACCTTATAACAACAATTTATTTAATAAAGCAACTGAAATTACATTGGAGAAGGGATTTACCCCTTTATCAACTACTACTATTTTTGTGCCTTCCATGTTTTTTTTTCAATACTAATCGCTTTATGCGATAACTCACCATGACATGATAACCAATTTATGCCCAAAACTCATCTTGAACTCCTCAAAAGATAATTTCATTAAGTTTATAGGGAACTCCATTCTTTATTTTATCGAGCAAATCCGACATTTTCAACTTACCCTTACATTACAACCCAACAAATTTGTCACCGCTATATTACTTGAAATGGGTTCTTAGAGGATATCTCGTTCACCACTCAACTTTGTACTTATATACGAATGTGTAAAGCTAGGACCCATCAACATCAATACAAGTTTATCCAAAAAGATGATATATACCTTCTATGATTTTCGGATCATCTCAATCTTTATCAGTCCTGATGTTATAAACTCGGACTGATATATGCAATCCTGGCTATGAAGCAAATTCAGATGGTTTTCAAATCTAGCTTAAATCTCGGAGCAACAAGACAGCTCCATCCAATTCCTTTGCATCCAAGCAGTGAAATCCGTCCAGTGTAATCCTTAGGTTATTTAGTTATAAATCAACAATCACTGGACCTTAATCTGCTTTTCCTTTCAATTCAGGTGTTCCTGAACTTTTTAGTTCCTTAATCCGGCACAAGCACTCCTTGTTGTACAAGTGCCCTTTTCTTGTTCTGATTTATCCGAAGGGTCATCATTAACCCTATTATTACTACTCTTGATTCCTTCCAAAGCATCCAATTTACTAGTTTATCACACTTTCTTGATTCAGTTATTTGTTATAATTCCTCCCCAAATTACATTAGTAAAGAGCGACATCAATCAGATCATAAAAACATCATATCAATAATATTTATATTCTAGTGGCATGTATACTCTTTTTAACAAAAAACCACTTCCATTTAGGCCGAGAACCGGCTAAACCTGGCTCTGATACCAATAAATGTAACACCTCTATCCCGTATCCATCTTTGAATACATGATAGAGATGTCACAAAACATTTGTAAAACCATCTATATTTATAATTCGGTAAAAATTTGTTTCTTTAAAAAAATATTACAATTTAGTCTTTATTTACAAATCTAATTAATCGCGTAAAGTTTAAAATTTATATTTTCATCTTCAAATCAGGTTAAATTTCAAGCATCAACTTATCAATTTAATTCGACTTTATATAATTACTGAAACTACCTAAAAACTGCATGCTTTAAAGTTCATCCCGATTCCAAATAAATTACAAATTCTATCAGAGCAGGCATAGCATTTTAATATACATGCCAACTAGTAAATATCAAATAGTGTCAAATGATATCTTACTGATACTGATGTACCTATTATTGATTGATGATGTCCGTTTATGCTCCTTACTCTAACCATTTCTTCTTTCCTACATGTGAAACAATCACACGCTAAGTATTTACTTAGTGAGGCAATAATTCATAGTCAAATGCAATTTGACATAAATATCAATGTAAATAAATAACAATGCATATGATCATTTTACCATTTCATGTTCTTTAACATAAGTAAATATGCAATAGCATATATGAATATAAAAGTAGTAAGATTAGATCTTAGCAATATTGTTGCCATTTCTATCCGTAAGCTTTGAATGCTTACCAATACCTTTTCATTTCTATCTGCAAGCTTTCAAGCTTATCATTCTATTTCTTTAATTCATTTTATTTACTTAGCCCAAGGTATCAAATTAAGAGGTTCTATGTACACGAATCATACCCCTATACTTACTCGAGTATAGTGTATTATTGCACTATACCGGGAGTGCTTAGCACTGAAGTGCTTTGTTATACTTACCAGAGTATACCATTAATGAAATTTGCACTTTACCTGAAGTGCTTAGAATATTTATACAGCTGTTTATGAATATATGGATATCCAACTATACCTTCGAATCTCTATATCATACATTGAGCTTTATATCATCAATCTATTTCATCAATGGCAACATATATCAATATATATATATATCAACATTGGGCAGTTCATACTCAAAATAACATTTCAATTTCATCATTGTAAGTAATCAAATGATCAATGCATTTTATTTCTCAAATCTTGACATATTCATATTATATCAATCATATATTCAATGACATAAATATCAATGTATTATGATATGCATGCAATTGCACTCACCTGGGCCATTTATTTGTATGCCTCACTAAGTCCTCTTTGATCATTTCCTTCATTATTCCTCAAACCTCCCTTGATTCGAACTTAACTCATCATGGTCCTTAGTGACCAATTTTAACTTCCATTAACCACTTTCAAGCTTACTAATAACCTTAGATACAAAGTGTATCAATTCTCATTTTTTTGCAGTTTGCAGACCTTCAAAGAAATATTTCTATAAAATAATCTACAACTCGAAATTCGATTCTGTTTGTTCTAAAAGAAAATATATTTGAGAAGATTTTCACCCATATAAATTAATATTCCAAATTCATCTTGAACGATTTATGGAAAATTTTCAAAGTCAATTACAGTGTTGGAATTCGGAACATGCTGGTAATCTATTTTCTGACCTTTCGTCATTTAAAAATTCATATATTTTTCCTGAGAACTCGAAATCAGTTTTCGTTTGTTGGAAACGAAACTAGACGAACAAATCTTTACATTGGAATAAAATTCACCATCTAACCATTTTTCTAGAATTTATGGTGAATTTTCAAAGTTACTGCCATAAACCAGTTTTTCTACACAGCTTGCATAAACAACTTCAACTTTTATACTAACTTCTCCTTACTTCTCTACTTTTCAATTTAGTCCAATTACTAGCTTTAAACCACCAACTCATCACATTCTTCACCAAATAATTATTCAAAATAATTCCTTCTTATTTTTTCCTATTTGCCAAAATAGTCACTAAAATGCAAATATAAGGATTCAAGCTTCTTAACTTTGCAAATTAGTCCTCAATTCAACATTACTAATTTAACTCCATCATTTCAACTAAAAATCAGATTTATCCCCCATACAAAACTTCAATTTCGATTTGGTCACTTAACTTTGACAATTTATCAAAATGGTCACTAATTCAATTCAACATCAATTTAGCATTCTAACTTCATTTTCTTGTCTCTAACATCATTAATAACATAAATACACTCCAAATTATAAAAATTCAGATTTGGTCCTTCAACTTTTCAATTTTCCAAAATGGTTCCTACACAATTTAACTTAGGGTTTTGCTTCCAAACAACAAATCAAACTTACTAGATCATTAATCCAACATCACAAACCCTAAATTAAACTTGAATCCATAAACCCTAATCTTCTCCATATAAACTAAAATATGTAGGGTTTAAATCCCAACTTAATAACATGATTTTAACATCATACAAGCTTAATTCCAACTTGAATTCAATCATGAAATCATAAAATCTCAAAACCCCTAATTTGGTTCATAAACCCTAATTTCTTTCTCATGAAAATTCTCATCAATCAAACACTAAATCCATGAATTATTTACATCAAAAAATAGAGTTCGAAGAGTAGAACAACTTTGTAATTCGAAAGATTACCTGAAAATTGAGTTTCAGGGCTTGAATCGAGCTTGGAATTTTTTTTCCTGTCTCCCTCATTTTTGAAAAAAATAAGATGAAGAGTCTTCATCTTATTTCTCATTTGTTTTAAATTCATTCTATTATGCCACTTGTAATTTAAAATGAATTTTAAACCCATTCAAATAGGAAATTACTAAATTGCCCTTTTGATCCAACGGTTGAAATTGATCTTATCATCAATCAAGGGCTAAGATTAAATCTTCAACTTCCTTCTTCCAAAATTGCCCTTTATAACTTTCAAATATTTCAAAATTAATATCCTTGCCAAATGACCAATTTGCCCTTAAACTAGTCTTTATTTACTTGTTTGTTCCAAAATTGCCATTCTATTACTATCTAACTAAATCTAGTTAGAATTCAACCAACCATAATAAAATATTCTTAAAATAGCATTTTATGACTTTTGAATCAGTCTCTCGATTTTTCCATTATATCCTATATACCGGTAATTAACCTTTTTACTCAGGATTAAATTGTAGGATTCATCTTGAATCGAACTAAAAATATTTTCAGTACTTGTAATAGACTTTTATAACCTTCATCTATCGTATGGTGAAATCTCAAAATAATTTGACTCAATCCGTGTATCCGAATTCCATTTAAACTTTGACTGTAATTTCCCAATAATAAAAACATCGGATTAAACTAGAATCTTCACATTCGATTCACACCTTTAGGTGATCTGTTTATTTATGAAATAAAAACCCTTAACTTTTGGGGAATTACAACTTTAGTCCCCAATTTTTTTCCAAAGTTTATACTTTAGTCATGAAATTTCCAAAATTTACATTTTGGTCACTAAGCTTTTAAACTTCAATTTCCATTCCAATTTTCCTTGGAATCCAACCAAACTTTGAGAATACCTTATTCAATTCACTCTCTATCACATGATACCTTTAAACCTTAGAAATTTCCTTTCCAAAACCCATAATTAAGGAAATCCTAACTTTTGAATTTTGTCACTAAGTTAGCTTTTAAGCTATTATCTTAGTGCTAAATGACCCTTAATCAACTTAGTAAATTTTGGGGTATTGCAGTTTTCCTATATGAAGATATGCCATAATTGGATTCATCCAAGTATCTTCTGTATCAAGTTGACACAAGTGGGTTTCTATTACAAAAAAGGTGTGTTCCCGATATTCCATTAAGAACATGCCATTTTTTTGGACTTCGAGTGTTGTTACTAGTCTTGCCAAAGCATCTTCTCTAGCATTGTTGCCTCAGGTATTTGTGTTATGGAATATTGGGTAAACTGTCTTAGTAGTCTTGCATTTTGGAGGATGAATTCTACAAAATTGTATCATGCATAAACTAACATAAAATAACCACAAATAACATGATGCATAAACATAAATAAACTTTGTTACAACCTGTCACCCTTTGATGATACTTAAGAAGTGTTTCATCGTGAACTTTATATCAGCCTAGCAATTTTTTAGCCACTAGCTGAGAATCGGTGAATATCTGTAGGGATTTTACCTTAAGCCTCACTGCGAGCTCTAACCCCGCTATTGAAGCTTCATACTCTGCCGCATTATTGGACAAGGCAAACGCGAAGCTGAGCACATATTGACATTTTTCTCTTGCATTGGGTGCGCTCAGAAGCACACCTGCTCCTGTTCCATTGATAGCTACAGATCCATCCACATGTAAAGTCCAAGGTTGGACATTTATAGCCTATTCTCGTTCGACCCCAAGGGGAAGCTGTTGTACCTCCTATTTTTTCTCACCAGTGTCTACGTCTTTAGAGGGCAGAATTGCCTTTACCATGAAGGTACACTCCACTACAAAATCGGCCAGAACTTGAGCCTTAATTGCCTTTTACGGTATGTATTCAAATCCAAATTCACTAAGCTCCACTCCCTATTTTAAAATCCACCCCTGGATGTCTACCTTCCCTAACACATCTTTGAAAGGTTAATCAGTTAGGACAACTACCTGGTGTGCTTGAAAGTAGTGACGAAGCTTTCTGGTTGTTGTTACCAGAGCAAAAACTAATTTTTCCAGTCTTGTATACCTCTTCTCAGCTGATTGTAGGGCTCTACTGATGTAATAGACTGGTCTTTGAATGTCTTTTTCTTGTGAGACCAATACTGCTGCTACAGTTTCGTCAATATATACCAAATACATGAGTAAGGTTTCCTCGATTTTAGGCACTTCTAGCAAGGGAGGGCTAACCAAATATTTTTTTAAATGATTGAATGTCTGATGACAATCCTCTTTCCATTGGAAAGGACCTTTTAGGGCTTTAAAGAATAGGAAACACTTATTTGCCACTCTGGATACAAATCTGTTTAACGCGACCACTTTGCCGTTGAGCATCTGGATATCCTTAGTGTTTGCAGGTGGTGCCATACCCAGGATCGCCTTTATCTTTTCTGGGTTTGCTTTGATGCCTCTTTCTAAAATTAAGAAACTGAGAAACTTTCTTGTCCCCACCGTGAAGGCGCACTTTTTAAGGTTAATACGTATCCTATACAGACGCAAAATGTCAAAAACTTCCTGCAGGTCAACCAAATGTTGCTCAAAAGAATAACTTTTGGTTAGTATGTCATCGACGTAAACCTCCATGTTTCTTCCTATTTGATATCAAAAAAATTTATTAACCAGCCTTTGGTATGTTGCTCCTACATTTTTTAATCCAAATGGCATTACTCTATAACAGTAAAAGCTATCCTTAGTAATAAAGGTTGTTTTTCCTTTGTCCTCCTTCGCCATTGCGATCTGGCTATACCTAGAAAATGTGTCCATGAAACTCATAAACTTATAACTCGTCGATGCATCTACTAACCTATCAATGGATGGTAACATGAAACAATCCTTAGGGCATGCCTTGTTGAGATCAGTGAAGTCTACACACATCCTTCACTTGCCGCTAGATTTTTCTACCATGACTACGTTTGCTAACCACTGTGGGTACCTAGCCTCTTCAACGAAATATGCCATGATTAGCTTCTTGGTTTTCTGTCTGATGGTTTGCACCTTCTCCTCTAAAAATTTTCTTTTTTTTGTCGTACAGGCTTTACGACCGTGTTAATATGCAGAGCATGTTCCATGATGGTCTAGTCTATTTCAGGCATGTCGACAGCCAACCATGCAAAAACGTAAGCGTTGTCCCGCAATAGCCGTACCAACCTTCTTCTACTCTGCTTGCCTAGACCTGCTACAATTCTGGTGGTTTTTTCAGGCTTGTCTGAGTGAATATCCACCATTTCCATCGCTTCTACTAGCTTCAAATTTTTGAGCTTTTCCTTTTCCCTGAGGTCAAGGCTCTCAAAAGTCATCATAGCTTTGTTCACGACACTAACTTCGGGTCTTATCCTTTTTGACAGAATTTTTCCACCAGTGTGGAGTCTTTTTGTTCCAGAGCTAAATGGAGTGAAAGAACATGGCATTGTCTTGCTGCCTTCCGATCAGTCTACATGAAACCTTCTCCTAACGGTGTGGGAAACTTGACTTGTAAACAATAAGGAGCAACCGACACTCTAGCCCTTCTCATAAGGGGTCTCCCAAAGAGAGCGTTGAAGGCGAAAGGCTTGCTGACAATCAGAAAAACAACTATCTACGTGATTTTTTTTCACCATCTTCGATAATTACAGGGAGTCGAATGGAACCTCCATCTTAATGTGTTGGCCGACAAACCTATATATCGAATTCGTCGGCTTCAGTTTCGAGCTGGGTATTCTCATCTGCTTAAATGCACTCCACACTAACACCTTCATAGTGCTGTATGTATCAATCAAGATTTTTTTAAAGTAAACCCAGCTATCACAGTCATGACAACAATCGGGTAGCTGCTTTCCTCCTCTCAGATATCGTCCTTCTTTTTTTTGAAAATGAGTCCTACCAAGGCTCTCCTTGCCTCGGTCTCTTGGTCACTCCAGCCAATGACTGCGTCACCCCTTGCATGTCAGTCATGTGCTTAGAGTCTGACTAGATCTATTCCTCATTCGACTCAATTAACATATTGTAGAATATTCGAGAATACTCTAAAGAGAAAAAATCGAAGGTCGCATGTTCTTTCTGCGTTCACCATACCAATTATTGATGGTCAAAATCAACAAGTATTGGGGATGACGGTCTGAAGGTGGTTCAGATGGTGGTTCTTAGTGAGAGGGTGTCTGTTGACCTTCTCTAGTGTCTAATAGTGTATCTTGTCTATCGGGGTCTCATGTTCCTCTCGTTGCATGTCCTCTTTATACTGTTGGGACAGGTGTCATGATCAGGCAGTCGTGGCACATTGATTGGACTGGCTATGATGTGACGTCATAGGTTATACAATTACGCCCAGCTATCTCATACATTGTCACATGATGAATGGGCAGGATGTTGTTTGCGATCTTACTCGTTCGCCCTGTGCTATGAAAGATGCTAGCCAGATCATGGTCGACCGCATGCGATTGTTGGACATCCTCTGTGTGATCCCGTTCGCAACCTCGTTTGTCCACCTTAGGCTGTGTTGGGGTATTGGAACACAAAAAAGGGATTGATATTTTTTGTTCGTTAGGATCAATTGCATAACTCACACATTAGTTAATTTATACCATGCAAGTATCACGAATCAATTCGACAATTTAGTCATTAAACTATTTAAATATATATTATTTTACGGCTTTGTTCACTCACGTTGTTGGTGTGAAAAATAATAATTTTATTTTAAAATTTACAACTAACATTACAAATTAACAACACTAGCCACGTATTCCTTCCTGTTTACGTCAAATGCAAGCAAACAATGTTACAATAAACTAAACATTCGTGTCTCTTAGCTGCCTTTGTTTAGCCCCAACGCATTAGTGTCATCTTCTTTCCACGTACCCATCTCCCACTTACCCTCCTCGTCTTGACCCATTGTGTCTTGTTTTACACACTTTCCTCTCTCATAGAAATAAGAGTTTTGGGGATGGAATTGGGTAGAATTTCAATATCAAAAAAGGTGATGAATGATTCCACGTTAAAACCGACATTATACCAATATAATAGTTTGGCTTCTGACGTTAAAATTGTTGGTTCCAATTTTAAAACTATATTTAATCGATATTTGTTTTATATAATAATTAAATACAATATATTTTTTGACAAATCCTAGTTCTAATTCTAATCCTACCTAGAGGAGAGGGGAAGTGGGACTCTAAGGGAAGAAATGGGGTGTTCCTAGGGGTTTAAATGTTAGAACCAAACCATAAATTAATATGAAACCTAACTCAGGATCTATCATGTCAAATCACCGATAACAAAAATATGTAAGCTAAAAACCTTGAATCTTTTGATGAATATCGCCTAGAATGTAGTTGTGATCTTCCAAGAAGATAGGTTAGCCATTGCCGTAAAAACTCTTTGACGGGGACACGAGTAATACAAGTTAACCTATTTCTTGGGGACCACTACCTCTTTATATAACTTTGCCCCTCATTGAATTATAAATACATCTTATGGTATCTACACTTTTATTTCCATGACACTTTAATACTGTTACCTCTCCAAAAGTACTATTTTTAATGTCAACCTTACAATGCTTTTGCTTGTTTTTAGGTACATTTAGTTGCATTAGGATGTTAAAACCATGCATTTACATAAGGAGTTTAGAATTCTGTCTATGCCAGTGTGAAGGGTTGTTTTGTTGGCAATTTTGCAGGTTTGACATAGGATTTGGCCCAGGAAAGCACCTTAGGAAGGAATGCCAGAGAGAATGCTGAGTGTTGTTGGCGCAGATGGACCAGAAAATGCCAAGCACCAGATGGCAGAGAAGTGAACTTGATACCATGCCAAGAAGTGGTTGGACCCCGAAAAATAGGAAATGACCAGGCTCCGAAAAAATAGCAATTGGAACAATCTCCGAAAAATAGCGGATAAAGTGGTACCAAGATTTGTTGGCAGATTCATGCCAAGCTTGGGTGCCAGGGCAGCGTCGGCAGGATGACGTCAGCCTTAGCCTGATCAACTCTCATTCAAATCTAGATAAGAAGATAATCCCTTATCCCTTGGGTAGTTGAAATTCAAAATTTGAAGAGCTAGTCCTATCCCTTCCTTGCACGCCTATTTAAACACCAACCAAGCTAGACTTGAGGAGAGGAGAAGATTGGATCGTGAGGATTTGGTGTATGATGACTGACAACTAGCTGCACCGTGGAAGGGTGGTCCGACCAACTTCAACGAGAAGCCTGGATCTTGAAGGGCTGCATCGAGAGACCCCTTCTAGCCCATTCTCTCTTTTAAGTTATTTTATCTTGTTTTTAAGGATGATGTATTTCGAAAACGTTTGTGGATTGTAGGTTAAATCCATTACCATGAACTAATTTAATAGTTGGTGGGGGATGTTTGGGTTTTATGTTATTTTCATGCTTTAGTTTTTAATAATAAATCTGCCATAGCAAAGTTTTATCTATCCGGCAAACTTTAATATTTCCTAAATACTCTGCCAAGTGAGAGCTGGCACTGTTGACCTATTGCACCTTAATATCTTAACAGACTTGGGGTGGCAACGAATAAGTTGTCGAATACTGAGGAGGAAAGCTTGGAGAGAAGTCGTTCAAGTAGATGAACTCACTAGAGATCCGAGGCAACATCTTAAACAGTTCATAGAGATTTGCTAGCTATTCCAACAAAATGGAGTACCTGAAGATACCGTGAAGCTGAAGTTATTTACTTCTTTTTTAGAGACAGAGAAAAGGCTTGGCTTAATTCTTTGCCACCTGGCTCGGTTACTTTATGGGCAGACTTATGCTAGAAGTTCTTGACAAGATTCCAGCCGCCAACACTCACCGCCAAGCTGCAGGGCAAGTTCATTACATTCAGGCAGGCTAAGGATGAGACCTTATATGATGCCTGGGAAAAATTCAAAGACTTGTTGAGGAGGTGTCCAATGCATGGATTCCCGAATTGGACTCAGATTCAAACTTTTACAATAGATTGAATGCACAAACAAGGACTGTTGTTGACACTTCAGCAGTTGGCTCATTGCTTGATAAGACATATACCGAGGCTGTTGACATTCTAGAGAGGATTGCAATCAATGATTTTGAATATCCTGTTGCTAGACTTGGGACCGAAACTAAAACTATTGGGAAATTTCAGGTTGATGAACTTACATCCATTCATGCCGAGATTTCCAACTTACTATCATGGTAAGAATTTTGCAAAAGAATAATGAGTCCCAAGAAGTCAAAGCATTAAACCCATTCTGTACAATCTGTGGAGAGAATCATCATGTGGATGAATGCCCTGCCAACCCTGAATCGGTAAATTTTGTTGGCATTGTTAATCGTTACTATAACCCTAACTCTAATACTTATAATACAGGTTGGAGACAACGCCCAGTGCCAGAATACTTAGAGGCAAAATAACAATGTCATGCCACAGAAAGCCCAAAACAATTTTCAGCAAGGGCAGAGACTCAACTAAGGAGGCACTCTCACAGAGTACATGGAAAGGAATGATGCCACAGTCTAGAGTTTGGAAGCATCGATGAGGAATTTAGAAGTCTAGCTTGGGCAGATTGCCAATGCACTCAGCAATCGACCCCAAGGAGCATTGCCAAGTGACACAGAAGATGCTCGGCACAAAGATAATGAGCAGTGCAAAGCTATAACTCTTCAGAGTGGTAAGTAGTGCGAGATGGAGAAGGTTGCTAAGCAGCCAATTAATTACCAAGATGAGAAGCCTGTGCCAACAGATAATCCAGAGAAGCAGAGAAAGAGAAAACAAAAGCAGATGATGCCAGAACTGATTCCAGACAGCACACTGATGCCAGAACCGATGCTAGACAGCATACCGATGCCAATATCGATGCCAAACAGACTGATGCTAGCACTACGTTGGCAAAGCCAGCAGCTCCGGTATATATTTATCTACCACCACCATTTCTAGCACTTCTTGGAGGTTCTTAAGCAATTGAAAATCAACACTCCATTGGTAGAAGCCCTTGAACAAATGCCCAACTATGTTAAATTTATGAAGGACATTCTGTCCAAAAAGAGGAAGTTGGGAGACTTTGAAACTGTTGCTCTAACTAAAGGATGCAGTGCCATAATCTTAAATTGATTGCCACCAAAGCTGAAAGATCCGGGAAGTTTCACTATTCCTTGTACCATTGGCAACAAATTCATGGGCAAGGCACTGTATGACCTAGGAGCCAGCATCAACTTGATGCCAATGTCAGTTTTTCGGAAGCTTGGCATAGAAGCAAGACCTACCACAATGACACTTCAGCTGACAGACCGGTCCTATACACATCCCAAGGGTAAGATTGAGGATGTGTTGGTAAAGGTAGACAAATTTATTTTCCCAACTAGTTTTATCATTTTGGATTATGAAGCTAATATTAATGTTCTGATTATTTTGGGGAGACCTTTTCTTGCCACGGGTATGGCTTTGATTGATGTTCATAAAGGGGAACTAACAATACGCATGAATGACCAGCAGGTTACATTTAATGTGTTTTAAGCTTTGAAATGTACAGATGAACTTGATGAGTGCCAAGCAGAGGAGGAGATGATAGAGTCCATTTATACTTTGGACACGACACAATTATGCGAGGATATAGAATTTGATGCCAGCAATTTTAATGGCATAGCTGATTTGTTTGAGGAACCAGAAGAACCAGTCTTGGAGGTTGAAGATGCGAGTTACTTTGAGCCATTATAGTTGGCCGCCAGAGAAATCAAGGCACCTAAACCATCAATTGAGGAGCCACCAGAATTGGAACTAAAACCACTGCCAGATCACTTGAAGTATGCTTATTTAGTTGAACACTCAATTCTACCAGTGATCATTGCCACTGGTCTCGCCAATGATCAAGAGGAGAGGTTGTTGGCGATATTACGTGACTACAAGCAGGCATTAGGGTGGAGTTTGGCAGACATCAGAGGTATTAGCCAAAACCATTTGCATGCATAATGTTATCTTGGAGGAGTACCATGGCAAAACCATTGAAGGCCAAAGAAGGCTAAACCCAAGCATGAAAGAGGTAGTGAAAAAAAAGATCATAAAATGGCTTGATGTCGGGATTATATATCCTATTTCTGATAGCTCTTGGGTTAGCCCGGTGCAATGCGTGCCACAAAAGGGTGGCATGACCGTGGTACAAAACAGTGAGGCTGGGTTAATCCCCTCCAGAACTATCACTGGGTAGAGAGTGTGCATGGACTATAGGAGGCTGAACAATGCCACGAGGAAGGGTCACTTCCCATTTCCATTCATTGATCATATGCTAGATAGGTTGACAGGTAAAGCTTTCTATTGTTTTTTGGATGGTTATTCAGGTTATAATCAGATAGCCATCGCCCCTGATGATCAAGAGAAGACTATGTTCACGTGCCTATATAGGACATTTATGTTTAGAAGGATGCCATTCGGCTATGTAATGCACCGGTAACATTTCAACGTTACATGATGTCCATTTTTTCTTATATGATCGAGCACAACATGGAAGTGTTCATGGATGATTTCTCAGTGTTTGGAAAAACATTTGAGGAATGTCTTCTGAGTTTGGAGCATCATCTTGAAGATGGTAAGACTAATTCTATAAGAGATGAATTTCCTGACGAGTATTTTCTTGCAGTTAATGCCATGCCATGGTATGCCGATATTGTCAACTATTTGGTAAGTAACATTCTGCCACTAGACTTGCATACAATGCGAAGAAAAGGTTCTTGTGGGAAGTCGGGCAATACTATTGGGACGAGCCAATATTGTTCAAATAGTGTGTTGACCAAGTGATCCGCCGGTGTGTGCTTGAGGATGAACAGCATAACATATTGCATCTATGCCATGACGCACCATATGGAGGTCACTTTGTTGGGGTAAAGACTGCTGCCAAGGTATTGCAGTCAGGATTCTTTTGGCCTACACTATATAAGGATGCCCACGAGTATGCCAAGGCATGTGATCGATGCCAACGGACATGAAACATCTCTGGCAGACACCAACTACCACTTCAAAACATTATGCATGTGGATTTATTTGATGTATGGGGATATACTTTATGGGTCCTTTTCCACCCTTATTTGGTAATGTATACATTCTTGTGGATGTTGACTACGTATCTAAGTGGGTAGAAGTTGTTGCTCTGCCAACAAACAATGCCAAGGCCGTTGCCAAGTTCTTACATAAGCATGTTTTTACTAGATTTGGCGCCCCTAGAGTGATTATTCATGATAAGGTCACTCATTTTAAATGTAATCTAATTTCTAAGGCCTTGAGCATGTATGGTATATAGCATAGAATTGTCACAGCATATCATCCACAAACGAATGGGCAAGCCAAGATTTCAAATAAAGAGATCAAAAACTTCTTAGAGAAGACTGTTAAAACATCAATGAAAGACTAATCCCTGTGACTAGATGAGTCCTTGTGGGCTTACAGGACTGCGTTTAAAACTCCTTTGGGTACTTCACCGTTTAGACTTGTTTTCAAAAAACCATGACATCTGCCAATGGAGCTTGAGCATAAAGCCTACTGGGCCATCGGAACACTTGGCATGGCATGGAGAGCTGCTGAAGAAAAAAGGTTACTAGACCTAAACGAGTTGGAGGAATTCAGAACACAAGCCTGTGAGAACGCCAGGATCTACAAGGAAAAAGCAAAACGTTGGCATGACAGTAGGATAATGCCAAGATAGTTTAGGGTAGGTCAACGTGTTTTGTTATTAAACTCACGACTTAAGTTGTTTCCAAGGAAACTTAGATCAAGGTGGACGGGCCCTTATGAAGTTGTGAAGCCCTATGCTCATGGAGCTGTGGACATCAAGAATTTGAAGACGGACAAAATCTTTAAGGTGAATGGACAACGTTTTAAGCACTACATGGAAGGTGATCAGAACAATTCCAAAGAGGTGATCCTCTTGGCAGAGGTAACATGAAAACGCCATCAGGTTTGAACTTTTGTAAATATTAGGTTAGTGTTTTTCTTTGTTTTTAATTGTTTTTCTTTTTAAGTTTTGTGTTTTTATTCCTTTAATTTGTTGAAAGGTTTCCTTTGAGTTGCGCAGATTCATTGTGTCAGGAATTGTGCCAGAAACACTGCCAGGGTCGCTGGCAGGGGTTAACGCGTCAATAAAAACGTCTGCCAGATGCATTGCTAGAGTAGCTTGGCACGCAGCGGTGCAAAAGATAGAAGGAGAAAAAAGAAAACCCTAGTTTTATCGGCCCAATAAAATAGGAGAGAGTTATTTTTATTTGACTTTAAACCCTAGCCACCCAAAATTTTGGTTGAAAATTAAATTTCAAATCAATTACCTTATCACTTCAATCCTTACCCTATATTATCACCTATCACCTTATCACTTCAACCTTATCACTCCACCTCTTTTTAAATTAATTCTTTTTTATTCCCCATCATTATGCCTAATTACTACTCCCATTAAAACACTCAACCAACCCAAAACCTTTCACTTTCTCACCTAGCCGGTTAAAAGAAACCCAAACATCTCTCTCACTTTTTACTTCCTTTTCGATAAGCAAGTACAAACCCAAATCGTCCTTTACCTTCATCCTTCAACATCGTTCCAAGTTTCAATGGCCTCGAGGAGTTTGAGAAAAAGTTCGAAACAAATTTTACCTTGAGGAGTTTTTACTACGAGAAGCACTTTGAATTCAAAACGGAGGTACCAACCGACTTCCCTCCAGACGTTATGTCTACGATTAACTTGCACAGGTGGAGTCTATTATGCCAGCAAAGGGGGGAGGTCTATGCCACAATCGTCCAAGAATTCTATGGGCACCTTGTGACCAAGGATTCACCATTCTTGATGATTGGAGGTAAATGTGTTCATTTTGATGAAGGGTTTATCAATAATATGTTTGAGTTATATGGTGCAGAGGATGAGTACTTCGAGTACGTTGATTCAATAAATGTTGCCAAGAGAAAGAGGCTACTGACAGATCTGTGTGAGCCTGGCACGGCATGGACAGTGTCATCCAAGGGGCACCAGACAGTGAAGAGGCTGGCATTGAAACCCTAATAGAGGGGATAGAATCACTTCTTCAAGGCTAATCTGATGCCCACATCCCATAACGAGACCGTGTCGAAAGAGAGGATGATTTTGTTGCATTCTATTGTTATGGGGTGCAAGATCAATGTTGGCAAGCTTATTATTGAGGAAACCTACAAGTGCGTAGCGAAAGGTATTGGCAGCTTGTTTTTCTCTTTGTTGATTTCTAACGTTTGTATGCTCCATGATGTGCCAAGGCTGGATACAGATAATGGGAAAACAATCAAAGGAACAATGATTACTGCGGCTATATGGAGGAATTTAGTTGCTGCCGAGCCCAAAGACAAGGGCAAGGGAAAGGAAAGGGCACCCACGCCAAAGCCTAAGGAGTCAAAGTTTGCGCCAGCAACCATGCCAGAAACTGTGCCAGACAGTTCACTGGCACTACTATCCCAAATTCACCAACGCCAAGAGATTATTTTACAAAAGTTGGAAAAGGCTAAAGAGCTCAATGTCAAGCTGAGACACTGCATCCAGGCTAGGGATGCAGTAATCAAGGATTTTGTGCCAAAATTTCTAGACTTCCCTACCGAGCTCTCTGCCAGCGATAATGCCATGCCAGCTAGTCCAGTTCACACCCCGTCTGATGCCACAGTCTTGTTGTCTCCAGTTGAAGATGAGTCTGCCAGTTCTGATTCTTCATCTAAATCGAAGGAAACCAAAGCCAAGTCGCCAGTAACACCTACTATCCATACGCCATCTAATGCCACTGATGCACCTGTCGCATCGGAGCCTGCCAGGGAAAAGGATGAAGTTGGAGCCTCCACTGCCGCTTCAAAACTGAGCCTGAAAAGGAAGAAGCACATGGCCTCTGATCGAGGGCCATTTGTGAGAAGAAAAACCCGTGCCGTACGGCAAATAGTCTCCGAAGGGGAGTCATCTTCTTCCTAAACTCCTTTACATTTCATTGCATTTAAATGATCATGCATTTTATTTTATTCTGTTTTTTTCTTGTATATATATGTTGTTTCATGCATTGGGGACAATGCACATCTTGGGTTTGGGGGTGTGCATTTCTTCACATTTATGTCATGCATTTCATGTTTAATTTCCTGTTGCCATGCCATTTAGGTCATTTAGAATAGATGCATATCGAACCACTAAATAAGAAAAAGAAAATTTTGCCTCGGTTCAATTTTGGAAAATGTTAACATTTGTTAGGCAAGTTTAATTTGATCTAGGTGTCTGTCCAATGAGGAAATTTTAATCTTTAGTTATCATGCCATGCCAGCAGAATAGTATGCCAGGTAGCTTGCCAATTGATCTCTAGTTTAGGGAATTGAACTTACACTTAACACGTAGTAAGTATCTAGTCCCTTAGCAAACTTAGACTTTTTGAAGCTAAGCTCAGACATGAAAAAAATGATGCCAGGGTAAAAAGAAATAAATAATGCATCAATGTTCTACCAAGGCAAGAAAAAAATAGAACTCTCCTCTACCTTAGGATAATAAGCTACACGGGGCTTCGTGGTTTGCTCCCCCTTAGTTCTCAAGTCCAAAACCTAAGGGTATGAGTGGAAGAGAAAGCCTAGTGATGTCTAGATTAAGGTGGGGATTCGTGGTATGCTCCCTCTTATCTCTCATGCTAAATAGTGTCACGAAGCAAGCTTAAAAGAATGTCAGCAGAAACCCTTGGCAAAGAAAAATAATAATAATAAAACAAATCTGAGTTTAGGTGGTAAAATTTGTCTAAGGGAGTGAAAGGATACTTGATGCATATTGCCTACACTTATTCACTCTTCATGAACTTTGACTAGAGTTATATTGTTGCACTTGAATTACTACCTGCTTGGCATTATTGGACTGAGATACTGAGGACAGAAATAGAGCCAAATTCTGCTTGCCAGTACGTGTTGGCGTTTTAACCAAAATTTTGTCGAGGTAACTTTTTCACAGATTTTTTTTATTTGTTTGCATTACTTGAGGACAAGCAATGAGTTATGTTTGGGGGGGTGTTACCTCTCCAAAAGTAATGTTTTTAATGCCAATCTTACAATTCTTTTGCTTGTTTTTAGGTACATTTAGTTCCATTAGGATGTTAAAACCATGCATTTACATAAGAAGTTTAGAATTTTGTCATGTCTGTGTGAAGGGTTGTTTTGTTGGCAATTTTGCAAGTTTGGCATAGGATTTGGCCCAGAAAAGCACTTCATGAAGGAATGCTAGAGAGAATGCCGAGTGTTGTTGGCGCAGATAGACCAGACAATGCCAAGCACTGGATGGCAGAGAAGTGAACTTGATGCCACGCCAAGAAGTGGTTGGACCCCGAAAAAATAGCAATTGGAATAATCTCCGAAAAAATAGCAGATAAAGTGGTGCCAAGATTTGTTAGCAGATTCATGCCAAGCTTGGATGCCAGGGCAGCGTCGGTAGGATGATGTCAACCTTAGCCTGATCATCTCTCATTCAAATTTGGATAAGAAGATAATCCTTTATCCCTTGGGCAGTTGAAATTCAAAATTTGAAGAGCTAGTCCTATCTCTTCCTTGCACACCTATTTAAATACCAACCAAGCTAGACTTGAGGAGAGGAGAAGACTGGATCGTGAGGAGTTGGTGTGCGATGACTGATAACCGGCTGCACCATGGAAGGGTGGTCTGACCAACTTGGACGAGAAGCATGGATCTTGAAGGGCTGCATCGAGAGACCCCTTCTAGCCCATTCTCTCTTTTAAGTTATTTTATCTTGTTTTTAAGGATGATGTATTTCAAAAATGTTTGTGGATTGTTGGTTAAATCCCTCACCATGAACTAATTTAATAGTTGGTGGGGGATGTTTGTGTTTTATGTTATTTTCATGCTTTAGTTTTTAATAATAAATCTACATTGGCAAAGTTTTATCTATCTGCAAACTTTAATATTTCCTAAATTTTCTGCCAAGCGAGATCTGGCACTGTTGGCCTATTGCACCTTAATATCTTAACAGACTTGGGGTGGCAATGAATAAGTTGTAGAAATACTAAGGAGGAAAGCTTCGAGAGAAGTCGTTCGAGTAGATGAACTTACTTCGGGAGTGAAATCTACCCATTAGGAGTATAAATCGGATCTTAATCAAGTTGGTTTATTTAAAAGCATGCACTATAGAGATGTAGGGGTTCTTACATGACCAATTTACGGCAATGACCACTGAGAGAGGCTTTTCTAATTTTAAATATGCTCGGCAAACAATGCCAAGACAGGTTGTTGTTAAAGACTGGCAAGGCATGAATAGCGTGAAAACCAGGCATTCCCTGCCAACACTCATCATTCATTGAAACACCTTCCTTGCCAACGTCTTTACTTTACCTTCATTTCTTTTTACTTTTTAATTAATTTCCAAAACCATTCCAAACAAACAACTTTTCCTTAAGGCAAGTAACAATCAAGGCAATTGAATTCCAAGTCAATCTCTGTGGGATCGATACTCAGCTTACCAGCTGTATTACTTGCAGACCGTGTATACTTGCACGCAAAAGACTCATTTTGGCATATTCTTATAATTTCCAAGACATATTTTCTGCCACTTTTGCCAGCATTCACCTAGAGAGTCTACAGATACCTATGACATGCCTAACATAATTGGTCACTTAATTTTGTGTCATACTTTATAATAGCATTATATATTTTACCTATGTGCCCACAATTGTGGATTTTAATCCAACAATCTTCCACTTGGGCAACATATGTTTCCTAATAAATGTACAACTTTATGAGCTCAAAATTTTCTATTACATAATAGGTATTCTATAACAATCTCGTCCATCAACTATATCCATATAGGATCAAAGCAGCCTTTGTCATATCAATCATGACTAGACCCATCAATGGTCACATATATAAATATAGTCAAATGACATAGATCAATCATGGATGTGTAGCATGGGAAATTACATGAAATGTGAACCGAGCATGTCTATTTCCAACTAGTCTTCCTAAACCTTAGTGAGATCAAACTTTACTGAATTAAGAGTGTGCATAAACCAAAAGAACTTTATTTCTGCAAAAAATAATCTTAAATAACTTTAAACTGAAGTACCAAAATTGTATTTAAAACAAATGAGTATTTTTCAAATATTACAAACTCCCACTAAAATTGAATATCTTTAAATAACATTACACCCACATGAGTAGTGTGCCCATGGAAGGCTTAGGGTGATAATTTCTTAGTAAGTGCATAAATATGGAGTTTGTACCAACATGCTCTATAGACACTTAGGGTGATAATTTCTTAGTAAGTGCGTAAATCTGAATTTTCTTTAACAACTAGTAACTTAATATTTATGTGCTTCAAATTTAAAGTGTTCCCATTGTTTATAGAATAAATGAATGCATATTTATTGTCACAAAATAACTAAAGTGGTCTTTTATTCAATCTATAATTAGCAGTCCATTTGACAAAAAAATTTTGCATCGATATTCTAATAGAATCGAAGTCTGTAAACTTGATGATCTCTAACTTACTAGAACTCCTATATGTGAGCATATATTTTTTGTTCTGTAAAGATATCTCATAATCCTATTGGCTGCTATCCAATGGTACATACTAGATTTGCTTAAATATATGTCTAACATTCCAACAATGTACGTAATATCCGAACGCATACATAATTGAACATTAATTAGATTCTCGATAGCTTATGCATATGGAATCATTTATATTTTCTAAATTTCGAGATTACTTTTAAGGCATTGAGTAAGACAAAATTTGTCTTATTTAGCAATATGAGTATCACTTGGTTCACTTCCACTGAACTTGTAGTATATACAATTGTCAACCAAATTTATCTCAAAACTGAACGAGATAATCACTTGGTGTAATTTGTAATACAATTGGTGAGAGAAATACTTAAGCCCATAAATGGATTTCCTTAATTTGCATATCACTTACTTTGTATCGTCAAACACAAACTTATGTTCATACCATATAATTTATTTCTTCAATGTTGCCATTGAAAAACACAAGCTTAACATCCATCTTATGTAGCTCAAGATTAAAATAAACAACAAGCGTCGTGATTATCTTGAAAGAATCTTTCAATTAAACTTGAGAGAAAGTCTCTACAAAATCAATGTCTTCTTTTAGAGTATATCCTTTAGATACAAGACGTACCTTATACTTATCCACATTATCATTTGTATCCCTCTTGGTTTTAAATATTCATTTACAACCAATTAGTTTGCACCTTCAGGTAATGAGACAAGTTCCTCAACTTTATTGTCTTGCATAAAATTATACTCTTCTTGAATGACATCAATCCACTTTTTAGAGTTAGAACTTTTATGGTCTGATAAAAAATGATTGAGTCATTTTCTATCATTCCATTGTTATCCTTATTTTCTTGAGGAAATACAATAT
The DNA here is from genome assembly GCA_019671005.1 of Hibiscus mutabilis. NCBI lineage: Eukaryota > Viridiplantae > Streptophyta > Magnoliopsida > Malvales > Malvaceae > Hibiscus > Hibiscus mutabilis. The sequence continues at coordinate 15,132,882 of CM033733.1, forward strand.
AATAATCTCGAATAGTATTTCTCCTTCCTCTTGTGGACCTTATTAATGACACCTATTTTTTTCTTTTGAGGTTGTTCAGTTTGTTCTTCTAAAACAATTATCTTATTTTGAATGTGACTTGTTCAACATTGTTTTGCTGAGGTACTGGATTTACTTCTTGATTAATGATAGGTGTGAAAACCTAAACATTGTCAAAAGTGGTAGTAGGAATTAAATTATAATCCAATTCCTCCTCAATAGCAATGCATCTAACTTTATTTCTCCCTCCAAATTCAACATCCTAAAACTGTTATAAATCTCTCCTTAAAATAATCCTAATTGTGGGATCATAAAATTTACAGCCATGGATCACTCAAAATAACCGAAGTAATTGTTCACTTTTGAAGTTTAATTTCTTCATATATGTCCTAACTTATACAAAGTAATCGACACTTTGTGACTTATTGTTGTTTCTTTTGAGTAGGACCATTGGCAACTTTATTTTAATATTTTCTTTTGTTGCCCTTATTCTTAGAGACACTAACTAAATGAGCATTAACCAAATGAGTACTTTTACACTTATAATACTTCAACTTTTCTTTCTCTTCAACACAATGAGAAATGAACCCAGTTAGAGCCTACTTCTCCTTTTGACAGATGTAACTATTTTTTAAATTGGTTAAACTGTATAGGAAGCGGTACCAAAAGCATAAGAACAAACAACTATTAGAAAGTTTGATCTTATGTACCTTAAATTTTGAAGCAATATTAAACATTTTCATAGTGTATTCGCTCATATTTCCTTGACATTTATACTTCATAGACATCAAAGAAGGTACAAGTGATGTCATCTTAACCTTAATGTTTTAGGTAAAATATTTCTTAATTTCGTCGAGGAAACCCTTAGTATGAGTAATCTCTTTAGATTTGTGTTCTAGAAGACATCTAGAATGTTGTACTTTATGATCATTAGACTCATGCAATTCGAATGATCTCACCTCTCAAAATACCTTTTATGGGTGCTTACCACAGTGAGAGGTTTAAAGTGTTCTTTCCTTAGTGCAAAGTCTATGTTCATACATCTAAATATTATATGTAATTGTCTTTTCTATTCTTTGAAATTAGTTTTCACTAAACATGAGTGTACGATGTATATTAACAGATATTGTGACAAAACAATATAAATTAACTAAATATAGAACAAAAAATAAATAAAATAAAAACAAACTCATATAAACATTCTTAAGTGGACAAATAAATTCAAAATAATGGCTAGTTCCCCTCAAGATACCAAGCACAACATTAATATCAAGTCTTTGGACAGTAATATTAACTGTAAGCGATACTCTTGTCGTAGCAATCAAACATTGACAATAAACTATGTCAAACAACAGATTAATCTTTGGACTAACGTATTGCTCACATTAAATACCTGATAATTGCCACATATTTATCGCCACAGTTGTTGTTGTAATTCTGCCAAATATTAATTTTCCTTTGTGTCAATTAATAAACGCATGAATTACAAAAATACATAATTATCTTAATATTTTAAATAAACTAATCTACACAAAAGCGGTCACTTTGGTGACATTATGTTTTAATTAATCCATTATAATATTATACAGCTAAAGCCAAAATATGAATTTATTTCTTTCAAAATATTTATCTTAATTTTGTCTTTCAATCAAATTAAAAGATAACCATAATAATAAATTTGAATAAATGTAAACCTCATATCAAGATACCGAATACTCCTTTCATATTTCATCTTTGGACAAAACATTAACTTGCAAGTGATATCTTGGTACAGTTGCGCATGTAAAAATGTTAATTATTAACATTCCTTTGGGCCGACTAATATAAAATAATCCGACTTACATGCACAAAATCTTCTATATTTTAAAATAAAATAATTTCCACAATAGAGATCACTTTGGTGAGTTAATGCTTCAATTAATTTATCTCAAAATATATAATATAAATATATCGATATTCAAATTTAAAATTTTATAACAGTCAAAACTGAAATCTCTGATAACACTTAAGTTTCCGAAATAACCCAAAATAAGGTTGTCTGAATAGGGCTGCCGGAAATCGAAAAATCGAAATCTTTGACTGTCTCTTAAAAATTTCTTAAAACTTAAACATGCATTTGCAAGATTTTCAAACTTGAAGGTAAAATATATAATTTAAACTAAATGCATTTCAATCCTTAACTTCATATATCACCCAAAGATTGAATTCAAAACAATCAATATTTAACCAGAAGTAAAAAAATATCATACTAATGAATTCAATAATGATCACATGAATTTTTAATATGCATAATAACCTAAAGATCAAAATTGGAATTTTTGATGAAACAGAATCGAATGTGAATACCAAAATCTTAAACACGATATATAATCATAAAGAGCTAAACCAATCAAATATTATAATCTGATTCAAAACCAAAAAAGATATATATCATAATAATAATAATGACATATGATTTTAGTAAAATTATTAATAATAATAATACCATATACATAATCAAAACTTTATTATCACTTTATGTCATTACACCAGAGCAACCAAAAACGATCATTACCGATGTATACTAAAAACTAAATCCATATATACAAATTACGAGAAATTTATAGAATTGGAAACACAATATATGTGTTCCAACCGTTGCTTCAATGGCTTTGTTGTTTACCCAAGTAAACCTGGTTGGTAGGGTTCGAGATTGGAACTTCAGTACATGTTTTCTTCACTTATATGTCTTTCATAGAAAGAATTTTAAACTAAATTAAACCATAAACGAAACCCTAAGATTTGATTAAAAAACAAAACCTAATATCAAATATATCATAGATGTAGGGCTTGCAAGACATTGAAAAGAAAATTCAATTGTCATAAAATAAGTTAAAAGAAAAATCACGTAAACATAATGGCCTTGGATTGCAAACTTTAACGATTAACGGTGACTTTCTAAGGCGGCGATAAAATAAAATATATATTTGTTAATCAACCGAATTGAAAACATAAATTATTATAGTGCAATCGAACTTGACGAACATCTAAAGAAAGCATCATATGCATAAATTCATGATTATACGATTCGATTTTTCTTAATAAAAAAATTAATCGATTCTCAATAAATCAACATGAGGAGTCTTTGATGTCACTTGTTAGAAACAAACCATAAATTAATATGAAACCTAATCAAGGATATATCATGTCAAATCACCAAGAATAATAAACCAAATAAACTGAATGTGGAAGCATACCTGAATATATATGTAAACTAAAAACTTTGAATCTTTTGACGAAGATCGCCTAGAAAGTGGTTGTAGTCTTCCAAGAAGATAGGTTAGCCATTGCCGTAAAAACTCTCTGAAGAGGACAAGAGTAATACAAGTTAACATATTTCTTGGGGACCGTTACCTCTTTATATAGTTGATTATTAAATCAACTATTAATTATTTATAACTCTGTCCCTCATTGAATTATAAATACATTTATGGTATCTACAGTTTTATTTCCATGACACTTTAATACCTATGACACGTCTAACATAATTGGTCACTTAATTTTGTATCATACTTTACAATAGCATCATACATTTTACATATGTGCCCACAATTACGAATTTTAATCCAATACTAAAACCCATAATTTTGTATCATACTTTACAATAACAACGGTGTCAACCAAGGAACAAACCCTAGCCTTTTATTTTAGAGAGAGGCGAGAGTAAAAGTTTTAGGATATATATATACAACTGCTTTCATCTGATCTGGAGGTCCTTCATCTCCTTTTCTCCTTTTTCCTAAATATCACGTGGCGGACTTACCTTTTTTGTCTTCATTGTGTCGACCCTATTGTCATGCAACCTTCCTCTTTAGTTACTACAACTCATGCTTGACAACTTGATGGTTACACGTGTGCCATTTCAACGGACTCTCTCTTTTGTGGGCCCAACTTTTATGTCATTTACACGTTTTCCAACAAATACAACCCCACGTGTCGTGCAGAATCAACCTCATCAAAGAAATTATATCATTAAACATTCTTAGAAATGAACTACAGTATCGACTAATAAAGTTATATATTTTATCAACCACCTTAACGGAGAAAAAATAAAAATATTTTTTTTTTATTTTTTCCCAAAATATAGTAGAATTTAGATTATTTCTCAAAATATTGCACTTTTTACTGTGATTTTGAAGATGATATCATTTGTTACCGTCTATGAACTGTACTTGGATTCATTCGAATAAAAAATTAAAAGATGACATCAAGAGGTACCGTTTTTAAATAGTGTAAAAACAAAGATGATACCAGCAGGTACAGTCTTTAAATAGTCTCCTTTGAGACACGTAGCGCGCAACTTGCAAAGCTGGCATTGTTAAAAGACGGAGCCTCCTGGCACCGACTTCAAACAGTGCCGCATGTGACCGGCCTACATGGCAACTTTGGTCATGCATGGCAGGGCAGCGTTGCAATTTTTTTAAATTTTTGTCTTTTCTTCGTTTATATAGTCACAGTTTGAATGCATGTAATTTTTTATGTTTGAATGTATGCATGGCTAAAAAAAGGGTATTTAGAATGTTTTTAAAATGTATAGGGATAGAGTTTAAAAATTTATTAGCGTTATTAAAGGATGGGTAGTTAAAGGGAGAAATTGTAAGTTTTTGTGATAAATAGGTAAGGTTGAAAGGAAAATTTTGAAAGAAGAAAAAATTATTGGAGAAATTTTGTAAGTAGATTCGATTTTTTAAAAGAAAATTTAAGTTTTAGTTTAGTTTTTTCATTTTATTTTGTATGCTTGATATAATTTAAATTTCATGCATGTAGTTTGGATATCTAGAGAAAAAATATGGGAAATTTGGTGAAATTTTTCGGAGTCAACAAGTAAGTAAGTTGATTTAGTTTTTAAATTTTAAATTATGTATCCATCTTCCATTTTAAGTCGTTGTTTAGAATTTAGTAATTTTTAGTATGTTTTTACCAATTAGTATATTTTTAAAAATTAGAATTGAAAAAATATATTCGAAATATGGTTAAAATGAAGGCAAAAATAATTTAGTATATTAAAAATATATATTTGAAATCTATTTAAAAAATAATTTAGTATATTTATAATATATATATATATTCAAAAAGAACTCGTCCCCGATGTTAGTAATAGTAATTTAAAATTTAGTATGTTCATTTTGATTTGTGTAGTCTGATTAAAAATCCTTTTATGTGTTTTGAACGTGCAGAGAAAATGAGCAACAACAAATTTATGATGATTGTCTATTACAATGGACAAATGGTGAAAGCTGATGTTTGGGGTTGTATTTGAATCTAAAAGTATTACGAAGATGAGATTTGAAAAGGAAATCAATCTTCAAGAAATGAATGAGAAGATATCTAAGAAAATTGGAGCTGAGATTCATGGTTTACAGTACTGATGGCTGACTTATCACAATCTAGTCAGATATTCTGCAATCACTCTCCAAGATAATATTGATGCTGAAATAATGACTGGGGAGCATGAATCTATGGAGATTCAAAACATCGAGTTGTTTGCTGAGGTGTGTGATGTTCCTGACCCATCCAGAAACGTAGTTGGAGAATATGCTCAAATAGGTCACAAAGCACAATGGCGATCACACATATTTACGAACTTCCATCGACCAGGACCACCGTAAATTGGACTTAAATGTAATAAGCTATCACATGATGAAGTTGGTTAAAACAAATCCAAGGGTTCCCATTTCAGTAATTCAGGCAACCATTGCGCAGCTGTTTGGATATCAGATAAAATAGAAGAAGGGGTGGCGTGCAAGGGATAAGGCAATGCAGTTGGTGTATGGTGATTACGATAATTCGTACAATGAGCTATCGGTTTTATTACTAGAAATGGCATGTTTTATCCCAAGCACCATAGTGAGGTATCAAACCACAGATGTATACGACCGAGAAGGCCAACATGTTAAAGGGAATAAATTTTTCCGTCGACTTTTCTGGGCGTTCAAGCCATGCATTAAAGGCTTTCCATATTGGAAAAGTATGGTCCAAGTCGATGGAACGTGGCTGTATGGGAGATATTCTCATATACTATTGATTGTCGTTGCACAAGATGGTGAGAACAATGTATTCCCAATTGCAATCGCAATTGTTGAGCAGGAGATGACGAAAGCTTAGAATTTCTTTTTGAGCAATTTACGTGAGCATGTCTTATGAAAAGATGGGGTTTGCATTATATCTGATCAAGGGCCGAGTATCAAATCAGTAATTAATCGAGAAGGAAGTCATTGGACACCTCCGTACGTATATCCCGCGTATTGTGTTCGTCGTATTGGTAAGAACAGTTACGAAAAGTTCAAAAAACAACATCTTCGCAGTGAGATTTTAAGCATGGGTGAGTATCATTTTTTCAAACTCCATTATATATGCATATCCATTTATGTGTTTTGATTTTTCTCAATACTAACAACATATATTATGACTGTAACGCCCCGATTTTGGGCCTAGGTGTTAGCTAGGTCGGGTGGGTGGTCTGGTGTACCGGATTAGAGGATTCAAGTTAGTTTCAGGAATAATTTGAAATAGATAATTTTAAAAGGGATAAAAATATGGAAAATATGATAAAATATTTATTTAATATATAAAATATTTTGGTGGAATCAATTTTACAAAAAGAGGTTTTGAAAAGTGACATTTTGGGTCGGTAACCAAAATGTAAAGTTTTAAAACTATTTTGGTGACTACCTTGAAAAAGGATCAAAACTTGGAATCTTTAAGGAGCTATTTTCCCAAAGTCTAATATCAGACATTCCTCTTTAATTGACTATTTTAAAAGGTTTTAAAAGAGTATAAATAGGCTTGGATAATTAATTAGATAATTAAGCATAATATTTTTCCTACTTAACTAACTTTTCTCTAAAAGGTTTTCTCTCAAATTCTCTTCAGCAAAACACTCTTTTCTTCTTCAAAATCTTCAGGTAACATTTTGATTTCTTTAATCATTTGATTTCAAATGAGTTTCCTATAATTTCCTATCATAACCTTATTGTTTTGTTTTTGTTTTCTCAAGTAATTTATCCAATTAAGGGGAAAGCCAACCATTAGAGGTGAGCTTCCTTCTTCTCCTTTAATATACGGTTCTTTACTGAAATTCCCAAGTATTTGATCTTTAATGAATGTTTTCTAATGGGTTTTGATGATTTAATTATGAATTCTTGATTTAATTGAAGTTTAATTGAGAAATTGAAATAATATCATAATAATTCTATTTTACTGAGTTCTTGATTGGTTTTGATCATAATTTTGATAGTTTATAATGTTAATAAGTTGGTTTTAACATTGGAATCCCAAAACTAAGTGAATCTCTAATTTTTTAGGTTGTTAGTAATGAGTTTTTGAGGAGTTGTAGATGTTTAATGAATGTTGCAGGTATAAGGATGTTATTAGATTGTTTTTGGATGTTAATTGATGATAATTGTTAGATTAAACCTTTAGGTTTTTGCTGGGTTGAGTTTGGAAGGTGTTTGATGTTGTTTTCGGTTGTTGTGGGGGAAATTGGTTAGAGATTGATGAGGATTAGTGTGAATTGATGTTGCTGGGTTTATGGATGCATTTAGATACATTAAATCTTCTTTTATATTGTGGTTAAAATAGGGGAAGTTGATCCTCAAGCTTGTGGAAGGGTTTCAGAAGCTTTGGAGGAGTAATTCACATCGGTGAATAAAGCTTTGCGTTGTCGGTGAGTGAGAACATGGAATTCAGCTTTGAATTGGTTTAAAGGTTGTTATGGGAGTTTAAATTAAGCTTGAAACGTTTGTTTAAACTCAAAAGTAAGTATGAAGAGAATTTTCCCTCATTTTCGGTTGGTGAAATTGTTTTTATGCACTTGTTTTTAATTTACATGGTACCTACTATTTATGCACGTTTTGAGTATGATTTATATTGATCTCGATCATATATTGATGATGAATGCATTTGGAAAATGGTTCATGAAAGCATGTGTTTATACTTGTTAATTCATGGTTTTATGCATTAGAAAATGATGGTTTTAAATGATGCATATAAAAATAGTGAGGTACATGGTTATTAATTATTTTGGCAAGTGTTGTGGTTTAAACTGTTAAAAAATATAGTTGGTCGGCCATAGGATTGATAGTGCACTATAAAAAGTTGCCTTGGGTGTTGAGGGGTTTATATGTACCGAATACTCCACCATGAGTACCCTAACAGTTGAGGGGTTATATGGTACAGAAAACTCTCGTTAGTGGAATATACATCTAACCGATTAGTGGGTTGTGATTGTACCTTGATTTTCAGTTGAGATTGTATGAAGTGTTGTGAGGACACTTGTTGAATCCGTGTGTCCGATGTAATATTTTGTAAAGTAGAACTTGGTTTATGATCACTCGAAAGCCAATTTAATTAATAATGTATCATGTTGATGGATTATGTTGTATATGTTGGTTTATACATGTTTACTTTTTAAGCCTTGCATATGGGTTGTTATGCATGGGAAAGCTTAAATTGAGTGTTGCAAAAGGGATTTTGCTGTTAATCCGTGATACATGTTGCATATGGTTTAATATGCATGTTTTGGAAATGTTAAGTGCATAGTTTTGTAAGGCATGACGTTTTGAAATATGTTTTAAATGAGGTTTTCAAAGTGGTTTGAATAACTAGTTTTAAATGCATTAATGGTGGTTTGTTTTAGAGCACTCCTCACTAAGCCTTGTGTGCTTACGCTCTCTTTTTCCATCAATGCAGAGAAATAAACGTGTGAGGCGGCAAGCAAGAAGAAGGGAATTCCAAGAACTTTCTCATTTTCAAGTATGGTTTTGCCATAGACTTGTAGTAATAAAGGCAATATGGTTAATTGATGTTTAAGAGGGTTGTTTTGCTAAACTCCTTATTTGTGAAAGTTCTAATTTTTGTTTGGGATTTGTATAAGGCTTTATGTGCTTGATTTTGCTTCGGATTTATGTTTTGCATGTTGAGTAGGAAACATGCTTATAGATGTTGTGGAGATTTGAGTCATGCTTGATGGAGTAGCTTTAAATGCTTGTACAGTTGTGTTAAGTATGTCAATGATGATGTATGATGTCTATGTAAGGTTTGGACATGTTTAGAGTGAGCCAAAGTGTCATATGTTGGACCTAGAGGTCATTACAAGCCTTCGTTTACCGGTACGGGTACCTTAGTTTCGGTACGCGGGGTCTGGTGAGGCTCAGAGCTGTTAAATTATACAAAGGGTATCGATACGCCTAGCCACCATATCGATACGCTCTTTTGCCACTAGAATTTGAGTTTTGAAAATATTTTTTAAAGGATCGATACAGGGTGGTACCGTCTCGGTACGGGTTTGTCTTATACACTATATTGATACGGGGTTGCAAGTATAGGTACGTAAATCCATTTTGTTAGTTAGACCGTATCAATATGGTCCTATTTGCATCGATACGCAGTGGTGTTTCTTAGGTTATTGCCTGCTGAAGTTTGAATATTGTGCATTTTAGTACCTGAATGTTATGTATACAATTATATGAGTTCATATGTTTGTTTTAAGCTGGAAATTGACATATGAGCATGAAACCTGATTAATGAAGGATTGGTAACTTGGAACTTGGTTAAGTCCTTGTAATTTATGGAAATTATGTTTTGGTCCCCGAAGAGCATGTTTGAGCAATCAAACTCCGTTTGTAATCTAATCGTATTGTTATTGTATCCGTTGTTGCATGTTCACCTTATATCTAAATCAATGTATTTAGATAAGATAAAAGGAAAAAAATAGACATGGTTTAGGTTTTTAGTTTGGGTTTTCTTCGGCAAACCTAACGTGGCCTTTTTAACTCAGTTTTGGCTAGACCGAGTTAAGAGAGTTGCATTTGTTGGTATCGAAGCCAGGTCACAAAAAGTTGGGATATTGTTGATGATTGTTCATTGTTGTTTGTTATACACAATGATTGTTTATAAGTATGGTGATTGGTATATGCTATGTCGGGGTATTTTTTAGGACACATTGCCTTATTACTATAGCTATGAAATGGTTTTGCTTTGAAATGAAAGTCTTGGATCCTTGCTTGAAGCTGGCCTGATTGTTTTTGTTGTGGTATAATTATCATGCCTTAGATACATTTTTATATGATGCCACCAAGGAGAGAATTGAGATCGAGCATGAGTGTTGTTGTCGTAGGGTAGGGAGATGAAGAGAATATCATACTTCCTGGAGGTTTCCCATATCCTCCGCCTAATCCACCTGAGGGAGTAGAGCAAGTAACACCTACACCACCTGGTCCGGTGTATGGTGATATGACGCCTTTGATAGGGTAATAATTGGAGTGTTTCAAGCTGCGGTGGCTAGAGTGCATGTACCTATATCGGCACCATTTGCCGCTGCTAATTCAGGTTTGCCGTTAGAATGTTTACACAGTCTGAGAGGAGTTGAGTTTATAGGGTTGGCACTTAAGGTATCCGAAGAGTGGTTTGCCAGTACGGATCAGATGGGGTGCAATAAAGCTCGTAAACTGGGATGTGTTGTGTCTCTGCCGCATGGGGATGCCTATAGTTGGTGGACTACCGTGATAGCGGGCATGGAACCCAGTGATGTGTTATGGGAAGTCTTTCAAGTTGCCTTCAGAATGAAGTATCTAAGAGTTAGATACTTGGATGAAAAAAATGTGAGTTCATGGCCTTGGTTCAGGGCAGTATGTATGTGTCTGAGTATGAGGTACAGTTTGTCAGGCTGAGTCAGTATGCTCCTGAGTTGGTGCTGGATGAGGGGCATCGCTATGACAGATTTTGTTACGAATTGGTACAAGATGTTAATACATATATGTTGGCTTTTGACTGCACAGATTTCGATGTGTTTGTTACACGGGCGAAAGATATTAAGTAGAACCTGGGTTTACACTCACGTTCAGGAGGTTTTTGCTCTAGAAAGAGATCTACAGATTTTGGTTCTGGTGGTGGCCAGTTTAAGAGACACCGTGATAAGAGGTATCGCCCTGAATAGAGACGGGGTGGAGGTAATGTTGGGCGAGGGTCGTAGGGTCAGAGTACCTAGGTTAGAGCATTACATAATACCTGTTGGGTATGTGGATCACGAGATCACTTGAGGCGAGACTATCCATGTTTGGACATGGAGGGGCAGGCTTCTTCATTTGTTGTTGCTAATTCATGTTAGAGTTATGGATCTGGGGATCATTTGAGACATGATCATCGTTGTTGGCTAGGTGTAGACAGACACTTGCACTTGATGTTGCAACATAGAGAGGTCGAGGTAATTTTCAGCGAAGAGAGAAAGGTCAGAGGACTGTTGCTCATATAGTGGCGGTTCAACCTGATGGCAGTAGACCTATGAGGATCTATGCGCATCGTAAGGGGAGGAATGACACTGATGTGATTGCAGGTACGTTTACCTTGCAGTCTATGCCATTACTTTCTCTAATAGATTCTCGTTTTACACATTCATATATTTTGCATGAGCATGCATATTTGCTTAACATACCAGTAGAAGTGTTAAATGTGGGTATACAAGTAACTAGCTCTTTTGGAGAGACGGTTGTTACTAGGAGGTTGTATAGGAGATGTCATTTGTTAGTTCAAGGTCACGTTTTTGTGACAAATTTGATGGAGTTACCGTGTAACACCTGTTAAAAAATGGGGAGGTTACGGGTTGGGGGATTCGAACCCTCAACCTGCAGCTTAGAAGGCTAGCAACCCAGCCATCTGAGCTACAGAGCTCTTACTGTATGTTTTCTCAAAATATTCATTTGAGTAGTAGTTTTGGGTTTTTACCAAACCAATAATAAACCAATTCTGCCCTTTCATCTCCCATAATTTTGAACCAAAAAGCCAGATCCCCCAAATTTTTCCTCCTACCTACTAGCCACCGTTCTTTTCTCTCTCGTCGTTCGTCCTTGCCGTGCACCGCCGGCGTCAGTGTGCTCACCGTGGAGCGCCGACCAAAACCCCTCTGGTCACGCGTGTATTAGTGATTCCGTTTGCTGATAATCGAGGTTCAAGAGTTTGACGAACCTAGGTTAAAATCCATTCGAAAATCCTTTTTTTGACCGCCGCAGTTATCGGTGTGTGACACTGTCGTTGGAATCGAGCACCTCACCTCAAGCCGGTCAAAACCCAACCGCCCGTTCGTAGTTTCGACGTCGAGAGGCCCTTCGTCGGAGCTACGACAGTTTCGTTTACCAAGGCTCATTTTGGTAAGTTCTGGGTAAGGATCTTACATTTTTCGACCGTATGATTGTTGTTTTGGTTGAGAGATTTGGAAACTGAGCATTTTAGGCCATTTTTTCGGCCGTTTTGGCCGCGCGTGGAGTACACGCACCGCCTGGGGCGATTCCCGGCCGCCCTGGACAGTGATCGGCTTAAACTGGGCTTGAACCCGACCTAAATAGGGCCTGAACCGGTTCTACCTTGAACTGGTTTTGAACCGACCCGTTGACCCATTGACCCGTTGACTCGACCCGTTGATTGAGTCAACTTAATGAGTCAACCTAGTCGAGTTAACTCAATGAGTTGACTAGACTGAGTCAACTCACCCGAGTTAAACCGTTAACGTTAGTGTTGACTGCTGACGTCAACATTGACCGTTGACCTTTGTCTGATGACGTCAGCATGATGTTAGCATTGACTTTGACCGCTGACATCAGCATTGACTTCGACCAAAAAGTCAAATTTTCTAAAAACCCTTATTATATATTTTTCGACTTCCGGAGTCCATTCTTGAAGTCAGTTTTGTGAAAATTTAACCCGAAAGCCTCCAAAACTGATATTAGACCTGAACATGCTTTTGTACTTCATTACTCAGTTTAAAGGCAATATAATTAAGGACTGATTTTGGATTGTGGTTGATTGAAGGTATTCGTATATCTTTGGGTCTGGGAGGCTTGGGCGTCAAATTTGGGTTCGAGAGTGTTCGAATGTCGTTTCAAGGGTCGACCGATATAACAAGGACTTAAGGTAATACTGTACTGCCTCTTGCATACTTTATGATACATGTTGATTCTAGGCTAAAGTTTGTACGAGTACGATTAAGTGTACTTTTAACTTTGCTAGAGTCAATTAAATTATGAGATAATAGAATGGTAAATTGGATAAATCGAATTATTCGAAAGAGGAAATTAGTAGACCGAAAGGATCTTGAGTTCAGTAAATGGTTAATAAGACATAATCTTCCGATCTGATAAACAGAGTTAAAGGATTTAATATTTAAAATGTTTCGTTAAGAAATGACTGAAAATACCTCTAAGACTTGGAACATACTGCTTGAATACATGTTCGATTTCTCGTAGTTCGTTCAGTGGTTAATCAACGAAGGTGATCTACGTTGCAATACACTATAATCAGTTCTGAGAAACGAATACTCAAGGTGTACCTATCTAATTGAATAGTTTGCTTTGGATCTTCTATTGTCACTACTTATTACTGATTATTGTTATTACTGTTTTTATCGACTACTACTAATTAATACCAATTTTTGTTAATACTGGTTATTGTTGTTGTTACTATTATCATTACCTAGACTCTGACTGGGTACTTGGGATAGAGTGTGAAGTTATTGTAGGTTCAGCCCTGATCAGGCTAGTAATTCTGCCCGTATTAGGTTTCTAGCTTCGGTTAGGGTAATTTCGCCTGTATTCGGTTCCTATGCTTCTGCTGGGGTAATTCCGCCTGTGACCTAAGGTATTCTCTTAGGATGGTACCCTCGCCTAATGGCCAAGGTTAACGCCCGTACTCGGATCCTCAGTTACAGCTAGAGTAATTTCGCCCGTATCAGGTTCCTACACTTCGGCTAGGGTAATTCCTTACTGCTACTGTATCAGATTCCTACGCTTCGGCTAGGGTAATTCCTTATTGCTACTTTATCAGGTTCCTACACTTCGGCTAGGGAAATTCCTTACTGATACTGTATCAGGTTCTTACGTTTCGGCTAGGGTAATTCCTTACTGCTACTGTATCAGGTTGCTACGCTTCGGCTAGGGTAATTCCTTACTGCTACTGTATCAGGTTCCTACGCTTCGGCTAAGGTAATTCCTTACTGCTACTGTATCAAGTTGCTATGCTTCGGCTTGGGTAATTCCTTACTGCTACTGTATCAGGTTCCTACGCTTCGGCTAGGGTAATTCCTTACTGCTACTGTATTAGGTTCATACGCTTCAGCCAGGGTAACACATTTTGCATACAGGCTTTTATGCTTCAGTCAAGGAGATTCTTTTGGATCTAATGAACCCTTTTAGGTCAGCACCTACACCCAATACGCATGGGTTAATGCCTTATAGATGCAATCGTGGAAAACTGCCTATTGGAGTTCAGTTGGAAGATTAATAAGAATTTAAATGAACCATAACTGGAACCTGTAGGTTACCAAAACACCATGATAGTTTTATACTATACCATATACCTGTTTTACCTTACATGCATGTGTCTATATCATTATTTGGTAGTTATGTATTACTGAGTTTTCCCAAGCTCACTTTGTTTCACCATTACAGGTTAAAGAATTCGATCATAGATTTATAACCGATATCAGTTTAGAGTTCCCTTGGCATTGCGCGTAGAGTACGGTACCCATGTATTAGGGGGCATATATGTCATGATTTATTTTATGATTGAGTCCGTATTTGGTTTTCTGGATTTCAGTTGTATACACGAAATTTTAATATAGTTTTAACAGAAATGTTATTTTACACATTTAATTGTATTTCTAAGATTTTTCTTCTGTTTTCTCTGTGGGTCGTTCTGGTGACCCTAATGTGACCGCCTAAATTTAGGTGTGTCGCATAGCCGAGTCTAGGGGGTTACATTTAGTGGTATCAGAGCTTAGAGTTGCATTTTTCTGGGTAGATCGATCGATCGTCTGTCTTAGGGTATCTAGTAAATATATGCCCATAGATTATTATCGTACTCCACTGTGCCCAGGCTCTGGGTTGAATCATTTCTGAAATAAGTGTGTCCAAGCCTTCTGTCTGTTATGGCAAATGATGCCTATGGTGTTTGTCCATGTTTCAGATTCACGTGATGAATCTGAATTTGAATAAGGATCTAAAGTGGCTAATGTCTAAAAATTTGATGATTCGGTTCAAAAAAAAGAATCTACCTGGGTGATTATTGAACAACTTGAGAAGCTAGTCATGTTATGTGATTGAGAGAATTGATAGGTTGTACGGGGTAGTGTTGTATCATATGTCTAATTGAGATTCGCGGTCAACGCCCTATTTTTAAAAGGCCATATAAGAGGTCCTGGGTATTTATTCAAGCTTCAGTTACAGTTTTCATCTACAAAGCTTATGGTCAGTCTGATAAAGTAATTCAGTATTTAAATGATCTGTGACCGTTTGAAAGCCCCGAGAAACAGGAGTACTCTGATAAATAAGTTTCAGTACAAGAATGAATGAAAGAGCAGATTTTGCATTTCTTTGACTCTGGTAAATTTTGAAGACGAAATTTCTTTTAGGGGGAGAGTTGTAACACCTATTAAAAAATAGGGAGGCTGTAGGTTAGGGGATTTGAACCCTCAACCTGCAACTTAGAAGGCTAGCAACCAAGCCATCTGAGCTACAAAGCTCTTAGTGTATGTTTTCTCAAAATATTCATTTGAGTAGTAGTTTTGGGTTTTTACCGAACCAATAATAAACCAATTCTGTCCCTACATCTCCCATAATTTTGAACCAAAAATCCAGATCCCCCAAATTTCTCCTCCTACCTAACCCTACCGGTCATCATTCTTTTCTCCTTCGTCGTCTGTCTGTACCGTGCACTGCCGGCGTCGG
Organism: Hibiscus mutabilis; assembly: GCA_019671005.1. NCBI lineage: Eukaryota > Viridiplantae > Streptophyta > Magnoliopsida > Malvales > Malvaceae > Hibiscus > Hibiscus mutabilis. Next base: position 15,148,652 of record CM033733.1, read on the forward strand.
TGTGCTTGCCGTGGAACATCAACCAAAACCCCTTTAGTCACGCACGTATTAGTGATTCCGTTTGCCGGTAATCGAGGTTTAAGAGTTTGACGAACTTAGGTTAAAACCCATTCGAAAATCTTTTTTTTTTCAGGTCGCCGTAGTTATTGATGTGTGACACCGCCATTGGAATCGAGCACCTCACCTCAAGCCAGTCAAAACCCAACCGCCCGTTCGTAGTTTTGATGTCGAGAGGCCCTTCATCGGAGCTACGATAGTTTCGTTTACCGAGGCTTATTTTGGTAAATATGTCACGATAGTTTTGACGTAGATTTAACGGTACCCATGTATTAGGGGGCATGTATGTCACAATTTATTTTATGATTGAGTCCGTATTTGGTTTTTTGGATTTCAGTTGTATACACAAAATTTTAATATAGTTTTAACAGAAATGTTATTTTACACATTTAATTGTATTTCTAAGAGTTTTTTTCTATTTTCTCTGTGGGTCGCTCCGGTGACCCTAATGTGACCTCCTAAATTTAGGCGTGTCGCATAGCCGAGTCTAGGGAGTTACATACCGTTTCATGGTTTTGATGTGATCTTGGGTACGGATTGCACCGTATCACATGGCACCGAAGGAGTTGATGACACAACTTTAAAAGTTGTTGGATCGTGGTTTCATCCGAACTAGTGTGTCACCATGGAGAGCACTAGTGTTGTTCGTGAAAAAAAGGATGGCACTATGAGGATGTACATTGATTATCGGCAACTGAACAAGTTGACGATTAAGAATAAGTATCCTTTACCGTAAATTGGCGACTTGTTCGATCAATTCTAAGGTGATACGGTGTTTTCTAAAATCGATTTGAGATTTGGATACTATTAGTTTAAGGTTAAGGATAAGGACGTATCAAAGGCTACTTTTTACACACGTTACGAGCATTATGAGTTCTTAGTGATGTCTTTTGGGTTGACGAATGTACCTGCAACTTTTATGGACATGATGAATTAGGTGTTCTATACATTCTTGGATCAATTTGTGGTAGTGTTCATTGATGATATTCTCGTGTACTCTCGTACCGAGGAAGATCATGATCGACACTTACGAATCGTGTTGCAAGCCTTGTTGGATAATCAGCTTTATGCTAAGTTGATCAAGTGTGAGTTTTGGATTAAAGAAATGGTCTTTCTTGGCCATGTTGTTTCAGCGGAAGGTATCGGTGTGGATCCCTAAAAGATTGAGGCGGCGATGAATTGGAAGCAACCTAAGTCAGTGATGGAGGTTCGTAGTTTCTTGGGGTTGGCAGGTTAATATTGTCACTTTGTGGATGGGTTCTCCCATAATATTAGATTGTTCATGATGGACAAAAGGCTTTATGACCTAAAAGAAAGGGGTCCAGTTCTAGAATTCCATCCCGAGACTAGGCGAGGGACAGCAGAAGAAGGATCGTTCAGGGACTCAATAACAGATTCGGTAAGCAGTGTCAATTCTGGTAACAAGCGAGATAAAGTACGAGAATTAAAGAAGCAAATGGCCAAGATGACGGACCAAATGAATGCTATGATGAAAGGCAAGCAGCCTGTCGAACTCAGGGAAGAATCGATAACGGATCAGAATGTGGAACAGAATGGTCCGAATGTCAAGACAGACAACACCGTTAAATACGAAAAATCAAATCCCTTTGTGATCAACGTCAAGAAACAAACAAGCGGCATATCTGGGGTAGATACTAAGGGAACAGAGGCAAGACCAGAGGAAGCTCGAGAATCCAATAATATCAGAAGGCATTATCCTATACCCATGAGATACACCGAGCTACTGCCGTTGTTTGTCGAAAGGAGCCTTATCGTATCGGTGAAATCTGTACCAAAGAGACCTCCTTATCCGAAGGGTTACAACATCTGCGTCTGGTGCAGCTACCACATAGGCGATTCGGGTCATCACACTGAGAATTGTAGAGCCCTGAAGGACAGAGTTCAAGATCTTATCAGAATGAGAGTTCTGGGTTTTGAAGATGGACAATCCTGATTCTACAGCGAGCCAACCATTGCCCGAGGGGCAAAGTCGAAGAAGGGCCAATGCCCAGTCCAAGGTTTGGGCAACACAAAAGTAGGTCACTCAAGCGAGATAAATTCAGGAGTCAAGAATAAAAGCATCTCAGAAGATGAACTTGCATGCAAGTACGACCAGCTCGAGCATGAGAGGCACGATCTGAGCATGAAATTGAAGAGTGTACAAGACGAGTACCAGAAGCTGCACTTTGAATTCAAGAATGTCGGTCTAGATGACAACTGTGAATAATGGGTTAATGGCATGATTCAGCTGAAGAACAATTTGGAACGTTGGAAGCAGAAATGCAAGAATAGTAAGAATAAAGTCAGATCATTGTCACAGAAGATGAAAGAAGCTGAGAGCCAACGTGAAGTTCTCCAAAGTGAGTTGGAAGCAGTCTGGCCATGGACGATATCTTGAAATTAAGTCTGCAGCAGGAAAGAGAAGAATCACAAGCCTTTCAAATGGAAAACGCGGCACTCAAAGAACAGATAGCGAGGCTCAAAACTTCTTTACGTACCAGCGAGATCCGTGCCGAGGCAGTGACTATCAAGCTACAAAAGGCCGAGCAGACAATACAAGAGAAAGACCAAGACATGAAGATCGTTTTTACTCAATCCTGAGAAGTAGCTCAACAGGTAACAGATTTAGCCAATGCAGCAGCGCCGATAAGCCAGAATATGGATCCAGCGTTGGACCGCGAAGGAAAGCTAACGAGACTATTGAATGAGGTCAATAAATTAGGTGCCAGGGCTCACCGCTATCTGTAACCCCTAATATCGGAAGTAATGAAACCTTTTGGTCTGAATGAAAGATGTCATATAGGGACAAATCTCTTGCGGAATCGATACCTTGTTGCATTCATGCATTGCATTTGCATCACGTCCTTTGCATTGTTTAATAGTTTTATCATCGCATGGCACTTCATCATTTAATACTTGGGGTTCGATGGTAGAATTAGTTGGAAAATAGAATGAACTAAAGAGTCGAGGCTCGACCAGCTAGAAGAAAGAATTGAGAAAGAGTTGAAGAAGAAAGAAAAGATAAATGTTTTCAATACGAGGGAACTCTGCCTAGTCCCTGATTTGGTCATTCCTCCATATTTCAAGATTCCCAGATTTGCGTAGTATGACGGAACCAGCTGCCCGAAGATTCACTTGACCATATTTTGTAGAAAAATAGAGAGGTACATGAAGAATGAAGAGTTGTTGATCCACTGCTTCCACAATAGCCTGACGGGACCTGCAACAGTGTGGTATAACTGTTTGAACAGAATCCAAGTTAGGTCATGGGGTGACCTTGCTAATGCCTTCTTGAGTCAATACATATATGCTTTAGATTTAGCGCCCTGTCGTCAGTTCATTCAGAATGAGAAAATAAGACCAAATGAAAGCTGCATGGATTATGCACTAAGGTGGCGATGTTTGGCGACCCAAGTCTAGCCTCCTATAGCGGAAGAAGAGTTGACTCCCCTGTTCCTGAATGCTTCCCTCTCCTTTTTTCGATGTGATATTGGAGAAATCGAGAAACAGATTCGAAGATTTCATGACGATTGGAGAGAGGATAGAATATGCAATCAAGGAAGGAAAATTGGGGTCTAAGTCCAATGACCAAATCGAAGATAAGATAGATAAAGACAGAGAGATAAATGAGTGTCATCTCCAGGGTTCGCGTGGCCGTAAAAGAAGAAGACAGACTGACACCTCGGGGTCATCAAGGAAAATTTCTCGGGCGAGCGCAAATTTGGAAGTGTTCGGAGCATCCATCTCAGACATATGGCTTCATTTGGTAGGGGTCACTATCTTGCTCCTAGACCGATGAAGATTACGCTTGACCCATCCGCCCATAGCTTCGACTCGAGTAGCGCATGGGAATTCCATATGGGGGCACCGGGGCATCCCACCAAAAAATGTAGACCTTTGTTGGAGGAGATCAAGAAGCTGATCAATGATGGGACCTTGACACAATAGCTGATCCAACAGTGGAGGACCAAGGATGAGGGGCAAGTCTGCATAGTGCTGAGAAAGCCAGAGATGTCTCTACATTAAAAGACTTTCCTGCAGTAATACAAGGAATCAACTTTACTACCTATGGCCCCCATGTGGTAAAGATCTTTTGTGAAGGGGCATGTTTGTTAATTTTTATTCCAATGAAGAATACATTTTGCTTAACATACAATGTTCTTGAAAGCACATAGATGTATATTTTCTCGCCGTTGTAGGACGTTGGATATCAATTGCAAGATGTGACATTAGATGGATGTTGTGACAACGATGAGGTGTGATCTTCCCTACCAGACTCTGGTCAGCAAAGCAAGATTACTACTCTTTCGATGATGTTCAAGGACAAATAAGCTCCAAATGTCAACCATGTAGAGCTGCTTGAAATTGAAACTCTAGGCATAATCTTCTAGGTAGTAAAGAATTAAAAAAATAAGAATTAAAAAAACAACAAAGAAAAAAGAAGAGAAAAAGAAAAAGAAAAGAAAAAATGAAGAATGAAAGAAATGAAAAAGAAAGAAAGACAAAAGAATAATAAAAAGTACTCCTATGTTCGAAACCTGGTAATATGCTTGTTCGGATAAGAGTGTGGGAATTTTGGGGCACTCCTCTGAAGCGATAAGGTGGCGATACACCATCCAATTCAAGAAACCTTAGCTTCATGAGTGATGGTAATATTTTCAAATCGTGACTATGCCGAGTAACTTGGGGCAATGTTGTTTGCTCCATCGTTGTCCTCAAGACAAAGGACTGTGATGAATTGATTTCCTCAAATAATGGTAAAAGCGTAAAAAATAAAAAAAAATAAAAAAAGAAGAGAAAAAAGAATAAAATAAAAGAAGAGAAAAGGAAGAAAAAGTGAAAAAGAAAAATGAGGAGAAATGAAGAGAAAAGAAAAGAAAAAAAGAAAAATAAATAAATAAATAAATGATAACATAGGTAAAATTAAAACTCGCACCACCTATAAATATATTCTTAGAGTAATATTTCTGCGCTCGAGTGGTCATACAAGCCCACCCTTTTTGGGGGCGGAGCAGATAGTGAGAATTGAAAGAGATTACTATTCTGCAGCAACGCGGTAATCATGAGGATGAACCGAGTCACCTGGGAAGATTTTACAGCCTTGAATTACTGAATGGTTGAATCTAAGACACTCTTGCACTTGATATCCAGAGCTCATATTCTGTAATTTCAAGATCCTGTATGTTAATCTAAATGATACCCTTCAGTGGAATGCCGATCAACAACTTGACAAGTTAAAGCAACAAAGATTTCCATGTATTACTTTAAAGATCCAGAACACAAGGTTGTGGATGTTATTGGAGCGTCTAACCAGAAATGACCCCATAATGTATAGGATGAAAATGATGAAAAGAGCATATGTGTCAGACAGCTCAAGAACAAGAAGCGGGTTTCAGCCATGATGCCTTGGTTGGTTCAAGAAAATTAAGGATGAACCAGGATGAGAATGAGATTACAAAATACGGGGGACGGTAAGAGGTAAACATTGAGTCTCCAAAGAATTAAAGCGCAGGGATTGAGAAGTGGTTCCCGTCAAGAGGCATCAAGAAGATTGGGATTAAGAACATAGAAGCATTTTGCTCACCCCGATGACGAAACTAACAAATACTCGGAATGTTGGGTCAAAGGAGTTGGAAGGTAGCCGAGCTCATGATCTGGTGGGGCAATGCAGAACAGGAAGAATGGTAAAAATCTCTGCACATGCATGATATAGAGTTTGTTTGTGAAGCGGGCAGAGACCCCGAAGAAGAAAGGCAAGTGCTTGTGCAAAAGAACAAGAGCGGGTACCCATTTAACAAAAATTGACAGAAATGAAGATCAAAACTGAGCATATTGCAAAAAAGAAAGGAAACAGAGAAATTCGAAGAATGACTTTTTAGGGCATAGGATTTTAAAACATGTCTAAAAATAAAAATAAAAAGGGAAAAAAAGAGAAAAGAAAGAAAAAAAGAGAGAGAATTACATCGCGGAAGTGTTAAAAGACATGAATCAGATAAATAGTTGATCAAAGGACGTACTGCAACTGGTGAGAATGAAGGAAATCCGAGAAATAACCTTCCAGGGTGTAAGACTTTAGAACAGAAAAATGATGATAAAAAGAGAAGAAGAATGAGGTAAAAGAGAGAAATGAGAGAAGAAAAAGAAAAAGAAAAAGAAGAAAAGAAAAAGAAGAAAAAAGCACGACATTGCATGCATCATATAGATAGAGGCATGCCAATTTTTGCTTGTTCCTAGACAAGTATTTGAAGAATTGTCAAAGAATTTACTAAAGAAAGGAAAAATGACGGCAGACATAGCGGCATGAGGCCAGATATTAAATCCTTCAGGTCATCGGTAAGTCCTTCGGGCACGGTGTTAAGTCCTTCGGGCCACCATTGAGTCTTTCGAGCATGGTGATAAGTCCTTCGGGCAATCAGTAAGTCCTTCGGGCATGATGCGGTAGCCATAGTAGCATGAGGCCAGATGACAGCAGCCATAGCAGTGTGAGGCCAGATGTTAAATCCTTTGGGTCATCGGTAAGTCCTTCAGGCACAGTATTAAGTCCTTCGGGCCACCATTAAGTCTTTCGAGCGTGGTGATAAGTCTTTCGGGCCATCAGTAAGTCCTTCGGGCATGATGCGGCAGCTATAGTAGCGTGAGGCCAGATGACGGCAGCCATAGCGGCGTGAGGCTAGATGTTAAATCCTTCGGGTCATCGGTAAGTCCTTCGGGCATGGTGTTAAGTCCTTCGGACCACCAGTAAGTCTTTCGAGCATGGTGATAAGTCCTTCAGGCCATCAATAAGTTATTCAGGTATGATGAGGCGGCCTTAGTAGCATAAGTCCAAAAATATCAACAAGCCTTGTAAAAAAAAAAAGGAAGGAAAAAGATAGAAAAAAGAGAGAAGAGAAAAAAAGAAAAAGAAAACAAGGGGAGTAGAAAAAAGAGAAAAAATAAAAAAGACAAAAGAAAAAATCGAAGACAAAGGTTATATAAAGGAGAAGCCTACGTTTTTGAGCCCCCAGTGAAAGGCTCCATATAGGAAGAGCCCTAACTCTAGAATCTCAAAGAAGAACCAAAGGTGAAGAAGTTCTATATAGGGAGAACTTACGAGCCTGAAGATTCGGCCGAGGAAAAGCAGAGAGTTCTAGAAGAACACATGATTCCGAAGTTGTGAGCAGGGAAGTCGGATAAAAATAAGTGTTTTTGGTCTTTGCTTTGTTCTCGTTTCACAAGAACAAGCAAAGAGGGGAAACTGTAATCACTCATTTTTATCTGGTTTGTAAATATTGTTAATATATTAGTATAATAATTAATGGGGAATTATTATTGCATGTATACATGTTATATTACGTGCTTACTATATATGTGATTAATGTGTGTAAAATATATGTGTGATATGTGTAAGCGCATACGTATCATACATATTATGTATGTGTATGTGTGTAGGTGTTGGTATATGTGTACCATATGTATGTACATGAATTGTTTGCACATGTATAATATATATGAACAAATGTATATGCTTGTGTTTAAACGCATGTAATATGTATGTTAATTTGTATACACGTATGTCATTCTGTATGTATTTAGCTTAATGCCATTGTTGTTGTTATTTGTATGTATATGTATTATTATTAGCAATATTAGTTATTATTAGTGGTATTATTGGGTTAGAATTAAAAATGGATCTGTAAATATAAAAACCCATATAAGTTATTATTAAATGCCCAGTCCAATATATTACAAGGTCCATTACATTTTACAAAGCCCGTTAGCCCAAAACCCTAATACACATCAGGTAATCTAAACCCTAAAAAAATATCTAACTTTGGTCTCTTTGTGCGCAGCCAATCAAGGGCTGTTGGATCAGATTTTGATCCAATGGCCACGATCGAAAGAGGAGAGCTATCCAGTTGGCCGCGTGTGTTACACGCCCAGACCGTTCGGCTGCCACGTGCACGTGTGATCCATGCGCAGACCCTTCGATCTCCTACGCACGCGTTCATCCCACACGTCATAATTCCTCGGTCGCTGAGCTCCACGTGTCGCGATCTGGCGCAGCCCCACCCGTTCGAGATTGCATCCGAGCCGTTTGATCTTCAAGGTATCTCAACCATTGGATCAAATTCGATCCAATGGCCAAGAACAGATCTGATAGGAGACACCACCACCATGACTCTCCACGCCGGTACCACTCCGTCGTACCACCAGCTCCAACCACCATACTCAGATGCACCAGAAAAATGAAAATACACGGTGTTAGTTACCAAATCGGACAAGAGAATATATGTGTATTTTTGTACTTTATTTTCTACCAAATATGACCAGAAAACAAAAATATATATGTAAACCAACCCAAGATCTAGGGGGCTTTTCAGTTTTCCAGAAATACAAAAAAATACAAAAAGAAAAACAGAAAGTTTCGTGGGTAATCCTTCTTCTTCTTTCCTCTTTCCTCTTTCGTGCATGTATATTTTTCATACAAAAAATAATATAAAAAATAAAAAATGCGATGTGAGTCTACCTTCACCGTCGGTCCATTCTCTAGTAAGAAGCCCTTGTAGAGGTGAACCGGAGTAGGATGCTGGCGCTTAAAGGGGTGGGTCATTTCGAAAGAGGTTTTTCTTTTAAAAAAATGGTTTCGGTTCTTTTAGATTTAGGAGGGGAAGGTTTTTTTCCTAACATCTAAGGGGAGATCTGCCTTCTACACGACAAATGGGTAGTTTTGGGTTGACCTAAGGTTTTGCCGTCACCAACTAACGGTGGCCGGCGGTGGAGTAGATGGCGGCCGGAGGTTTTGGGATGCTTTGAGGTTTTGGTTTAAGAAAAATAAAACAAGCAGAGATGGTTTTATTTTTAATTCAATTTTTTTAAAACGGCAAATGGCCAAATTTGGGTCTGATAGGTCTTATTTATAGAGCTTTTTATTTTAAAAATGGTTTAATCCTCTCATTAGGACTCTCGCGTTTCTGATCTTTTCAAATTGAGCATGCCCCTGGGTATAATCACAAGCCTGGTCCCTCTTATCTTTTAAAATTTTTCAATTTCGTCCTGAAATTAACCAAAATCAGCGTGTAAATGGTGAAATTACGCTTTAAGTCCCACTGCATTTTAAAAATTTTCACTTCAAGCTTACCCCTTGGGTTTATTACAACTCTAGTCGTTATAAGTTTATTTCGGGCTGTAATTAAATCCCTAAAATCTATTTTTGTTCATTTAAATTAGGTTTTCGGATTCTGTTTTCTTTATTTTAGTCCCTTTGTCTGATTTAATGTTATGTTTTTGCTCTTGGTATGTATATTGCCATGTTACATTTCAGGTCTTTTTATATATATGTTTGTATCGTTACATGTCTATTTTATGTTTTTTATCATGTGTATTTATTTGTGATACCATGTTTTCTTGTGTTTTAATTTATTTTGTTCGTGTCATATATACGTCCATTTTATGTGTTATATCTTGTTTTTGTTTGTACATCTTGTTTATATGGTTCTTCTTTTTATGTATTTTGGTAGGCATGTTACATGCATTTATTTACGTTTTCATAACATGTATATTATCATGCTAATGCATCATTTAGCTTGTTTGTTCATGTTGCATACACGTATTTTATTTAGTGATCATGTTAATTTAAGCACTTACCATGTATATATGTATTCTAGAATGTTTTATTTTTGTTTTAAGTTTTATGTTAAAAATGGGTGATTTTTGGTACATATTAATGCCATGTTTTTTAATTTAAGCATGTATATTATGTCGTGTGTTAAATGTTAAGTTTATATATATGCTAGCATGTTTCCTTGACACATTAGTTTAACATCATATATTATCTATGCCATGCATACATTTTTTATTATTTATTTACTTTAAAACATGTGATGCATATAATTAATTCGTTTTGAAGTATGTTTCTTTCTTTTCCATATGTTCATGCTTAGTTTGTTTTCTTTTATTATGATATGCTAGGTTTTCTTGGTTGGTGTAGTTTGTTACTCTTTGTTTAATATTATGAAATTCATGTTTTTATCTTTTTAGTGTCATGTCAATGTAAATGGTGTTTTATATTTTGTTTTCTAAGGTTGCATAACGGATATATATTTTGACAATGCGGTGCCCTTTTATTCGAGCGTAAACGGGGCCAGTATCAGGCGTAGTGATGGTGGTTAGGCGTTTACTCTCGGATAACGAGGCCTTTAAAATCTACTTGTACTTATAACCAAATTTTAAATTAACCGTCACTTTAATCCAGAAAGTTTAATATTAATAAAGTCTTGGATCCTTGCTTGAAGCTGGCCTGATTGTTTTTTTTTTGTAGTAAAATTATCATGCCTTAGATACATTTTTATATGATGCCACCGAGGACATAATTGAGATCGAGCATGAGTGCTACTGTCGTGAGGCAGGTGATGAGGAGAACGTCATACCTCCTGTAGGTTTGCCACCTCCTCTGCCTAATCCACCTGAGGGAGTGGATCAAGTACAACCTATGTTGATGAATGCTTCAATCTCCACTTGAGGAGTGTTGATGTCGTGGTTCTAGACACAACAATGAAGCAGCGTACTCAAATGTATTTTGAGTCGATTTCGGACGTTGGTTGTGTGACTGTGGCACGTTCTAAGCACGTCGATATCCATGTACACATGCAGTTGCAGCATGTATAGCTGTAGGGGTTGACTCGTACACCTATGTTGATGAATCTTCAAGCTCCACAGGATGGTCAATATTTATAGAAGTGAGTTCCCACCGATCGCGAATCCAAAGTATTGGTCGTCAATGGAGCATGGAAAATGGTTACCGGATCCTAGACTACATAGAACTCCAACTGGTCAACCTAGATCGACTCGTATCTATACTAATATGGATCTTCATCATAAAGAGAGGGGACAACGAAAGAGATGTACCATATGTAGGGCTGAAGGACATTCGAGATCAAACTGTCCAAATGAACCAAGATATGTGCCTATGGCTCAGTGATTTCTGTTTGTGTTCGAAAATATTCAACTTTGCATTAGTATTAATTAGTTAAAAGACATTCGAAAATATTTTATGTTTTTACTACTATCATATTGCTTAATTATGATTTAATAATTATGGACCAAATTGCTAAGTATTCAAAGTTGAAGGATTAATCTGTAAATTTCTAAAAGTTTCAAGAACCAATGAAATTTTGCATTTTATTGGTAGGAAATATTTTTAATTTCTTGGTCATCACAAAACTTGAACTTCAAAAAAACGGCGATTGAATTGAAGTTAAATTGAAAAAGTTATGAGATAGTGACTAAAACGTAAAAAATCAACAATTTAAATATAATTCAAAATTCGAATGAACAGTGAATATGATCCGAATATGATTCGAATATAATTCAAATTTGTCTAAAAAAGAATATAATTCGAATACAATTATAATATAATTCAAATATAATTCAAATTTTATAAATACAATTCGAATTTAGCAAAATTAAATATATTTGGAATATGATTCGAATATAATTCACTTTTTATAAATACAATTTGAATTTATCAAAATTGAATATATTTGGAATACGATTCAAATTTTTAACTTTTATCATTAAGTTATGTCATTACTAATTAATGAATTCAAACAGTCGAATTTGAAAAGCGATTCACTAATTACTAAAGATAATTAGATTAGGTGAATAATAAAAACAGTGGAAACTAAAAAACAATAAAATTCAAACTCAAATGTATTACACAAAAGACAGAAAATCATTTCTCATGTAATTTTTACACATGACGGGGTGTGGTCCAATGATAATGTCGCAGCGGTCGTCGAGTACGACGTGGTCTCTGTGGTACTTCAGGATCCTCTTCAGTGTTGCTCACCTCCTTAGTCACCGAGGGCATAGGAGGCGGTGTTGTGAACAAATCCATGTAACCGCTCTACCCTCCCATAATCTCTGGTGAATTCAAGAAATTTTGCATTTCCTAAAAATCCATGTTCGAGTAAATGGGTGATTGTGACGGATGAAACTTGGGTCTATATAAACCAGCATCATCAAACCCTAGATTATCTGAGGAACTCAGGCCCACTTCTGGTTGTGCACATGTAGGAGATGGCTTCATTTCCCATATAGCTGTCGGCGTTACTCTACTCATATATACATCTCATGTGGTCGGCCAACCTTTGGGGTTTCTACTCCAAACTTTTCTACTCTCATATGCACCCGCTGCAGTATTCGATGATTGACCTTTGCCACCATATTTTTCTTATACCTCCGACATTCTTCGTGTCCTTCAAGAGTAGTTAAGTACGGCTTTTCATTAGTACGATAGTAGATCATGTACTCCGAACTCTCAAAATCAAAATCATCAACTTATATTAGACTGCGATTCGGCAACGATGAAGCTCTGTCGTTCCAAAAACAATGTAATCGACATGTACGGTTCCTAATCAAGATCTAGCCTGTCGCGTCTAACATAGTCATGAAAAAAGTAATGATCGAGTGGAATACGCAGAATGGACTGGTAAAAGCCAAATTGCCTCAGTACCTATCTCCAAAGTGGAACTCAAAAATAGCAAAGTGGATCAACGGTGTAACACTACACCATAAAGCAGCAAATAATTCGGTACAAATATATGGTCATCATTGTACGACATCTAAATAAACTACAAAAAAATATGATTATTATAATAATACATCTCATTAAAATATAAATAATACATTTAACCAAATAAACTTTCCATTCAAATACCTAATCTTGACAATACGAATCAATATGAGATCTACATATTTTTCATCGCACCAACTGCATACAAATCACAATAATATTTAAAAAAACAAGTAAATTTAATTTAAACATTCAACTCAAAATCAGGATATTTACCATACAACAAGAGGAAACTGATGGTTTCATAGGAAATAAACTGATCTAATCAGACATATAAACGCAGCAGAAAAAGATCCTATGAAGAATTCCCAGGATCTCATGCAATCATATTAATGTACGAAGAGGAAATCAAAAATTACCTTGATTTATGATTCAGGAATCCGATTGTGTTGAGGCGCTGCCTTTCTGAAAGACGGCCGCCCTCTACAAGTATCCACTCTCGAATAGAAGACGAATGGCTATCAGAATGCTAGTTCCAATCAAGATTTCAAAAATCTAATATTTGTAGTTTTGGTGGCTGTTCGAAAATCTCTAGTCTCCAACCCCGTGGCATACATACATATATATATGACTTGATTAGAGTTAGATTGAGTTCACTTATTATAATTTAATTAAAACTCTTTTAAATAAATTAAAAAATAAATTCCTTTATCTGATAAGGAATTCAAGTTTAACCAAAATTTAGATGATGTGATTTATTTAATAATATTATTTATTTACAATAAATAAATAATATATTCGAAAATAGATTCATTATCCAATAAGGAATTTAAATCCAATCAAATCTAGATAATGAGATTATTTAATAATATTATTTATTTCATATTATTTTTGGAAAAATAATAAAATAAATAAAATATTCTATCACAAGAATACGAATTTAACTTCTTTAAATTCGAATAAATAATCTCTCTCAGTATAATTTAAAATAATCGCATTATCTTAAATTTATTATTGGGAGTAATAACCACAACCATTCTTATCCATTCTTAGTGAGCAACCCTATAGGTTCAATTGACGTTGGTAGTAGATAAAATCACATTTTATTCTACAAGTTATAAGCGGCCTCTAGCAAGACATTATGACTACCCAAGTTAAATGAAAAGCTCATAATTTGAGACAACCTTAATTGAGTTTATGTCATAATCCTTTTATCTCACGATATCTTGATAGAATATAAGGCATGGAAAATGTTAACCTTATATCGTTCTACTTTTAGTTTCTTGATGGCCAATTAAACTGATTAAACAAATGACATTGATCTCTATCAACTCATTTGAGCACGACTATGCATTTCTCAGTCTCAATCATCGAGGGGCCCAAAGATATCTCTCTTATGTTAAGAGGGATAAATTCCATCTTAATCACTCACATCTCACTGGATGATTCCTTATTATGTTCAAGCATAACCTTTATAATCGTCCAATTAAAAATGATGTTTGACTATGTCAAAACATAATAGTTATCATGTTGAGAACCATAGCAATTTCAGGTCTAAGGATTTAATGTCTAACTGTTTGAAGATTAATATATAACTTTAATCCATGGATTAATCTCCCTACGAGTCGATCCTAATATTTGTTCTTAACAAATACATATATGAATTTGATTTGAATCTAATTCACATATTCATCTTATGAATATCTATCAAACTTCATACTAATGTTATCTTATTATTGTTCCCACAATAATAACTGATTAGGGATATTTAGAACAATAATATTCAAGGATACAAAAGCATGAAAAATTATCATAATAATAAATTCAATGATCAAAATATCATGTCCACACAATAGGCCTTAGGGCACTATCGCTAACAGAAACTATATCTGTGTTTGAGTAATTGGTATAAAAAAGGAAGTAGCTGCCAAACCCGCGCTTGCAATAACAGTAGACATCCACCAATACCGCTTACCTTCTTACACTTTTCTAGTATAGCGCCCTTGCACAACTCATGATACAAGTATGCTAATATGGTTGATCCCCAACTATATTGAAAACCATCTTTGTAGCATCCTCGACTTGGATGTCACAATTGGGCCTCAAGCTCAACCCAAAATCATTAAAATTCTTCAAAAATGGGTTTAGCCTAACAAGGTATTTCTCAAATTCCTTAAGATCAAGTATCCCAAATTTTTACACTGTTGAGGTGAACACGACATTCCTTCTTCTAGCACAAAAATGCAGCCTTGACAAAACAACAAAACATCCTCAAAGATCTCAAAACTTTACTTGACTTTAATCGAGTCAGCACCACTATCACAACAAAATGGTCTCACACAGCTCGGATTTCAACTCATGCTTCTCGGCTCGTTCCAAGGAAGTTGTGATTCAAACAAAAACATTTACGAACTCTCAACCTTTTCTTCTTTAACTGATTACATGGTAACTAACATTTTCCACACACAAGGTCGTTAAGGTAATTATCTTGTCAACTCTCATATTTCCATATTCCTTATACCTTCATTCGCATCACATAAAGCATCAACTTACATTCGAGAGACAACACGGCAGTCCCTACCTTATTATAGCTGAAATACCTCAAACGTCACTACAGACATCATACATTACCATGGCACGCCCTAAAGAGAGGAATCCTTATTCCAAAATTTATTTTGAAACTATAAGCCTCTAACACTTTAACCGTAACCATCTTATTCTCGAACCAATCCCAAAAAAACACACAGGTGCATCACAATTGACTAAACGAGTCATCCACCTTAGAAGACACGTAACAGTCCCTTATTGTTACTTAACAAGCTATCAACGGTTTAAACATCACCTCAATGAACCAACTTCTTGCTAACGAACAAGCTCGGTTCTCCCTTGGGCAAAATATTCAGACAGAAGAACCTCGTTCGAGTTGCACCTTTGCAATTGAACCTGTGACTTCTCAAATGTGTTGGTATCATCTAACAAGGGCGACGGGCATTAGCATTCAACTCGGCCTCAACTCAACATCTACTCACGTTCTTGATAGGGAGAAAGTCCTTACAAATTCTCCAAGAAGCGTAAACAAACACTCTAACAATCTGAAGGCTCTCGAGCATTAAACTGCATACATTGGCATCTACCAAACAGTCAAACATGTCTTACAACCATGTTATGCCATTCTCTAAATAACCACTACGAAGACCATGGTAGAAGGGCGACGGTTCAAAATTCTTATTACCAAAGGTTAGGTTTTCTCGAGTCTCAAGGCCTCGAGCACAACTCTCAACATTACTGGCTAACATCACGTTTGATTAACCAAAGTAATTTTCAAGGTGCAACAACTCCCGAGAAGGTAGCTCTCTCTCAAACTGATAGAACATCTAACTTCGGTCACACTCCAACAAACTAGTGGATCCCCAATCTACTATCTCAAAAAATACCTTTGAGAAGGTAATAATGTTTTCCAAGTATCAACAAGACTTATTTTTACACGAACAAAGTGTCCTTTACCTGCGTGCACCCATTAATCGATTTTGAAAGTGGGTTATCCATACCCGTAACACAACTGTTATCCACGCATAACGATGAAGATTTCTTACCACAAACTCTCGTAACCTATCCAAAAAGGCTTTGAAATGACTACAACATATAGCAAAGACACCATTTAGGTAGCGGAAGGAGAATACATTCTTGACTCCGGCATCGTTCAACCAACTCGTATTTTAATAATCTAGGGTGACCTCGCCCCCAAAACCGCTCCCAAGAGTAACTTAACACTTAACTCAACCCTTACGGCCATAATCATAACCATCTCATTATCCCAGTACTGAACTCACCATCGGGATTCCAGTCTTACGGAGTACGAATTTAATTTAAGGGTTGTATTTACTAGACACCTTACTAAAACTCCTATACCACCTCGGGGTTTTCTAGAACTAACTAAACCTAAGCTTTGATACCACTGTTGTAACACCCTTGACCTGGATGTCACAATTGGGCCTCAAACCCAACCCAAAATCATTAAAATTCCTTAAATCTGGGTTTAGCCCAACAAGGTATTTCTCAAAACATTTAAAGCCCACAATTGAAAATATAGTTAAACAATTTAAGTTTTTACAAGGAGCTCTACTTTAATTTAAAATGTTTAAACATTTGATTTGATCAATACAATTTTAAAAGAAATATTTACAGATTCGACCACGTAAGGTCCTATGAATACATAGCCCACTAAACACAAGTAACGTACCCTAAAAGCCTTCACATGCTAGAATCTCGTACTGATAGTGCTCATCGATCCCACGATTCAACGATCAACCTAAGCACGGAAACAACGATTCTGAGCACTGAGCTTACAAAGCTCAGTGGTACATATCTACTCTACTATACTTCATGCTAATCATAAACATAAGCATGCAAGCTAGTACGAGCAAAAAATA
This sequence comes from Hibiscus mutabilis, assembly GCA_019671005.1. Lineage (NCBI taxonomy): Eukaryota > Viridiplantae > Streptophyta > Magnoliopsida > Malvales > Malvaceae > Hibiscus > Hibiscus mutabilis. The sequence goes on from CM033733.1 coordinate 15,165,692, forward strand.
AGAGATAAATAAACACGTGTCGCTACCACTAGTCACCTAAACACATGCTCTCATCATAGCAAAACATTATACATGGCCCATAAGGCCCAATCATACTCGGGATCTCACCAAATCATTCAAGCCAAAACACACAAAGCCATAACCATAAACTTTGAGAGGGACTGTGTTCCATATAGCTTTGGGAATGTACACTTTGAGTGAGGCCTGGTGCCACACAACTTCGGGAACGTATACTTTTTAGGTAAGACCCGGTGCCACACAGCTTTAAGAACTTATACCCATGCTCGGAATCTCTCGTCGAGCATCTTCGGATGAGACCTGGTGCTACACAGCTTTAGGAACGTACATTCGGCATCTCTAACCATGGTGTTGCAAAACATTCTCATTAGTTATACAGATCCCATCAATCAAAAGTAACTCAACCAACCAAGCGTCCAAATAGTACACAACATGGACTCGATGACCACACATCATACAACATTTACATGATTACCAATCTCTATAGTTTCTATCAATTATTAAGCCATAATTTAAGTTTACCAACTTGTTAATATATTATGAAAGTGTACATTAATCATCCTCATTTATTATCTTTATTAACCCATATTATCTCATTATCATCCCACGCCAATTTTCATATTTTATTAGTATTATAAATTATTCTATTCAGTGGGTACCGATACTCAAACACGAATATCAATACGGTACCTCTGGGTATCAGTACTCACACACATGCCAATACCGATATAGCTTACTGGAAATCCTCAATTTTTACAAGTATCAATATGGGTTAACCCACACCGTTCTGGTCCCCAATTGTATATTGGTATTGCCAAAGCTCGCACCAATACTCTATTCATAGGTTCGTATCATTTATTTGAATTAAGATATCATAACGCTTATTCGATTCTCTAAAGCTTATAGAAGTCATTAGGGTTGGTTTACTAACACATTCAATCAATTAATATTAAATACCGACTTCATAATTGTTTATATGAACATTACCAATTATTAGTTCATTTAGCATAATTCCATCAAATCTAATCAATCTATTTGAACACGCATACAAGCCATCACAATTATTTCAATCAGTCAAACAATCATCAAGTAATTATACGAGCATCTCAATCGACCCTACACAGTCTCTAAAGCCTCCACGAGTCACATCATATTCACGACATCATCATGTATTTCATAATTATCAAATCTCATAATATCGGTCTCTACTCATGCATATTCATTTTCTACCTATTTTTGTAGGTACTAACATGCAAAGCAATCACATTTATAATGCTCATGAAACAATAGGAGTTTGAGATGTACTAACCTTAAGCCAAAGTGATAAATCCTCATATAAGCTTTTTGAATGCTCCACTTGGTCTGATATTCGATCCCGAATAATCTTCGTATAACAACGAATACGAAACTACATGCATCCCCTATTCAAAATAAAAGGTTAAACATATAAAATGGCTTAATGGGTTCAAATTTAGTGAAACAAACTATTTCATCGGACTCAGAACATCGAGAAACCCCTGGGTAGGGTTCCTCGAAAAAAGTCAACAGTGTGGCAGCAATCAACAACGGCACGACAGCTAGAGACGCTAGCTTAGTAACTGGCGGCTGGCTTGGCTCGAAGGGTCTGCTTGATAGATCAGCTCGGCCTGTGGCTTGGTTCATCTCGGCTCAGCCCAAGTCGTTAGAGCCTGCTGGAGTCTGCATCACACGTCCAAGCACAGGCGGCTACGTGTGTAGCGCGTACGACAGCCTTGGTAGCCGAACGTGAATGGTAAAGCTTTAGACTAACTATTTTTGGGCTTATGAGCACGGCTGTGGTGGTTGTTCTCGATGATCATCAAAGAAACAGCTCTATTTTAACTCCTCGAATCTTCTTTTCCCTCACCTCGGTGAGTGGCAATGACGACTGCAACGGAGCGACCACCGATCGACTCGTCTCGACGAGATCTTTCCAACAGTGTCAAAGGTTTAACGAACAGATTCTTGGATGGCGGTAGATCGAACCTCAAAACTCTCTTCCTTTACTTTTTCCCTTATTTTCTCTTTTCTCTCTCCTCCTATTCACTTTTCACCTTTTTTCCCTTTTTCTCTCTCCTTATCCTAACTTCTTCCTCTTTTTCCACCAACTACACATATTTAAAATTCAAACCTTCTCTTCCAAATTAATAGGCCCAACCTAAAAGCCCTTAACTTATTCTTCCAAGATAAAGGCCCAATTTCGGGCCTGAGACCTGATTTACTAACCTGGAGTTCGGGTCATTACAAGCTTCCCAAGGAGTATCCAAAAAACATGGATAACCTATATGGACCATATTGTTAGATTTATCCGACATCAGTATCTTTCCAATCATCAGTAGAATATATGCTCAACTTGCATTATAAATCTCATCAACCGTACTATATGGATTGAGTCCAAATTCACTTTTCAACCAACTAAAATTGATACGAGAACCTTTCACATTAGTTCCATATGGCACCTTCCCAAGTTACTTTTCACAAATTTCAGCAATTGAACCCTCATTATGCTCGATCAATTGTTTCTCTTTTACCGAGACCCCGATAAGAAAAATCATGTCTTCTAGCGTGATTGTGCATTCTCCACAAGGCATATGGAATGTATGAATTCCGGGTCTCTAACGCTCAATTAGAGCGGTAATCAACCTGAGAACTAACTTGTACCCACGAAGGAATGTTGCATGATAAAATCCCGCCATATGCAAGAAATACAAGATTATGCTATCTAGGGGAGTTTCTACCATGCTCCGATGATGTTGAAATGTATCCTCCATATCCTGTAATTAATGCATTATTTAAACATAATTATTAAAAAAATACAAAAGTGACTAATTTCATAATAAATAAATTATTAAAAAAAATTGTACCATCCCATCAACCCTAAGACTAATAATCTGTCGATCCTGTAAATGCAACAGAGGAGCTTGCTCGGTCATCCTACATGACAAGTAAGAAAATATTATTAACTCGGGATTAAATCTACTAAGTTAAAATAATAATAATCATAAACAAATAAAAAATAACCTGTGATAATTCTTTACTCAATTTCCGCACAAAAATTCTTCTATAATTTTTTCACCTTCAACCACCTATTTAACACAAAACAAAAATATTCAAAACATCAAACATGACAAGTAAGAAAATAATAGTAACCCGGGACTAAATCTACTACATAAAAAAATAAAAAAAATAAAATTTAAAATATTTTTAGTTTAATTAAAAATTACATAACTAAATTCTAAAAAAGTTAAAATAAATAATTCAGCTTACTTTACTTACTACTAAATTAAATTACTCAAATTTTTCTATCAAATTTGCTTGCAATTATATCAATGATTATCATTAATTTATAGCTTACTTTAAACTATTATCTCCATAAAATTAAAATTCTAAAAAAAATTACAATACATTAAATTAAATTATACAACTCAAGTTTAAATACTATCTTCTTCTTCTTTTCCCTCTAAATTATATTAAAAGTACATTAAATTATACTAACTAAACACAATAAATTACTTAAAAAATTAAATTCTAAATGCATTGATTTACAATAAACTTAATGAATTAACCTTAATGAAAAGTATTAATTTCTTTTACAAATTTCATATATGTTTGAAATTAAAGCATTAGCTAGATAATTATATATAACATTTTTAATTAGGAGTAAGTAAATTAATCAAATATTTAGTTAATTTTAATTTTTGACTGTTTGAAAAAAAATCGGTTAAAACAATTTACTTACTACATTAAAAATCGGTTAAAACAGTTTGCTTACTACAAAAATTTAAATCTAATAATTTATTTTTTACATTTGTAGATATTTTTGATTTCAAGGTTTGAAATTGAATTTTTAGTGTTAAAAATATAACATTTTTTACAAGCACGTCCATAAAGTAAAAAAATATGATGACCATAAATAAATTACTTACTAATTTACAAATAAGTTAAATAAATTTCACCAAACTTACTTAAAATCTTCCTTCCTCTACTTCTATTTTCCTACAAAATTAACAATAAAATTACTTCAAACTAACAATAAAATTACTACATTAAAAATTTCTCAAAGAAATTTCACAAAACTTCAAATCTTTCATCTTCTTCAAATTAAACTTACTTTAAATCTTTCTTCCTCTTCTTCAACTTTCCTACAAAATTATAACAATAATAGATATGAAATACAATTTAAAAACAAAATTATATTACTAAATTTAAAAATCAAACTCATATTTTATGTATTTTTTCTCCTTTTTCTTTTTCTCCTTCTTCCCAACTAAAATTTAAAAAAAAAAATCCTACAAATTTTATTTAACTTAAAAATTTAAACCGCTCATCCCATTAATACCCCTACCAAATTATTTATTTTACAACCACCTCCCCATCCAACCTATTATTTTCTCTACTGCCTGCCAACCCCATGCTTGCCACACCTGCCACTGCGCAAAGCTGCACCAGCTAAAACACCATTTGATGTGAGCACAGTTTAAAGTTAGTGCCATTTACTACAGTCTTTGAACAGTGCCCGCACGGCTAATTCCGCGCCACGTGGCACTGTGGCCACTATTTAAAGACGGGGTCTGGTGAATTTGTTTTCAATGTTGCACTGTTCATAGACGGTGCCATTTGGTACCTCCTTTTAAATTTTTTTAAATTTGAATAATGAAAACACAGTTCATAGATTGTGGCAAAAGGATCTAACTTCACTTTCATTGTAGAAAATATAATATTTTAAAAAATAATTTGGATTCTACCATATTTAAAAAAATTAAAATATAATATTTTAGTCAATTCTCCCGCTTTAACAATAAATTTAAAAGAAATTATATAAAAAATAACTTTAAAAAATTGTTTTTAAAAACTAGTTTTAAGAAATATGAGTGAAAATTGATCGGATAAAAAACAACGTAAAGGAAAAGGTAAAATATATTATTTTAGGGTAATTTACATTTTAGATCACTAAACTTAACATTCACTTTCATTTACATCACAAATCTATAATTTAATCAAATTATATTATTCAACTTTTATTATTTATAAACCAAGTCACTTATATTGAAACTATTAAATAATTCTAATGGAAAAACTGAAATTGATACTTTTATTTAACATATGTTTCACATAACATAAATAAATAATGTTTAATTGACAATTTAAATATTTTTTTGTTAGAGTTTGTAAGAAATTTTGTTATTTTTCTTTGAATTTATTTATATGAAATGTTTTAGAAAATTCTTACAAAAAATATTAAAATGATCAATTAAACATTATTTGATGATGATATGTGAAAAATATGTTAAGCAAAGGTGTCAATTCCAGGCTTTTCGTTAGAATTATTTAATAATGCTAGTATATGTTACTTAATTTATTGATAATTAAAGTTTAATGAAATAATTTGATTAAATTAAAAGTTTGTGATGTAAATGAAAGTGGATACTAAGTTCAATTATTTAAAATGTAAATTACCTAATTTTTATTGATTATCATAACTAATATAGCGGTCATAATAGTATACCTTGAAAATAATAATTTTTTAAAAACGGATAAATATATCCAAATCACTAAATTATTAATCTAATTATAAATGAGTTATTTTTTCAAAAAATTACAATCTAGTCACTTAATTAAAATATTACTACAAACACGTCATTGGATTGTTAAGTGTTAGATGAAATAGTGATGTGTCATGGTATAATAATAAGGAAAACTACATATTTGGTACCGCACATTTACCTGTGTTTTTGTTTTGGTAGCCCATATTTTTTTGGCAAAATGGTACTTAACGTTACGTTTTGTTTCTATATTGGTATCCCGTCGTTAAAAAAATAACGGATGACTGACTAGAGAGAGAAAATTACATGTGGCAAGTTATCACGTAATTTTCTCTCTTAATCAGCATGACACATGTGATTTTTTAGGATTTTAGTCAGTGGCGGAGTCATGATTTTTATATAGTGGCGTCAAAATATTCATACTAGTACACTAAGTATTGTTGACCCCATACCCCAATAAATTAAGTGAGATCAAATATAATATTTTCTATAAGAATTCTATATTACCCCTTTGAAAACTCCATATCCCAACAAACCAACTGTGGTCAATTGCACCCCCAATCTCTATTCTAGATCCGCCCATGATTTTAGTCGACGTGACATGTTGACTATGAGAGAGGAAATGATGTGGTAGCCTGCCGCGTGTAATTTTCTCTTTCCTAACTAGCATGTTATGTGTAATTTTCTCTTTCCTAATCAGGATATTGTTAATTTTTTTAACTGCGGGTACCAAAATAAAAACAAAATGTAAAGTTAGATACTATTTTACCAAAAATATAATTGGGGTACCAAAACAGTAATGCGAGAATAGGTGAGGTACTATTTAGGTAATTTCCCTAATAATAATTTTAGTCTTCAAAACTTAAGCATTCTATCAAACATCTCAAATTAAAATGATTGAATAAATTTAACCATCCATATTTAATTTTTTTTTATCAATTTAGTATTTGTTCTTCTCCCAAACTACTAATTCTTCTCCCAAATTATTCGTTCTTCATCGTTTCCTACCATCCCTCGACTTTCATCAAATATGTTAAAATACTTTCCTATCCAATATAATTGCTCTCAATGTCTTATAGTGTTAAATTTTATCAATAGGGCACTATGTTTATTGTTTTGTATGAGACACTGAGTAAGAGAGTTGACAACATCATTATTATGGAATATGTTTTTCATTGTACACTTAGAAGATATCATCTTTCATATTTTGTTGTTGCTTTCGAAACACCGAGTATAAGTTGTATTGGTCGTCGACTAATCTCATTTTCATGTCATAAGTTTTACCTAGGTACTTTGTATGGATGCAAGCTGAGCTTACTCAACCATATGATCGACTGATATTGATGAAATGCTTTTATTAGTTATTTTTTATGGTAAAATGCAATTATTTAACTGTTTCTTTATTTGATAGACTCCCTTCATCCAACATATCGCAGAAAAGACATTATCAGAATTTCAGTAGGGTAACCTGAACATTTTCTTAGAGGAAAAACTCAAATTCATAAAATATATAGATTTATTTGGCATGTACTCTTGAGCTACGAATCAAATACCTTCCAAGAATGGTGAATGTGGAGGAATGATAATAATCGGGGAAGAATAATTAATAAATTGACAAGTCTTTATTCAATAAATAAATAAATTGATAAGATTCTATGAAGGGTTCAATTTATCGAATTATTTTATTTTTACCATATTATCAAAGAGAAAAACTTCAATACATAGGTTGTATAAAGTTTACACAAGCCTTGTAGTTTTAGGGGTTAGAGATTTAGTTTAGGGTTTCAAGTTTAGAGTTTTGTGTTGTAGTGTTTAGAATTTAAGGTTAATATTTAAAATTTAGGGTTTATAGTTTGAGATTTATATTTTTAGGGTTTAAGTTTAATTTTTATTTATAGTATAAATAAGTATGTCTATGTAAAATTTTACACAGCCTATGCATCAAATTTTAACCTATTATTAAATTATTTAAATTAGAACATAATAGATAGAGTATATAAAATTTATAAATTAAAACTACTATTATACCAAACCACAATTTAATGATTTAGTGATGTATTTATAATAATATTTTAATTGGGTTATTTAATTACTCCTATAACTTTTTTTAAGAAAGGATGTGTCGTTTATAAGTTGATATATAATTGTGGACTAAAAGTGAAATGTTCATTTCAGATTATTTTTTTTATATATAAGGTGTCGACGATGTAGACGTAGGGACCCACAAGTCCAAAATTTCAACTACTACGTACAGCGTTTTGATTGCTCCACGAGACAATAACTAACATCTGGAAGAAGAAAAAATCATGGCTCAATCTCGTGTATATGCTTATCTTCTACTAATTTACATTCTATTTTCCCTTAATATGGGGCAAGTACAACGTACTGTTTGTTTAGGGTAAGTTAAAAAATAATAAATTTTAAATTTTATTTTTAAATTAAAAATGTTAAATTTTTAATAAAATTTTTAGTTAATTTTTTGAGTTTTTTTGTAAGTATTAATATTTATTTTATAAGTTTTGATATTTTCTCAAACTGAAAATTTATATATAAAAAAGTTAAGTATCGATACTTACAAAATAAGTATCGATACTTACAAAAAACTAAAAAAATTAACTAAAAATATTATCAAAAAATATAATATTTTCGATTCTAGCACAAGTTTCAAAATTTATTGTCTTTTAGCTGCACCCTAAACATACCACATCTCAAACCTTTCCCTTAATATATGATTAATTGTTTTTATAAGTATAATTTTCTTTATTCCCCTCAATTTTCTTTATTAATAAAAATTCATATAAAAGTAATAAATATTTAAAACAAAATAAAAATATTAATTGATTAAGTGTCGGAAAATTAAATATTGAATTTATTTTGGCTCAAGTAAATTTCAAACTTATAGGTATTAAATTTATATTATAAGATTATTTAATTTATTAATAAAAAATAATTATTGCATTTAATAGTTTCATTATATAATAATAAATCTAGAGTTTTGAAAATTATTTATTTCATAAATTTGATCTTATTAATATAAAGCTTTATATTATTTTAGATAATTTTGAATAAAAGTTATAATCATTTGAATGTTTTTTTAATAAATAAATTGTTATTATATTGCATGCGAATAGAAGTGTAAATGAACTGAGTTTGAATGAATATTGTTCTATTTGTGTTCATTTATTTATGTTTGAAAGGGTTCATGTTTCGTTAATGTTCGTTTAAATTTTTAATTTCATGTTCGTTTGTTTATTTTTTAAGGTGTTTGTGTTTGTTTATTTAACGTTCGTGAACATGTTCGTTTATATATCCTCTAGCATGTTTTACTTGTATGTTAATGATGAGATTATACCGCTAGTCCTTAAGCTCCTCAGGCTTCACAGTTTGAACTCTAAAGTTCATCATGTGTTTAATTTAGTTCACACCTTCACCAATATTTAAAATGTAAAAAATAAAAGGAAAAAGGAAACCGTGTAAACAAGCTTATAAACGAGATAATAAACGAGCTTGTTCGTGAACATAAACGAACCGAATGCACCACTGTTCATATTCGTTCATTTATTAAATGCACGTTAAAATTTTGTTCATACTCATTTACTTTGAAAGTATGGATAAATTTGACACTCAATTTTTTTTTGAAATAAATTATTATAAAGATACTACTCCATAATTTATTGATTAACCATTAAAAGCATAAGACATAATGTTGCAATGCATGTTAGGAGGGTAGCCTACGATATTATGGAACCTTTACTGTTATTGCAGAACTTGGTTATGTTGCTTAAAAACTTCAACTTCCCGGTCATTTTATTCTTCTTCAGATGTGGGTTCTGGGTCTTTGTTTTTGCTTAAAAACTTCTTGCACAGACACCATACTGCTACGAGAAGTTCAAGGACGATATTAGTTAGTTTGTCACTCAATTTTAAGTTATTGAATTTTACCACTAAACTTCAATTTTTATTGAATTTGGCCCAACTTTGATTTTTTTAATTAAATTATCACTCAATATTAATTTTAACAAATTTAATAAAAATATTTCAAATATTTCATTTTAATAACTAATCATTATTTAATTAATAAAAATATTAAAATTAATAAATTAACTTAGAGTTTATATACAATGAAAGAAACCAAAAATTTAAAAATAGATAAAAATTTAAAATTAAGGGTTCTTATAAGATAACTATGTTTGTTAAAAATCAATAGTATATATTTATTATTGTTACTGTAAAAATAAAATATTAAAAATATTTTAGTAAAATTTGTCTTCATACTATTCGATGTTAATTTTCAATAACGAAATTTAATGAAAAGAACATATTTTAATGGCAGAATTCAATATAAAAATTAAGGGTAAAATGATATTTTGGCCTCTGATATTATACTTCATTATTAGTTTGACATCTTAATATCTTTATTCAATTTTACCATTAAATTTTACAATCGTAATGCACGTTACCCCAATTTATTTTTCAGTTACAAAAAATTAACGTCACGTATGATATATGTTAAATCTAAAAACTTTAAGAAAATAAATATAAAATATTTAAATAACCTTAAGAAAATATTTGAAGAATTTTTTGACGTTCTAAAAAATTGAATTATTATTGGATTTTTAAAGTTTTTTAATAGTTCTCTTGAAGTCTTTTAAATTTAATATATATTACGTGCGTTGTTCTTAGTGTCATTTGAATTTCTTGTAATAAAAATGGATTAGTTTAACGTGCATCATAATTAAAAAGATTAGGGGACTAAACATAACCAATAATTCCTTTAAATATCAAAATAATAACGATGTATAATTTTGTAGCGATGTTTTTTCTCGCTAAAAATGAAAGTGTTTTTTTTATTTGGAAAATTTTTTTTCCGCGTGGGATTTTATAAAACCCGTATTTTATTTAAAAATGGAGTCGCCACCGGCCACTCAAGGTGGACCGGACACCGTAGAATACCAGAGATTTCGAAAACTTTGGGTTCGGGAGTCTGTTACGGATGGGGAATGATTAGCACCCCCACACCGCCCAAAATTGGTACTTTAATAATTACCGCTTTATTAATATTAAACTTTCCGGATTAAAGCCCAAACGATTAAATTAAAATTTGGTTATATTAATATTAAAATTTTAAAGGCCCCATTATTAAGAATAAATTTCCAACCACTATCAAAACATCCATTATCCGAGAATAAACGTCCAACCACTCGCCTCGCTTACGCTCGAACCTTTGCATTGACAAAATATATATCCGAATGCAACTTAAAATGTGGCAAACATAAATAAATACAAGGTGATAAAATAAATAAATACTAACGAAATTAAAAACTAATCTAACACAAATAAAATACTACTCTAACATATTCACAAATATTAATTAACGTAATAACATAATAATATATACAAACAACAATATATACATGAAATCTTATATATATATATCTGATATAAAAATATAGAAAATATAAAAAGTTATACGTAAAATATGGGTTGTAGACAATATATATATATATACATAATAATATAAAACATATTTCACATACCAAAAAACATATACTTAATAAACGTAATAAATACATATTAGAACACTATACGGATATATACATAAAAATATAATCTTAATATATATAATATATAGAAAATAGATTATTTTGTACAAATATGATAATAATAATAATAATAATAATAATAATAATAATAATAATAATAATAATAAAAACCAATATAACAAGGAATCTAAAGTAACACATATTAAAGTATATAACACATACGTATACAAAAAAAAGGCAAAAACAATAAATATAAGTATAGTATTATATAAACATATACTAAAAAGAAACATAGTATATACTCTCATATATTACTTAACATATATAGGTAATACACAACTTAATACACATATATAACGTAATGTACATAGATGCATACTAAAAATATATATACATACGTATATATACACAAATAAAAGTCATAAACAACTACACATCATGATAAAACTAAACACACATATTTACATATGAGAAAATTTAAAAACAAATATTAAACAACCATCAAGAATTAATCTAACATCCTAACAACATATAGAAAGATATGAACATAAAAACATATAAAACGTGATAACTAAAAATAAATAAGAGATTACTAATAAAACGTCATTAGATTATAAAAAAGGATTACACCATAAACATACATAAAAAATAAATACCCAAACCTAAATATGATAGAGAACTCTCCTTTTTTTTCCTTTTTTTTCCTTCAATGTCAAGAGCCCCTATCTTTTTTTTTTCCTTCGTTTCAAATTGCCGGCTCTCCCCTTTTTAATTCTCTCCAATTTGTTTCAAATTGTAGTGTGTATTATAAGATGGGTGATGGGGAAATAAAATAATAAAAAAGGGTTGAGTGGAGTGTGAGAATGGGAAACATATGTATGGGTGAGGCATGGGAAATAGCAGGGCATGGGCGGCATGCCCCTTTTTTTATTTTTTTGGTTTAATTAGGATAAGTGGTTCGAATATAATTTGGGGTCCGGACAAAAATGGGTATTACAAATTTTAGGTCCAAAATAAAATTTATTCCTAGAATCAATTATAAACCATTTCGCTACCTTGATATTGCCATAAGCTCAGACTTTGTGATTGGGAAGTTGCATGTTCGCTACCTTGGCATCCCTTTGATAACTAGGAAACTCACAATCAAAGACTGTGCCCCTCTGATTGAGAAGATCTCTGATAAATTAAAGTCTTGGTCAGGGAAACATCTCAGTTATGGAGGAAGACTACAGCTTATCCAATCTGTGTTATATAGTGTTACTAACTATTGGTGTAGACAGGTTCTCCTCCCAAAGGCGGTGATTAAAAGAATTGAACAACTTTGCTCTCGTTTCTTTTGGAAGGGCTCAGATCAGGATGCGAAGGGTGCACGCGTGGGGTGGAAGCAAATCTGCTCCCTTATTTGAAGGGGGCTCGTAGGTTAGTTTGGTTCCCCCTCCACATACCCAAACACGCCATTGTGAGCTGGATGGCCATTCTTGACTGACTTCCCACGTACGATAGGCTTCAAAAGATGGGGCCTCATGTGGCCAATATTTGTCTGCTTTGTGGTTCAGATTCAGAATCCAGAGACCATCTCTTCTTTGAATGTCCATTCTCCAAAGATGTTTGGTCGAACATCTTACACCTCTGTGACATTACTCGGCCTATCTTGGATTGGAATGACAAGCTTGCCTGGGCTACTGCTAGGTTCAAAGGAAAGTCCTTGCTTGCAACCATCTTTAGACTTTCCTGGAATGCTTTCATCTACAGTATATGGCTGGAAAGAAACGCTCGACTCTTTCGAGGTAACCCACATACAAATGTTAGCATAGTTTCATCCGTTAAGGATATCATTCGTATTCGTCTGCTAAATAAAAATATAGACAAATCCAATACGGCCAATGCCGCTCTTTGTATAGCTTGAAATTTAGGGTAGCTTTATCCCTGATTATTTTGTAAAAAATTCTTTTGTACATGTTAGCAGTATTATGCTCTCTTGGATAATACATACCACATTTATCCAAAAAAAAATTATAAACCATTTAGTTTGAAAGTACCCTAATAAATATCAATCTATGTGTAACAAAAAAAAGATAATTATCAATTTAATTTGAAAAAAAATGATAAAAACATGAAATTGAATATCATTAAAAAAGTTATTTTGCATAAAAAATAATATCATTAAAAATAATGAAACGTGGAATAATACAATACAACTTAATTATAAAAAGAATTTTATGGGCTATCCATCAACAAAACTCTTGAAGAGAAAAAAAAAATTAAAACATGAAAACTTAAAGGGTATAAAAAATAAAAATTATCTTTAATACATTAATCATCTTCTATAAAAAAACTCAACAATTATTATAATTTTTTTTATCGTTTCCAACTAAACAATAAATTAATGTATAAGAAGAAATCAAAAAAGTTAATCTTACAAATTAATTCGTAATTGATTTTAATTGCATAGGCAAACTATCACAAAATTGACAAATTTTAATTTACACCTAAAATAGTGTGAGAAACTTACACATTCCATCGAAGACAGCTAAAGTCTATTAGAAGTTAATGTACTACACGTAAATTTCATTTTTTGGGTGAATAATATAATGCTTAAATAAAAAAACTATCAATTACAAGTACCGAATACACCTAAATTTCATTTTAGTAATACAATAAAAAAACATTTAGGTTTGTACTATAGGTAAAAGTTCAATTTAGGATTTTTACTATATCCAAAATTTTAAAGTTATAGTTAGTTAGCATAAATATTTTGGTTTAAACGCCTTTTCAAGTTCATGTCATTTTTAAAATTGAGTAAATTGATCCATAGTGAAAAAAGAGAATAATTATTTTAATGTGCATTTCGAAAGCGAGAAAATAAAAAAAAATCTAAGATGGTGATGCTATTTTTTGTCACTACATGACACATGCTCAAATGTGATTGGATAAAATTTTAAAATAAAATAAAATAAAATTTTTATATAATTTTTTAATAATATAATTTTTTATTTTTAAATTTTTTATTTATCATTCTTTTTCAATTAAACCTTTCTCTCCCTCAAGATCTAAAATTTCTATAAAAATTAAATGTATTTTTTTTTACAATTAAACATGTTAATTATTTTTTGTATTTTAACTTGTAATTTGTAATATTATCATAGGCGATGACAATAAAATTTGGAGCTAGAATAAAAATTGATGCCATTTTAGATTTTATAAATGTTTGCAAATTTGATGTAAAATCTCAAAATAAAAGTTTAAAGAGATTAATTTGTTTGAATTTAAATATGAGAGGGCCCTAAACACTGACGGGGCGAGATGAGTAATTGGAATCTCAGTTGAGACTTCAAAATTTCTTAAAAAGATTTTATATAGGACTTTTATATGAAAATATTAGAAAATAGATTTAATATTATTTTTAATAGAGTATTTATAATTTTTTAAAAATTTTAACACTGTAATTGATTTTTTTTGTTCCATCTAGGGGTGATAATGAGCATGACCGGCTCGCGAGCTACTAGGGTTTGGCTTGGTCAAAGTTCGGCTCGAGTGAGCTCGACTCGAGCTTGAACTCGGCTCGAGACTTTAACAAGCCGACCTGAGCCGACCCAAGCTCGGTTCGAAAAGTTCGTGAACAGGCTCGAAATAATTATATATATTATATATATATGCTACATATAGACTATAAAGTAATCTTTTTAGAAAAAAGAAAATGAATAAAATAAATTAGGGAAAAATCTACTAAAAATAAATAAATTAAAATAAATTAGGCACTCTTTTCCTCTTTCCCGATATTGAATTTCGTTTCAGTGTTGGTTATGAAAGGGTTTTTAACGAGGCCCTATCTTTTATAAAATAAAATTATAGCAAAATTGTCCATTTCGAGTCGAGCCGAGCCGAGCCTGGCGAGCCCGAGAATAGTATTGTTTCCGAGCCGAGCCTAATAGTATTGTTTCCGAGCTGAGCTCGAGCCTAAAATTTCGAGCTCGCCGAGCCTCGAGCCTAAAATTTCGAGCTCGCCGAGCCTCGAGCCCGAGCCGAGCCCAATAACACTGTTTTCGAGCCGAGCCTGGCCAGGCTCGGGCTCAGCTCAGCTCGTTATCACCCCTAGTTTCGTCACTAGACCTAAAGAGTGTTTAAACCAAAATATTTTAGTTCAAACACTCTTTACTATTTTAATAAACATATAAACGAACATGTTATTGGATATATAAATAAATATGTTCGCGAATATTATACTAACACGTTAAACGAATAAGTTCATAAATAATAAATGAATATATTTACGAATATTAAACTTCGAATACAAATACTTTTAAAAATAAATAAAAAAACTTAAATATAATATTATTTATTCAAGCTTAAATCATTTGCGACCGTAAAACACACACTTTAAATATCGCATTTGAGAATAAAACACGTGGGTGGATAGCAACTAAAAATTAAAAGAAAAAGAAGGCTTTTTCGGGGAAAGCACATGCGAGTTAGGAAAGGAAACATGGGTGTTGACAGATAAAAAGGCCACGTAAGAGGAAGATGATTAGAGAAGACACGTGGTGGATTATAAAGGAAGGATATGAGATCAATGTTAGATGCGATGAGTTTACTTTGTGGGAAGAGAGAGAGCAGGATGTCACCCTACAACTCGGCCTTTGCGAGCTACTGTACAAATATCTGCGTTCACAATTTATGTACGATATTCAATATTTTCTTCTCAAAAACATATGTTTAATAAAATATGTAATATTATTATTTTTATACTTAAAACTTTTTCCTCTTTTTTATAAGAATGAGATTAATATCCTCATTCCTTTCAAGCATGACACCAGTCATATGTTGTAGCTATTATTATATTTTTTTGCTTAAAGGTATAAAAAATCTTGAAACTTTTGAAAATTAAATTAATTAAAATTTTGAATTTTTTACTTTCAATTAAATTTTTAGCAATTTAATTAAATCAATCAAATTTTTTAACTAATATTGACAGTTAAATTTAATAATTTTAATAAGTTAGTTCATTGCGTCGTCTTAGAATGTTATCACTTGACATTTTTAAAAATATTATTTTATTTAAAAATTCTTTAAAAGATACAAAATTAAAAATACGTAAACGTTAAATGATAGAACTATAGTATATCATGTGACAGTAATATCAAAATAAAAAACTGTCAAAATTTAATTGTCAAGTTGGTCAAAATGGTTAATTAATTTAATTTATTTCTTTTATCAGAAAGTGATATGATTTTATTAAGAAACAATCATACACAACGAATACCATCACGTGACTCATTAAAAACCTCTCTAATCCTAGGGTGGAGAAAAAGAGTACACTATGATAGTATTAAAACAAGAGAAACCAAACACCAAACGGCAAATCATAAAAGAAACACTCATTAATTTAATTTATTGGTTCAATGACTTAATTTAATGTAAAAATTTATAGATTTATTTATTTTTTCAAAAATTCAATGACTTATTACACCCTAAAATCTATTTCTTTATACTTGGACACACTCATACACATTTATGTACGTTATCCATGTTTGTTTGTGCTACTAGTACACTTTTTTTTTGGCAAATTCTAATTTTAATCCTAATCCCACCTAAAGGAGAGGAGAAGAAGGGACTCTAGGAGAAAGAAGTTGATAGAGTAGCTCATATCAAAATAAAAAAAGGAGAGAAAACAAACTCAAAATAAAGAACAAATTTGAAAATTCAGATTTGCTTATGGTGGTGGCGTCAATGGAGGAAGCTTGAATATGTGGAGATGGCGTGATGAATTGATAGTTGTCCTCGGCACCATCTTAGAAGCAATTATCTAAGCAAGCAACCTCAAGCGGCTCTAACCCACCCTCCCAAACGTGATTGTATGGGCAAGCAGGAGTGTGAAGATCCTCAACGACAAATCCCGGAGAACTTGAAAATCGATTTGCTTCTAAAACACAAGATAATCTTCTTGTAAGTTGGAACTCAAAGAGAACTTTATTTAATCATTCAAATCTCCATTACAATGTGGGTGAAGCCTCCTTTATATAGGCCTTGGAGAAGTTCTAATCCTATTAAACTTAGAAATTAAATACAATAAATAAATGCTAAAATCTAATCACCTAATTAGATAAGTAACTTCTAAAAATAAATAAATGCTAAAAATAAAATCCTATTTAAATAAATCTGATCCCAATAGATATTACAGAATCCTATATTGATTTAAATTACAAATAATCAAATAAAATTCGTAATTATCCAAAAATCTCGTATTAATCTCGTATAGGAATTTCTGTATGAGTTGTCTTCGCTAAAATTGACGTATCTTGAGTTTCAGATGTCTAATTGAGGCATTTTAAGATACGTTGGAATGCTAATTGATAGCCAGACAAGTTCTAAGAGACATGTCGACCCATAAATGCCTGGATCTCATCCAAAAAATACGTCGCAAGTTGACTGACGTTTCTGACTTGTAAAGCATTTTCAACTTCTTTTCCAAGATGATTATTTTGACCCTTCTCATGCTCGTATCATTCCCCCACTCTTCAAAAGGATTCGTCCTCGAATCAGGATTCCATTCAAAGAGTCTTCTCAAGTCCGCAAGTTGTCGAGCGTTCGCAAGGGGTTTGAGTGTTAGCATATGCCTTGCCTGACACGTATCATCCCCTCCCTCCTCAAAGGTATTCGTCCTCAAATCCAAGCCAAAAAAGGACATGATATAATATCCCAAATTTTGGCTAGTGACTAAATTATAAATTTTGAAAGTTTAGGGGGTTAAAGTATAAACTTTGGAAAAGTTTGGGGACTAAAGTGTAAATTTTCCCAACACGTAATTTTATTCAGTATAAGAGTGAGTCGGATCGAAATAGGTACCTTGATAACGGTTTTAAGAATTAAGATGCAGAAAAAGGTACCAAATTTGGATCAAATGAAATTGTTAAGCGTGCTGAGGCAAGAGAAATACAAGGATGGGTGACCTTCGGGAAGGTCCCGTAAAAGTGTTTTTGATCGATATTTTGGACTCAGTAAGAGTAAAGAATATTCGAATGAATTATCGATAAAAGGATTTCTAAGATAAATTTTATTCTATGAAGATTTTCGATAATTATCATGATAATAGACCGAGTTAAAAAAATTTCAGTCTAAGTCATTAAGAAAGAAAGTTTTTATGAGATGATAATATTTATTTCCCGAATATGGAAATATAAAATTTTTGGAATAAATCTGATAGTTCAGAAAAGGTAAAATCGTAGTAGAAGTATTTTATGAATATCGAGAAACCGAATCGAGCTAAAATTTCATAGACTGATCCAAAAGTCATGGGAAAGTCATAAAATACTATTTTATGAATATTTTATTATAGTTGGTTGGATTCCAACTAGACTTAGTTAAATTTTTACGAGAATGACAAACTAGTAAATAAAAACTAGTTGGAGGGCAAATTGGTCATTTTGTCCAAGGGCATTTTTGAAATATTTAAAAAGTTACAAGGATAATTTTGGAAGAAGGAAATGGAAGAGTAAAGCTTGGCCCTTTATTAATGATAAGATCAATCTCAACCGTTGGATTAAAAGGGTATTTTAGTAATTTCACTATTTAAATGAATTTAAAATTCATTTATACAAGACAAGTGGCCAAATTGGATGAAAAACAAAAGATGAAGACCATTCTTCATCCTCAAATTTCAAAATATGAGGGGGAGAAAGAAAGAAAAATGAAGAAAAATTTTCCAAGTTCGATTCAAGCCCCGAAACTCGATTTTTAGGTAATCTTTCGAATTACAAAGTTGTTCTACTCATCAAGATCTATCTTTTGGTGTAAATAATTTGTGGAAAACATGCTTGATTGATGATAATTTTGTATGAGAAGAAATTAGGGTTTATGGACTCAATTGGGGGTTTTGAGATTTTATGATTCTATATTGAAATTCAAGTTGAAATCAAGCTTTTGTGATGTTAAAATCATGTTATTGAGTTCGAATTTAAATTCTACATGTTTTGATTATTATAAAGATGATTAGGGTTTATGGATTCAAGTTTAATTTAGGGTTTGTGATGTTGATTTAATGATTTAGTAAGCTTGAATTGTTGTTTGGAAGTAACACCCTAAATTAAAGGTATAAGGACCATTTCAGAAATTCTGAAAGTTAGAGGACTAATCTGATTTTTATGATTTGAAGTGTATTTATGTTATTAATGATGATCGAGATGTGAAATTGATGTTGGAATGCTAAACCAATGTAGAATCGAGTTAGTAACCATTTTGACAATTTGTCAAAATTAAGCGACCATTTTGGCAAGGAAGTTTTGATTAAGGACTGAATCTGATTTTAGTTGAAATAATAAGAATTCAAGTAGTAATGTTGATTTGAGGACTAATTTGTAAAGTTAAGAAGCTTAATCCTTATCTTTGCATTTTTAGTGACTATTTTGGAAAGAACGAAAAAATAGAGGGAATTGTTTTTTTAATAATTATTTGATGAAGAGAGTAAGGGACCAAATTGACAAATAGCAAAGTAAGGATAAATTAGTATAAAGTTTGAAGTTATTTATGGAAGTTGTGTAGGAAAACTGGATTTGGTAGTAAGTTTCAAAATTCACCATAAATTCTAAAAAAATGGTTAGATGGTGAATTTTATAACGATGTAAATATTTATTCATCTAGTTTCGTTTAAAACAAACGGTGATTGATTTTGATTCATATATCAAAATATATGAATTTTTAAGTGATGGAAGGTCAGAAAACATAATAGCAGCCTGTTCTGAAATTCAATACTGGAATTCAAATTTTAAAATTTGCCATAAATCGTACATATTAAATATGGTTTATTAGTTTATATGGTTGAAAACCTTATCGAATATAGTTTCGTTTCCAACAAACGATAACTGATTTCGAGTTTCGAGTCAAAAGATATTAATTTTTAATCGAATGAAGGTCATAAAAATTATAAAACAGTTTCTGTGAGGAAAACCTGTAAACAGGAGTTTGATGAATTTTCATAATTTTTGTAGATTTTATTAAATTATGTGGATTATACCGTTAGAACCGTTATTGAATTTAGTTTCTACGGTATAAAGGAGATTAATATTCAGTATGTATTATGCCCTATAGAAGTAAATCTTTGATGGTAGCGCAAGTTGACATAAAATGGAAATTGAGACAATTTATGTCTAATGTTGGTTAGCAAGCTTGGAGGAATTATTTGAAGATCAAAATGGTCATTGGGGACCAAAAAATGAGTTTGTGAACAATATAAGGAAGGAAAGAAATTAAAGGAAATTTTTATGTTGAATTATTAAATAGCTTAATTGAAATATTGTTATGAGTGAATTTAACAAATGTTTATTTATATTCATGTGGTTAATGAAGCCAAATACGAATCAAAGAGGATTCATGATACTATAAAGGAAATGATCGAGTAGAATTTAGTGAGGCATACTATTACATGGCCCAGGTGAGTGCATTTCTATATGTTTGCATTATGTTGAAAAATGGGAGACTTGAGATAAGTCAACCCTAATTTAAAATATACATTGCATTTCTTCACAATACGTGATATGATGCATGATTCAACATGGCAAGCTAGACGGAGTACAAGGTACGTACTACTGTTTGCATAAATAATGATGAATCATGTTCACATAAGAAAATGAAAAGAATAAAATGAAACAAGATACACCATGGGGATCCAAGCCCATGGTGCAAAATGCACTAACGAGGTGTTTATATAAGGAGCAAAGAGCGTCCTTATATGAGGAGCAAAGAGAGTCCTCTCGAGTACGTACTCTACATGGCACTACGATGCAGATAGGCTACGGGGTTTCCATGGGCCTCTAGCTAGACACGATGATAATAATAACAAGATGTTACATGATACAGATGTTACATGATTTCATGATACATGAAAAAGAAGTTACATGTTACATGACAGAGAAGTACATGACATACATGATAGAAATGTTATTGATATATGATAGAAATGTTACATGATATATGATAGAAATGTTACATGATGCATGATAGATATGTTATATGATACATAATAGAGATGATTCATGTTATACACGATAATGATGTTTCGCATGATAGTGATGATACATGAAAAGTTGACATTGTGACATGATTGCTAGATATAAAAAATGTGTATTGCACTTTATACATGATATACTGAATTGCATTACTTCATGTTTTCTTAGTACTATTTTTGAATGCCTCACTAAGTTCGTACTTAGCGTGTGTCTTATGTCACACGTAGGTTTCTTGGAAATCATCTATCGAGGAGGAGCAGAAACTTGGAAAAAAATCAAGTAACTACAATAAGTTCAGTAAGTACGTCTTTACCATAATTTGATAGACTAGTGGGCATGTAGGTATTTTAAAGTTGAACTGTCTACAACATAAGTTTATAGCGTAATTATATGCTTTTATGAATGGATAAGTTTAGAAATACGAATTGTTAACAATAGTAAACTCTTTGGTATGGTTAAAATGTTGTTTAGCCTTATTCGTGTAAAAATTTTAAAATCAAGAAATGGTCTAGACAGCTTACGTAATTTTCACCTTGAATTATATTTTTTTATTTCAATAATTCAACTATAAATTTTGTAAATCAATTCAGGGTCAAAACTTGTTGCACCTAAATGACATAGTTTTAAATTTAAAATTGAGAAATGGTTAAACTAGAAATTAAATTTTGGTATAAAAAATATTTTACAAGTCAAGATTTCTTCCAATGATTTTGTAACATCTTTAATGTATATTCAGTCTACGAGTATACGTTAATGGTGTTACATTTATTGGTATCAGAGCTATAAGTTTAGCCTATTCTGGAAGGCTAAACCAAGTTTAATATGATTTGATGTTAAATACATGCCCCTAGGATGTCATGTTATTGACGTACTATTGTGTAACTTGATTATGCTCCTCAATAACATGAATAAGTTATAGTAGAAATAAGTAATGTCAAGTATTGTTGGACTATTTTAGACATATGATAATTGAGACCAAAAGAAGGTCCAAAGTAGAAGTAATGAAATACAAAATGTTCCATCTCTGGCTCTTACCTCAGTATAGCCACTTGTATAGCAGAAAACTCTAGCACAAAAATATGAAACCTTAGTATGAGCTTTAAAGGTTGTGGTTAATAAAATTAAGATCCTTGTGCGTGCACCAGCCTGGTACTTGCATCAATAAGGATGTCGATTGTTAAGAAGCTTAAAAGTTAAGAGCTCCTGAATTTAATGGAGAAAGTGGTCCAATAATTGCCAATTTGTGGCATAAAGATATTAAAGTCATGCTCTAGAGGAATTAAACTGCATATGTACTAAGAAGTTAGAAGAAGTTGTATCCTACTAAGGGAACACGTTCGTATTAAGTGGTCTAATGCCACAGAGTTAGTACATGTTAAGTAAGTGATTTGAAAATTCTTTAAAAAAGTATTTAAAACCAAATATATGGGAAATCAGTTTAATAAAGAGTTGTTGTTAGGTATGAGTTTATCGATTTATCAGAATTCTTTAAATAAAGCAAAGGCTATGGAGAGAGCCTGTATTTACTTTAATTGATCTGAATTTGACTCAATCATACATTGGTACTAAGATAATGACACAAACAATTTTTTTAAGGAAACTATTCCTAGTGATGTGATTTTTAGTAATCCATTTGGACATAGTGTATGGGAGACTAGAATATATAAGAAATGTCCATTAGTAATTCAATGGATTAAGTTCCCAGCGAATTTAATGGAACTTCCATTTGATGAAATTGAAGTTATCCTTGGAATGAATTGGCTATCTGCATATGATGCAGAAGTGATGTGTAAAAAAGGTTAGCACTTCAATAAACTAATGATTCTGAAGTAAATATGAAAGAAAGAACTGATTGTTTAGAGTCAGTGATTTATACGACAACAGCTCAGAGGTTGTTAAGTAAATGGATGTAAGGTGTTTTTAATTTATGTGGTGATTATACAAATGTCACCCAAGAAGATTAAAGATATACCGTTTGTGGGAAAATTTCAATTGTGTTTTCGAATGAGTTATTAGGATTACCTCCAGATAGAGAGGTACAATTTGAGATTGATGTCTATCTTAGAATTCAACCGGTATCGATAGCACCATATAGGATGGTGTCAAATGAGCTAAGAAAGCTGAATTGCAAGAACTGCTAGACTGGGATTACACTTGACCGAGTGTATCACCATGGGGTACTCCGGTATTATTTGTAGAGAAGAAAGAGGGTTCTCTACAATTATGTTTATATTACCGGTAGTTGAATAAAGTAACTATTAAGAACAAGTATCCACTATCAAGGATTGAAGATCTATTTGATCAGCTTAGAGGTGCAACAGTGTTCTCAAAGATAGATTTTCGATCGGGTTATTATCAGCAGAAGGTCAAATAAGAAGATGTATCAAAGACATCATTCAGGGCTCGTTATGGACATTACGAATTCCTAGTAATGCGATTTTGACTTACAAAGGCCCTGTTGTGTTCATGGATTTGATGAATAGGGTATTTCAATACTATTTAGACCATTTTGTAGTAGTAGCCTTGATGGACAATAGTCTAGTATTTTTAAAGATAGAAGGTGAACATGATTACCATTTTTGAGTGGTATTGCAAACATTAAGAGATAAGTAGCTTTATGTAAGGTTTTCTAAATATGAATTTTGGTTATTAGAAGTAATTTTCCTTAGACATGCAGTATCGCCTGAAGGAATAAGAGTTGAATTCCAAGGAAGTACAATCTATTCTTGAATAGGAGGCACCGAAAAATGTCTCTAAAGTTTGGAGTTTCTTAGAAATTAGCTGGATATTATAAATGTTTTGTGTAGATTTTATTTATTAATACTCTGCTTCTTACTCAACTATCGTAAAAAGGTATTCCATTAGAATGGTAGGAAGTGTCCTAGTTACACTAATTACAAAGGATTAAAGCAACTAATGATGAAAAAGAATTGAACCTATGGTAACAAAGATAGGTTAAGTTTCTAAGAGACTACAAAGTAGTTATAGGTTATCATTTCGAGAAGATTAATGTAGTAGCCTATGCATCAAGGCATCTCAAAACTCATAAAAAGAAGAGAAAAAAAATAAATAAGTTGAAACAAGAGAAACACATGACTATGAAATTAAGTCAAATGGTTGCTTATATTATCAAAAAAAGTTTACTTTCCCGATAATGGTGATTTGAAGAAAGAAGTTTTGACTGAAGTTTGTCATAGTCCATTGACTATGTACTCTAGAAGTAGCAAAGTGTATTAAGATCTAAAGACTCAGTATTGGTTGCCAGAATTGAAAAAAAGACAATTTTGAAATTTATGACAAAGTGCTTGACATGCTAATAAGTAAAAGCCAAACATCAAGTACCTTCTGGATTGATTCAGCCTATTTATATTCCCTAATGGAAGTGAGAACGAGTGACAATGGAATTTGTAATAGGATTACCAGTAAAAATAGTTATTTGACAAATATTAAAATGACACCATTTGAAATACTATATGGAAGAATATGCCAAAGTCTTCATTATTGGTTTGAGCTACATGATCGAAATGTTTGGTATAACCCAAAAGTTGGAGAGGTTGATTTGACACGAGAAATAGAGGATAAAGTAATAATTATATAATATAATCTCAAGGCTATCGCGGATCGACAAAAAGGCTTATGCAGACAAGAATAGAAGGATGTTAAGTACGAAGTTGAGGACAAAGTGTTTTTAAAGGTTTCACCTTGGAAGAAGGTGTTACGTTTTAGTCAAAAAGGAAAGCTTAGTCCCAGGATTATTGGGTCATACGAGATTCTAAAAGGAATTGAACTAGTGGTTTATCAACTGGTGTTACTTCCAGATATGAGTAACAATCAGTGAAAATCTTGGCATATGAAGTCAAAGAGTTAAGGAACAAGAAAATTTCACTAGTTAAAGTCCTTAGGAAAAATCATAAAGTGGAAGAAGTCACATGGGAAACTGAAAGGAGAATGCATGAGTAATACCCGAAATTGTTTGAAATGGGTAAACATTGAAAATTCGAGGATGATTTTTCTTAAGAGTTGGAGAATTGTAATATCCCAAATTTTGGCTAGTGACTAAATTGTAAATTTTGAAAGTTTAGGGGGTTAAAATATAAACTTTGGAAAAGTTTGGGGACTAAAGTGTAAATTTCCCCAACAAGTAATTTTATTAAGTATAAGAGTGAATCGGATCGAAATAAGTACCTTGGTATCGATTTTAAGAATTAAGATGCATAAAAAGGTACCGAATTTGGATCGAATGAAATTGTTAAGCATGTTTAGGCCAGAGAAATACAAGGATGGGTGACCTTCGGGAGGGTCCCATAAAAGTGTTTCTGATTGATATTTTGGACTCAGTAAGAGTAAAGAATATTTGAATGAATTATTGATAAAGGATTTCTAAGATAAATTTTATTCTATGAAGATTTTCGATAATTATCGGGATAATAGACTCAGTTAAAAAAATTTAGTCTAAGTCCTTAAGAAAAGAAATTTTTATGAGATGATAATGTTTAGTTACTGAATATGGAAATATAGAATTTTTGGAATAAATTCGATAGTTCGGAAATGGTAAAACATAGTAGAAGTATTTTACGAATATCAGGAAATTGGATCAAACTAAAATTTCAGAGACTGATCCAAAAGCCATGCGAAAGTCATAAAATACTATTTTATGAATATTTTATTATATTTGGTTGGATTCCAACTAGATTTAGTTAATTTTTTACGAGAATGGCAAACAAGTAAATAAAAACTAGTTGGAAGGAAAATTGGTCATTTTGCCCAATGGCATTTTTGAAACATTTAAAAAGTTACAAGGATGATTTTGGAAGAAGGAAATGGAAGAGTAAATCTTGGCCCTTGATTAATGATAAGATCAATCTCAACAGTTGGATTAAAAGGGTATTTTAGTAATTTCACTATCTAAATGAATTTAAAATTCATTTATACAAGACAAGTGGCCAAATTGGATAAAAAAAAGATTAAGACCTTTATTCATCATCAAATTTCGAAATATAAGGGGGGAGAAAGAAAGAAAAATGGCAAAAAAATTTCCAAGTTCGATTCAAGCCCCGAAACTCGATTTTCAAATAATCTTTCGAACTACAAAGTTGTTATACTCATTAAGCTCTATATTTTGGTGTAAATAATTCATGGAAAACATGCTTTATTGATTAGAATTTTGTATGTGAAGAAATTATGGTTTATGGACTCAATTATGGGTTTTGAGAATTTATGATTCCCTGTTGAAATTCAAGTTGAAATCAAGCTTTTGTGATGTTAAAATCTTGTTATTGAGTTGGGATTTAAATTCTACATGTTTTAATATTTATGAAGATGATTAGGGTTTATGGATTCAAGTTTAATTTAGGGTTTGTGATGTTGAATTAATGATTTAGTAAGCTTGAATTGTTGTTTGGAAACAAGACCCTAAATTTAAAGGTATAGGAACCATTTCAAAAATTCTAAAAGTTAGAGGACTAATAATTTTTAATGATTTGAAGTGGATTTATGTTATTAATGATGATGGAGATGTTAAATTGATGTTAGAATGCTAAACCGATGTAGAATTAAGTTAGTGATCATTTTGACAATTTGTCAAAATTAAGTGACCATTTGGCAAGGAAGTTTTGAATAGGACTGAATATGATTTTAGCTGAAATAATAAGAATTCAAGTAGTAATGTTGATTTGAGGACTAATTTGCAAAGTTAAGAAGCTTGAATCCTTATCTTTGCATTTTTAGTGACTATTTTGGAAATAACAAAAAATTAGAGGGAATTATTATTTTTGAATAATTATTTGATGAAGAAAGTGATACATTAGTGGTTTGAATCAAGTAAGGGGACCAAATTGACAAATAGAAAAGTAAGGAGAAATTAGTATAAAGTTTGAAGTTATTTATGGAAGTTGTGTAGGAAAACTAGATTTGACAGTAAGTTTGAAAATTCACCATAAATTCTACAAAAATGGTTAGATGGTGAATTTTATATCGATGTAAATGTTTATTTGTCTAGTTTCGTTTAAAACAAACAGTGATTGATTTCGATTCATATATCAAAAGATATGAATTTTTAAGTGATGAAAGATCAGAAAACAGAATAACATTCTGTTCCGAAATTCAATACTGGAATTCGACTTTGAAAATTTGCCATAAATCGTACAAATTTAATCTGGGTTACTAGTTTATATGGTTGAAAAGCTTATCGAATCTAGTTTCGTTTCCAACAAATGGAAACTGGTTTCGAGTTATGAGTTAAAAGATATTATTTTTTAATCGAATGAAGGTTAGAAAAATTACAACACAGTTTATGTCAGGACAACCTCAAATGTTTATTTATATTCATGTGGTTAATGAAGCCGAATAAGAATCAAAGAGGATTCGAGAAGGATCGAGTAGAATTTAGTGAGGCATACTATTACATGGCCCAGGTGAGTGCATTTTTATATGTTGCATTATGTTGAAAAAGGGAAGACTTGAGATAAGTTGACCCTAATTTAAAATATACATTACATCTCTTCATAATACGTGATATGATGCATGATTCAACATGGCAAGCTAGAAGGAGTACAAGGTACGTACTACTGTTTGCATAAATAATGATGAATCATGTTCACATAAGAAAATGACAAGATTAAAATAAAACAAGATTAAAATGAAACAAGATACACCCTGGGGATCCAAGCCCATAGTGCAAAATGCACTAACGAGGCGTTTATATAAGGAGCAAAGAGCGTCCTTCTATGAGGAGCAAAGAGCGTCCTCTCGAGTACGTACTCTACATGGCACTACGGTGCAGATATGCTACAGGGTTTCCATGGTCCTCTAGCCAGACACGATGATAATAATAATAAGATGCTACATGATACAAATGTTACATGATACATGATACAGATGTTACATGATTACATGATACATGAAAAGATGTTACATGATTTCATGATACATGAAAAAGAAGTTACATGTTACATGACAGAGAAGTACATGACATACAAGATAGAAATGTTATTGATATATGATAGAAATGTTACATGATACATGATAGAAATGTTACATGATATATGATAGAAATGTTACATGATACATGATAGAGATGTTATATGATACAAAATAGAGATGATTCATGTTATACATGATAATGATGTTTCACATGATAGTGATGATACATGGAAAGTTGACATTATGACATGATTGCTAGATATAGAAAATGTGTATTGCACTTTATACATGATACACTGAATTGCATTACTACATGTTTTCTTAGAACTGTTTTTGAATGCCTCAGTAAGTTCGTACTTAGCGTGTGTCTTATGTCACACATAGGTTTCCTGGAAATCGTCTATCGAGGAGGAGTATAAACTTGAAAAAAATCAAGTTACTACAATAAGTTCAGTAAGTACGTCTTTACCATAATTTGATAGACTAGTGGGCATGTAAGTATTTTAAAGTTGAACTATCTACAACATAAGTTTACAACATAATTATATGCTTTTATGAATGGATAAGTTTAGAAACACGAATTGTTAACAATAGCAAAATCTTTGGTATGGTTAAAATGTTGTTTATCCCTAATCGCGTAAAAAATTTAAAAATCAAGAAAGGGTGTTACACATTAAATTTTGGTATAAAAAATTTACAAGTCAAGATTTCTTTCAATGATTTCGTAACATCTTTAATGTATATTCAGTCTAGGAGTATACGTTAAGGGTGTTATACATGAAATAACGAGAAGTACAAAGGAATCTTTGTCATAAGTGGAGTGATCTAATTGAGCACCTCGTAATGATTCAACAAATTCCTGGAAAAAATAACTCAAAACCACTCGAAACAAGGATGTTATGGTTAGGTTGAAAAAAATTCACTCTTTATATTTTTCTCGTCTTTTTCTTTTGGACATGGATCAACTTTTACCTCTTACTTCTTTTCACTCACATTAATTGGGCCATTATTTAGACTTTTTATTGTTCTCGGCCTCTTGAATCTCGATCTTTTTCAAATAAAATAACTTGCGTACCCAATTCCTCTCACAAAAAACATCATCAAAATACAATTTCTGTAGAGGAGGAAGTGTCTCTAACATAATGATAGGAATATTATTAAATGAATGGTTACAATCACACTTACTTTCATAACACGCAAGTACTTTATTTTTTGATTGTGCATCATCTTGTTCTCTTTCGTCCTCGCACGAAATATCTTGTGGAGTCGTGGCGAGAACGGATGGTTCGGTTTGTAGGACTATCATCATCTCTGGTGTGGTGTTCACCACTTTTTCTACATGATACACTGATGGTGGTTCAAGAATCTGTTGTACAGGCGATGATTCAATTACAATAAAAGAGGATTCTTGTTGTTGATAATGTATGGGAACGAATTGCTCTTTCATGACTTTCTTGAGTTCTACCCAAGATCTTATCTCGGCTTCTCCATTGAGACGTCTATTTTGCCACAATGATTTCCACCAAAGTGAGGCGTAATCCTTGAAATTTAGGGCCACTAATAGAACTTGATCTTCCTCGGGATATCCAAAGAAATCAAACAGGCGATGTAACCCCCTCGACCCGGCCTAGTCACAAAATCAAACCAAGCGAGCTACACTAGGTTTATCGAGGTAAACCGTAAAGAAGAAACTCGAAACGCGTCCATTTTTTCTTTTATCTTATCTAGATGCAAATTATTATCCTATGTGTTCATGTTGACCACATGTGAAAATTCAACTCAATCGGGCATCAAATCGACATCCAATTGGGGCACAATTGCAATTTAGGGACCAGATTGCAATTTCAGAAAATTACAAGAACTTTTCCCATTTTTATGTTACCAACCATCAATTAGTCAGGTTTCATGCGTGCATCTTGAATTTCAGCTTAAAATGCTCACCGGTACTCATTCAATTGCATCCCCAATATCAGGGACCAGAACGTAAGAAAACATAACTTCAAAACATCCATATAACAGAATTAACGGTAGCCATATCAGTACACTTACACGTATATCGGTACGATATTGCTATTTCAAAAACCCCAAATTCCAGTAGCCAAATCTCATTTCGATGCGCCCTTATATACCGATATGCCCTGCCAAATGCACATACCCCATACCGAAATAGTTCCTCGTGTACCAAAATGCCATGCCTAAAAAGGCTTGCCTGTACCGAAACACTTGCTTGCCCGTGTTCCGATACGCTAAGCCTGAAATGGCTTACCCTTACCGAAATAGGGACACGCGTACCGATACGCCTGGACTTGAAATGTCCTATTTAGCTAGTTTAACATGCTTTCAAACATACCAAAACACCCTAACATGCTTCTAACATGAATCCAACACATTCAAGAGACAAACCACAACAAAACATCACAGATTCATCAACCTTTCATGGCATCATACTTCAAATGTAATTCTAGATGCATGCTTCCTAGAAATCAAGCCAAGCAAAGCGTGAAATCTTAAACCATCACCACAAACAATCCATAATGGCTAATTACAAACCAAGAGCAGCAAAACAACATTTCTCAAACAAGGAGTTTAACAAAACACCTCCGAAAACAACAACGGAAACCCCATTGCCCTTGTTATTTATAGTCTAGTCAAAACATACTCTTAGTATCAAGTCTTTGACGATCCCTTGCTTCCTCCAAATCTTTAATTCTCGGCATTGATGGACAAAGAGAGCGAAGCACACTAGGCTTAGTGAGGATTGCTCAAAAACAAAACACCATCAATGCATTTAAAACCATTTCTCATCAGCACATTGAAATCTCATTTCAATCACCCTTTAGACATCACTTAAATCATCATTTAAAATATCATGCCTTGAAAACCATGAACTTAACACCTTCAAAAACCAACATATTAAACCATATGCAACATGTGTTATTAACCAACAACAAATCCCATTGCTAAACCTCAATTCAAGCCTTCCCATGCATAACAAACCATATGCAAAGCTTAAAGAGTAAACATGTATAAATCACATTATACAACATAAACCATTACATGACACATCCACAATTATATTGGCTCACAAGTGATCATTAACCAAGTTCCATTAACAAAATAGTTTATCAGATACACGGATTCAACAAGTGTCCTCACAACACTTCAAGCCATCTCAACAGGAATAGCGATGCAATCACAATCGTTGTACATTACAACCGGGTACACTTACAACCCACGGGGACACCAACCCAACCCTCGGTTTGATGCTTAATCCACTAACGAGAGTTTACGGTACCATATAACCCCTCGACCATTAGGGTACTTGGATTGAGTATTCGGTACACCGTATAAAACCCCTTGACATCCAAGGTGACTCTTTATAGTGCACTATCAATCCTATGGCCGGTCAACTATATCCGATAATATTTTTAAACCACATCACTTTCCAATATAATTCACAATTAACCACACACCTCAATGTTTTTATATGCATTAAACCAAACCATTTTCCAAAGCAACAACCCATTATTTTCAACAAGTATTTTCACATACTTACAAGGATCACTTACCATGTGTATCCTTCAACATTTCATTATTAAAAATAGTATCTCACTTACTTTAAAACATACTTAAATAGTAGGTACCATGTAATTCAAAACAAGTGCATAAAACCATTTCATAATAGCACGTCTGAGAGAGAAAACCACTTTATACTTACTTTTCAGTTTAAACTAGCATTTCAAGCTAAGCTTAAACTCCTATAAACCACCTTTAAACCATTTCAAAGCTAAAATCCACGTTCTCACTCACTGATACGAGAAACCTCAATTCGCCGGTGCGAATTCAAGCGTCTGAAGCCTCCAAAGCTTCACTGATAGCTTCTGGACCAACCTCCCCTATTTTAACCACATAAAAATAGAGGATTAATGCATTTCAATGCATTCAAACCACTACAGCAACATTCCTCACAAACATCAACAACCCTTTCACAATTACCCAACCACAACAACTGACATCATCATCTAACTCTTTCTAAACACAACCCAGCCACAAACTATCAATCTAACACTTCCATTAACATCAATAAACACTTAAAAATAGGATTACATCATCCTTATATCTCCAGCAACTAAACAGCCACCACAACACCTAAAAAACACAAATCTAACAACCTAAATAATTAAAGACTCCTGGAGATTCGGGATTCGAGTGTTAAAAATGACTTATCCATAGTATAAAACATTCAATACATGTTTAAAATCAATCCTCAACACTGGAAAACAGATCCAATACGGATCTTCTTCAATTTCACCAATTAATCCCAAATTAAATCAATTAATCATCACAAAAACATAAAATCAGATTATAAACCATAAATCAAAGATCAAATACTTGGGAATATGAATAAAGAACCACCAGTAGAGGAGAAGAATGAACCTTACCTCTATTGTGTGATTTCCCCTTAATTGATTGATTAAAGCTTGAAAAACACAAGATTTCAATGAAGTTTTGTAAATCAAAGATAAAGAATCAATTATAAAACAAGAATCCATGAAAATAGATCTATCACCTATAGATTTTAATGAAAACAAGAGTGCTTGGCAGAAAAAAAGTGGAGAGAAAAGTTGAGAGAAAAGTTTACGTCAAATTTCTTTAAAATCAATAACTACCTTTTCATTATAAAATCCATTTTAATTAATAATTAAAACACATGTTAAAAGTCTTAATTGAAGGGAGAAACCACCAGCCAAAAGTTGGTAAAATAGCTCCTTAAGGATTCTAAGAATTTGATCCTTTACAATTTAGTCACCTTTTAAAAACAATTTTTCAAAAATTACATTTTGGTCACCAACCAAAATGTCACCCTTCCAAATCCAATTTTCCAAAATTGATTTCACCAATATTTTTCATATATTTAAATATGATTTTTAACCATTTTCCTATATTTTTATCTTACTAAAAAATATTTATCCCGAATCTGACTCGAATCTCTAACCCGATCCACCGAACCGTCTAACTAGCCCTTAAAACAGCTAGGCCCAAAACTGGGGCATTACAACTATCCCCCCACTTAAGAAATTTCATCCTCAAAATTTACCTAGAGAAAACATATGCAAAAACTGTTTCAACATATCCAATTTGCTTTCCCACATGGCCTCCTCAACACCGCGGTGCCTCCACAACACCTTAACAAGCTCAACCATCTTGCTACGCAGAACCTTACTGCTGGTATCAAGGATCTCTTCTGGTTCCTCATCATAAGATAAATTTGATCTCAGCTCAATATCCTCCACTGGCATAACATGTAATGGATACGACCGATATCTCCGCAACATTGGCACACGAAACACATCATGAATCCTCTCCAACTCAGGAGGTAACCTCAAAAGATAAGCAATTGGACCAACATGCTCAACAATCTTGTATGGTCCAATAAACCTCAGGCCAAGCTTCCCTTTTCACCCAAAACGCATCACCTTCTTCCAATGTGACACCTGATAACCAACAACATATTCTATATCACTGCGCTTCAAATTTGAGTAGGATTTCTGACGATCCGAAGCTACTCTCAAGCACTCACATACCAATTTCACTTTTTCATTGGTGTCTTTCAACACATCAGGCATCGAAATGTGTTTTTCTCTAACCTCAGCCCAACACAACGGTGTACGACACTTCCTACCATACAAAGCCTCGTACGGTGCCATCGTATACTTGTAACCCCCTTAACCCGATCTAGCCGCCAGACCGAACTAAGGAAGCTACATTAGGTTTGCCGAAGCAAACCAGAGAGTTACATCGAAACCCAGTTCATTTTTTCCTTTTTATCTTGTATAGATGCCAATTATTAATCCTACGTGTACATGCAACACTCAGGTATAAACCCAACTCAATCGGGCATCATTTTGACATCCAATTGATCACATTTGCAATTTAGGGACCAAATTGTAAATACAGGAAAATTGCAGGATTTAAGCCACTTTTTAAAATACCAATCTTTAATTAGTCAGGTTCTGAACATTCATCTCAAATTTCATCTCAATTTGATCATTCAAGCTCATTCAATCACATGGACAAGTTTCGGGGACTATAATGCAATGAAAGCAAAACTGCCAAGCTAAAATTACAGAAAACGGCCTCGGGTATCGGTACGGGTGTCACCGTACTGATACGTGTAAAACTGTCCCGTACCGATATGCCAAGGCAAATATCGATACGCCATAACAAACTTACCTAACTTTTGAATTTTTTTAACATACGTACTGGTACGTTTACATGGGTATCAGCACACGAGTTTGGATTGAAAAAGTGAAATTATAGAGGCTAGAACGTGTACCGATATGCCATTGCCCGTATCAATACGCCAAGCCAAAAATGCCCTGGCGTACCAATACTCCCTTGCGTGTATCGATTCCCTAGACCAGAAAATGTCCAACCGTACCGATACGGTCCCCCGCGTAACGGTACGCCTGGACATGTAATGTCACAAACTGCGGGTTTTTCATTCCAAAAGCATTCTCAAACCATTCTAACATACTCATAACATAACTCTAGCATACCAAGCATACCACAAGCATTCAGGCTTCACAGATTCAACATCGTAATATGACATCGTCCATCAAAGAGATTCTATAGGCATGCTTCCTAATTTCCATCCAAGCAACATGTCAAAAAGGTAAACCCCGCATCAAAACAACCTTTAAAGGCCATTTACAACCCAAAAGCAACTAAAGAAACATGCTCAAACAGGGAGTTCCACAAAACATCTCCCAAAACATAATAGGTAGCCCATTGCCCTTATTCATTATAGTTTAAACCAAGACATACTTTGGAAACAAGTCTTGCCAGGATCCCCTTGCTTCTTGCTTCCTTCTAAGACCTCAATTATCTGCATTGATGGACAAAAAGAGCGTAAGCACACAAGGCTTAGTGAGGAATGCTCAAAACAACCACCATCAATGCATTTAAAACCATTTATTTAACATCATCCTTTAAAAACATCATCATGCCCCTTTTGAAAACAGGCACTTTATATCATTAAAACCAGCATAATAAACCATATGTTACATGTATCATTAATCAATAGAAAATCCCATTGCTAACCCTCCACTTAAGCCTTCCCATGCATTACTGCCAAATGCAAAGCTTAAGGAGAAACATGTATAAATCACATTATACAACATAAAACATTTCAATGATACATTAACAATTATATTGGCTTACAAGTGATCAATAACAAGTCCATTAACAAAAGAGTTCATCGGATACACGGATTCAACAAGTGTTAACCCAACACTTCAAGCCATCTCAACCGGAATAGCGATACAATCACAATCACGGTACAATAACAACCGGGTACACTTTCAACACACAGGGAAACCCATCCCTCTCATCGGTTAGATGCTTAACCCCACTAACGAGAGTATTCGGTATCGTTAAACTCCTCTACCGTTAGGGTACTTGGATGGAGTATTCGATAACAATTTTAAAACCACATCACTTGCCAATATAATTAACCATTTCAAAATTTACCTCACTATTTTTAACAAGCATTAAACCATACCATTTCCAAAGCAACAACCGTGCTTTAAAACACAAGTGTAAACCATACTTACAAGGATCACTTACCATGTGCATCCCTCAGCATTTCATGCTTAAAAACAGTGTATCAAATACTTTAAAACATGCTTTAACAGTAGGTAACATGTAATTAAAACAAGTGCATAAAACCGTCAAACACTAGCACGACCAAGAGAGTAAAACCACTTTATACTTACTTCTGAGTCTAGGTAAGCATTTCAAGCTCTACCATAACTCCCAAACTCTGTTATCAAAATAGAGAAATGATATAAACCACATTTTCACTCACCGATACGCGAAACTTCAATTTGTCGACGCGCAAACAAGCATCTGAAGTTTCCTACGCTTCTCCAAACACCTCCGGATCAACCTCCCCTATTTTTACCACACAACAATAGAGGATTAATACATCATAATGCATTCTAAACACAGCAGACACAATCCTTCTCGGATTTCCACATCACCCTCACAATTAACCCTCCACAACAACTGAAATTAAGACCAAAGCACTTCAATTCACAACCCAGCCAACATCTATCAACCTAGCATCATTTTCAACACCAAAATACATCTAAAAACAGATCCAAGACAACCTACCACCTCCAGCAACCTTACAACCATAGATTCAACAAAAAACCTCAAAACTAACAACCTAAACAAATAGAGACTCTTATGTTTCGGGATTCCATTGATAAAAAAACACTTATCAACATTGTTAAACATCCAAAATGTGAGTCAAATCACCATTACACACTGGAAATTAGATTCAATTCATGAATCAACACATTTTCCCCAAAGATCTCATTAAATCATTAGAAAATCATCAAAATCAGATTAGAAATACAAAATCAAGGATCAGATGCTTAGGAATTTCAATAAAGAACCATACAATAGAGGAGATCTCGGACCTTAACCCTATTGTGAAGTTTCTCCCTCAATTGATTTGTGAAAAGCTAAGAAATCACAAGATAAATGTGAGATTTTGTATAAACAATCTTTGTAAAACAATTTGAAACAATAAAATCAATTTAGAAACCACCTCACCTCTGGAAATTTGATGAAATCTGAGTGTTTGGCTGAGAAGAGGATAGAGAGAAAAAGTTGAGAGAAAAATGACGTGATTTTTGTTTAAGAAAAGATAACCACCTTTTAAACAAAATCCACTTTAATTATTAATTAAAGCACATGTTTAGAAACCTTCAGAAACAATTTGGTAAAATAGCTCCTTAAATATTCTAAGTTTTTGACCCTTTTCATTTTAGTCACTAGAAAATCACAGCTTTCAAAACATTTATTTTGGTCACTAACCAAAATGTCCACCTTCCAAAACTAATTTTTCAAAATTGATTCCACCATTATTAAATATATAATTAATAATGATTTTTAAACAATTTTCCATAATTTTTCCAACACTGAAAATATACGATCCGAAACCGACTCGAATCTCTACTCCGGTTCACCAAACTGTCTAATAACCCACTAAACCGCTAAGCCCTAAAATCGGGGAGTTATAATACTAGCATGATAACTGTTATTATAAGCAAACTGCACCAAAGGCAACTGCTTTTCCCATATTCTTTGGAACTCAATGATGCAACATCTCAACATATCCTCCAAGACCTGAATCACGCGCTCCGACTGACCATCCATCTAAGGATAATACGAAGTACTGAAATTCAGCCATGTTCGCAAAGCACGATGCAAACACTCCCAAAGCCTTGCTGTAAAGCGCGAATCTCTATCCGAATATATAGATTTAGGCACCCCATGCAAACGTACAATCTCAGAGATGTACAGATCGACCAACCTATCCAAGGTATACATCGTATGCACTGGCACAAAATGTGCACACTTCATAAACCGATCTACAATCACCCAAATAGAATCCTTTTTGGTCGAAGTTGTAACATCCTCGACCCAGCCTAGTCGCAAGACCAAACCGATCAAGCTACATTAGGTTTACCAAAGTAAATCATAAAGAATTAAGCCCGAAAGCCCGACTATTTTTTCTTTTATCTTGTCTAGATGCAAAATTATTATCCTACATGTACATACTGATTCATGTTGAAAACTGAAATCAATCGAGCGTCGAATTGACATCCAGTTGATCACATATGCATTTTAGGAACCAAATTGCAAAATTATAAAATTACAGCTCAAAAAGATCATTCATACTCATTCAATTGCATCCACAACATTCAAGGACTAAAACGTAACGAATCAGAACTTCAGAACATCCCAAATAACTGATTTAACAATATCCGTATCGGTACAGTTACCTTCGTGTCGGTACGCCCTCGCTCATTCAAATCCTCAATTTTCTAGTAGCCCCGCGTACCGAAACGCTGGCCTAAGTTGCCTTGGCCTGTACCGGAACAATTGCCCGCATACCAGTACGCTAAGCCTGAAATGGCTTACGCGTACCGAAATAGGGGCACCCGTATCGGTATGCCTGGACCTGAAATGTCCATTTTTGCTGGTTTAACAAGCTTTTGGTCAATCCAAAACACCCTAACAAGTCCCTAACACACATCCAACATATTCAAGGATCAAACCACACCAAGACAACTGAACTTCAACATCAATTCATGTCATTAAACTTCAAAAGGAAATCTAGAGGCATGCTTCATAGAAAACCAAACAAGTAAAGCATGAAACTTCAAACCATCACCACAAACAGTCATTAATGGCCTTTTAGAAACCAAGAGCAACAAAACAAACTTTCTCAAATAGGGAGTTTAACAAACACCTCCGAAAATAACAACGGAACCTCTATTGCCCTTATTATTTATAGTCTATACCAAAAACATACTTTGGTGATCAAGTCTTGTTGCGATCCCTTGCTTCCCGCTGCCTTCCGAGCTCTTAATTCTCTACATTGATGGACAAAGAGAGCGTAAGCACACTAGGCTTAGTGAGGAGTGCTCAAAAACAACGCACCATCAATGCATTAAACCATTTCTCAACATTACATTGAAATCTCATTTGAAATATCCTTTAAAACATTATCATGCCTTTAAAACCATGCACTTAACATCTTTATAACCAGCATATTACCATATGCAACATGTATCGTTAACCAACAGCAAATCCCATTGCTAACCTCAATTTAAGCCTTCCCATGCATAATAACCATATGCAAAACTTAAAGAGTAAACATGTATAAATCACATTATACCACATAAACCTTCCAATGATACATTAACAGTTATATTGGTTCACAAGTGATAATTAATCAAGTTATATTTCCAAAAGAGTGCATCAGATACACTGATTCAACAAGTGTTCTCCCAACACTTCAAGTCATCTTAACAGGAAAATAGCGATACAATCACAATCACTGTACCTAACAATCGGGTACACTTTCAACCCACAGGGATACCAACCCCTTACCTCGGTTAGATGCTTAATCTGTTAACGGGAGTATACGGTACTGTAAAACCCTCTACCGTTAGGGTACTTGGATGGATTTTTCGGCATACGAATATAAACCCCTCAACATCCAAGGCGACTTATTATAGTGCACTATCAATCCTATGGCCAGCCAACTATATCCGATAACAATTTTAAAACAACATCACTTGCCAATATAATTAACCATTAATCATTTACCTCACTGTTTTTAACAAGCA
The DNA here is from genome assembly GCA_019671005.1 of Hibiscus mutabilis. Taxonomy (NCBI): domain Eukaryota; kingdom Viridiplantae; phylum Streptophyta; class Magnoliopsida; order Malvales; family Malvaceae; genus Hibiscus; species Hibiscus mutabilis. The sequence goes on from CM033733.1 coordinate 15,204,946, forward strand.
TTAACCAAACCAATTTTCCAAAGCAATAACCATGCTTTAAACCACAAGTATAAAACATATACTTACAAGGATCACTTACCTTGTGCATCCTTCAGTATTTCATGCTTAAACAATAGGTACAATGTAAATCAAAACAAGTGTATAAAATCATTTTACACTAGCACGATCGAGAGAGAAAACCATATTTTACTTACTTCCGAGTTTAAACCAATGTATCAAGCTAAGTTTAAACTCCCATAAACTACCTTTAAAACTCGATTCGCCGATGCAAAATCAAGCGTCCGAAGCTTCCAAAGCTTCACCGATCACTTCCGGATCAGCCTCCCCTATTTTAACCACATTACAATAGAGGATTAATGCATCTCAATGCATTCAAAACACTACAACAACAATTCCTCAAGGACTTCCTCAATCCTCTCAAAATTACCCAACCACAACAACTGAAATCATCACCTAATCCTTTCCAAACACAACCCAGCCACAATCTAACACTTCCATAATCATCAATTAACACTCAAAAGCAGGATTAATTTATCCAAATACTTCCAGCAATTAAACAGCCACCACAACTTCACAAAAACACAAATCTAACAACCTAAACGACTAGGGATTCAGGAGTTTCAGAAATCCATTGTTAAAAAAAACTTATCAACGTAATAATACATCCAAAACATGATTAAAATCAATCTTCAACACTGGAAAACAGATCCAATACTGATATTTCACTATTTCATCAAATTCACCCAATTAAATCAACTAATTCAACATAAAAAAACAAAATCAGATTATAAACCATAAATCAAGGATCAAACACTTGGGAATATCAATAAAGAACCATTCAATAGAGGAAATCACGGACCTTACCCCTATTGTGTGATTTCTCCCTCATTGGGTTGTTTAAAGCTAAGAAAACACAAGATTTTAACGAGGTTTTGTAAATCAAAGTTAAAGAATCAATTACAAATCAATAATCTGAGTAAAATGATCTTTCACCTCTGATTTTTAATGAAAACTTGAGTGTTTGGCAGAAGAGAAGTGGATAGAAAGGTTGAGAGAAAAGTTACGTCAATTTTCTTGAAAATGATAACTAACTTTTTAATAACCAAATTCCCTTTTAATTGACTTTTAAAACAAATGTTGAAAAGGCTTAATTGATAGGAGAAAGCACCAGCAAAAACTTGGTAAAATAGCTCCTTAAGGTTTCTAAGAATTTGATCTTTTCCATTTTAGTCACCTTTAAAAACCAGTTTTTAAAAAGTGCATTTTGGTCACTAACCAAAATGTCACACTTCCAAAACCCATTTTCCAAAATTGTTTTCACCTATATTAATCATATATTAAAATATGATTTTTAACCATTTTCCATATTTTTATCTTACCAAAAAATATTTACTCCTGAATCTGACTCGAATCCCTAACCCGATCCACCGGACCGTCTAACAAGCCACAAAATCGCTAGGCCCAATATCGGGGCGTTACAACTCTCCTCCACTTAAGAAATTTCATCCTCAAAATTTTACCTAGAGGAAACATGTGCGGAAACTGTTCCAACATATCCGACTTGCGTTCCCATGTGGCCTCTTTAACACCACGGTGCCTCCACAACACCTTAACAAGCTCGACTGTCTTGCCACGCAGAACCTTACAGCTAGAATCAAGAACCTCTACCGGTTCCTCATCATAAGATAGATCTAGCCTCAACTCAATATCCTCCTTTGGCATAACATGCGAGGGATCCGGCCGATACCTCTGCAACATCGAAACATGAAACACAACATGGATCCTCTCTAACTCAGAAGGTAACCTCAAACGGTACGCAACAGGACCCACGCGCTCAACAACCTCATATGGTCCCTTAAACCTCGGGCTAAGCTTTCCTTTTCGCCCAAAACGCATCACCTTATTCCAAGGCGACACCTTTAAAAACACTTGATCACCAACCTCATATTCAATATCCCTACGCTTCAAATCCGCGTAGGATTTCTGATAATCCGAAGCTGCTTTCAAGTGCTCACATATCAACTTTACTTTCTCATTCGTGCCTCTCAATACATCAGGCAAAGAAAGATGCTTCTCCTCAACTTCAGCCCAACACACAGGCGTACGACACTTCCTACCATTCAACGCCTCATACGGTGCTATCTATATACTAGCCTGATAACTATTATTATAAGCAAACTCCATGAATGACAATTGCTTCTCCCACGTTCCCTATAATTCAACAATACAACATCTCAACATATCCTCTAGAACCTGAATCACCCGCTCCGACTGACCATCCATCCGAGGATGATACGAAGTGCTGAAATTTAGCCGAGTTCCCAGAGCACGATGCAAGCACACCTAAAACCTTACTGTGAAACGCAGATCTCTATCCGAAACTATGGACTTGGGCACTCCGTGCAAATGCACAATCTCATATATGTACAGATCAACCAACCTATCCAAAGCATATGTCGTATGCACTGGCACAAAGTGCGCACACTTCGTAGACCGATCAAAAATCATCCAAATGGAATCCTTTTTGGTCGGTGTCAAAGGTAACCCAGGCACAAAATCCATGGTGATTCGTTCCCACTTCCATTCTAGTATCCTCAATGGTTGCAACAACCCAGATGGAAACTGATGCTCAGCTGTCACCAAATGACATACCATGCATCGAGAAACAAAATCAGCCATGTCCTTCAACCCATAATACATCTTAGTACTACCAGGATGCATAAAAAAAGGACTAGCACGCGCTTCGGATAGAATGGTGTGCATCAACTCTTCATCTTTAGGCACAAAAATTCGACCTTTAAAATACAACACTCTATCATCATTAAAATGAAAATCCATTGGATTCTCGTCCATAATATCTTTCACATGCGGAACCAAACTCTTATCATGCAGTTGTCTTTCCTTAATCAATTGTGACAAGGACGGTTTTACTTGCAACTCAGCTATCGACCCTCCGTCACACGTCACACTCAACCGAGCGAACATAGCTCTCAACTCCGCAGCAGCCTTCCTACTCAAAGCATCTGCCACCACGTTAGCTTTGCCTGGATGATACTCAATAGACAAATCATAATCTTTAAGCAACTCTAACCACCTCTGTTGCCTAAGATTAAGCTCTTTCTGGGACTCAAATACTTCAGACTTTTGTGATCCGTATAAACCACACATTTCTCACCATAAAGGTAAGGCCTCTAGATTTTCAAGGCAAACACAACTGCAGCAAGCTCAGTATCATGAGTAGGGTAATTACGTTCATGCACCTTCAACTGTCTAGATGCATACGCAACTACCTTAACCTCCTGCATCAACATGCAACCAAGCCCAACATACGACGCATCATTATAAACAATGAACTCCTTTCCCAATTCAGGTTAAACCAAGATTGGAGCTCGTGTCAAAGCTTTCCTCAATCTTTCAAAAGCCTGCTGCCTATCATCCGTCCACTTAAAACGAACATTCTTCTGCAACAACTTGGTTAAAGGAGCCGCCAAACTGGTGAACCCTTCCACGAACCTACGGTAATAACCAGCCAACCCAATGAAACTATGAACTTCTATCACAGATTTAGTCACCTTCCAACTCATCACAGCCTCAACCTTATGCGGATCAACATGTATTCCCTCGGCCGACACAACATGCCAAAGAAAAACAACCTCCTTAAGCCAAAACTCACATTTGCTTAACTTGGCATACAACTAATTAGCCAACAACGTCTGAAGCACAATTCGTAAATGTCTATCATAATCCTCCTCAGTACGAGAGTACACAAGGATATCATCGATAAACACAACAAAAAATTGGTCTAAAAATTCATGGAACACACGATTCATTATGTCCATGAAAGTAGCCGTTGCTTTGGTCAAACCAAATGGCATCACCAAAAACTCATAATGCCAACACCTCGTACGAAAAGCTATCTTGGGCATATCTACATCCTTCACCTTCAACTAATAGTACCTAGACCTCAAATCTGAGGCACCTCTAAACTGATTAAACAGATAATCTATCTGCGGCAATGGATACTTGCTCTTTATCGTCAACTTGTTTAGTTGCCGATAGTCTATACACATCCGCAACGTATCATCCTTCTTCTTTACAAACAACACCGGTGAACCCCACGATGAAATACTAGGCCTAATAAAGCCTTGATCAAGCAACTCCTACAATTGTGTCTACAACTCCTTTAACTCCTTCGGGGCCCTACGATATAGAGCAATGTACACTGGTTCCGTATCCGCAAAGACCTCAATGCCAAACTCAAACTCATGGTCTGGTGGGAACCCCTACAACTCTTTCAGAACAACACCCAAAAACTCACATACGGTGCGAATATCTTGCACCCTCAACTCCTTCGATCCAGGGTTCATAACGTAGGCCAAGAAAGCTGACATCCAGAATCCAACGTTCAACTTACTTCCAAAGCCGAAACAGCATTAGACAAGAACTTAGCATTCTCACCAACAACCACCAACTCAAAATCATCCGATAACCTCAAGGATTTCCATTTGGTCTCAAAATCCACCATAACCCTATGTTCGGTTAACCAATTCATACCCAAAATACATCAAAACTATGGAATGGCAACTCCATCAAGTCCATGGGAAACTCATGTCCCTAAACCATCAGCGGACACCTACGATACAACCTCCTAACCACGACTGTATCCCTAAGAGAACTAGTCATTCTAACACCCACATTAAGAATTTCAACAGATATATCAAGCAACTATGCATGCTCACTCAAGATGTATGAATGGGTAGAACCAGAATCAACCAACGAATACAATGGCAAAGACTGTAAAAAGAATATACCTGCAATCACATCGGTGTCATTACGACCCTCACGGTGTGTATACACCCTAGTCGGTCCACCTCCCTTAGGCTGGATAGCAACGATATGAGCCAGAGTCCTCTGCCCACCATCCATATGCTGAAACGGTCCACAGCCATGACCACAGCCTCTCTGCGGAGCAACAACAGGTACAACACCCTGCCTACCTCTAGCCAGCAAAGGACAATCACGCCTCAAATGGTCGCCAGACCCATAACTCCAACAAGAATTGGCCACAACAGGCGCAAGGGCTTGACCCTCCCTGGCCAAACGCGAACAATCTCTCCTTAGATGATCTCGGGATCAACAAACCCAATAGGTGTTAAACAGAGATCTAATCTAGGCACCTGTCCTAGACTCCACGTCCAAGAATACCTCTGCCACGCCTCGACTTCGGGCAAAACCTCCGTTCACGATGTCTCTTGGCCTGACCACCGCCAAAACTAGAATCAGCTACTCACTTGTCAGAGCTAAAACCCCAAGACCCAAAAACCATACTCAGATTCTACTCAACATCCTTAGCTCGCGAAACTAACACATAAAAATTTGTGTAATCAACAGCAAGCATGTATGTCTTAACCTCCTGCAAGAGGTTGTAGTGGAAACGATCACATCGTGTACGCTCGTCAGGAACTAACTCAGGTGCATACTGGCCCAACCTCACGAACTGCACCTCGTACTCAGCAACAAACAAACTACCCTGCACCAAAGCCATAAACTCATGCTTCCTATCGTCCTGATATCAGACTCCTATGTACTTCTTTCGAAAAGCACCACAAAAGAACTCTCAGGTTACATCTTCGGTCACCATACCAGATATCGTAGTAGTCCACCATGTATACGCATCACCCTATAATAGGGACACAACACACCATCAATGCATTTAAAATCATTTCCCATCAACACATTGAAATCTCATTTCAATCATCCTTTAGACATCACATAAATCATCATTTAAAATATCATGCCTTGAAAACTATGCACTTAAAACTTTCAAAAACCAGCATATTAAACCATATGCAACATGTGTCATTAACCAACAGCAAATCCCATTGCTAAACCTCAATTTAAGTCTTCCCATGCATAACAAACCATATGCAAAGCTTAAAGAGTAAGCATGTATAAATCACATTATACAACATAAACCATTACATGATACATCCACAATTATATTGACTCACAAGAGATCATTAACCAAGTTCCATTAACAAAATAGTTCATCGGGTACATATATTCAACAAGTGTCCTCACAACACTTTAAGCCATCTCAACTGGAATAGCGATACAATCACAATCGCGGTACATTACAATCGGGTACACTTACAACCCACAGAGACACCAACCCTAACCCTCAGTTAGATGCTTAATCCACTAACGAGAGTTTACGGTACCATATAACCCCTCGACCGTTATGGTACTTGGATGGAGTATTCGGTACACTGTATAAAACTCATCGACATCCAAGGTGACTCTTTATAGTGCACTATTAATCATATGGCCGACCAACTATATTAGATAACATTTTTAAACCACATCACTTGCCAATATAATTCACAATTAACAACATACCTCATTATTTTTATATAACATTAAACCAAACCATTTTCCAAAGCAACAACCCATGCTTTTCAACAAGTATTTCCACATACTTACAAGGATCACTTACCATGTTCATCCTTCAATATTTCATTATTAAAAAAAATATCTCACATACATTAGAACATGCTTAAACAATAGGTACCATGTAATTCAAAACAAGTGCATAAAACCATTTCATAATAGCACATCCGAGAGAGAAAACCACTTTATACTTACTTTTGAGTTTAAACTAGCGTTTCAAGCTAAGCTTAAACTCCCATAAACCACCTTTAAACCATTTCAAAGATGAAATCCACGTTCTCGTTCACCGATACGCGAAACTTCAATTCATCGACGCGAATTTAAGCGTCCGAAGCCTCCAAAGCTTCACCGATAGCTTCTAGACCAGCCTCCCTTGTTTTAACCACATAACGATAGAGGATTAATACATCTCAATGCATTCAAACCACTGCAACAACATTCCTCACAAACATCAACAATCATTTTACAATTTACCAACCACAACACCGAAATCATCATCTAACTCTTTCTAAACACAACCCAGCCACAAACTATCAATCTAACACTTCCATTAACATAATTCATCACTTAAAAATAGGATTACATCATCCTTATATCTCCAGCAACTAAATAGCCGCCACAACACCTCAAAAACACAAATCTAACAACCTAAATTGTAATACCCCAATAATTGGTTATTGACTAATTTGCAAAGAATTAAAAGTTGGTGGTTTTAGTTTAGTGACTAAATTGTAAAATGTTAAAGTTTGGTGACCAAAGTGAAAAGTTGAGAAAAGTTCAAGGATCAATAACTTAATTTTCCCAATAATTATTTTTTATATAAATAAATAGATTACATAAGGGTGTGAATCGAATATAAAATTGTTGGTTAGATCTGATGTTCTTATTATTGGGAAATTACAGTTAAAGTTTAAATGGAATTCGGGTAATCGTATGAGCTCGGAATGTGATGAAATTCTGAAGGGAGTTGTAAGAGGACTTGAAGAATAGGACATTTCATTTTAGAATCGTTTTTAATCGATTTGGATTCGAATGGATGCAGTATTTTAATATAGTGCACAAATGGCATCTTTGTAAATACATGAATTCATTAATGGCAATTTAGTGATTTTCCCCATGCTTTTTAATTAAAAATGATTATGGAAAAGTGATAATATTAAGTGTCAACGCCTAATTGGTCATAATTAAGGGGAAAAAGGTAATTTTACTATTAAAAGAGATTTTTTGTATTATATTAAGTTAAATAAATGCCATTTGGCATTAGAATTATAGAAAGAATGCTAGAGATTCTCTTTTTCTCTTCCTCTTGGCCGAAACCTCCCTAGCTAAGGTAAGAAAATTTTTGATTCAATTTTAAGTTTGATTTGGTTGATTTTTGGGTTGAAGCATGAAATAGAGAATTAATCTCCATTGAATTCTCTTTCATTTGGTATAATTTTTGCATAGTTTCCATGCTTATATGTTGAGATTGGAGATTAGGATTTATGAAGAACAAGTTGAGATTTCATGTTTTATGGATTGTTTAACTTGGATTGGAGGTTGTGAGATTGTTTTTATGCTTGGATTGATGAAAACAACATGATTCTTGTTTTAGGTATTATTTGGGAAAATTGAAAAATTAGGGGAAACTCTTGCAATTTTTTTTATTTAAAGTGGAAGTGAGGTTAGAAGTTTGAATATAATGTTTGGAGGTTAAATTCATGCTTGAATCAAGTTGGGAAATTTGGTCAAAGTGACCTTTCAAATTCGGCATTCAAGGGGAAATTAGGGAAAATTTATGGAAAATTTTCATAAGGCTAGAGATGGTATAAGGATGATTTGTAAGCTTTTGAATGTTAATTGGACTAATATGGAAGTTTGTAAAGTGTTGAGGATTAAATTGTAATGTTGGGGAAATATGTGATTAAAGTGGAAAGTTGATTTGAAATTCAAGTTGTATGATAAAAGATTATTTTGAAAGATTTGGAAGTATAAGGGTTAACATTGATGTTGTGAGATAAGATTAGTAATGAAAGAATTTGTAGGGATATTATTATTATTCCTAAAGTATATTAAAGTTAGAATTATACCAACATATACTTTAAATCGTATGTGTTGGTAAATGTTATTGTATATCGTGAGCGTGACCAAAACCGGGAATCCAACAATCCTAAAGACGAAGAAAAAATGTAAGAGTAAAGTTTTATAGTGAGGCAACAGGTGAGTACATTCCTACTTATTTATTATGATATGAGGAAGACTTGCGATAAGTCAACCTCGAGTGTTGAAAAGAAATAGGATTTGAATCGTAAACTATATACATATTAAATGTCTTTGAAATGAATTATAATGATTTCAGGTATGAACTACTCAATGCATTTTTTATATATGTTATAGTGAAATGTCTTTATCTATGGATATTATTGAATAAATGAAGAGATCATAATAGTGAATTGGTTAAAAGACCATTGTATGATTATTGAGATTCTTGGTATAATTGACATGCCAATGAGGTGGAGTATAGTGATATAGTGATACAGCGACGTTGTGTTCTACAACTATGACCAAGTGATACAGTGATGCTGTTAAATTACAGCAATGATACAGTGATACATTGATTTATTATGGTACAACAAATTAGTTGATGTCGCACATGTGCATACTCAACAGTGACTCATATACCATGTATTATCATTTACTTTACATTAGGCTATAATTTAATTAAGAGTGAAAGTGCAAAGAATGATTCAAGTGAAAATGAATCTTCAAATAAATAATTGCGTTGGCATAATACTTGTTTTACATATATATAAATTTTGAGATTTTACAGGTTACATAATAGTGGAACGACTTTGACAAGTTAGTTTTTACGATTTCATAATCCTATATGATTTATATATATATATGTTGTATTTTGTTTGTTTATGTCATTTCTTTATAGTGAAATGTTTAAATTATTTTATGTTGCCTCACTAAATGTATGGTGTTTGGATATAAAATATTTATTCCATAAAAGGGTTTTAAAAGGTTTTCGGGTTTGGCCTAAATGGAAAAGAATGTCAATATTACCGATATGATGTTTATATATGATGTTTATATAATTGTAATGTCACTCTTGAAAAATTGATAAAAATAGCTATGAGGTTCGCAATCGGGAAGTTCTAGGCGAGCTATGGAACAAGAGGTTCGGGAAGAAGCCGACGGTGGAAATGATGAGGTTAATAATAAGGACACCATAAAACGAGAGAATTCAAAAGACTTTTTTTTGGCGCGGGTTGGTATGCGAATGTCGATTTAAACGGATGGGAAGGATTAGCACGCCCCCCACTTAGGTAGACGGACACCATAAAAATTGGTACTTTAATAATTATCGCTTTATTAATATTGGATTTTCGGATTAGAGTAGCGATTATTTTAAAATTCGGTCCTAATTGCGAATAAATTTTAAGGGCCCGTTATCCAGAGTAAGCGTCCAACCACTATCACTCGCACGATCTTGGCCCGTTTTACGCTCGGATAAAAAAGCACCGCATTAACAATTTATATATCATATGCAACTTTAGTGACAAAAATATAAAACATGGCAAAATATTTAAATGCAATAAGTATTGACATAACAGAATACTAATCTAACATAAATAAGATACTAAACTAAACTAAACATACACATATACATGTAAACTTAAAATACAGTGCGTATGAGGATATATAATAGGGCAAAAGACTACATCAACATACGATTATAATCTGAAATAAATATTTACATGAAAAGCAGGATTTGAAATGAAAAGAAATAAACATCGGTGTGAAATTAAAGGATAATAATATGCAATTTAAGGGCGAAAATGCAATCATGATCAAACTTGAAAATTTGGAACTGTAATTAGACCAAGGGCGGACCGAAATGAAAAATTCAAAAGCGCGGGATGGTTAAGGGGGTAATTTTACCATTTAAAATCTGAATTCGGCTAATTTAGTGATCAAAGCGAAATAAAATGGAAAAGAAAAGGACCAGAATCGTGATTAACCCGTGCGGAAAACTCAAAGCGAAAAATAGGGGACACAGGGAGGATTTATGATGTAATTAGACCATTTTTATTTTATTTTAGGTCTATAAGACCCGATAATCAGACCCCACTTTCATTTTTCCTTTCATTTTTTTTCTTGAGCAAAAGCTCTCGTTTCCTCTCTAATATACGAGAAAAAACCCAAGCCCCGACCCTTGGCCCCATGGTGGTTCGAGGCGGTGATGGTCCGGCTACTCCGGCCACCACCACCCTCTACGCTCTATCGGTTCTAAGACCTAACCTCGACCCTCTTCGAGAACAAAAACTCCATCTTTGAAAGACCGAACCCCAAACCCTCACAAAAACCGTCACGCTTTTATTTTGAGACCACCAAAATCTTAGATCTATGGTATTTGAAGCTAAAGGACAAAAGAAGAACCCCTTTTTTTTGTGGCTCACTCCTCGAGCTTATCGTAAGCAAAGGAAAGGTTCTTTCTTTTTACGTAAACTCTCCATTTTTATGCATGTAAGTAAGAAAGAAAAGACAAAGTTTTTTCTTTTACCCTTGAACTTGCGTTGCTTTCTTTGTATTTACGAAGACTTTGGTGATAATACAACAATTTTTGGATTTTTTCTCTGCCCTTTTTTTTTTTTAGCGTCTATTACATTGAAATATATATCGGATCTGATTTTTTGGTGCGACAATCCATCTTTTTGGTGCTTTTGCACGTTCTCTGGGCGCGGTGGTTTGGTGGCGATGCGGCGGAGTGGTGTCGGCATGGGAAGTCATGGTGGTGGTGTCTTCGCGGATCTACTCACGGCCGTTGGATCGGATCGATCCAGCGGTTTTGTGATTACATGGGGATGGCGGCCTAGATCGAGCCTTGAAATCGTGGTACTTCTTTGGAGATGGCGACACGCGTGGCGGAGGGTAATGAGCGGTCTCGGCGTGCGTTGTTGCGCGCGTGAGTGAGCATTCGAGCGATGCGGAGAGTGACATCGCGCGCGCCGGTGGATTATCTTGGACTGATACGGACCGTTGGATCAAGACTTGATCCAACGGTCCAAATAACATTTGCTGCAAGATAAAGAGGGGTATCGGACTTAGTTTTTAGGGTTTTTAATATCTTTGGGTCAGACCAATATGGGCCTTGTAATATATTTTTGGGTTTTTGTAATAAATTGGATTAATTTGTTAATTAATATTTGGGTTTTATATTTTAAATTTTATTTTACACTAGTCCAATAATAATAATAATAATAATAAATAATAATAATAATAATGATACAACGTTACATATATACGTACACTTGCACACCCATATAAGTGTAACATACGAATACACATGCAAATATTAATGTAACATACTAACATAACATCTACACACATTAAACAAATACGCTCGTACTCTATAGATACATCGCGACACACATACACCATTAAATGCGTATACATACATAGCTTATAATATACACACACACCACACCTTATATATACTAGTAACACTCATGCAAATAATAAACATATAATATAGTAAGTATATATGCAATACTAATATGTATTAGTGAAAATGAGTGATTCTGATTTGCCCCTCTTTGCTTGTTCTCATGGAATGAGAAACAAAGCAAAGATTCATAAACACTCATTTTATCGGACTTCCTGTTTGGTTTGCAGCCTTGGAAAAGCAAATTTTTTTTTGACATCTCCGCTCTTCCTTGTTTGAGTCCTTAGGCTCGTAAGTTCTTCTTATATAGAACTTCATCACCTTCCGATCTTGGAGCTACGAGGCTCTTTTCGACCCAGAACCCTTCGCTCTCATTGTAGCTTTGGAAAAACAAATTCTTTTGGACATCTCCGTTCTTCCTTGGCTGAATCTTGGGCTCGTAAGTTCTTCCTATATAGAGCTTCGTCACCTTCCGACCTTGGAGCTACAGGCTCTTTTTTCGACCTGAGAACCTTTCGCTCTCATTGTAGCTTTTGAATTCTTTTGGACATCTCCGTTCGACATTAAGTTCTTCCTTTAGAACTCTTGACGTCACGAAGTCTCGAGCTCTGAGTTCTTTCGACCAGAACCCTTCGCTCTCATTGTAGCTTTGGAAAAACAAATTCTTTTGGACATCTCCGTTCTTCCTTGGCTGAATCTTGAGGCATGTAAGTTCTCCTATATAGAACTCTTCTTCTGATAGGTTCTTTCCGATGTACAGTTCTTTCTCATTGTAGCTTTGGAAGAACGAATTCTTTTGGACATCTCCGTTCTTCCTTGGCTGAATCTTCAGGCATGTAAGTTCTTCCTATATAGAACTCTTGGCGTCGAAGTCTCGAGAGCTGCGAGAGTTCTTTCCGACCACAGAACCCTTCACCCTAAGACAATGAAGCTGGAGTCTTTCCTATATAAGACTCTTTGCTTTTGACACAACAGGTTTCCTATATAACCCTGTGTCATAGGTGAATTGCTTTGAGTGGGAGTTCTTCCTATATAGAACTGCGAGTCTTCACCTTGGAGCCATAAGTTCCTCCTATATAGAACTTTTTGGCGTCTGAAGTCTCAGAGCTGCAGGTTCTTTTCGACACAGAACCCTTCACCCTAAGACAATGAAGCTCGGAGTCTTCCCTATATAAGACTCTTTGCTTTTGACACAACAGGTTTCCTATATAACCTTGTGTCATAGGTGAATTACTTTGTCTGCGAGTCTTCACCCTAGATTTGTCGAGTCCTTCCTATATAGAACTTTCAACCACGAAGCCTCGGAGATGAGGTTCTTCCTATATAGAACCTCTCTCGAGCTTGAAAACATGTGCCTTTATGTAAAAACATTGTCCCCTCATTTGGGATTCACATCGTGATGACCCTCGATGTCTCTTGGATCTGCGGATACATGCGAGACAAAAACGAAATGCTATGACAAATGAATGAATTGACATGCTCCTAATCCTAGTGATGTCGACTATTCATGATGCATGAGATTTAATATCTTGGTGGGCTTGTCTGGTCCTTATTTGATCTTGATGTTCGCTTTATCCTTTCTTACGGGCATCGATACCCCTTCTTTGCCAAGTTCAACCATCTCGACCTTTCTCTTTTTCCAATCATGATTTGGAATTTTAAAAGCGCCCTTTCGGGTTTTTCACTTTAGAGATTTTTTTTTTGAGATGGGTGCCCTACGGTTTTCACCGGAAATTTCTTTTGTTATCTCGTATGCCTTTCTGAATAGATATGACATGTGCCATTGGTTATTCTACGGGTTATGCGAAGCTTCCGCCTTCTCTATCGGTGAGTCATTATGTAGGGAACTAAAGGGCCGGAGTTAACATCGTCTTCTTTGATCACTGCATTTCAAGGTCAAATCATAGTAATGCTCGAAATCTCTTGTTTCATTATAAGCCTATGTTATCTTATTTTTTTGAAATTGACAAGAAGGCGAGGAATGGATGCTCAAAAACACGGTTTTATTATGATTAAGGGTTTGGGATATCTTAAAAGAAAGGTATGACACGTATAAGTTAAATACAAGATCTCTCATTATCTTTGATATGAATGATACATGATTACATCATTTGGTGTAGATTTTTTTTTTGCTGAAGCTTCCTCTTCATGATGCTCATGGGGATACCCTTCTCCTCGGATATTCAAATTTTCAATTTACCCAAGCCGCCCCTTTACGAGTTTTCAACTTGGGTCCTTCCTTTGCTTCAAGCGCGCCCGATTTGGGTTTTTCGCCTGAGCTCTCCATTTTTTTTTTTTTAGAGATAGTATTTCTGTGGCATCAGAATTTACGGGATTTTTAGCTCGTCCCCGTCCATTCTGTTAGGATCAGGGCTCTCCTCACGAGAAGGCCTTTTTTGACGTCGGTCCTTCCCTGATTGGGAATCCATTTTCCCGAGAATCTTTTTGGATAGGGAGGATTCTCTTGAGTACAGATCCCCTTCTTTGAATTCTCTTGGCGCACCTTTTTGTTGTAAGCTTTGCACCATCCTTTTTTTTGGTACATCGACCATGACAAATGGCCTTTAGTCTTTTTCGTCAATGAGATTTATTTGGTCGAATCGCTGCACCCATTCGGCTTCTTCGGTTTTTGCCGTTTAAAGACCGGAGGGATGGAATCTCTACCTCAATTAGAATCTTGCCTCGGTACCATACACCAAGGAGTAGGGTGTTGCCCCTGTTGATGTGCGAATGGGCGTCCTATAGGCGAAAAGGGCAAAAGGCAACTTCTCATACCAATCCTTGTAGGTATCCGTAGTCTTTGCTATGATCTTCTTTATATTCTTGTTTTTTTTGCTTCCCTTTGCTCCATTCATTTTAGGGCGATATTTGTGGAATTATGGTGTGTTATCTTGAATTGAGTGCACCGTCCTTCATCATCTTGTTGTTGATTGTTAGGCGTTATCGGTGATGATCCTCTACGGCAATCCGTATCGACAAATAATTTCCTTCTTTAGAACTTACAAAGCTGTAGTCTGGTGATATTGGCGTAAGGCGCTGCCTCTACCCATTTAGTGAAGTAGTCTATGGCGACCAAAATGAAAGCGGTGCCCATTGGAGGCTTTCGGATGGATCGCCCGATGGCGTCCATGCCCCATCTTTGCGAAAGGCCACGGAGAATTCATGGTGTGTAGAGGTGATGGGGTGCATGAATCTTGTCGGCGTAAATTTGGCATTTGTGACATTTCTGGCGTGTCGATGCAATCTCCCTCCATGGTCAACGAAATAACCGTACCTCATAATTTTCCGGGCTATAGACAGCCCGTTGGCGTGCGTTCGTTCCACAGATCCCGTCATGTACGCCCGGCTAAGATTTCCTTCGCCTCCGGGCATCCACACATCTCGGCAATGTTTGATCATGACTTTTCCTATATAGGATTTCCCCATCTAGGACATATTTTGTTGCCATTTTTAAAGGCGCTTTTACTGTCATTGTCGTTTGCCCTTACGGATACTTTTGAAGCTTGACATATTGCGAGGATATCATAGTACCATGGATTCCGTCAATCTCTCTTCTGTACATTACAACAATGGCAGGCTTTTCAAATGTCTGCATCTCAATGGGTCTCATTTACGCCCGGTGTTTGTTTTAAACATGGGCGCCAAGGTTGCCAATGCATCGCCATCGATTTTTTCTTCTCGGGGTAGGTAATTGAAGGTGACCTTTTGAACTCTTTGTGAGCTCTTGGATCCATTCGTGATATTTGACCAACCGGGTCTCTGGTTTCCCACTCCGCGCAATTGGTAAATGACTAGGGGCGAATCTCGAACACTCGAAGTTCCTTAACCTTTCTTTCGATGGTGAGTTGGTCCCATGATGCAAGCCGTATTCAGCTATATTGTTTGTGCGGAAGAATTCCAATCTGCTTTGGTGAAAGGATAATAGGCGTCCTCGGTGAAATTATTGCTTGCCCTATCCCGTGTCAGAGGCGTTGGAGGCTCCATCGAGTAAAGTTTCCATGACTTGTCATCGAAATCTCTTAACCCGGTTGTAATGCACATCAAGTCTTAAATGGGAAACTAAAGTTCAATGTCTCATAGTCATCAAAGCCACGACTAGCGGAAATCCGCTCTGGCGCTCCCCTTTCTGACTTTACGATTAACATATACGATGTCGGTCGGATAATAGCATACGCCATCGAGCCATCCTTCCCGTTAGTCTTTGGCGCTTCCATTAAGAACTTTAATGGGTCTAGCTTGGATATCAACCCGGTAGTATGGTACAACATGTCTTTATCATGCGAGCGCAGTAGCCCAAACTAGAGCACAACACGGCTCTGCCTTTGGCGGGTACCGTGTTTTCGCAATCATTGAATTTCTGCTTTCGGGTAATAGATGGCTTGCTCCTTTTTCTTGACTCATCGTGTTGCCCCAGTACACATCCCATTGAATTCTCGAAGACCGTTAAGTAGAGAATTGGTGGTCGACCAGTCTTGGTGCGACTAAAATTAGAGCATTTGTCGGTACTTTTTGATCTTTTCTAGGGCTTTTTGACATTCTTCATCCCCCGCGCCGGGATTATTCTTTCTAAAAGTCGAAGACCGGGTCGCATTGATTGGTTAATTGGGAAATGAAGCGAGAGATATAATTCAGCCTCCCGAAACCGCGGACTTCCTTTTGCGTGCGGGGTGGTGAAAGGTCTTGGATGGCTTTCACTTTATCGGGATCAATCTCAATCCCTCTTACTTACTCTACGAACCCTAGGAGTTTTTCGAAGTAGTGGCGAAGGTACACTTGGCGAGGATTGAGCCTCGGTTGGTACTTCCGTAGTCTTTGGAATAGTTTTCTCAAGTTACGTAGGTGCTCTTCTTCCGTTCGGGATTTGGCAATCATGTCATCCACGTATACTTCTATTTCTTTGTGCATCATGTCATGGAAAAGAGTCACCATTGCTCTTTGGTATGTTGCCCTGCGTTCTTTAGCCCAAGCGGCATTACTTGATAACAAAAAGTGCCCAGCATGGTTATGAATGTGGTTTTCTCCATGTCGTTAGGATCCATCTTTATCTGGTTTGTACCACGAGAAGCCGTCCATAAAGGAAAACCATGAATGTCTGCGGTGTTGTCAACCAGCGTGTCAATATGTGGCAAAGGGAAGTTGTCTTTAGGGCTAGCTCGGTTGAGATCCCTATAATCTACACACATACGAACTTTTCCGTCTTTCTTTGAGTATTTGGTACAATGTTTGCAACCCATTCGGGGTATTTGGCTACCTCTAAGAATCCAGCATCAAATTGCTTTTTCACTTCTTCTCGGATCTTTAACAACATATCGGCCTCATTCTCGAAGTTTTTTTTTCTTTGTCTTGGTTTGCACTCCGATTTTGTTGGCAATTTGTGCACCACTATGTCGGTGTTCAATCCGGCATATCTTGATAAGTCAGCGAAGACATCCTTGAATTCTGAAGTATGGCTATCAGTTCATGCTTGGTTTTGAGAAATAGTCCTTCCTATTTTTATTTCTTTTTCGCTTCTTGATCCCCAAGTTGGCGATTTTGTTTCTTCTTGGTGGGGCATAATCTGTCTTTCTTCGTTGTCCACCATTCTCTTTAACTCTTAGGGACCTCAATTTTTTTTTCATCATATCCTTCCTCAATTTCCTCAGAGACCTCGGGGCATTGAAATTTACTCGAGATTGGATCGGTATCATTCATATCGTCAATCATGAGCGACCTGCATTAAGCGAGAAATGATTGTGTATTGGGGAAAAAGATGGCTTTACATGAAGGAATGAATATGAAGAATGCATGAATGGAATAAATGAGACTTTGGTCATTTTTAAGAAAGTGGGGATATTTTCATTTCAATCAAAAAAGTTAACATAGGTGCCCCATACAAGAGATCCCCATTGTTTATGGGCAAAAACAAAAGGTTGATTCGGAGCATTACTACGATCTATTCTAAAAACTACGGGTAGATCAATGCAGCTCGGTTATCAGTGTTTCCCGGGATGGCAAGGCGGATGTTGGTCAACATTTTCTTTTGCCGTGGTCCTTTTCGGCTACCATGTTGATGTACATCCCTTCAAATGATTCTCTGAGTACTTCCTCTGGTTAAGTTCATCATTTTTCTTCATTGCCTCTCAATATCTTGACTTTTGTTTGGTAGAACCCTCGGACACAAAAGTGGCTTTCAAACTAGGAAAGGGTATCGGTCTCCATGGAATGTCTTCTCCTTTAGATCTGGCTTTTCTTTGTTCTTCCTTCCTCTTATATTCCTCTTTCTTACATTTGGACACTTGGTTGGTAACCTTGCCCCAAAGCGATCCTTCTTGGTTGTCATATTCTTGGGTCTCGGGTTTCCTTGTAATTTCTTCCCCAACCCTTTTCCTATTTTGGCTCCTCGGCCCGAGTTTTTGCGACGGTCATCTTGGTACAATTAGATAACTTTGGGGTAGGGGATCGGTTTCCCTACGAAGCGAATGTGGCATTTACTAGTTCTAATGCTCGGGCAGGCATTCTGCAACATCTTCATCATTTTGAATGTAGGGGGTGTCGATGTCACGGAAGCAACAAATTCATGCTCTGCCTCTCTTTGTGACCAATTTGCCTTCAACTACAAATTTTAATTTACGATGCAATGATGATGGGACAACTCTGCGGAGTGGATCCACGGTCTTCCCAACAAGCGGTGTAAGATGGGTTTTATGTCCATCACCACAAAATCGATCACATATTGGTTGGTCCGATCAATAGGGGTATCTCAATTTTCCCCATTGTTCCTTTTTGCGTACCATCGAAAGCTCTTACCAGAGTTGTAGCAAGGCTTTAGGTGCGAACTATCTATTGGTAATTTTTGCGGGGTTACCATAGGCAAGACATTCAATGCTGACCCGTTGTCGATCGATGCGCTTTGGTAATACATACCCCGCTGCGGTGGGTAGTGATGTTAAGGGCTTTAGTGGACCCCATTCCTCCTTAGGGATCTCATCATCACTTGAGCGTGATATGATTATAAGCGATAATATGCCCCACTATCATGTCGGGTTTATTCTGAAATGTCTGGGGCACAAAAGTTTGATTCAGCACTTTCAATAGTGTGTCTCCGATCTTCTACGAACTCAAGAGTAATTCGACCTTTGTGATCTGGCGGTTGTTTCCGTAGTTGTTCCCTTCTGTTTGTACTCGCTATGTCTCAAGAACTTTAGAAATTCTTTGGCACAGGCCTCATTTGCAGTTCATTTATCTTTTGGGAGGTTCTTCTCCAAATATACATGCGAGAGCTAGCTTCTTTGTACTCTTCCCCCTATCTTTTTTAATTTGCTCTCAAAGCCTCGGAGGAATAACTCGGCCGCTCTGGTGAAATGGCCTGCCTCACCAGCGTTCACATTGTTTTGGCTTTGTTGGTCTTCAGCGTAGGCTCTTTTACTGTTCGTGTTTTGATTTTTTGGCATGGTCACATTCGCGGCATAATTCGGGAATTTGTCGCATGTCTTTGAATGGGAATGGAGATGGTCTTTGAAATAGCGATCTTGGGATTTATCTTTTTGGTTTCTCCTTGGGAGACACTGCATTCCATTCCTACAGGAGAGATGATAAAGGTCTATCCTTCCCGTATCTAGTTTTGGGGGTATCTCATCATGTGTCGTCGATCCCTTCCCCATGGGTTCCTCAAAGAATTCAATTTGTTTTCCATCCATCAACTTACGCACCAATTTCTTGAGCTCATCACATTCTTGGATATCATGCCCTTGATCGATGGAATTCGCAATACTTTCCACATTCTTTACGCCTTATTATCATGCCTTTATTGATCATACGAGCCATGCATAGCTGTTGAAATACCCACCGTAAAGGAGACTTAACCCGACACGTCATCCTTTATCCTCTGGTAAAACCTTCTTCTATAGCATTTACCCCTCTGCTCCCATGATTAGGCGCGGGTTGTTGGCTCGCTAGGCTCTTCAAACTTCAATATCCGGAATCAATTAAGTTCTGCTGCAAGCTTTTTTGAAGGCAAAGCGGTTCTCGGTGGGGTGTCGGGTACCGCCGTGATAGTCGCAATGTGCGCTTGGATTATACCAAAGGCGGGAAGGGTGGATTGGCGGGATTAACGATGTATGGTCGGACCAAGTCTGCTTCATACTGGCGGGAATAAAGCTACAGTATGAAACCGGTAGGGGTGAAAGTTCTCCTCTCTTTATCCTTTACGGTGACTCTCTCATCTCTTTGATTGAATTTTGCGTTTTCCCACAGGTGCTTGGGGCTGTGAGGCTGTGAAGTTCTTGGCGGTATAGGTCTTTGGTGGCGTTTACTTCACTTCTCTTGTTGTACTTTGAGACCCTTCCCCCACCATCAATTCTGCGCTCTTGATTGCGAGTTCGAGAGACTCCCGATCTGATCAAGTCGCGAAACTCTTGTGTTGTGTTATTGATGAGGCGATCGAAAAGTGCCCTTTTTGAGTATTGACAAATAATGGCGTGATTTCATGCTCTCGGGATAGGTGGCTGGATTTGGCGGCCACTTCTCTCCACCTTTGGGCATATTGCCATAAGCTTTCATTGGACTTACGCCCCATATTTTCTAGCATAATTCTGCTAGGGATCATATACATTACATGTTTGTATTGCTCGGAAAATGCTTTAGACAAATCTTTCCATGTCTTGACATTTGCTTTGCTTAGCGAGTATACCAGCGTAATGCCGCTCGTTAGACTATCACGGAAAGCGTGGATCGGTAGCTTTTCATCTTTATGGTAGCGCCATTTTTACGCAATACATCGTTATGTGTGCGAGAAGGACATATGGTTCCGTCATATTTATCAAACTCGGCGTTTTGAATTTTGGTGGCAAGACAAGATCGGACACGGACTTAAATCACTAGCGTTGTTTCTGATTCTTCATTTGATTATAGCGCTTTAAATTTTTTTTCTTCCATGGCGAAATCTTTCTTCCCACTTTCTTTCTACCTCATTCTGATCCTTTCGACCATGTTTAGGTCCGGCACTTCTTCTTCATACAGTCTTGGTATCAAGGGGTTGAGTCTCGGGTGCCCTACTTGAAAATTTGGAAGACATTCTGTAGGGTCAATATACACCTTCCTAGCTTTGGTTTTAGTGCAGTTGGTTGAACCTTGAAGTGGTAAGGGGTACCTTACGGCTCAGGGATATTTTCTCCTTCTACTCGTTTTTCGAGACTTTTTGCCCGACAATGCCGTTATATCGGATACTATTGAAGTTTGTGGTGTGCAATCGATCACTAAGGCTTCTCAGGCCTCTTCAAGCCTTGACTCGAGCTCTCTCTGCCCTCTTTCTAGATTGATTATTCTTTCTTCCATGAGCTTTCTTTGTAGGCGGGTAAAGTATATGTGATGAATGATTGCGGGTTAACACCTTTGGAATGCCACAATATTCATCTTTATTAATATGGTTGTAAAAAATAAATGCATGTACGATGATGCAAATGTTATGATGCAAATGCAAGAATGCATGCGAGACAAAAGTCTTGGTTCATTTGGTAATCACCCTTTTGAATTACTTTTACGGGAATTAAAGGGTCTTGATTACAACAAAATTCGTGTTACAAAGTAAAGATCCCTAGTACAAAAGATCTAATTATAACACGAGTCCTATAGATAGACTACAGCTCTATCCCCTAACTTTCCAATTGCCTTGGCGGCAGGAACCTAGGAGCTTCTTCCATTCCGGGGCTATAAAGGTCGGAGTGTCTCGGCCTCGGCGGCTAAATCATTTCGTGTCGGCAACTCATTTGTATGTCCACCATTAGATTTGCGTAATCTTGGTGGTCATCATCTGTACCATTGCAGCGTCGCGTAATCTCTTACGCAATAGGTGTCCCCCCGGCTGCGGCTTCCTCGAACACATTAATTTTTCCTTGTAATCCTCCAGCTGCTTGAGGATCGATTCGTGCTTGTAACACACCCACTTCACGTTCTCTTTCTTGCGGCTCGGTGAAATTATTCCTCTGGCGATACATTGAAGTGAGTGTTGGCTTCCGCCATCTTTTCTTTTAATTCATCATTTTGACTTTGGCTTTGCCCCAAACTTTGAAAAGTGTCATCGTGCAGTTTTGCATTTCTAATGATCTGTTTGGCTATTCATGGATTTTCTTTTCCATCGGCGACACTTTCTCTTTCATGATGAACGACTGTTTTCCTTTGCTGATTTCTTATGCGAATCTTTCTCTCTCTTGATCAATGGCCTTCTTGGCGGACCGTTTTTCTTCCTCCATAGCCAAGCAGCGACTTTCAATCTCTTTCTCGATCGCTCTTTTGTTAACTTCTCGTTCTTCTTCTTCCCAAGCGGATGCCGTTCATTCTTTCTCTTTCCACAGCTATGCCCGACTCCGCCCGGCCTTTTGTATTTTTGCTGTAATAGGAGGGCATCTTTTTGATAAAAAGTATTTTTGTCACTTAAATCTGCATTCAATTTCTTCAATTGCACGATGATCCGTCTCGCTCATCAACTTCTAAGCTTGCCTTATAGAGTTCGCTCGCATGTTGGGTACATTGAATGTCCATTTTCCTTTTAACTTCTTGAGTTCACTCCTTAAGATGTCGGCCGGACGGTACCACCCTTGTAAGCTCTTGGTGACTTTGTTGGTCCTTGATCGATTCGGGAATCACATTATTAACCCTCAAGCGTCTCCAAAGATCGTGTCTGGGGTAGTCATGTGCTCGGTGTCTCCTTCCACCACGATCCGATAACAATGATCCCAAGCCCTCATGATGGTGCGAATTTTTCCTTTGAACTCTCCTTTGAAAAGAAATTCAGTTTGGCTTAATCCGCGGTATTGGGAATGAGCTGCCGTGATCCGAAGCTGCCGAGACACTAAAAAGTGGAGCACAAGCGATCCCTCCATGTAATCCTAACATCATCGGCCCGGTTGAAGTCACCACAAGCTGTATAGAAAATAATTAACTTTACCGAGCCATGGGACCCTCCATGTTATGTCTTCATCTTGAATGTTCTGAAGAAAAGCTGGTCCACATTTTTGTTTTTAAATCTTCGCCATTCCTTTGCTAAGTATTTCGTAAAAGCGAAAAACCTTGGAAGGATATCCCCGCGAGAACCAGCGTCGGCGTCTTCCACATGTGACTACGGATCCATACTTGTAATAGCTGTGCGCATCCTCAGCGTCCTTCTTCATGCTTCGGCTAGCGTTTAAAGAAATGAAAGTCTCGACCAAGATTGCTTTGGTACGGGTTTGCTCTCCGTTTCACCCGCTCAAACAAATCGAATGGCTATGTCAATGTTCCAGTACTCTCAGGAAAGATCACCAAGCCATATATTCCTAAAGCGAATAAGTCCATTTTTCTTTGCCTCAAATGCGGATGTGTCGATATGATGTCGAATACTCTCCCATGCAAAGGCTGTATTATCTCCTCGGATTTGAAGGAGGCCACTAACCCAATCATCACTCATTCTGCAAAGGCTTTGAGTTTTTGCGGTGTAATTCGATTCCTTGGAGGCTTGGCGTAGATCAATCTTCTGAATATTTTTTCTGGTTAAGTAAAGCGGTGTACTCTCTTCTACCGTAGGCATCATGTCTTGCCCATTGAAGGTGAAGGAGCAAAAAGCGGATTCAAAAGCGGACTATAGCTCGGGTAGGGGCTGGTTAATCCGAACATATAATAGCTGCGCGATGTCGCCATAACTATCGCTAAATAAGTCTTGTAGCCTTGGTCCCATCTTTCCCAAATGCTTTGAAGATCCCACAAGTCGTTCTGTTGGAGACTCACATAGGTGTATCCGGCTATTACAGCGTTCGTTAAGCGGTGTCCCCTTGGATTTTCTGGTTGACCTCGACCAATGTCGGTGACAAATTAAGCTCTTCTTTCCTAAGACACCTTTTTTCCATAGTGAAAGACTTTACGATCAGGCAAACCACTTGATCCGGTACCTTTATGCGATGCAAATGCAATGATGTATGAGAAAAAGCGAAAAGAAAACAAGTCGTATGCAGATAAAATTGATAAATATATAAATAAAATGACAAAATTAAGCAGAATAAACACACAAAACAACCCTATTTATCCCGTCTAAAACCTAAGGTTATCGCGTGGCTCTCTACGAGGGTAGGTTTCTATGTTCTCTTCATGCGGTGTTGGTGCTAGGAGGTACCCGAATTGTCCTTGCTTTGTCCCCTACTAAGGGTAGCAAGGCCCCGATCATCACCCATTATAGGCTCCTTTCAGCGGGTTCAATTCGGGGGGACCCGTTCGCTTATGCCCGTCTGAAGGCGATATCTTACGAAAGCATAAGGTACTCGAGCCCCGAAGGTACTTGCTAGGCCCCACGGGAGAAACGATATCTCCACGAAAGCATTAGCGTTTTCCCCATAAAAAAGGCGGGTTTATATGCCATATTTTAAATGCGTTAAAATAAGCGGCGCAATTATGACCGAATGTTAATTTAATAGTTACTTTAATCCGGAATTTCCAATATTAGTAAGCGATAATTATTTTAAAAGCTTGACTCTCATTTGTTTTTGAAAAACAAAAATGTCCCCCAGTGAGTCGCCATCATTTTGACGCTAAATAAAAAAAAGCGATGGTGTTTTGAAGGATTTTTGAAAGGTGTTTGGATATAAAATATTTATTCCATGGGGTTTTAAAAAACCTTATTTTTGAAAAATGGAGTCGCCAAATACTTAGGTAGACCGGACACCATAAAACAGAGATTCAAAAGCGCGGGGTTAGAGTCGATTACGGATGGGGAAGGATTAGCACCCCCCACCGCCCAAAAATTGGTACTTTAATAATTATCGCTTTATTAATATTGGATTTTTCGGATTAGAGTAGCGATTATTTTAAAATTCGGTCCTAATTGCGAATAAATTTTAAGGGCCCGTTATCCAGAGTAAGCGTCCAACCACTATCACTCGCGTCGATCTTGGCCCGTTTACGCTCGGATAAAAAAGCACCGCATTAACAATTTATATATCATATGCAACTTTAGTGACAAAAATATAAAACATGGCAAAATATTTAAATGCAATAAGTATTGACATAACAGAATACTAATCTAACATAAATAAGATACTAAACTAAACTAAACATACACATATACATGTAAACTTAAAATACAGTGCGTATGAGGATATATAATAGGGCAAAAGACTACATCAACATACGATTATAATCTGAAATAAATATTTACATGAAAGCAGGAGGTGAAATGAAAAGAAATAAACATCGGTGTGAAATTAAAGGATAATAATATGCAATTTAAGGGCGAAAATGCAATCATGATCAAACTTGAAAAATTTTGGGCGTAATTAGACCAAAGGCGGACCGAAATGAAAAATTCAAAAAAGCGGGATGGTTAAGGGGGTAATTTTACCATTTAAAATCTGAATTCGGCTAATTTAGTGATCAAAGCGAAATAAAATGGAAAAGAAAAGGACGAGAATCGTGATTAACCCGTGCGGAAAACTCAAAGCGAAAATATAGGGGACAAGGGAGGATTTATGATGTAATTAGACCATTTTATTTTATTTTAGGTCTATAAGACCCGATAATCAGACCCCACTTTCATTTTTCCTTTCATTTTTTTTTTTCTTGAGCAAAAGCTCTCGTTTCCTCTCTAATATACGAAAAAAAACCCAGCCCCCGACCCCTTGGCCGCCATGGTTCTCGAGGCGGTGATGGTCGGCTACTCGACCACCACCCTCTACGCTCTATCGGTTCTAAGACCTAACCTCGACCCTCTTGAGAACAAAAACTCCATCTTTGAAAGGCCGAACCCCAAAACCCCTCACAAAAACCGTCACGCTTTTATTTTGAGACCACCAAAATCTTAGATCTATGGTATTTGAAGCTAAAGGACAAAGAAGAACCCCCTTTTTGTGGCTGGCTCCTCGAGCTTATCGCCGGCAAAGGAAAGGTTCTTTCTTTTTACGTAAACTCTCCATTTTTATGCATGTAAGTAAGAAAGAAAAGACAAAAGTTTTTTCTTTTACCACTTGAACTTGCGTTGCTTTCTTTGTATTTACGAAGACTTTGGTGATAATACAACAATTTTTGGATTTTCTCTGCCTTTCTTTTTTTTTAGCGTCTATTACATTGAAATATATATCGGATCTGATTTTTTTAGTGCGACAATCCATCTTTTTGGTGCTTTTTTGCACGTTCTCTGGCCGTGGTGGTTGAGGTGGCGATCGGCGGAGTGGTGTCGGCATGGGAAGTCATGGTGGTGGTGTCTTACGCGGATCTACTCACGGCCGTTGGATCGGATCGATCCAGCGGTTTGTGATTACATGGGGGATGGCGGCCTAGATCGAGCCTTGAAAATCGTGGTACTTCTTTGGAGATGGCGACCGCGTGGCGGAGGGTAATGAGCGGGTCGGCGTGCGTTGCGCGCGAGTGAGCATTCGAGCGATGCGGAGAGTGACATCATCGCGCGCGCCCGGTGGATTATCTTGGGTGATCGGACCGTTGGATCAAGACTTGATCCAACGGTCCCAAATAATGGCATTTGCAAGATAAAGAAAGTATCGGACTTAGTTTTTAGGGTTTTTAATATCTTGGGTCAGACCAATATGGGCCTTGTAATATATTTTTGGGTTTTGTAATAAATTGGATTTAATTTGTTAATTAATATTTGGGTTTTATATTTTAAATTTTATTTTATTTTACAATAATAATAATAATAATAATAATAATAATAATAATAATAATAATGATACAGCGTTACATATATCGTACACTTGCACACCCATATAAGTGTAACATACGAATACACATGCAAATATTAATGTAACATACTAACATAACATCTACACACATTAAACAAATACGCTCGTACTCTATAGATACATCAGCGACGACACACATACACCATTAAATGCGTATACATACATAGCTTATAATATACACACACACCACACCTTATATATACTAGTAACACTCATGCAAATAATAAACATATAATATAGTAAGTATATATGCAATACTAATATGTATTAGTGAAAGCGTACCAGCCCTGAGTTTTTAATATCAGGATAGATAAGGATCATGATGATCCAGAAATCATTGCAGGTACATTCTATCTTTTTGATAAGTCTGTATTGTGGTTCTACACATTTATTTATTAACACTAAGTTGATTGAATAAAGAAATATTCCATTAGAGTCTATCTCTAGTGATATACTAGCGACAAATCCATTGGGTTAGAGCCGAGAGTGAATCGAATATGTAGAAATTGTCCGATAAAGGTGCAGGAAACAGAGTTTCTGGCAAATTTAATGGAGCTAACTTTCAAAGAATTCGAGATAATTTTGGGAATGGATTGGTTATCTTTTTAACATGCCATTGTGGATTGGCATCTGAAACGACTAATATTGAGGGATTCGAAAGGTGTTGAGGTAATGGTAGTTGGTGAAATGATGAATCCTCTCTCTAATGTAATTTCAGTCGTTTCTGCAAAGAAGCTGTTATTAGAAGGCTGTCAAGCTTTTCTAGCTAATGTGGTGGATACTCGAACTTTTGGAGTTAAGTTGGAAGATATTCCTTCTATTCGAGAATACCCAGATGTATTTCCGGATGAGTTACCAGGATTACCTCCAGATCGAGAAGTAAAATTTAAAATAGAAGTGTTACTTGGTACTGCACCTATATCAATGGATCCATATAGAATAGTTCTTACTAAGCTTCGAGGGTTAAAAGCGCAATTGCAAGAATTGTTAGATCGGGGATTTATAAGGCCAAGTGTGCCACCTTGGAGCACACCAGTGTTATTCGTGAAAAAGAATGATGGATCTATACGATTATGTATAGATTACTGCCAGTTAAATAAGGTGACCGTGAAGAATAAGTATCCTCTTCCGAGGATTGATGATCTTTTTGATCAACTAAAGGGTGCAGATGTGTTTTCCAAAATTGATCTTCGATCTAGATATCATCAGTTGAAGGTTTAGGAAGAAGATATTTCAAAGACGACTTTCTGAACTCAATATGGACACTATGAGTTTGTAGTGATGTCGTTCGGATCAACTAATGCTCCTGCAACATTCATGGATCTGATGAATCGAATATTTCAGCCATATTTGGATCGATTTGTGGTGGTATTTATTGATGACATTTTAGTATATTCAAAGATAAAAGAGGAACACGATGCTCATCTTCGTGTTGTTCATCAGATCCTCCGAGAAAAGAAACTCTATGCTAAGTTATCAAAATGTGAATTTTGGTTATCAAAAGTTACTTTTCTCAGCCATGTGGTTTCAGCAGAGGGGATAAGAGTAGATCCCAAGAAAATATAAGCTATAGTTGAATGGAAAACTCTGAAGAATATTTATGAGGTTCGAAGTGTCTTGGGACTGGCTTGTTATTATCAAAGATTTGTAAAGAATTTTTCGATGATTGCCTCTCCGCTAACCAAGCTTTTAAGAAAGGATGTGCCATTCAGTTGGATAGATAAGTCTCAAGAAAGCTTTGAAACATTAAAGAGGATTTTAGCTGAAGCTCCAATATTGGTGCAGCTAGAATCAGGTAAGGATTTTGTAGTGTATAGTGATGCTTCTTATAACGGATTGGGATGTGCACTCATGGAAGAGGGAATGGTAGTGGCTTATGCTTCCAGGCAGCTTAAGACGCATGAGAGGAACTATCCTACCCATGATTTAGAGTTGATAGCAGTTGTATTTGCTTTAAAGATATGGCGTCATTATCTATATGGAGAACGATGCTATATCTATACGGGTCATAAAAGTTTAAAGTATCTGCTAACTCAAAAGGAGTTAAATTTGAGGCATAGAAAGTGGATCGAACTCCTAAAGGATTATGATGTGGTTATTGACAACCATCTAGAAAAGTGAACGTGGTAGTTGATGCCCTCAGTAGAAAGACCTTTGCTGCCTTGAGAGCTATAAATACGAGGTTAACTTTGAAAGAAAATAATGCTTTGATTGCTGAATTAAGAATAAGACCTACTTTAGTAGACCGGATAAAGCAGCTTCAGAAAAGAGATATGAAATGTTTGTCAAGATTTAAACAAGCTGAAAATGGTGAGGCCAATGATTTTGAAATTAAGTTTGATGGATGCTTGTATTACCGAGGAAGAATTTTTATTCCTGAAGACGGAGAATTAAAGAAAGAACTTCTCTTTGAGGCACATTATAGTCCTTTGACCATGCATCCAGTTGGAAACAAGATGTATCAAGATTTAAAGAGTCGATATTGGTGGCCAGGAATGAAAAGAACTATAACTGAGTTTGTTTCGAAATGTCTGACAAGTCAACAAGTAAAAGCAGAGCATCAGGTGCCTTCTGGTTTATTGCAACCAATTTCCATTCCTCAGTGGAAATAGGAACGAGTAACCATGGATTTTGTATCAGGGCTGCCTTTGACTCCAAGCAAAAAGGATTCAATTTGGGTGATTATTGATAGATTGACTAAATCAGCGCACTTCATCCCAGTACAGACATATTACTGTATGGAAAAATATGCTGAGTTATATATTAAAGAAATACTTTGACTTTATGGAGTACCAGTCTCTAATAGAGATCTAAAGTTTACTTCTAGATTTTGGAAGTCTTTACATAAAGCTCTGGGTACTTGACTTAATTTTAGCACAACCTTTCATCCTCAAACAGATGGACAATCAGAGCGAACCATTCAAATTTTGGAAGATATGTTAAGAACATGTGTGATTGAATTCAAAGGGTCTTGGGAGAAGTATTTGCCGTTAGCTGAATTTGCTTATAATAATAGCTATCAAGCAAGTATCAAGATGGCACCTTATGAAGCCTTATATGGAAGAAAGTGCATGACTTCTTTAAATTGGTACGAGTTAAAAGATCGAGACATAGTTGGTCCTGATCTTATTAGAGAAGCAGAAGACAAGGTAAAGATTATACAAGATAATCTCAAGATAGCCGCCGATCGACAAAAATCATATGCAGATTCAAAGAGAAAAGAAATTGAATTTCAAGTGGGTGATAAAGTGTTTCTTAAAGTTTCACCTTGGAAGAAAATACTACGTTTCGGGCGAAAAGGAAAGTTGAGTCCAAGATTTATTGGACCATATGAGATTGTAAAAAGAGTTGGTCATGTGGCTTACCAGATTTCATGTATCGATGCTCAAAAAGTATCGATTAGATCCTTCTCACATCATTACTCCAGGGGAAATAGAAATTCAACCAGATTTGACATATGAAGAGGAACCGATCAGAATCTTAGCACGTGGTGTCAAGGAACTAAAGAACAAGACAATTCCACTTGTTAAAGTTCTTTGGCAAAATCACAAAGTGGAGGAAGCAACGTGGGAAAGAGAATAAGATATGAAAAAATAGTTTCCTCATCTTTTCAAATCAGGTACGTTCTGAAAATTCGAGGACGAATTTTCTTAAGGGGGAGAATTGTAATACCCCATAATTGGTTAATGACTAAATTTCAAAGAATTAAAAGTTGGTGGTTTTAGTTCAGTGACTAAAATGTAAAATGTTAAAGTTTGGTGACCAAAGTGAAAAGTTGAGAAAAGTTCAAGGACCAACAAGGTAATTTTCCCAATAAATATTTTTTACATAAATAAATAGATCACATAAGGGTGTGAATCAAATATAAAATTGTTGGTAAGATCCAATGTTTTTATTATTGGGAAATTACAGTTAAAGTTTAAATGGAATTCGGGTAATCGTATGAGCTCGGAATGCGATGAAATTTTGAAGGGAGTTGTAAGAGGACTTGAAGAACATGAAATTTCATTTTAGAATCGTTTTTAATCGATTTGGATTCGATTGGATGCAGTATTTTAATATAGTTCACAAATGGCATTTTTGTAAATACATGAATTCATTAATGGCAATTTAGTCATTTTGCCCATGCTTTTTTATTAAAAATGATTATAGAAAAGTGATAATATTAGGTGTCAACACCTAATTGGTCATAATTAAGGGGGAAAATGGTAATTTTGCTATTAAGGGAGATTTTTTATATTATATTAAGTTAAATAAATGCCATTTGGCATTAGAATTATAGAAAGAAAATGCTAGAGATTCTCCTTTTCTCTTCCTCTTGGCCAAAACCTCCCTAGCTAAGGTGATAAATTTTTTTATTCAATTTTAAGTTTGATTTGGTTGATTTTTGGGTTGAAGCATGAAATAGAGAATTAATCTCCATTGAATTCTCTTTCATTTGGTATAATTTTTGCATAGTTTCCATGCTTATATGTTGAGATTGGAGATTAGGGTTTATGAAGAACGAGTTGATATTTCATGTTTTATGGATTGTTTAAGTTGGATTGGAGGTTGTGAGATTGTTTTTATGCTTGGATTGATGAAAACAACATGATTATTGTTTTAGGTATTATTTGGGAAAATTGAAAAATTAGGGGAAACTCTTGCAAAATTTTTATTTGAAGTGGAAATGATGTTAGAAGTTTGAATATAATGTTTGGAGGTTAAATTCATGCTTGAATCAAGTTGGGAAATTTGGTCAAAGTGACCTTTCAAATTCGGCATTCAAGGGGAAATTAGGGAAAATTTATGGAAAATTTTCCTAAGGCTAGAAATGGTATAAGGATGATTTTTTAAGCTTTTGAATGTTAATTGGACTAATATGGAAGTTTGTAAAGTGTTGAGGACTAAATTGTAAAGTTGGGGAAATATGTGATTAAAGTGGAAAGTTGATTTGAAATTGAAGTTGTGTGATAAAGGATTATTTTGAAAGATTTGGAAGTATAAGGGTTAACATTGATGTTGTGAGATAAGATTAGTAATGAAAGAATTTGTAGGAATATTATTATTCCTAAAGTATATTAAAGTTAGAATGATACTAACATATACTTTAAATCGTATGTGTTGGTAAATGTTATTGTAGATCGTGAGCATGACCAAAACCAGGAATCCAGCAATCCTAAAGGCGGAGAAAAAGCGTAAGAGTAAAGTTTTATAGTGAGGCAATAGGTGAGTACATTCCTACTTATTTATTATGATATGAGGAAGACTTGCGATAAGTCAACCTCGAGTGTTGAAAAGAAATAGGATTTGAATCGTAAACTATATGCATATTAAATGGCTTTGAAATGAATTATAATGATTTTGGGTATGAACTGCTCAATGATTTTTTTATATATGTTATAGTGAAATGTCTTTATCTATGGATATTATTGAATAAATGAAGAGATCATAATAGTGAATTGGTTAAAAGCCCATTGTATGATTATTGAGATTATTGGTATAATTGGCATGCCAATGAGGTGGAGTATAGTGATATAGTGATACAGTGACGTTGTGTTCTACAACTATGACCAAGTGATACAATGATACATTGATTTATTATGGCACAACAAATTAGTTGATGCCGCACATGTGCATACTCAACAGTGACTCATATACCATGCATTCTCATTTACTTTGCATTGGGCTATAATTTAATTAAGAGTGAAAGTGCAAAGAATGATTCAAGTGAAAATGAATCTTCAAATAAAGAATTGCTTTGGCATAATACTTGTTTTACATATATATAAAATTTGAGATTTTACAGGTTACATAATAGTGGAACGACTTTGACAATTTGGTTTGTTTATGCCATTTCTTTATAGTGAAATGTTTAAATTATTTTATGTTGCCTCACTTAGTGTATACTTAGCGTGTGAATATTTCACGCATAGGTAAAAAGGAGTATAAGG
Source organism: Hibiscus mutabilis (assembly GCA_019671005.1). Classification (NCBI taxonomy): domain Eukaryota; kingdom Viridiplantae; phylum Streptophyta; class Magnoliopsida; order Malvales; family Malvaceae; genus Hibiscus; species Hibiscus mutabilis. The sequence goes on from CM033733.1 coordinate 15,237,453, forward strand.
AATAAGGAGCGGCATCAGAGTTACTAGTCGACATGTATATTATAAATGGCTTGACTGCTCTGATATGAATATATTTGGAATGGTTGTTGTAGTATAAACATGAATATGAACCTATAGTGGGTACTAGTAATTAAATAGACTAGTTTAGTAGAAATTTAATTGTATTTTATTGGATATCTAAATGATTTTTTTAAATTAGGCAGTTTGGCTATTGACATGATATTAAATTGAACTGCTAGGTTGTTGCCTGAAACTAGGTTGGTTTTGGATGTTAAATAAATGTTTTAAATTTTGCGCGATTAATTAGCTAAAGGGGTTTAAAGGTTAAATTATATTAGTTTAAAAAGGAATAAATTTATATCGTTTATAAGTGTCCAATAGTTTATAAAAGATAAGTGACATCTCTGACTCGTATTCAGTGATGGGTACGAGAAATGAGTGTTACATAAATAATTAAAGATTCCTGGAGATTTGAGATTCCAATGTTAAAAACGACTTATCCACATTATAAAAAATCCAATACATGTTTAAAATCAATCATCAACACTGGAAAACAGATCCAATATGGATCTTCTTCAATTTCACCATTTAATCCCAAATTAAATCAATTGATCATCACAAAAACATAAAATCAGATTATAAATCATAAATCAAGGATCAAATACTTGTGAATATCAATAAAGAACCATCAGCAGAGGAGAAGAATGAATCTTACCTCTATTGTGTGATTTATCCCTCAATTGATTGATTAAAGCTTAAAAAACATAAGATTTCAATGAGGTTTTGTAAATCAAAGATAAAGAATCAATTATAAAATAAGAATCCATGAAAATAGATCTCACCTCTGGATTTTAATGAAAAAAAAGAGTGTTTGGAAGAAAAAAGTGGAGAGAAAAGTTTACGTCAAATTTCTTTAAAATCAATAACTACCTTTTCATTATAAAATCCCTTTTAATTAATAATTAAAACACATGTTAAAAGTCTTAATTGAAGGGAGAAACCACCAGCCAAAAGTTGGTAAAATAGCTCCTTAAGGATTTTAAGAATTTAATCCTTTACAATTTAGTCACCTTTTAGAAATAGTTTTTCAAAAATTACATTTTGGTCACCAAGCAAAATGTCACCCTTCCAAATCCAATTTTCCAAAATTGATTTCACCAATATTTTTCATATATTTAAATATGGTTTTTTTACTATTTTCCATATTTTTATCTTACTCAAAAATATTTATTCCCAAATCTGACTTGAATCTCTAACCTAGTCCACCGGATCGCCTAATTAGCCCTTAAAACCGCTAGGCCCAAAACCGGGGCGTTACAGGCGATCAACGCGATATTCTCAATCACAATAACCATTAGGATCATACTTACCTCGAAAAGAAGGTATTCTGAAGTTTGGGATGGCCAAAGTGTATGTGGTTGATTCTTGTTGTTGATAATGGATGGGAACGAATCACTCTCTCATAACTTTCTTGAGTTCTGCCCAAGATCTTATCTCGGCTTCTCCATTGAAACGTCTATTTCACCGTAATGATTTCCACCAAAGTGAGGTGTAATCCTTGAAATTTAGGGCCACTAATGGAACTTGATCTTTATTGGGATATCCAAAGAAATCAAACAGACGATCAACGCGATTTTCCCAATCACAATAACTATCAGGATCATAATTTCCATGAAAATAAGGTATTTTGAAGTTTGGTTCAGTTAAGGGAGGCTTTCCTCGAGAAGTAAAACTCGAATTGTCATGTTATTTTGTGTGCAGTTTGTCTCTGCGAAACATTCTTATCGCCCAAAGAATCGAATTGAAGCTATGGTGCCAAATGATAGAGTATCACAAATCTAAATAAAAAAAGAAAACAAACCCAAAATAAAGAACAAATATGAAAATTCAGATTTTTTTATGGTGGTGGCGTCAATGGAGGAAGCTTGAATATGTGGAGATGGCGTGATGAATTCATATTTGTCCTCGGCACCCTCTTAGAAGCAATTATCTAAGCAAGCAACCTCAAGCGGCTCTAACCCACCCTCCCAAACGCGATTGTATGGGCAAGCAGGAGTGTGAAGATCCTCAACAACAAATCTCGGAGAACTTGAAAATCGATTTGCTTCTAAAACACAAGACAATCTTCTTGAAAGTTGGAACTCAAAGAGAACTTTATTTAATCTTTCAAATCTCCATTACAATGTGGGTGAAGCTTCCTTCTTGGAGAAGTTCTAGTCCTATTAAACTTAGGAATTAAATACAATAAATAAATGCTAAAATCTAATATCCTAATTAGATAAGTAATTTTAATAATAAATAAATGCTAAAAATAAAATCCTAATCAAATAAATCTAATCCTAATAGATATTGCAGGATTCTATATTGATTTAAATTACAAATAATCAAATAAAATCTTAAAAATTCGTAATTATCCAAAAATCCCGTATTAATCCCGCATAAGAATTTCTGTATGCGTTGTCTTCGCTAAAATTGACGTGTCTTGAGTTCCCGATGTTCGATTGAGGCGTTTCAAGATGCGTTGGAAAGCTAATTGAAAACCGGACAAGTTTTAAGAAGACATGCCGACCCATAAATGCCTAGATCCCATCTAAAAATGCATCGCAAGTTGACTGACATTTCTAACTTGCAAAGCAATTTCAACTTCTTTTTCAAGATGATTATTTTGACCTCTCTCATGCTCGTATCAGAAGTGGGTATTTTTAATGAGTTTATAACTCATAACTTAAGAAAAATAAGAGAAAAAAAATAAACAGCTTAAAATTATTATATCTATCGTCTTTTAGATTCTAATGAAATATCAAATTATCAACACAACAACGGAGGCATGACCCCAAAAACCACCGGAGTTCATAAATAATTATTTATTTTATGGTGTATTTAATTATTTTATTTTTAAAAAAATTAAAAGAATTTTTTTATTTTCCGGGGTGTCAAGTGACACACCATTCCATAAATTAGCTTATCCACTGCACATAGGCGTCTCGATTACAACCTTATTAATCTTAATTTTTAATTATGTTTTATAATTATATATTAAAAAAGCTACTTCATTTTAAAAAACATTTATTAAATCTAAAACTATATCATATTTATGTTATTATAGGGTAAATAATTATAATAATCCAACTTTTAGGGTATTCATTCAAGCGTTAAACCCCTAATAACATCTTAATTACTACGTTCACTTACTAATTTTTTTTGACACAAAACATCATTATATTAATTTAAAAATTAATTTCAATGTCACTTTAATCTAAGTCTAATTTATTCTCAAATTTGTAACATAACTTAAGGTTGACTTAATGGTTATACGTGGACTTAATGGTTATACGTGGGCCCTTGCTAAAGGTCTCAAGTTCACTTATTTGCCTTTATTGTATATATTTACAATTTTTTCTAATAAAATAATAATACTTGTAATTGTTTGATTAGACAATATTTATTTATTAAAGTCTAAACACGTTAAAAAAAGGTGACTATTGATGTAATTCACGCATAATTACATCTATAAATTTATTAAGAATAATATTTTCTAATTACACAGTTAATAATACAAATAAAATTTATATTGTTTAAATATAGTACTATATATCAAATACAACATATTAAGTATTCATACGCAATTGTCAGGTCTGGGAAAAGGCAGGAACATTAATCCCACATCGAAAAGGAAAAGCCTGATCTTGGAATATATAAAAAGTGACGATGCACATACTATTAGATATGTCTTTTAGGAAGAGAGTAATGACCTCGTGACGCGTGATATCTCAGTGATCCTTTAACTGCCCGATTTCACGTCGAGCGTCCATGAGTTAGGTAGGCAGGCAGGGTGGACAACCGCGATAATGGCCAATCACGAGTGTGGTTGACTCGTGACGAGGACGTCATGAGGTTGAGTGAGGGAGAATATCACGTCTGGGAAGAGGGGAGGACATTAATCCCACATCGAAAAGAAAAATATATGTCTTGGGATATATAAACGGTGGCGTTGTACATCCTATCAGACATATTTTTTGAGAAGAAGGTACTGACCCCGTGGCACAATACAAAAGATAAATTTTTAAAATTTAATACAAATTTACTTTTAAATTTAAAATAATGACAATACCGTTTAAAATAGCTAATAATAAAGATAAAATTTAAATCATTTGATAATGCTATTTCATAATCCATGAGATATATTTTTAAAATTAATATGAAATTACATTTAAGGGTAAACTGCATAAATATCTCTAAACTTTTAACATATTTACATTTTGGTCACCAAATATTTAAAATTTATAATATAATTGATGAGTTTTTGATTCGTTAAGCAAGAGTGATTTTCTCATTCACATGTTGCACGCTAATATTTTTGTATTTAATAAAATAAAGATGACGAGATTTAAATGATAAATGTTGTGTTTTTATAAAAGATGAATGATATATTTGAAGAAAAGATTTTATTTTTTTCACCCTTTTGGATTTATATATTTTAGTTTTCTCTTTGTCTTAACTACAAAATAAGTGTCCAAACTATGTATCTTTTTTTTCAATAGGTGCCTAAAGTATTTTCTGGCTGAAATAGGTGCCTAAAGTTTTATTTTTGGCTGACATAGGTGCATAAAGTTTTATTTTTAGCTGGAATATGTGCCTAAAGTATTTTTTGGCTGAAATAAGCGCCTAAAATTTTTTTTGGTTGAAATATGTGCCAAAATAAGTTCCTCAATTGACTTTAAAACAAGCCAAAAATGAAACTTTAAGCACCTATTTCAACCAAAAAATACTTTAGGTACATATTTCAGCCAAAAATAAAATTTTATGCACCAATTTCAGTCAAAAATATTTTAGTCACCTATTACAAAAAACGACATAAATTAAACACTTATTTTATAGTTAAGCCATTTCTTTATAAATAGACATCATCACTAAAGTTCTCTATGACTGAAGTAACTTTTTTGCTGTATCTTTCTTTATTGTTACCGAAACCCAATTTTGTAAAAAAAATAATAAAAGAATTTATACTTATAAAAATTTATTATTTAACTAGTTACAAGTAAAATTTCCCCTCCCCTTAATAATATGATTTACGAATGTACTAGCTTATATATAAAAAATTATATCTATGTACATGCATAATAATTTTATTAGATAATTAGAAAATAAATTATGTATAAAATATTTTTGCAGTCCGCCGGAAGCTTCTTCATTTTAAAGACCTCCCACTGGAATGTCCGAGCGTTCTTTTTCATTTCACTTTTGCATCCAGTTTCTAACCGCCTTAAAAAGGCATATTTTTATACGTTTATTACAATTTTAAGAGTTTCACGTGTTACCGGTAATTTTCATGATAATAATACCCGATCGGGTGGCCTTAGTGATTGACGGCAGGGTTTTAAATCTCGTACCGAAATTGAGATTTCGGACGAAAAATTTCAGTATTATCATCGTCTAAAATTATTATGACAGATTTATGTTGATAACGGTCTACCGCGATCGTATTTTAACATTGAAACATTCAATAGCGGCAATAATAAGCTAATGCGGGAAGAAGAGGAATAAGAGGACAGGAGTCAAAATTCTGGGAAAAATGGGTAAATTACATAGAGTGACATTGAACTTTTTAAACTTTTTAGTTTGGCCTCAATACTTTAACTCGTATTCAAATTGATCCCTTAAACTTTCAAAACTTCTTGATTAAGCCTTTAAATTTTTATTTTATCTCAATTAAGTCCTTAAAGATTTGATTTTTTTGTTAAATCTAGTTCTTAAACATTATATTAATTTTATTTTCCTTTTACTTAATAATAAAATTAGAGTATATATTGAATATAAGTATTGGAAAAGAAAATCAAATAAATGAGAATAAAAACTTATATTTAATGTCGTATAATTGTTTATTAATAATACTATAATTATTTAATTTTTTATAATATATTTATTGTTTATTATTAGTTTTTATAATATGTTTATTTAATTTTTATTATTTATTAATATTATTAATTATTTTTATTATACTAATATTTTTTTATTTTTTGGTTAGGTTTATTTACATGTAATATCTCAAAATTTTGGTTAGTGACCAAAAATTAAAACTTGAAAAGTTGGTGACCAAAATGAAAAATTCGAAAAGTTTAGTGCCAAAGTGTAAATTTCAAAAAGTTTAGGGACTAAGTTGTAATTTTCAAAAGTTATGTAATTTAGTCCTATAAATGAATAGTTCACCCCCAAGAGTGGCATTTTCATGTTACCCAGATTTTGGATACGAAGTTTGTATTAAGAGCTATAAAGCTTTAAAGTTCGGGAAAAATTCGGATAATCGGATTTAATCGAATAAATGATATATCTTTTATAAGATATTTTATTAAAATAAGTCAAGGGTAAAAGGGTCATTTTCATGTCTTATTTTAATGGAAATTAATATGGATCATTGGATTAAAGATTACTTTTCCATGTTTAATCTTAGCCATTGGATGAAAATGGCAAGATGGTAATTTTTGAAGATGGCAAGGGCAAAGTTGTTAATCACTAACTCCTTGGATTAATTTTGGCCATTGGATGAATAAGAGGGACATGTGGCAAGATATGAAACCTTGGCTGTAAAGGGCAAATGAGTCATTTTAGCATAAAAGGGATTTTTAATTTAAAATCCCATAAATAAAGGACAAATGGCCAAAATTGAATTAAAGGAAATTTCAAGACTTCTTCATCATCTTCTTCAAGTTCGAACACCCCTCTAGGTAAGAAGAAAATTTTTATTTTTTGATTTTCAAGCTTATATACTTGGATTTGGATGAAAGCATGAAATAAGAAATTGATCTCCATGAAATTCTCTATCTTTTGGTACCATTTGTTCACGCTTTCCTTGCTTGAAACTCTAGTTTTGTGAATTTAATAGATGAAGGGGATGTTTATATATGATGTTTTAAGATGAGATTTGGATGTAGTTATTGTTGTAGAATTATATCCAAGCTTGTAGGACGATTGAAACTTCTTGGTAGTGACTAAATCCTGATTTTCTTAAAGTTAGGGTTTTAGTATAAAGTTATGGGGGTGAATTCGGCAAATTGAAAGAATTAGGGGAAATTATGGAAAATTTTCCATAAATTTGGAAATGTTGAAATTATGATTTTACAAGTTTTAAAATGTCATTTGGACCATTTTGGATGTTTTTAAAACCATAAGAACCAATTCAGAAATTTTGAAAAGATTGGGGACCAATTTAGAAATTTGGAAGAATTTAAGGATTAAAGTGAAAATTTATTTTCATGGAAGCATTATGCTGAAATAAATGTTAGAATGAGTTATAAATCATTCTTTGAGTAAATGTTGGAAGAAATACAAGGTATTGAGGATGAAATGACTTATGTTATGAAACTAATATTTGGAAAATATTAGGATGTTTATAGGAAAATTTTTCTTATATTGTTTATGTGTTAGTAAGATACTAACATATAATTTGGAATGTAATTATGGTATTTTTAATACACTTGTAGACTGTGAACAAAATCGAGATCGAATTAGCAATCGAGGAAAGGAACAGGACCAAAGTTGAACTTTGTGAGGCTAGTTGGACATTGACAAAGTATAAAGTGTCAAGGTGAGTGCATTTTCATGCATGGATAATATTATGATTATCATTTGGAAGACTGGTGATAAGTCTATTTTATTAATAATTGCTTGATAGTTATATCATGAACTTATATTTGACGTGTTGAGAATTGTCAAAGGTAGAACTATGATGCATTTAATCACTAGATATATCAGGTATGTATGTTTATGGTATTTCGGGTATGAACTACCTTATCTTTAAATCATGATAATTATATTGCCATGGATGAATTGAATATAGAATTGGAAAGTATGCCCAAGTAAGTTACTGAGGTATAGAGTATAGTTGGCATGCCATATAGTCCAGCAGTTTAGCACTTTGGTGCGGTTTATTAACACTTAGGTGTGGTTCTTTAGCACTTATGTGCGGTCTCTTAGCACTTAGGTGCGGTGTATTAGCACTTTGGTGCAGTTTTGACTCGTGTACTCAAGTCCTAAACTACGTTGGGCAATAATTTATTTGATAATAATTGGTTAATAATTAGAGAGTAGGTGAACTCTCAGATAATGATAATAAATGGTAAATAATTTAGAGAGTATATAAACTCTCGGATAATGGCAAGGATATCACTAGGACTTATGAATCCGGATTATATTATGTTAATATTTGATTAACATAAGGAAAATAAATGAATAGTGATCAAATTGCATGTTTATTTTATTATTGTTATAATTCAAGCAATGTTGATTTATGTTAAATAATTACAATGCCTTGCTAAGTATATTCTTAGCGTGTGATGGTTTTCACGCGTAGTTAGTAATCCTGGACAGGAGTAAGGAGTATTGGCATCATCATCCAAAGGGATAATAGTCTTACCGGTAATTTACATCTTTGATGTATTTTGATTATCTCTAATTAGCATGTATAAAATATTAGTAGCTCGCTTTAACTAGTCTATATATGGTTTGTAATATTAATATCTAGATAAGTGGTTACTTTATATTATGGATTATATTAGTGTAAAGAAATTACTAGTAATGGAAATCGGGTAAAGTTATAAATTTGATTTTTAGAGTAATCAAGATCATTTTTAATTTAGGCAGTTTTCTTAATTAAAATGTGCAGTTACAAACTGCCAAGTTGCTGCCTGAAAATGGAAGCTATTTGACAGGTTAAAAATTAGTAATTGGTTATACGGGATAAATTGAAATTTTTGAAAATTGTTGTTTTTGATTTAATTGAGTAGTATAAAATACGGTTAATTATTAGGTGACATTCCTTACTAGTATTAAGAATTAAATAATGCAAGGGTGTTACATTTATTGGTATCAGAGCTGCAGGTTTAGCCGGTTCTAAATAGTAAATGAGTCTCTGTAGAAAGTCAGAGTTATATACATGCCACTAGGATATCAAAAATTACAGATATTGCATAGGATTATGATGATGTCTGATATTGGGTAGATTACTCCTTACTTATTTTAGATAATCGTGACATGAATAGATGTCGAATTATCGGGAATCCCGACAGGCTGTTGTGCAGGCTCAAAGTGGAAGTAATGAGGTGAATCAGAATCCACCTCAGGTTCAGCAAAATGTAGAGCAACTGGCTCAGCAGAATGTAGAGCAACAAGTTCGGGAACAAAGAAATATGCCATACAAGATCAAGGCTTATTTCTGCAATCCTTGGATGCGATCATAAACCGGTGAGCACCAATATCAGTCCTTAAGGAGTTAAGGAAAATCGGAGCACCAAAATTTCAAGGTGATACTGATGCAGATCCGATGGTTGCTGGTTACTGGTTAAATGATGTCAAGATCATGTTAAGTTTTGTGATAATCAAGGAAAATTGGAAGGAGTAGTATCCCTTCTGATGGGACAAGTCAGTGTATTGTGGAACGTAATAACTACACAAGTACCTCCGGAGCGAGTTACTTGGGAATTCTTTCTTCAAGAATTCAAAGAAAAGTATATTGGAGACGTATTTGTCGAAGATATGAGACATCAATTTCTGCAGCTAAAACAACTTTGGCAGATCAATTTATGAATACGAATATGATTTCAATAGATTAAGCCGGTTTGCAATAGAGCTCTTTCCAACAGAAAAGTCTAGAATTGATAGATTTATTGCTGGTTTGGATTCCCAATATAAGAGTATATTGGTTTCTCGTAACTTTACTACTTTTCAAGAAATGGTGAACCGAGGCAAGGCGATAGAAAAAGTGGACCTCGAGGAGAAGGCCGAAAAGCAGATTCAAACAGGGAAAAGGTCTTGAGGTTTATTTGTTGCATCATTATTTAAACACAGCAAAGGAATGTCACAGCAGCATCATGCAACATCAACCTCTTCAATTAAAAAAGGGTATGCCGGAGGAAAATTGAAGCAGTCTTAGATGAATACTGCGGGTACTCGAGGTTCTGGAATTCACCCGATTACAGAATGTGAGCATTGTGGTAAGAGGCATGCTGGTTGATCAGGGCATGTTTTCATTGTGGACTAGCTGGGCATTTCAAGAAAAATTGTCCTGAGCTTCATCTATATCAGTTTGTTGCAGTGCCTCAGAGGGGCAAGGGAAACAAAGGTGGAAAACCGGGAACATCTGCATCAACAACCAATCAAGAAAGTAAAGTTATAGCTTGGGTATACAATGATCAAAATGATGCAGAGATCGTTGCAGGTATGATCGAACTCTTTGGCAGACCTATTTTTATACCTTGATTGATCCAGGCTCTACTCATTCATACATTAGTTCTACAGTAATACTTGAAAGAAACATCCAGTAGAACTAATTTCGAGTGAGATAGTTGCCGTCAACCCAATATGACAAAGTGCCAGAGTGAGTAGAATATGCAGGAAATGTCCTTTAAAAGTTCAAGCAGTAGAATTTCTTGTTGATCTTATGGAATTGCCTTTCCAAGAATTTGAAATTATTCTCGGAATGGATTGGTTATCAGCATACGATGCTATTGTGGAATGCCGATATAAAAGATTAATCTTAAGGAAGCCAGATGGCTCAAAGATGGTATTCGTAGGCAAAAGGCCGTATAATTTGAGCAATGTAGTAAGTGTTCTAGAAACAAAAATAAATCTGGAAAATATACCCTCGGTGCGGGAAATTTCAGATGTCTTTCCAGATGAATTACCGGGACTACCTCTCGATCGAGAGGTAGAATTCGGTATTGATGTGTTTCCTGGAACAACACCAATATCGATAGCACCTTATAGAATGGCTCCTATAGAGCTCAAAGAGTTAAGGTTCAATTGCAAGAATTATTGGATAAAGGCTTCATTCGACCAAGCATATCACCTTGGGGAGCTCCGGTCTTATTTGTGAAAAGAAGGATGGACCAATGAGACTATGTGTGGATTATCGTCAACTTAATAAAGTGACGATAAAGAATAAATATCCTTTACCAAGGATTGACGATATTTTTGATCAACTTAAGGGAGCAACGATGTTCTCTAAGATTGATCTTCGATCGGAGTATCATGTAACATCCCAAAATATAGACTAGAAGTATGTTACAACTTTGATGGTGTTCCAACTAGATTAAAAGACAGCTCAATATTAATGTCCTAATAAGGTATGGACCATTTTGAACTAAAGAGAAATGGAGAGGTTAAATCAAGAGGGACTAAATCGAATCTAATGTGGAATTAGATGTTTGCATGATAACAATTTTATAGTTAGTGGACTTGAACACTTGTCCAATTTAGGACAAGGCACTTGGATGTAGAATGAATAAGAAATTTAAAGTAATTTACTCATCATCCTTCTCCTTCCTCTTCAAGACCGAGAGTTATGAAACTAGAAAGAGAGAGTTAGATTCATGCCATGGCTGAAAGTTAAAACTTAAAAATTGGTTCCACCATTAGATTATCCATCGAAGAGTAGGAAGAAGGGTAAGCATTCTATTTAGTTTTCTTGGGTTAAATCTTTGATTGGAAATTACGTGTACTCTATCTTTTGAGCCTTGATTATATATTCGTAGAGTAATCATTGGTCATTTGAATGATGATCCTACCAAAATTGACATGCATTACGTTTAGGTGACATGTTTAGAATGAAATGAATTGCTATGATTTGAATGAGAATTGCTTGAATCAAGTGTTAGTAGAAATGTTGGTAGGCTGTCCATGCTTTTGATTATATATACGAATACATGAATTATGGACTGTTTTGTCTATGTATAAATGGATTTTGGAACTGTTTTGTTAAATAGAAAGGCATGAACAAGTAAGCTGCCCTGTTAAGTGATTTTATGTAAAAAGGTAGACTATTTTGTGTAAGTATAGAATCATGTGGTAACTTAAGCAAAAGTTTGATTCATTAGAAAGATAATCAATGCTGGAAAATTTACTTGGAAGTTGCTGGAAAATTTGAGTACTAAATTGGTATGACTTGAATGTAACATGGCATGGAAACTGTTTAGATCACATTGCTAGTGAAGATTGTGTAAACATGCTTGATTATATAAAATGCTCTGTTTTGATCACGTTGGTAGGTGAATAAAAATGACCTAGACTTGTATGAGTATGTATATAAGTTGAATTAATATGTTAGAAGTACCATCCAAGTGATTAAAGAAGCTAGAAACCCAAACTAGTGTAATCTGCCCTGAATACTCTGTTCTGGGCAGTAACTTTGAAAAATCACTATAAATTGTACAATGAGAATTTAAGGCTGTAAATTTTATGGATAGTGCCTTAATATGTCTAAGTTAATTAGGAGAAAACATAATTGAATTATAGATTGTAGAATGAATTGTAGAAATGAAACTCTAAGGACAGTGCAAACTATCCAGTGGCGTAACTTGACCTGCCTTTAAGTTAAAAACCGTATTAACTGGAAAAGAATTAAAATACAAGGCCTATATGGTTAGAAATATAATTAAGTTATCTTTTCAACGGTGTAAACCAATTGAAATTCTGACGTACGGAGTGAAAGTTATGCATGTTTTAGTAAACAGTGCAATGCTGCCAGGCAGTAGCAGCAACAACCTTGATGTTTTGAAATGAGTGAATTAGGTATTGTTGCCTTGTTTTGAAGAAATGAATGTATGTTGTCTTGACCTTGATTTACTTGTATGAATTGATAGTGCAAGGAGTAAACCTTGTGGAAGAAGAAAGGAGTGGCCAAGCTAGTGGCAAACACAAAGGAGTTCGGATCCAAGACTAGCTAAGCTTGGAGTATTGTGAGTGTAGATAGGGTTAGGACCTCGGATCCAAGACTAGCTAAGCTTGGAGTATTGTGAGTGTAGTTTAATATAGGGTTAGGACTTAGGTCCTAACCAAAGATGCATTTCTACTTATTGTTATTTTATGAAATGTTAATATACTTGATTTAATGCTTGGTTGTGATGAAAACGTGGAAGAATGATTTAAGCTAAAACTTGAGATCTAATTGAAACATGTATGTTGTTAAATTATTTAGGAAGAAAAGTGAAAACAAATGCTTGAACCTTGATGCCTTGATTGTGATCAATTCGAATGAGTGCTTAAATGTACCTCTATGATTTAAATACTTTTTAACATGATATAAATCAAGAATTAAAGATCTTTCTTGATTCCTAAGAGATGGAATATGTTAATTACTTGCTTGAATGACAAGATTAAATTGCAAACTGTAGAGCTAAGGCTCAATTGGCCTAAGGGTTGTGTATATGAACATGATCTTGCAATGTATCACTTGAATTGATCCTTGAACAAGTTATTGCTTGACATAAACATGTAATACTTGAATAAGTGATTCATAATTGTACAAAGCCTTGGTTGTTAGTGGTCATAGGTGGAAGGGAATGCCTTAGAGTCTAGAGCTCATTGTGTCAGGGTGGACTACGGTCCAGGGCTAAGGCCCCTAATTGGCGACAGACGAAGGGTATGTATGTGTGGTCTTCGACGACAGTAGGAGGGTTGACCAGTACTACGGTACAGTACTACAGTACATCTTGCATACTACGGTACATCTTGTGGCGACTGTTGGTTGGAGACTCGATTACCTGGACAACTAAATACCAAAGGCATAAACTAAAGAAAACAAATGAGAAATAATTAAAGAATAAAGTTTATTTGATAGTTGAATTATATGATTCTTGAATTACTTGATATTTGAATCACTTGATATATAAGCTTGAAATACTCGAATTGCTTGACATGTAATGCTTGATTTTTGACATGAAACTCTTGAAATGAAAATTGTCTATGCTTGAACCTTGTATTGTATGACTTGCTACATAGATTACTTGACATGTATTCTTGAAATGACAAACATGTAAACTTGAACTAATATGTACTTGATTTGAATTGAAATATGTATATTGCTTGAGTACATTATTTGAATTGAAATGAAGATTGAGCTAAGCTTGAATTCGAATTGCTTCCAACCTTGATTAGGCTCAACTTAGCTAAGTGAGATATGTCTTATAAATTGGTTAGAACTAATTGCTACCTCACTAAGTACATATTTTGTACTAATCACTCTTGTTTTCATTCTTCCTAAACACAGGATAAAGGATTCGATCATTGTTTGATCCTGAAGGCTGATTTTTGAGCTCGAAGCAAGACACAAGCATAGCTAAAGTATTGTTCATACTTGTTTTGTACTCCCTTAGCTGGTGGCACTTAGTTGTATATAATGTCTAGTGCATGCATTTTGAATACTTGATCTTGTATATATGTATATGATCTTGAATGGACCTACTATCTTGTGAACTTGGTTATTAATATAAATCAAGTAAAGAACTTAAATTCTATGTATTGTAAGTATTTGTTGCTCATATGGTTATGTATATATTGATTTTATCAAAGTAATTGATATAGTCTTGTGCCATTCGAATGTCTTGTGAGTTAAGATAGTCTTGTATTATCATGACATGTTATATAAGTATTTTATAATCTTGAATGGTAAATGCCCAATGGTAAGGTTGGCATATTGCTTGCTTGGAGACAAGGTATGTACAATTGAATGTTACATGTATCAAGTTAAGAAACAATGAAATGAAATGGAATCATGTTTGTCCTTAAGCTATTCGAATGATGATGATTGTATGATAATGTTAATTGAAATTTTTGGCAACCTATAATGTATGAAAATAAGATTGCTTACATGTTAAGTAATGTATGTTTGGTTACTTGTTAGTTAAGTAACTCATCTAATAGGGATGAGTTAGCCTATCCTTGCCTTGTTCATGCTTGTAATGTACATTAGTAACGCTCCCGAACCGGTTTGCTGCCAACCCGGGTAGGGGTGTTACATTTTTTGGTAATCGGAGCTTTTTAGTCAGTTTTAAGACTAAACCGGGCTCTCTTGCATCATGTAGGATACTTGTGCCACCTAGGAGACTTGTATTGTATAGCTTGTATCTTTGCTTAACTAAACTGAATTCCTAATTATTCTATTTAAATGTAGAATGTCTGAAACAAGGCTCGCTCGGGATGATGAAAGTCTCGTAGGCTCCTCAAATGAAGGAGATAGTGTGAGGATGGAACAGAATCCTCCACAGCAACGAGCTGAACCTAGAGCCCAAGCTGCTGCTCAACAGGAAGCTCCTACTATAAATCCTGTGCAACAGGAATGTCTCCTAAGCATGAAGGAGATGTTCGATCATCTTGTAACTACTTTGAAACGAGACCATTCTATTCATCCTCCTGTTCCTACTCCAACTAGAACCTCTATTGACAAACTGGCTTAACACAGGGCTTATACCTTCACTGGTACTGATGAAGCCAATCCCAAAATAGCTGAGTATTGGTTAGAGGCCACTACTCGATTCCTGACCAAACAACTGCCTTGTCCTGATGAACACAAACTCAAATGTGCTATAGCCCTGTTGGCAGACGAAGCTCTAAGCTGGTGGGAAACCACTACCTTGATTGCTCCTGCTGAAGCTGTAACATGGAAATTCTTCCTTGAGGAATTCAAGAAGAAATACATCAGTGAACAATACCTGGCCGAGTGCCGGAAGCGTTTCTTGTATCTCAAGCAAGGTGGTCGACCTATCGAATAGTACGTGAGTGACTTCTGCAAGTATTGCAAATATGGGTCGGAATACATCAAGACTGATGCTGACAAGTGTAGGATGTTTATTGATTGATTGAATGATGAATTAAGTCTAATATTCACTACCCTGGGTATCACTGACTTCCAAAATTTGGTGAACCGGACCATTGCAACCGAGGCGAAGATGAAAGCCTCTGAGAAACGTAAAAGTGGAAACTCCTGGAAAGACAAGCGGTCAAGGAATGATGACAAGCCTCACTGGCAGTCAAAGAAGTCCAAATATTCTAAGGATCACTATTCAAATTACACTCCTGCTCAAAAAAGCAACTTCATACCAAGACCCCAATCGGTAACCAAGCCTTCAGCCCCGATCATCTCTATTGATAGTATGGGGAATTTCGGTAAAGTTGCTCAATATCCTACTTACATGTTTTGCCAGAAACACCACACGAGTCAGTGTAAAACTCAATAGAATCTGAGTTACTTATGTGGAGCCTCCGATCACTATATCAGGGATTGTCCTCATAATCCTAACAAGGTTCTGAATCGAACTCCTGCAAATGCTAGCTCAACTCCTTCAATTCGAAACAGAGGTCCCAGACAAGCTTAGTCTAGAAATCAGGGGAAAGGCATAGGACATCATTCGAATGCCCCTACTCACTAGGAATCTCGGGCTCCTGCTCAAATCTATCATATCTGAGGAAAAGAAGATGAAGAATCACCCGATGTTATAGCAGGTACCGTTGAGTTAAATTTGATTCATGTTTATGCTTTAATAGACTCAGTATCCACTCATTCTTTTGTATGCTCAACCTTGATTGAAAAGTTGAACTTAAAGCCCGAAATTGTAAAACAAAGCCTTGTAGTTTTGAACCCAATAGGGGAATTACAAACATAAGCCTTATTTGTAGAAACTGTCCCATATTCATTCAAAATGTACCCTTTCTTGTTAATCAATATGTACTACCAACTTGTGAGTTCGATCTAGTACTGGGACTAGATTGGTTAAGCAAGCATGAAGCCTGGGTAGATTGCCTAAATAGGAGACTTTACCTCTGGGTTTAGGAAAGGAATCAATTCTTCTAATTGACATGAAACCGACCTCAATCTTTACTACTATGGTCTTACAAGATGAACTTGAATTCGGCTTACCTAGTGTGCCTATTATATCTAAATATCTCGATGTTTTTCCTGAGGAACTCCCTGGTCTCCCTCCAACCAGAGAAGTAGAGTTCGGGATCGATGTCCAACCTGGAACAACTTCAGTGTCCATCACACCTTATCGAATGGCACCTATTGAGTTGAAAGAACTCAAGAAGCAACTCCAATAGCTACAAGACAAGGGTTTCATTAGGCCTAGCTCGTCTTCCTGGGGTGCTCCAGTCTTGTTCGTGAAGAAGAAAGACAGGACTGTGAGACTCTGTATTGACTACAGACAATTGAACAAGCTTACTATCAAGAATCGATATCTTCTCCATGGATTGAAGATCTTTTCGATCAACTCAAAGATGTTGCAGTATTCTCAAAGATCATTCTACGATCGGGATACTACCAAATGAGGGTAAAAGAAGAAGATGTACCCAAGACAACCTTTCGTACTCGATATGGCCATTTTGAATTCCTTTTAATTCCATTTGGGTTAACGAATGCTCCAGCTGGTTTCATGGATCTCATGAATCGTGTATTCAAGCCCTATCTTGACAAGTTCGTGGTCATTTTTATTGATGACATTCTAGTATATTCTCGGAATAAGGATGAACATTATGAACACCTTTGAATTGTATTGCAAACTCTTCGAGAACTTCAATTGTTTGCAAAGTTCTCTAAATGCGAATTTTGGCTATCGGAAGTGTCGTTTCTTGGACATGTTATCTCGGCAGAAGGGATCAAAGTAGATCCAAGGAAGATTCAATCTATCCTGGATTGGAGACCTCCGAGGAATGTTGATGAGGTCAGAAGCTTTCTCGGTTTAGTCGGGTATTATCGATGTTTTTTCAAGGGATTCTCATCCATTGCTGCAAGTTTGACTAAGCTAACTCGCAAAGATACACCCTTTGTTTGGTCGGAGAACCAACAACAAAGTTTTGATTAGCTTAAACAAGCCTTGACTCATGCTCTGGTTCTCATCCAACCAGTATCAGGCAAGGAGTACACTGTTTACAGTGATGCATCTCATTTGGAAACATGGTAGCTTACGCTTCACGGCAATTAAAACCACACGAGTCAAACTACCCTACTCACGATTTGGAATTGGCAGCTATTGTGTTTGTATTCAAAGTTTGGAGACATTACTTGTACAGCGAGAAATGCAAATTGTTCACAGACCACATGAGCCTCAAATACCTCCTAACTCAGAAAGACTTGAACTTGAGGCAAAGGAGATGGCTAGAGTTACTTAAAGACTACGATTTAGTCATCGACTACCATCCGGGGAAAGCAAACATGGTTGCCGATGCCCTTAGTCACAGACCATACTCGGGTAAACCCTTAAATCTAAATCCTAGAATAATCTATTTGAATTAGACCTTTTTTGACTTATAAGTAACTATTCAAAAATCTTCCTTAATGATATTTTCCATTTGTTTATAGCTTCATTGGCTATCAATGCTCATTTTCGTTTATCCAAATGATGAAAATTCTTGTTTGAACTTCAAATTCAATCTAGTCTAATCTTGAGAATCAAGAACTCCAACAAATTGATCCAGATCTTTAGAAGATCATGTCCAAGCTAGACTCTGAGTCTAATTCTGACTTCTCCCTCAAGTCGAATGGACTCATCTATTTCAAGGATAGAGTATGTGTTCCTAACAACGAAGAACTAAGACATGAGATGTTACAAGAAGCTCACCAAAGCTCATTCTCGATTCACCCTGGATCGGTTAAGATGTACAAGGACCTAAAGCCACTACACTAGTGGCCAGGCATGAAATCGGCTATCACAAACTTTGTTTCAAAGTGCTTAACTTGTCAGAGGGTCAAAGCTGAGCATCAAGTCCCTACTAGATTACTTCAACAAATCGAATTCCCTCAATGGAAATGGGATCGGATTACAATGGACTTCGTTACTGGTCTTCCTTCCACTCCAAGAAAAAAATGATGTTGTGTGGGTGATTGTTGATAGATTCACAAAGTCTACTCATTTCATCCCTGTTCGAATGAACATGAGCTTGGAAACCTTAGTCGAGCTATACATCTGTGAAGTGATTCGATTACACGGTGTACCTACAACTATAATCTCTGATCGAGACCCTAGATTTGCTTCTCAATTCTGGAATTCCTTGCAAAAAGCCTTTGGAAATAAAGTGCATTTGAGTACAACCTTTCATCCTCAATCAGATGGCCAATATGAAAGAATCATACAAGTACTTGAATACATGCTACGTGCTTGTGTTATTGATTTCGGAAAGAACTGGAGAAATCTCTACCCCTAGTAGAGTTTGCTTACAACAATAGCTACCAGACATCTATCCAGATGGCTTCCTTTGAAGCTCTATACGGAAGGAAATGTAGAACTCCCTTGTGCTGGTCTGAATTGGGAGAAAACAAAGTATTGGGACCTCAATTGCTCAGAGAAACTTAAGAACATGTGAAAATCATACATGATCAATTGAAACAAGCCTTTGATAGACAGAAAGCCTATGCAGACTTGAAAATGAGAGACATCCAATACAATGTTGGAGACAAGGTCTTCCTGAAAGTGTCCCCTTGGAAGAAAGTCTTTTGGTTTGGAAGAAAAGGGAAACTCAGTCCCCGATTCGTTGGTCTATTTAAAATCATTGAAAGGATAGGGCCAGTGGCCTATCGATTAGCTCTTCCCAGTGAATTTGACAAGATTCATAATGTCTTTCACGTATCCATGCTCTGAAAATATCGATCTGACCTATCCCATGTCCTTGAGCCTGAAGAAGTAGAGTTGAATCCTGACCTATCATATGAAGAAGAGCCAATACGAATACTTGACAAAGAAGTTAGAAGACTCCGAAACAAGAATGTTCCCTTGGTGAAAGTATTATGAAGGAATCATAAAATGGAAGAGGCAACTTGGGAACCTGAGGCTACGATGAGAGATCAATATCCTCACCTATTCGATTCAGGTAAATTCGAGGGCAAATTTATTTTAAGGGGGAGAATTGTAACATCCCAAAATATAGCCTAGAAGTATGTTACAACTTTGATGGTGTTCCAACTAGATTAAAAGACAGCTCTAATATTAATGTCCTAATAAGATATGGACCATTTTGAACTAAAGAGAAATGGAGAGGTTAAATCAAGAGGGACTAAATCGAATCTAATGTGGAATTAGATGTTTGCATGATAACAATTTTATAGTTAGTGGACTTGAACACTTGTCCAATTTAGGACAAGGCAAGTATGTAGGGGAAGGAATGAATCGACACTTGGATGTAGAATGAATAAGAAATTTAAAGTAATTTACTCATGATCCTTCTCCTTCCTCGTCAAGACTGAGAGTTATGAAACTAGAAAGAGAGAGTTAGATTCATGCCATGGCTGAAAGTTAAAACTTAAAAATTCGTTCCACCATTAGATTATCCATCGAAGAGTAGGAAGAAGGGTAAGCATTCTAGTTACTTTTCTTGAGATAAATCTTTGATTGGAAATTATGTGTACTCTATCTTTTGAGCCTTGATTATATGTTCATAGAGTAATCCTTGGTCATTTGAATGATGATCCTACCAAAAATGACATACATTACGTTTAGGTGACATGTTTAGAATGAAATAAATTGCTATGATTTGAATGTGAATTGCTTGAATCAAGTGTTAGTAGAAATGTTGGTAGGCTGCCCATGCTTTTGATTATATATACGAATACATGAATTATGGACTGTTTTGTCTATGTATAAATGGATTTTGGAACTGTTTTGTTAAATAGAAAGGCATGAACAAGCAAGCTACATGTTAAGTGATTTCATGTGAAAAGGTAGACTATTTTGTGTAAGTATAGAATCATGTTGTAACTTAAGCAAAAGTTTGATACATTAGAAAGATAATAAATGCTGGAAATTTACTTGGAAGTTGCTGGAAAATTTGGGTACTAAATTGGTATGACTTGAATGTAACATGGCATGAAAACTGTTTTGATCACATTGCTAGTGAAGATTGTGTAAACATGCTTGATTATATAAAATGCTCTGTTTTGATCACATTGGTAGGTGAATAAAACTGACCTAGACTTGTATGAGTATGTATATAAGTTGAATTAATATGTTAGAAGTACCATCCAAGTGATTAAAGAAGCTAGAAACTCAAACTAGTGTAATCTGCCCTGAATACTCTGTTCTGGACAGTAACTTTGAAAAATCACTATAAATTGTACAATGAGAATTTAAGGCTGTAAATTTTATGGTAGTGCCTTAATATGTCTAAGTTAATTAGGAGAAAACATAATTGAATTCTGGATTGTAGAATGAACTGTAGAAATGAAACTCTAGGGACAATGCAAACTGTCTAGTGGTGTAACTTGACCTGTCTTTAAGTTAAAAACTATGTTAATTGGCAACGAATTAAAATGAAAGGCCTATATTTTTAGAAACATAATTAAGTTAGCTTTCCCACGGTGTAAACCAATTGAAATTCTGACATACAGAATGAATGTTATGCATGTTTTAGTAAACAGTGCACATGCTGCCAGACAGTAGCAGCACCAGCCTTGATGTTTTGAACTGAATGAATTGTGTATTGTTGCCTTGTTTTGAAGAAATGAATGTATCTTGTCTTGACCTTGATTTACTTGTATGAATTGATAGAGCACGGATTAAAACTTGTGGAAGACGAAAGGAGTGGCCAAGCTAGTGGCAAACACAAAGGAGTTCGGATCCAAGACTAGCTAAGCTTGGAGTATTGTGAGTGTAGTTTAATATAGGGTTAGGACTTAGGTCCTAACCAAAGATGCATGTCTACTTATTGTTATTTTATTCCATGTTAATATACTTGATTTAATGCTTGGTTGTATTGAAAAAGTGGAAGAATGATTTAAGCTAAAACTTGAGATCTAATTGAAACATGTATGTTGTTAAATTATCTAGGAAGAAAAGTGAAAACAAATGCTTGAACCTTGATGCCTTGATTGTGATCATTTCGAATGAGTGCTTAAATTTACCTCTATGATTTAAATACTTGTTAACATGATATAAACCATGAATTAAAGATCTTGCTTGATGCCTAAGAGATGGCATATGTTAATTACTTGCTTGAATGACAAGATTAAATTGCAAAGTGTAGAGCTAAGGCTCAATTGGCTTAAGGGCTGTGTATATGAACATGATCTTGCAATGTATCACTTGAATTGATCCTTGAATAAGTTATTGCTTGACATAAACATGTAATACTTGAATAAGTGATTCATAATTGAACAAAGCCTTGGTTGTTAATGGTCATAGGTGGAAGGGCATGCCTTAGAGTCTAGAGCTCATTGTGTCATGGTGGACTACGGTCCAGGCTAGGGCCCCTAATTGGCGACAGATGGAGGGTACGTATGTGTGGTCTTTGGCGACAGTAGGAGGGTTGACCAATACTACGGTACAGTACTACGGTACATCTTGCGTACTATGGTACATCTTGTGGCGACAGTTGGTTGGAGACTCGATTACCTGGACAACTAAATACCAAAGGCATAAACTAAAGAAAACAAATGAGAAATAATTAAAGAATAAAGCTCATTTGATACTTGAATTATATGATTATTGAATTTCTTGATTCTTGAATCACTTGATATATAAGCCTGAAATACTCGAATTGCTTGACATGTAATGCTTGATTTTTGACATGAAACTCTTGAAATGAAAATTGTCTATGCTTGAACCTTGTATTGTATGACTTGCTGCTTGGATTATTTGACATGTATTCTTGAAATGACAAACATGTAAACTTGAACTAATATGTACTTGATTTGAATTGAAATTTGTATATTGCTTGAGTATGTTATTTGACTTGAAATGAAGATTGAGCTAAGCTTGAATTTGAATTGCTTCCAACCTTGATTAGGCTCAACGTAGCTAAGTGATATATGTCTTATAAATTGGTTAGAACTAGTTGCTACCTCACTAAGTACATATTTTATACTTATTCTGAAGCCTGATTTCTTGAGCTCGAAGCAAGACACAAGCATAGCTAAAGTATGGTTCATACTTGTTTTGTACTCCCCTAGTTGGTGGCATTTAGTTGTATATAATGTCTAGTGCATGCATTTTGAATACTTGATCTTGTATATATGTATATGATCTTGAATGGGCCTACTATCTTGTGAACTTGGTTATTAATATAAATCAAGTAAAGAACTTAAATTCTATGTATTGTAAGTATTTGCTGCGTATATGGTTATGTATATATTGATTTTATCAAAGTAATTGATCTAGTCTTGTGCCATTCAAATTTCTGGTAAGTTACTATAGTCTTGTATGATCATGACATGTTATATAAGTATTTTATAATATTGAATGGTAAATGCCGAATGGTAAGGTTGGCATATTGCTTGCTTGGAGACAAGGTATGTACAATTGAATGTTACATGTATCAAGTTAAGAAACAATGAAATGAAATTGAAGCGTGTTTGTGCTTAAGCTATTCGAATGATGATGATTGTATGATAATGTTAATTGAAATTTTTGGTAACCTATAATGTATGAAAATAAGATTGCTTACATGTTAAGTAATGTATGTTTGGTTACTTGTTAGTTAAGTAACTCATCTAATAGGGATGAGTTAGCCTTCCTTTCCTTGTTCATGCTTGTAATGTACGTTAGTAACGCTCCCGAACCAGTTTGCTGCCAACCTGGGTAGGGGGTGTTACATATCATCAATTAAAAATCAAGGAAGCGGATACACCAAAGACATATTTTAGAACCAGATATGGGTATTATGAGTTTGTAGTAATGCCATTTGGACTTACAAATGCACCATCAGCTTTTATGGATTTAATGAATCGAATCTTGTAGTCATATTTGGATCGATTCAAGGTAGTATTTATTGATGAGATATTGGTTTACTCTAAAATCGAGGAGCACAATACTCATCTTCGAGTTGTTCTCCAGATCTTACGAGAAAAGAAGTTGTATGCAAAGTTGTCAAAGTGTGAATTATGGTTATCAAAAGTAAATTTCCTTGGGCATATAGTTTCAACCGAAGGAATCCGAGTTGATCCTAATAAGGTTCAAGCAATCCTTGAATGGAAAGTTCCTAAGAATATCTTTGAAGTGAGAAGCTTTTTGGGATTAGCTGGTTACTATTGACGGTTTGTGAAAGATTTTTCAATGATTGCCTCTCCGATAACCAGCTGTTAAGAAAAGATGTATCGTTCGTTTGGACAGAAAAATGTCAAGAAAACTTTGATCAATTAAAGAAGGTTCTGACAAAAGCTCCTGTTTTAGTGCAACCAGAACCTGGAAAAGAATTTGTAATATATAGCGATGCCTCCCATAATGGTTTGGGATGTGTGCTGATGCAAGAAGGAAATGTGGTAGCTTATGCTTCATGACAACTCAAAACGCATGAGAGAAACTATCCCACTCATGATTTAGAGTTGGCTACAGTGGTGTTTGCTCTAAAACTTTGACGACACTACTTATATGGTGAAAAATGCTATATTTTCACTGACCATAAAAGTTTGAAATACTTGTTGTCCCAAAAGGAGCTCAATTTGAGGCAGAGAAGATGGATAGAATTAATCAAGGATTATGATGTAATTATCGATTATCATCCGAGAAAGGCTAATGTAGTAGCAGACGCACTTAGCCGAAAAACATTTTCTGCCTTGAGAGCCCTGAATGCCCAGTTGAAAATGCTAGAAAATGGTGCATTAGTGGCAGAATTTCAAGTCATGCCAACTTTGATAGAAATAATTAAATAGTTACAAGCCAAAGATGAAAGGTGCTTGGAAAGAATAAAACAAATAGAAAGTGGTGAATCTAAAGACTTTGAAATAAAGTCTAATGGGTGCTTATATTATAAAGGACGTTTATACGTTCCTAAGGATGATGAGCTGAAGAAAGAAATACTTTCTGAAGCCCATTACAGTCCTTTAACTATGCATCCAGGTGGTAACAAAATGTATCAAGATGTGAAAAGTCATTTTTGGTGGCCTGGCATGAAGCGAGCCATTACAAAATTTGTTGCCATGTGTTTGACTTGTCAACAAGTAAAAGCATAACATCAGGTACCATCTGGATTACTTCAACCAATTTCCATTCCACAGTGGAAATGAGAAATAATTACTATGGATTTTGTAACGGGCTTGCCTTTGACGCCAAGTAAAAAGGATGCAATCTGGGTGATCGTGGTTCGACTGACTAAATCAGCACACTTCATACCAGTTCACACGGATTATTCCTTGAACAAGCTGGTAGAATTATATATCAAGGAGATTGTTAGATTGCATGGTGTTCCTATGTCTATTACATCAGACAGGGATCCCAGGTTCACTTCAAGATTTTGGAGTGCTTTACACGAGGCATTGGTAACTAAATTACATTTTAGTACTGCTTTTCATCCCCAAATAGACGGGCAGTCAGAAAGAACTATCCAAGTATTGGAGGATATGCTTAGAGAATGTGTAATAAATTTTGTGGGTTCTTGGGAAAAGTATCTCCCATTGGTAGAATTCACATATAATAATAGTTATCAATCAAGCATAAAGATGGCTCCTTATGAAGCATTATATGGGGGGAAATGCAGAACGCCATTAAATTGGTTCAAGCTTGAGGATTGAAAGGTTATTGGACCAGATCTTGTTCAAGAGGTGGAAGATAAGGTAAGAATCATTCAAGACAATCTCAAAGCTGCCTCCGACAGACAAAAATCTTGCTCAGATCTTAAAAGAAAAGATATTGAGTTTGAAGTCGGAGATAAGGTATTTTAAAAGTATCACCCTGGAAGAAAGTGTTATGCTTTGGATGAAAAGGCAAACTTAGTCTAAAATTTATCGGCCCTTATGAGATTCTAAAAAGGGTTGGTCCAGTGGTATATTTGTTAGCATTGCCACCCGAGATGAATAAGATTCATGATGTTTTTCATGTATCCATGCTGAGGAAGTATCGATCAGATCCTTCGCATGTCATTACACCGGAAGAAATTGAGATTCAACGGGATCTGACATACGAGGAAGAACCTGTGAGGATATTAGCTCGCAGAGAAAAATAGCTAAGAAATAAAAAGATTCCTCTAGTCAAAGTGTTATGGAGAAATCATAAAGTAGAGGAAGCTACTTGGGAACCTGAGAAATTAATGAAAATGCAGTATCCGCATCTTTTTCAGCCTAGTACTTAGGAAAATTCGAGGATGAATTTTCTTAAGGGGGAGAATTGTAATATCTCAAAATTTTGGCTAGTGACCAAAAAGTAAAACTTGAAAAGTTGGTGACCAAAATGAAAAATTCGAAAAGTTGGGTGCCAAAGTGCAAATTTTGAAAAGTTTAGGGACTAAGTTGTAATTTTCAAAAGTTGGTGACCAAAATGAAAATTTCGAAAAGTTTGGTGCCACTATGTAAATTTTGAAAAGTTTAGGGACTAAGTTGTAATTTTCAAAAGTTATGTAATTTAGTCTCGTAAATGAATAGTTCACCCCCAAGAGTTGCATTTTCGTGCTAGCTCGATTTTTGATACGGAGTTTGTATTAAGAGCTATAAAGCTTTAAAGTTCGGGAAAAATTCGGATAATCGGATTTAATCGAATAAATGAGATATCTTTTATAAGATATTTTAAGAGATATTTTATTAAAATAAGGCAAGGGTAAAAGGGTCATTTTCATGTCTTATTTTAATGGAAATTAATATGGATCATTGGATTAATTATTACATTTTCATGTTTAATCTTAGCCATTGGATGAAAAAAGGCAATATGGTAATTTTTGAAGATGGCAAGGGCAAAGTTGGTAATCACTAACTCCTTAGATTAGTTTTGGCCATTGGATGAATAAGAGGGACATGTGGCAAGATATGAAACCTTGTATGTAAAGGGCAAATGAGTCATTTTAGCGTAAAAGGGATTTTTAATTTAAAATCCCATAAATAAAGGAAAAATGGCCAAAATTGAATTAAAGGAAATTTCAAGACTTCTTCATCATCTTCTTGAAGTTCGAACACCCCTCTAGGTAAGAAGAAAATTTTTATTTTTTGATTTTCAAGCTTATATACTTGGATTTTGGATGAAAGCATGAAATAAGAAATTGATCTCCATGAAATTCTCTATCTTTTGGTACCATTTGTTCATGCTTTCCTTGCTTGAAACTCTAGTTTTGTGAATTTAATGGATGAAGGGGATGTTTATATATGATGGTTTAAGATGAGATTTGGATGTAGTTGTTGTTGTAGAATTCTATCCAAGCTTGTAGGATGATTGAAACTTCTTGGAAGTGACTAAATCCTAATTTGCTTAAAGTTAGGGTTTTAGTATAAAAGTTAAATTTGGATTGATTTTGATTTGGGAATGATTGTGAAAGCTTGGAAATGATGTTTAAGTGTTAATTGGACCAAATTGGAAACTTGAAAAGTTATGGGGGTGAATTCGGCAAATTGAAAGAATTAGGGGAAATTATGGAAAATGTTCCATAAATTTGGAAATGTTGAAATTATGATTTTACAAGCTTTAAAATGTCATTTGGACCATTTTGGAAGTTTGTAAAACCATAAGAACCAATTCGGTAATTTGGAAGAATTTAAGGATTAAAGTGAAAATTTATTTTCATGGAAGCATTATGCTGAAATAAATGTTAGAATGAGTTATAAATCATTGTTTGAGTAAATGTTGGAAGAAATACAAGGTATTGAGGATGAAATGACTTATGTCATGAAACTAATATTTGGAAAATATTAGGATGTTTATAGGAAAATTTTTCCTATATTGTTTATGTGTTAGTAAGATACTAACATATAATTTGGAACGTACTTATGGTATTTTTAATACACTTGTAGACTACGAACAAAATCGAGATTGAATTAGCAATCGAGGAAAGGAATGAGACCAAAGTTGAACTTAGTGAGGCTAGTTGGACATTGACAAAGTATAAAGTGTCAAGGTGAGTGTATTTTCATGCATGGATAATATTATGATTATCATTTGGAAGACTTGTGATAAGTCTATTTTATTAATAATTGCTTGATAGTTATATCATGAACTTATATTTGATATGTTGAGAATTGTCAAAAGTAGAACTATGATACATTTGATCACTAGATATATCAGGTATGTATGTTTATGGTATTTCTGGTATGAACTGCCTTAGCTTTAAATCATGATAATTATATTGCAATGGATGAATTGAATATGGAATTGGAAAGTATGCCCAAGTAAGTTACTGAGGTATAGAGTATAGTTGGCATGACATAGAGTCCAACGATTTAGCACTTCGGTGCGGTTTATTAGCACTTAGTTGTGGTTCTTTAGCGCTTATGTGTGGTATCTTAGCACTTAGGTGCGGTGTATTAGCACTTTGGTTCAGTTTTGACTCGTGTACTCAAGTCCTCAAACTACGTTGGGCAATAATTTATTTGATAATAATTGGTTAATAATTAGAGAGTAGGTGAACTCTCAGATAATGGTAATAAATGGTAAATAATTTAGAGAGTAGATAAACTCTCGGATAATGGCAAGGATATTACTAGGACTTATGAATCTGGATTATATTATGTTAATATTTGATTAACATAAGGAAAATAAATGAATAGTGATCAAATTGGATGTTTATTTTATTATTGTTATAATTCAAGCAATGTTGATTTTTGTTAAATAATTACAATGCCTCACTAAGTATATTCTTAGCGCGTTATGGTTTTCACGCGTAGGTAGTAATCCTGGACAGGAGTATCGGCGTCATCATCCAGAGGGATAATAGTCTTATCAGTAATTTACATCTTTGATGTATTTTGATTATCTCTTGTTGGCATGTATAAAATATTAGTAGCTCGCTTTAACTAGTCTAGATATGGTTTGTAATATTAATATCTAGATAAGTGGTTACTTTATAATGTGGATTATATTAGTTTAAAGAAATTACTGGTAATGGAAATCGGGTAAAGTTATAAATTTGATTTTTAGAGTAATCAATATCATTTTTAATTTAGGCAGTTTTCTTAATTAAAATGTGTAGTTACAAACTGCCAAGTTGCTGCCTGAAAATGGAAGCTATTTGACGGGTTAAAAATTAGTAATTGGTTATACGCGATAAATTGGAATTTTTGAAAATTGTTGTTTTTGGTTTAATTGAATAGTATAAAATACGGTTAATTATTAGGTGACATTCCTTACTAGTATTAAGAATTAAATACTGGTAAGGGTGTTACATCACATGTTTAGTCCTTTTATTGGTGCACATTGTTTATTTAGAATATTCATATGATTTTATTATCCAAACTAAACTAAACAAAATCACAACACAATCTAGAATTCTTTAAACAAAATCACTTTCACTTTCAAATTTATATTGATAAAAGTTGTAAGTGTTAAAAAAATACTGTAAAAATCATTAAAATTGACGACCGTGACATCCGCATTGACCGCAATAGTCTCCGTTATATCCGAAAATGCGATAACTGCGACTAAAATTTAAATCCCTGATTGACAGTGGAGATCTGTTACGGAGTGATGAACGAAGGTGAAGCATCAACACCTTGAGGGAGTCGAGTTCACATGCAACCAGGAGCCATACAATGGAGATCAGACGGCTCAAATCCGTGGATGTGGCTCCATCAGAGGCTAAGAACGGCCGTAAACGGTAGAAGCTTCAGGTTTACTCTACCTCATTTTCTCTAGACCGTGAAAACGCAGAAGATGATTCCGGTTCAGATGAAGGGAAAAATGATAAAACTTAAAAACTTCCGATCGAAAATGTAACACCCTAAACATATACCCATAGACCGAATATACATTAAAGATGTTACGGAGTCGTTTAAAGAAATCCTGACTTATAATAATTTTTTTATACATATAAATCTTGTCTTTATTAATTTAACTCTTTTCTCTATTTTTTTGAAATTATAACTTATGTGTAGTTAGCTAATTTCGACCCTGAATTAGTTTGTAAAACATATTAGTCAGTTATTAAAATGATAACGCAATTCGGGGTGAAAAATAGGTTCACTGCCTAGGCCCTTTCTTGATTTTAAAATCTTTATTTGATTACCGATAAATAAAATTTAAACCGATTAAACAAGTTTTACTACCTTTTTAAGCTTATCGATTATACATATTAACAAAGTAAGATTCATTTCTACTTTAGTTTATGCTTTCATATTACTAATACCTTATCTTGCTTTATCCATATATGATTCATGTTTAGAACTGATCAATTATCTATCGTTTAATCTAATTTAATGCATCATATACTACCAGCAGATAAATAGTTACATGCCCACTAGAAATTATCATAAGCTAGATTATCTTACTGATGTTGTGCATATTGAAGCTTGATCAACAAGATCGACTCCTTTTCAAGTGCTCCAACTTAACCTACGTGTGAAACAATCACAAGCTAAGTATGAAACTTAGTGAGGCAATAATTCTTAATAGAGTGTAATAATGACATAAATATCAATTTAAATGATTAATAATGCATATAATCACCTTACCATTTTTTATGCGTATATACATAAATAATTTCATATGTAACATCATATATCAAAGTGATAAGATTAGATCTTACCGATACCGTTGCCATTTCCATATGTAAGCTTTCAAGCTTATCATCCTGTTCCTTTGATTCATTTTACACATTTAGCCCAAGAATTTTAAATAGAGAGAAACTTAAGTATACGAGATCGGTACTCCTAGAAAACTAGTCACCGAAGTGACGATAAACCTATAGACACATAAGTGTTGGTAACATATAGATCCAAAGATCGGTGTGTAGCTACACGCAGTCCTTGACTGCTAGACCTCTAATGGCATGCCACCATACTGTAACTCTCTATAGTAAATCTTGGGCAATAAATCAATTTCATTATCTTTCCATATATCCTTCTGTAGACGATAAACAACTTATTTCATCAATGGCAACATATATCAATCTATATTTATCAACATTTCAACTTAGCAATATAAATAATCATGTGATCAATCCATTTTATATTCCACTTCTTGACATATCCGTATATGTCAATCATATGCTCAATGACATAAATATTATAGCAATAAAAATTAGGGTAGGCTCATCGCAAGCCATCCCAATCATGTATAAAATATCAATGTAATATGACATGTATGCAATTGCACTCACCCGGGCCATTCATTAGCTTGCCTCACTAAGCTCTACTTGATCTTTTCCTTCATAATACCACGAACCCTCCTTTGATTCGGATCAAACTTTATAAATATAAATAACAATTGTTAGATTCAAATCTAACAATATTTTAAATATGCTATCAAACTTAATCATTCAAATATACAGAATTTTCCAAAATTTCCTTCCTTCCTTGTATTGTTCGAAAACTCATTACGGTCCTTAGTGAACATTTGAACTTCCATTAACCCCTTTCAAGCTTACTAATTAACCTTAGATACAAAATATATCAATTCTCACTTTCTGGCAGATTGCACTACCTTCAAAGAAATATTTCTATAAAATAATCTACAACTCAGAATTTGATTCCATTTGTTCTGAAAGAAACTAGATTCGATAAGCTATTCAACATATAAATTAATACCCAAATTCAACTTGTACAATTTATGGCAAATTTTCAAAGTCAATTTCCAGTATTGAATTTCGGAACAACCTGCTATACTGTTTTCTGACCTTTCACCAATTAAAAAATCATATATTTTTACTTGGAACTCAAAATCAGTTTCCGTTTCTTGGACACGAAACTAGACGAACAAATCTTTTCATAGGTATAAAATTCACCTTTTAACAATTTTCGTAGAATTTATGGTGAATTTTCAAAGTTATTGCCATAAACCAGTTTTTTCTACACAGCTTCCATAAACAACTTCAACGTTTATACTAACTTCTCCTTATTTCTCTACTTTTCAATTTAGTCCAATCACTAGCTTTAAGCCACCAACTCATCACATTCTTCACCAAATAAGTATTCACAATAATTCTGCCTAATTTTCCTTATTTACCAAAATAGTCACTAAAATGCAAAGATAAGGATTCAAGCTTCTTAACTTTGAAATTTAGTCCTCAATTCAACATTACTACCTTAATTCCATCATTACAACTAATAATCAGATTTAGCCCCCATATAAAACTTTAATTTCAATTTGGTCACTTAACTTTGACAATTTGTCAAAATGGTCACTAATTCGGTTCAACATCAATTTAAAATTCTAACTTCAATTTCATGTCTCTAACATCATTAATAACATAAATACACACCAAAATCATAAAAATCAGATTTGGTCCTCTAACTTTTAAACTTGCCGAAATGGTCTCTATACCTTTAGCATAGGGTTTTGCTTCCAAATAACAATTCAAGCTTACTAGATCATTAATTAAACATTACAAACCATAAATTAAACTTGAATCCATAAACCCTAATCATCTTCATAATAATCAAAACATGTAGAACTTAAATCCCAACTCAATATCATGATTTTAACATCATACTAGCTTGATTTCAACTTGAATTCAATCATGGAATCATAAAATCTCAAAAGCCCAAATTGATCCATAAACCCTAATTTCTTTCTCATGTAAATTCTCATCAATAAAGCATGGATTCCATGAATTATTGACATCAAAAGATAGAGCTTGAAGAGTAGAACAACTTTGTAGCTGAAGAGATTACCTGAAAATCGAGTTTCGGGGCTTGAATTGAGCTTGAAATTTTTTCCTCTTTCTTTCCCTAGCCCTTACATTTTTGGCTGGAGAAGATGAACAAAATCTTCATCTTTTCTCCATTATTTTACACATATATCTATTAAATGAATATTAAATTCATTTAATAGTGAAATTATAATTTTGCCCTTTTTATCCAATGGTTGAGATTGATTTTATCATCAATCTAGGGCCAAGATTTAATCTTCCATTTTCTTTTTCCAAAATTGCCCTTATAACTTTTTAAGTATTTCAAAATTGCCATTAGACCAAATGACCAATTTGCCCTCCAACTAGTTTTTATTTACTAGTTTGCCATTCTTGTAAAAATTCAACTAAATCTAGTTGGAATCCAGCCAAATATAATAAAATATTCTTAAAATAACATTTTATGACTTTTCCATAGCTTTTGGATCAGTCTCCAAAATTTCCATTCGATCCAATATACCGATAAATAATCCGTTACTCAAAAATAAACTGTAGGATTCATCTTGAATCGAACTAAAAATATTTCCAACACTTGGAAATGACTTTTATAACCTTTCTCTATCATATGGCAAAGTTTCAAAAATTTTCAGTTCGGTCCGGGTATCCGAATTTCACTTAAACTTTAACTGTGATTTTTCCAATAATCGAAGTATCATATCAAACCAATAATTCCACATTCGATTCACAACCTTAGGTGATATGTTTATTTATGAAATAAAAACACTTAACTTTTGGGAAATTACAACTTTAGTCCCCAAACCTTTCCAAAGTTTATACTTTAGGCATAAAATTTTCAAAATTTATATTTTGGTCACTACCTTTTTAAACTTCAATTCCCATTCCAATATTCCTTGGAATTCAACCAAACTTTAAGAATACCTTATTCAATTCACTATCTATTACATGAGACCTTTAAACCTTAGAAATTTCCTTTCCAAAACCCATAATTAAAGAAATCCCAACTTTTGCATTTTTGTCATTTTAGTCACTAAGTTAGCTTTTAAGATATTATCTTAGTACTAAATGACCCTTAATCAACTTAGTAAATTTTGGGGTATTTCAATTCTCTACCCTTAAGAAAATTCGTCCTCGAATTTTCAATGTGTACTTTTTTCAAACACTTACGGATATTACTTCCTTATTTTCTTCTCACCCTCCCAAGTGGCTTTTTCGACCTTGTGATTACTCTTCAAAGCATCGACCAATGGGATTTTTATTCCTTAATTCTTTAATTTCATATACCAACATTTCTACTAACTCCTTTTCATATCCAAATATCTTATACTTATTGTATTATCATTTTATTATGCAGATAGATTGTCCTAAACAGTAGTTAACTTACATGCTTATTTCACTGTATCGTATCTGCTATGGGTCCTTTCTTGACCTCCAAGATTCTTTAACTGAAGAAATCTATTATCGTTTTACTTTCCTTATTCTAATCTCATTCCATCTTATACTAATAAGAAGCAACATCAAGTCATACAATAAGCACATCAGTAATATGATATTCTATGAGCATGTATTTACTGACAAATTCGTATGCAAACTCGGTTTAGCATCCAGAACCAGCTAAAACTTTACTCTGATACCATTAAATGTAACACCCTTAACGTATACCCATAGACCGAATATACATTAAAGATGTTACGGAGTCGTTTAAAGAAATCATGACTTATAATAATTTTTTATACATATAAATCTTGTCTTTGTTAATTTAACTATTTTCTCGATTTTTTTGAAATCATAACTTATTTTTAGTTGGCTAATTTCGACCATGAAGTAGTTTGTAAAACATATTAGTCAGTTATTAAAGCGTTAATGCAATTCGGGGTGAAAATAGGTTCACTGCCTAAGCCCTTTCTTGATTTTAAAATCTATATGTGATTACCGATAAATAAAATTTAAACCGATTAAACACGTTTTACTACCTTTTTAAGCTTATCGATTATTCATATTAACAAAGTAAGCTTCCTTTCTAGTTTAGTTTATGCTTTCATATTACTAATACCTTATCTTGCTTTATCCATATATGATTCATCTTTAGAACTGATCAATTATCTATCTTTTAATCTAATTTAATGCATCATATGCTACCACTAGATAAATAATTACATGCCCACTAGAAATTATCATAAGCTAGATTATCTTACTGATGTTGAGCAGATTGAAGCTTGATCAGCAAGCTCGACTCCTCTTCAAGTGCTCCAACTTAACCTACGTGTGAAACAATCACACACTAAGTATGAAACTTAGTAAGGCAATAATTCTTAATAGAGTGCAATATTAACATAAATATCAATTTAAATGATTAATAATCCATATAATCACCTTACCATTTTTTATGTGTATAAACATAAGTAATTTCATATGTAACAACATATATCAAAGTGATAAGATTAGATCTTACCGATATTGTTGCCATTTCCATCTGTAAGCTTTCAAGCTTATCATCTTGTTCCTTTGATTCATTTTACTCATTTAGCCCAAGAATTTTAAATAGAGAGAAACTTAAGTATACGAGATCGGTACTCCCAGAAAACTAGTCACCAAAGTGACGATAAACCTATAGACACATAAAGTGTCGGTAACATATAGACGCATAAGTGTCAGTAACATATAGATCCGAAGATCGGTGTGTAGCTACACACAGTCCTTGACTACTATACCTCTAATGGCATGCCACCATACTGTAACTCTTTATAGTAAATCTTGGGCAATAAATCAATTTCATTATCTTTCCATATATCCTTCTATAGATGGGTAAACAACTTATTTCATCAATGGCAACATATATCAATATATATATCAACATTTCAACTTACCAATATAAATAATCATGTGATCAATCCATTTTATATTCCACTTCTTGACATATTCTTATATGTCAATCATATGCTCAATGACATAAATATTATAAGAATAAAAATTAGGGTAGGCTCATCGCAAGCCATCCCAATCATGTATAAAATATCAATATAGTATGACATGTATGCAATTTCACTCACCTGGGCCATTATTAGCTTGCCTCACTAAGCTCTACTTGATCCTTTCCTTCATAATACCACGAACCCTCTTTTGATTCGGATCAAACTTTATAAATATAAATAACAATTGTTAGATTCAAATCTAACAATATTTTAAATATGCTATCAAACTTAATAATTCAAATATACAAAATTTTCCAACATTTCATTCCTTCCTTGTATTGTTCGAAAACTCATTATGGTCCTCAGTGACCAATTTGAACTTCCATTAACCCCTTTCAAGCTTACTAATTAACCTTAGATACAAAATATATCAATTCTAATTTGTTGGCATATTGCACTACCTTCAAAGAAATATTTCTATAAAATAATCTACAACTCGGAATTTGATTCCGTTTGTTCTGAAAGAAACTAGATTCAATAAGCTTTTCAACCATATAAATTAATGGCGAATTTCGGAACAGCCTGCTATATTGTTTTCTGACCTTTCACCACTTAAAAATTTATATCTTTTTACTCGGAACTCAAAATCAGTTTTCGTTTCTTGGACGCGAAACTAGACGAACAAATCTTTTCATCGGTATAAAATTCACCTGCTAACCATATTTGTAGAATTTATGGTGAAATTTCAAAGTTACTGCCATAAACCAGTTTTTCTACACAGCTTCCATAAACAACTTCAACTTTCATACTAACTTCTCCTTATTTCTCTACTTTTCAATTTAGTCCAATCACTAGATTTAAACCACCAACTCATCACATTCTTCACCAAATAATTATTCACAATAATTCTCCCTAATTTTCCTTATTTACCGAATAGTCACTAAAATGCAAAGATAAGGATTCAAGCTTCTTAACTTTGAAATTTAGTCCTCAATTCAACATTACTACCTTAATTCCATCATTAAAACTAAAAATCAGATTTAGCCCCCATAAAAAACTTCAATTTCAATTTGGTCACTTAACTTTGACAATTTGTCAAAATGGTCACTAATTCGGTTCAACATCAATTTAACATTCTAACATAAATTTCATTTCTCTAACATCATTAATAACATAAATACACACCAAAATCATAAAAATTAGATTTGGTCCTCTAACTTTTAAACTTGCTGAAATGGTCCCTATACCTTTAGCTTGGGGTTTTGCTTCCAAATAACAATTCAAGCTTACTAGATCATTAATTCAACATTACAAACCATAAATTAAACTTGAATACATAAACCCTAACAATCTTCATAATAATGAAAACATGTAGAACTCAAATCCCAACTCAATATCATGATTTTAGCATCATACTAGTTTGATTTCAACTTGAATTCAATCATGGAATCATAAAATCTCAAAAGCCCTAATTTGATCCATAAACCATAATTTCTTTCTCATCAATAAAGCATGGATTCCATGAATTATTGGCATCAAAAGATAGAGCTTGAAGAGTAGAACAACTTTGTAGTTGAGGAGATTACCTGAAAACCGAGTTTCGGGGCTTGAATCGAGCTTTGAAATTTTTTTCTCTTTCTTTCCCTAGCCCTTACGTTTTTGGCTGGAAAAGATGAACAAAATCTTCATCTTTTCACCATTATTTTACACATATATCTATTAAATGAATATTAAATTCATTTAATAGTTAAATTATAATTTTGCCCTTTTTATCCAATGGTTGAGATTGATTTTATCATCAATCAAGGGCCGAGCTTTAATCTTCCATTTTCTATTTCCAAAATTACCCTTATAACTTTTTAAATATTTCAAAATTGCTATTAGGGCCAAATGACCAATTTGCCCTCCAACTAGTTTTTATTTACTAGTTTGTCATTCTTGTAAAAATTCAACTAAATATAGTTGGAATCCAACAAAATATAATAAAATATTCTTAAAATAACATTTTATGACTTTTCCATAGCTTTTGGATCAGTCTCCAAAATTTACATTCGATCCAATATACCGATAAATAATCCTTTACTCAGAAATAAACTGTAGGATTCATCTTGAATCGAAATAAAAATATTTCCAACACTTGGAAATGACTTTTATAACCTTTCTCTATCATATGACAAAGTTTCAAAAATTTTCAGTTCGATCCGGGTGTCTGAATTCCACTTAAACTTTAACTACGATTTTTCCAATAATCGAAGTATCAGATCGAACCAATAATTCTGCATTCGATTCACACCCTTAGGTGATATGTTTATTTATGAAATAAAAACCCTTAACTTTTGGGAAATTACAACTTCAGTCGCCAAACTTTTCCAAAGTTTATACTTTAGGCATAAAATTTTCAAAAATTACATTTTGGTCACTACCCTTTTAAACTTCAATTCCCATTCCAATTTTCCTTGGAATTCAACCAAACTTTAAGAATACCTTATTCAATTCACTATCTATTACATGAGACCTTTAAACCTTAGAAATTTCCTTTCCAAAATCCATAATTAAAGAAATCCCAACTTTCGTATTTTTGTCATTTTAGTCACTAAGTTAGCTTTTAAGCTATTATCTTAGTACTAAATGACTCTTAATCAACTTAGTAAATTTTGGGGTATTACAGAAAACGAAAGAAACCATAGCGAAAAGCAACTTGAGTCCCTCGCTGTTGTTACCTGTGATCGGTTCGGCGATATCTACAAAATTTGGCGTCACTTTGGTTTGTGGACGGAGAAGAGACATGGAAGACGCCGTGGCTATTCACATGTCATTTCACTGCCAAGGACAAGAGTCTGCCAATGTTGGCTTCCTCTATTTTGGCGTCTACGATGGCCACAGGTGCTCTCACGTACGAGTCCTAAAATTTTGAAAAAAACAAATCCAGTTATTACTCTTCCTTTATGATTTTTCCCGGTTATGGTTGTTACTGTTTGTTAGGTGGCGACGAGGTGCAAAAAGCGGTTACATGAGCTGGTGAAACAAGAGTTGGAATGTGAGGAGGAATGGAAAGGTGCGATGGCACGTAGTTTCATGCACATGTATAAGGAAGTAAACGAGTAGAACGGAAACGTTATCGGTGCTAATTGCAGATGCGAGTTACAATCGCCAGAGTGTGATGCCGTTGATTCTACCACTGACCGCTTTTGTAGCTGTAATACCCATTTTTTGTCCGGACTCCAAGTTATATTCGAACCACTTATTCTAATTAAACCAAAAAAAATTAAAATAGCAAAAAGGGCATGCCGCCCATACCCTGCCACCCTTGCATCACCCTATGCCCCATGCCTTACCCTTATTTTCCATTCTCACACTCCACTCACCCCCCTTTATCCACTTCAAATAACCACAACAAAACAATAAAAATGAGGCAGATTGAGAATTTGAGAGGTGAGGCTCTCTGAATTGAAACACAAATTGAAACAAGGGGAGGTGGACGGCAGAATGAAAAAATTGAAAGGGGAGAGAGCCGGCTATTCACTCTCATTTGGGGAGGCTCTCGGTAAGTAGGAAAAAAGGGGATTCACTCCCATTTATGTTTTATTAGTAATCCTTTTTATTTATTTTATTTCCATTTCTATCATCATGTTTTTTCATCTTTTTATATTCAATATGTGTTGTTCGAATGTTTTTTTAAATGTCGTAGCATCATGTATGTATCTTTTTTATTTCATCCATTTTCGTTCTTTTATTAGGACAATAATAGAAGTATTTTGTACGTATCTAGTATGCATGCATAGGTATAGTTTTTCTTTGATTGCATGGTTACTCACATGTTTGAGTTTTTATTTGTTTATTTGCAATATGTGGGGTATGTATGTTCTCCTTTACTGTATGTATGTTTGTGGTATGTACATAATATGTGGTCTTGCTTTGTTTTGTACTAGCATATGTTTAGTTCGTGGTTTTGCCGTTTAATGTTCATTTCCATTTTTCTATATTTTGGATATCTCATATATGTGTATATCTATTTATATATGATTTTATCTATGCCACATTTTGTGTATAATAACTTTTTTATATATTATGTGTATGATTTTATGTTTATTTGTAAAAATATGTATAGTATTTTATTTAATTACTACACTTAGAATATAAATAAATATCATTTTTTTGCAAAAATAACATATATAAACTATTAACTTTAAACATATCTAGATATTTTTTATCGGTATAAGTATTAAATATTTTACCTTAATTGTTATATTTTTAAGTTAGATTAATATTTATGGATGTATGTTTCAAATTAGTATTTTATATGTTTTAGATTAGTATTTTATTATGTTAGTATTTATTTATATTTTTATCGCATTGTGCTTATTTATTTATGTTTGCCATGTTTTAATTTGCATTTCGAATATATAATTGTCAATGCGGTGCCCTTTTATCCAAGCGTAAATGGGGCCAGTATCAGGCATAGTGATAGCGGTTCAGCGTTTACTCTCGGATAACGTGGCCTTTAAAATCTACTCGCATTTATAACCAAATTTTAATTTAATCGTCACTTTAATCCAGAAAGTCTAATATTAATAAAGCAATAATTATTAAAGTACCAATTTTGGGCGGTGTGTGGGTGCTAATCCTTCCCCATCCGTAACCGACTCCCGAACCCGACATTTTAAAATCTCTGGTTTTTACGGTGTCTGGTCCACCTTGAGTGGCCGTTGACGACTCCATTTTAAAAAAAACCACCTTTTTTTAGCGAGAGTGACATCGCTACAGATGGCGACTCCGCTGGGAACATTTTTTGGTTTTCAAAAACAAATGAGAGTCAAGCTTTTTTAAATAATTATCGCTTTACTAATATTAGAAGTTCCGGATTAAAGTGACTATTAAATTAACATTCGGTTATAATTGCGCGTTTATTTTAACACATTTAAAATTTGGCATATAAACCCGTCCTTTTAAGTGGGGGGAAATGCTAATGCTTTCGTGAAGATATTGTTCCTCCGTGTAGGCCTAGCAAGTACCTTTGGGGCTCGAGTACCTTATGCTTTCGTAAGGATATCGTTCCTTCATGCAGGCATAAGCGAATGGGTCCCCCTGAATTGAACCCGGTTGAAAGAAGCCTATAATGGGTGATGATCGGGGGCCTTGCTACTCTTAGTAGAGGACGACAAGGACAATTCGGGTACCTCTTAGCACCAACACTGCATGTAGAGAACATATAGAAACCCACCCTGTTAGAGCCATGCGGATAACCTAAGTGTTCTAGACAGGATGTAAATAGGGTTGTTTTGTTTGTTTACCTTATCTAAATTGTTCTTCTATTTATGTGTTATTGATATTATCCGGTACTGACTTGTTTTGTTTTTTGTTTTACC
This sequence comes from Hibiscus mutabilis, assembly GCA_019671005.1. Lineage (NCBI taxonomy): Eukaryota > Viridiplantae > Streptophyta > Magnoliopsida > Malvales > Malvaceae > Hibiscus > Hibiscus mutabilis. The sequence goes on from CM033733.1 coordinate 15,277,972, forward strand.
CTTTTCGCATACATCATTGCATTTGCATTACATTGGGGTGTTGATTCAAGTGGTTTACCCGATCAGAAATCTTTCATTTTTACCCTAATTTCAAATTGACCCATTTTTTGTGATCACATCATATCTGCTCATTTTGGCATTCATTGCATGGCATATCATAACACTTTAATTTTTGCATTTTTACTAGCATGAAATACCGACTCACGACTGGTTATCAATTTAAAAAATTATCATCGGGAGAAAATCTAGTACTCTAGATATCGAGGCAATATTCAAAGTTGCAAATGAATCCCGTGAGTTCGGAAGTTGTGCCAAGAGAACCATTTTTGAATCAGTACTTTCGTATCTAAGACATGCACCTCACATTTACATGCATACATTTTGAAAATTTTAAAGTCGGTCCTCGGGTTGCCCCATTAAATACAATGAAGTTGGTCGATCTAGCACCTTACAGAGCCTCTTACAAGAGCCTGGTCTTGGGGCATGTCCAAAAGCACCCTCCATATCTTTTACAAATATTGTGCCTCTAATAAGGTCCCAGTCTAGGGGCATTCTTTGCCAAGGTCCAGCCTTCATTGCCGAGTCAAACCTTGCACCCCTAAAATGTCTACATTGACCACAATTTGTAAAACTGTACCCAATCCAAAAAATAATGAGCTACCATAAACCAACACAATTTGTGAACCCAACTTAGGGTGCAACAGAATCCACACTCAAAGTGTTAAATTCAAGAGCAGTGTCAGATGATGTCATGTAATGAACAAAATTTTGGGGCATCCACTCAGATGAAAGCTGGTCGAACCCAGGACAAAGTCGGGGCAGAGCCGCATGAAAAAACCAAGATCCTGACGGGACCAGTGAGGAGTTTGGGGCATCCTTTTGAGTATCGAAAAAAATCATGTCACACTCATGCATGTAGTTGCATTTATCTTGTATGGAATCATTTTTGCATACGTCATACATTTAGATTAAGTGCATACACCAAAATCACCATGCATTTAGGGTAGACACATGCATTTAGACATAAAATTAGATACATTCATGCAATCTTGCTTGTACATAACAGGTCTACGGAAAAGACCGAGTACCCTCAACATAGGGGCAATGACAAGAGGGCTAACCCTAGTCTTGAAGGAGGACAAACACGAAGAAGATGTTGAAACACCCAAAATAAAAGGTATCAGCGACAAAATCTTTGACAATTACTGACCAATTTTTTTTCTTTTGTAGGATTTTATTCCTCCGACGATGGTGTGACAGACGTGAACATTCTCCCGATTTCTACTATTGCCAATAGAAATTCTTTTCAGATTATGCCTTCTGTCGACAGAGAAACATAGCAATTTTTTCCAAACATCATCTCGCCATCAATGGTACAACAATTTAACATCTTGCAAATCATGCCTCCGTCGGTGGTGGTACGCCAACTTAATGTAGATCTTGCCTTCGTCGGTGGTGTTGCAAATCAAATTTTCCATTCGGTCATGTCTCTCCGTCAGTGGTGTAGCAGGTCTCACATTTTGCTGATCTAATCTCTCCGGCAGTGGTGTAGCAGATCAAATCCAGTTCTTGCCTCCGTCGGTGGTGTTGCAAATCAGATTTTCCATTCGGCCCTACCTCTCCGTCGGTGGTGTAGCGGGTCTCACATTTTGCTGATCTAGTCTCTCCGTCAGTGGTGTAGTAGATCAAATCCTCTCCAGGTCTTGCCTCTTCGACAGTGTTGTAGCTAGACCAAACTTTTCCTTGGAATTTGTTTATTAGTTACAAGAAAAAAAAATGAAAAAATAAACAAAAACAAAAAAAGAAGAAAAGTAAAAAAAGAAAAAATAGAAAAATTTGAGAAAAAAGGAAAATTTTCAAGTGTTATATGATCATGTCCCTCCGTCGATGGTGTGGCCGTGCTCAAGTTGACGTTATCCGATTCTGCTTCTCCGTTAATGGTTTAGTGGAGTCCAAATGCTAAAATTCGATCTTATCTCTCTGTTGATGGTGTGGATAGATCCAACAAATGTAACTTTCGGTTCTGCCTCTTTGTTGATGATGTAGCTGAACCAAATTTGCCAACTATCCGATCCTGCCTCTTCGTCGGTGTCGTAGCTGGATCAAATCTTCAGACCTTGCCTCTTCGACGGTGTTGTAGCTCAGTCAAATACAACTTTCGGTTCTGCCTCTTCGTCGGTGTTGTAGCTGAACCTAATTCACTAACTCTCGGTCTTGCCTCTACGTTGGTGTTGTAGCTAGACCAAATTCACTAACTCTTGATCCTGCCTCTTCGTCGGTGTCGTAGCTGGATCAACATTACTAACTTTAGACCATGCCTCTTCGTCGGTGTTGTAGCTTGGTCAATGTTGTATCTAAAAAAAGCAAAAAAAAGGCAAAAAAAAAAGAAAAAAAAAGAAAAAAAACAAAAAAAAGAAGAAGAAATAGAAAAAGTAAAAAAATTGAAAAAAGAAAGTTCGAAAAAAGAAGAAAAAATTGAAAAAGAAGAAGAAGAATAAGAAGAAGAATGAAAAAATATTCAAGTGTTATCTGATCATGTCCCTCTGTTGATGGTGTGGCGGTGTTCAAATTGCTGTCATCTGATTCAGCTTTTTCGTTGAGGGTCTATTGGAGTCCAAATGCTGAAATACGATCTTATCTCTCCGTTGATAGTGTGGATAGATCCAACAAACATAAATCTTCGGTTCTGCCTCTTCGTCGGTGATGTAGCTGAACCAAATTTTCCAAATTTTGATCCTGTCTCTTCGTCAGAGTTGTAGCTGGATCAAATCTTCAGACCTTGCCTCTTCGTCAGTGTTGTAGCCTGGTTAAATATAACTTTAGGTTTTGCCTCTTCGTCGGTGTTGTAGCTGAACCAAATTTGCCAAATTCCGATCATGCCTCTTCGTCAGAGTTGTAGCTTGATCACAAAAAAAACTCTGATCCTACCTCTTCGTCGGTTTCGTAGCTGGATCAAATCTTTAGACCTTGCCTCTTCGTCGGTGTTGTAGCTTGGTCAAATCTAAATTTCGGTTCTGCCTCTTCGTCGGTGTTGTAGCTGAACCTAATTCACTAATCCTCGATCTTGCCTCTTCATCGGTGTTGTAGCTAGACCAAATCCACTAACTCTTGATCTCGCCTCTTCGTTGGTGCTGTAGCTTGATCAATATTACTAACTTTAGACCATGCCTCCTCGTCGGTGTTGTAGCTTGGTCAAAATTTACTAACTTTCTAGTTGTATCAATGTTGTATCTTAAAGTATAAAGGAAAAAGAAAAAAGAAAGAAAAAAAAGAAAAAAAAAGAAAAATGGAAATGAAAAAAAAAGAAAAAAAGAAGAAAATCAAAATGAGCTTTCAATCATTCGATCCTGCCTCTTCGTCAGAGTTGAGCTGGATCAAACATCAGAACTTTCATCCACCGATCCTGCCTTTTCGTCAGAATTGTAGCTAGATCAAATCTTCAGACCTTGCCTTTTTGTCGGTGTTGTAGCTTGGTCAAATCTAACTTTCAGTTCTGCCTCTTCGCCAGTGTTGTAGCTGAACCTATTTTACTAACTTTTGGTCTTGCCTCTTCGTCGGTGTTGTAGCTAGACCAAATTCACTAACTCTTGATCATGCCTCTTCGTCGGTGTCGTAGCTGGATCGACATTACTAACTTTAGACCATGCCTCTTCGTCGGTGTTGTAGCTTGGTCAAAATTTACCAACTTTCAAGTTTTATCAATGTTGTATAAAAAAAGAAAAAAAAAAGAAGAAAAGAAGAAAAATGAAAAAAGAAGAAAAATAGAAAAATGAAAAAGAAAGAAAAAGAAAAAGAGAAAAGGACTTTCGTCCATCGATCCTACCTCTTCGTCAGTGTTGCAGCTGGATCAAATTTTGTAGACCCTACTTCTCCGTCGGTGTTGCAGCTGGGTCAAGTTTTCTTTAGGTATTATCACCGTCAATAATGTAGCAAGTTGAACTCATTTTGCTTCCCCAATAGACAACCCCCTATTTTGAAGATTTTGCTTCCTCCAAGAGTGACAAAGTAGATTCGTCAAGTCCAGAAAGAATACATGCGCCGAATAGAAAGAAGATCCCGAAGAAAGAAAAAAACTTCAAAAGGAGAGAAGTTCAGCCAGATCGGACAAAAATGGTTATTCTTGTCTTTGCTCTATTCTTGTTACACAGTAATGAGCAAAGAGGGGCAACTGTAATACCCATATTTTGTCCAAGCTCCAAGTTATATTCGAACCACTTATCCTAATTAAACCGAAAAAATTAAATTAAAATGGCAAAAAGGGCATGCCGCCCATACCCTGCCACCCTTGCATCACCCAATGCCCCACACCTTACTCATATTTCCCATTCTCACACTCCACTCACCCCCCTTTATCCACTTCAAATAACCACAACATAACAATAAAAAAGAGGCAGATTAAGAATTTGAGAGGTGAGGCTCTCGGCATTGAAACACAAATTGAAATAAGGGGAGGTGGACGGCCGAATGAAAAAATTGAAAGGGGAGAGAGCCGGCTATTCACTCTTATTTGGGGAGGCTCTCGGCAAGTAGGAAAAAAAGGGATCCACTCCCATTTACGTTTTATTAGTAATCTTTTTTATTTATTTTATTTCCATTTCTATCATCATGTTTTTTCGTCTTTTTATATTCAATATATGTGTTGTTTGAATGTTTTTTTTAAATGTCGTAGCATCATGTATGTATCTTTTTTATTTCATCCGTTTTCGTTCTTTTATTAGGACAATAATAGAAGTATTTTGTATGTATCTAGTATGCATGCATAGGTATAGTTTTTCTTTGATTGCATGGTTACTCACATGTTTGAGTTTTTATTTGTTTATTTGCAATATGTGTGGTATGTATGTTCTCCTTTACCGTATGTATGTTTGTGGTATGTACATAATATGTGGTCTTGCTTTGTTTTGTAATAGCATATGTTTAGTTTGTGGTTTTGCCGTTTAATGTTCATTTCCGTTTATCTATATTTTGGATCTCATATATGTGTATATATATTTATATATGTTTTTATCTATGTCACATTTTGTGTATAATAACTTTTTTATATATTATGTATATGATTTTATGTTTATTTGTAAAAATATGTATAGTATTTTATTTAATTACTACATATATAATATAAATAAATATCCTTTTTTTGCAAAAATAACATATATAAACTATTAACTTTAAACATATCTAGATATTTTTTGTAGGTATAAGTATTAAATATTTTACCTTAATTGTTATATTTTTAAGTTAGATTAATATTTATGTATGTATGTTTTAAATTAGTAGTTTATATGTTTTATATTAGTATTTTATTATGTTAGTATTTATTTATATTTTTATCGCACTGTGTTTATTTATTTATGTTTGCCATGTTTTAAGTTGTATTTCGGATATATAATTGTCAATGCGGTGCCCTTTTATCCAAGCGTAAACGGGGCCAGTGTTAGGCGTAGTGATAGTGGTTGGCGTTTACTCTCGGATAACGTCGCCTTTAAAATCTACTCGCATTTATAACCAAATTTTAATTTAATCGTCACTTTAATCCGGAAAGTCTAATATTAATAAAGCGGTAATTATTAAAGTACCAATTTTGGGCGGTGTGGGGGTGCTAATCCTTCTCCATCCGTAACCGACTCCCGAACCTGACATTTTAAAATCTCTGGTTTTTACGGTGTTCGGTCCACCTTGAGTGGCCGGTGGCGACTCTATTTTTAAATAAAATGCGTTTTTTCTAAAATCCCACGGAAGACATCATTTTCAAAAAAAAACATACATTTTTTTAGCGAGAGTGACATCGCTACAGTAGCTATCATAACGTCTGATAAAATCATTGCTGCAAACTGTGGTGATTCTAGAGCCGTTTTGTGTCGTAAAGGCAAGCCCGTTCCATTATCGTCTGATCACAAGGTTATCATTTCGTATTTAGCTCTCTTTTGTTTAATGGAATTAATTTTGCTTATAGGCTGTTTGGCTTCTGAGAAAATCTTCGCTTTTATTTTTTCATGATATTTCTTAATCATGTTATTTAAGTAAGATTATAACGAGAATTATATTACCACATTTTTCGCGTTTCTCGTTAACCTTAATCTAAGAAACAACTCCCGATTTTCTACGAAAGGCACCACCATTTCTTTTCCTTTCTTGCTTTGTCTTTTTAATTTCCAGAGAGCCTAACAGCTTGATCGTACTTAAGCGATTGTGTATTGTCTTCATGCCTATCGTGCGGAAATGATGGGATATCGAAATCCGATGCCGTTTTATTCTTCGTAACAAAGTTTTGGGATCATAATTTTGAAATTGTAACACTCATTTTTTGTCCGGGCCCCAAGTTATATTCGAACCACTTACCCTAGTTAAACGAAAATAAAAAAAAATTAAAATAGCAAAAAAAAACAAAAAAGGGGGCATGCCGCCCCATGCCCTGCCACCTTGCCTCCCATGCCTTGCCCCATGCCACCCCATGCTCTATTTCCCCACACCACACTCCACTCAACCTCTCATCTTGATCCACTTCAAAAAACTACACTACAAAGGGAAACAAAAAAAAAGCAACCGGCCACTGATACTCCACACTTTCTTTGGATACTATTTTAGACAAAAAAAACTCCATCAACCAAGAAGCCAAGCTCTCATCTTCCCAACTCTCTTGGTCACATTTCCATCACCACTTCAACGAACCAGCTTTCCCGTGAGAAAAACCTCCATCATTTTCGGGAAACCAAGCTCACCTCCTGAACCAAAACTAGTCTCTAACTAAACTTAAACCCCACTACCATTCAAAACCCGAGCTCACCACAGCTTTCCACCATCACCCGACCATCACCAAAAAACTCTCCATTGTCGTTTCATCCTCACCCCTTTAGTTGAGAATGTAAGTTGTCAAATGAAAACAGAGGGAGATGAGATGTCTTTGTAGGAGATGAAGGGAATGTATTAAATTGGTTTTTAAATGGGATAATCACCACATTGCTCCCTTTTTTACACCATCTTTGATTTCATCTTTTTTTATTTAATTTATGCATCTTAACTTTCCTTTTAGTTTAATATAGTCACTAATCTTTGCCTTTATGTCATTAATTTCTTGTATCGTATATATATATTTTTCTCTTGTATCTTATATACTATATATATTTGATTGTTTCCTTGTTATATGTATTATATGTGTGGTAATTAGTAAATATTAATATATTATATTTTAAATGTTTTCTTTATTTATAATAACTAGTATATTACCTTATATATATGATATAGTTTTTAAATTGTCATATATGCGTAAGTTTTAACAAATTTTCTATATTTATATATATCACTACATATTTATATTTATAGACTTTTTTACACTATATATATTATGTATATATATGTACATGTATTTATTTATGTTTTAATTATTTATGCTTTGTATTTATTTTATTTTCATTTTCAAATATAAATTGTCAATGCGGTGCCCTTTTATTCAAGCGTAAACGTGGCCAGTATCAAGCGTAGTGATGGTGGTATTTCAGTTTACTCTCGAATAACAAGGCCTTTAAAATCTACTCGCGCTTATAACCAAATTTTAATTTAATCATCACTTTAATCCGGAAAGTTTAATATTAATAAAGCATAATTATTAAAGTACCAATTTTGGGCGGTGTGGGGCTGCTAATCCGCCCCCATCCGTAACCGACTCCCGAACCCGATATTTTTAAAATCTTTGGTTTTTATGGTGCCCGACCTACCTTGGTGGCCGGTGGCAACTCCATTTTTAAAATAATACGGATTTTTTTAAAACCCCAATGTGAGACATTTTTTAATACCCAAAAGACCCCAAACACCTTAAAACCTCGTTTTTTTAGCGAAAAAATGATCGCTACAGATGGCGACTCCACTATGGACACTTTTTTGGTTTTCAAAAATAAAAGAGAGTCGAGCTTTTTAAATAATTATCGCTTTACTAATATTGGAAATTCTGGACTAAAGCGACTATTAAATTAACATTTGGTTATAATTGCGCGTTTATTTTAACGCATTTAAAATTTGACATATAAACCCTTCCTTTTAAGTGGGGGGAAAACGCTAGTGCTTTCGTGTGGATATCGTTTCTCCGCATGGGCCTAGCAAGTACCTTCGGGGCTCGAGTACCTTATGCTTTCGTGAGGAAATCGTTCCTTCATATGGGTATAAGCGAATGGGCCCCCTGAGTTGAACCCGGTTGAAAGGAGCCTATAATGGGTGATGACTGGTGGCCTTGCTACTCTTAGTAGGGGACAACAAGGACAATTTGGGTACCTTTTAGCACCAAAACTGCATGTAGAGAATATAGAAAGCCCACCCTTTTAGAGCCATGCAGATAACTTAGGTGTTTTAGATGGGATAAATAGGATTGCTTTGCTTGTTGCCTTATCTACTTCGTTTTTATTAAGTTTATTCGGTACTACTCATTTCTTTTTTGCTTTATTTTTACTTTGCACATATTTTTGTTGCATTAGCATTGCATGACATAAAGGTTGGTTCAAGTAGTTTGCCCGAGTAGAAATCTTTCTTTCTACCCTATTCATTTGATTATTTTATTTCAAATTGACCCATTTTTGTGATCACATCATATCTGTTCATTTTGGCATTAGCTACATGACATCATAACATTTTAATTTTTGCATTCTACTAGCATGAAATGCTGATTCACGACTAGTTCTCAATTTGAAAAATTATTATTAGGAGAAAATCTAGCACTCTAGATATCAAGGCAACATTCAAAGTTGCAAATGAATCATGTGAGTTCGGAAGTTGGGCCACGAGAACCATTTTTGAATCAGTACGTTCATATCTAAGACATGCATTTTGCATTTACATGCATACATTTTGAAAATTTTAAAGTCGGTCCCGAGTTACCCCATTAGATACATCAAAGTTGGTCGACCTAGCACCTTACAGAACCTTTTACAAGAGCTTGATCTTGGGGCATGTCCACAAGTACCCTCCACATCTTTTACAAACAGTGTGCCTCTAACAAGGCCCCAGTCTGGGGGCATTATTTGCCAAAGTCCAGTCTTTGTTGCCGAGTCGAACTTTTGCATCCTTGAAATTTCTACATCGACCACAGTCTGCAAAACTTCATCTGATCCAAAAAATAATGAGCTTCCATGAACCAACTTATGAACCCAACTTAGGGGGAAACAAAATGTGCTCCAGGGTTTCAAATTTGCTACAAGAATATTCTCAGACGATGGCATAAAATGAACAAAATTTTGGGACATGCTCCCAGATGAAAGCTAATTCAAAGAAAGGTGGTTGAACCCAGGACAAAGTTGGGGCACCACCGCATGAAAAAAAATAAGATCCTAACAGGACCAGTGAGAAGTCAAGAGCATCCCTTTTAGGGCCAGAAAAGAAAATCATGTCACATTCATGCATTTAGTTGCATTCATCTTGCATTGAATCATTTTTTCATACGTCGTACATTTAGATTAAGTGCATACACCAAAATCACCATGCATTTAGGATAGAGACATACATTTAGGCATAAAATTAGATGCATTCATGCATTTTTGTTTGTACATATAAACAGGTCCCCGAAAGAGATTGAACATCCTCAACATGGGGGTAATCACGACGGCCAACCTTAGTCTTGGAGGAGGCCAAACATAAAGAAGATGCTGAAACATATAAATAAAAGGTATCAGCGACAAATTTTTTTAAACAATTACTGACAAATATTTTCTCCTTTGTAGGATTTGATTCCTCCAACGATGGTGTGACGGACGCCAACATTTTCTAGATCTTTACTCCTGCCAATAGAGAGAACTATTTCCAGATTCCACCCTCTACTGATGGAAAAGTAGAGTAAATTTCTCTAGACATTATCTACCTGTTAGTGGCACAACAATTCAACATCTTGCAAATCATGCCTCCGTCACTGGTGGTAGACCAACTTAATGTAGATCTTGTCTCCATCGATGGTGATGTAGATCAAAATTTTCATCTGAGTCCTATCTCTCTGTCGGTGGTGTAGTGGATCTCATATTTTGCTGATCTAGTCTCTCCATCAGTAGTGTAGCAGATCAAATCCTCTCCAGGTCTTGCCTCTTTGTTAGTGTTACAGCTAGACCAAAATTTTACACGGAATTTACTTTTTTTATTATAGTTGTAGAAAAAAAAAGAAAAAGAAAAAATGCGATCAAAAAATTAGAAAAAGTCAAAAAAGTAAAAAAAAGATCAATCAAAAGAATAAAAATGAAAAAATGAAAAAGGTCAAATCAAAAAAAGAAAAAAAGTAAAAAAAATCAAATCAAGTTGATGTCATCTGATTCTGCTTCTCCATTGATGGTCTAGTGGAATCCAAGTTGCTGTTATTCGATCTAGCCTTTCTGTTGATGGTAAGGCTAATTTCAAGTTGCTGAAATCCAGTCCTGCTTCTCCGTTGATGACGTAGTAGGATTCATATTGCTGTCATCTGATTCTACTTCTCCGTTGATGGTTTAGTGGAGTCCAAATGCTAAAATTCGATCTTATCCCTCCGTTGATGGTATAGATAGGTCCAACTTGATTGACTTTTGGTTCTGCATCTTCGTCGGTGTTGTAGCTGAACCAAATTTTCCAAAGTCCGATCATGCCTCTTCGTCAGAGTCATAGGTTGACCGCAAAGAAACCAATCCTCCGATCCTGCCTCTTCGTCAGAGTTATAGCTTGGTCAAACCTAACTTTCGGTTTTGCCTCTTCGTCGGTGTTGTAGCTGAACCCAATTTACTAACTTTCGGTCTTGCCTCTTCGTCGGTGTTGTAGCTAGACCAAATTCACTAACTCTTGATCCTGTCTCTTTGTCAGTGTCGTAGCTGGATCAACATTACTAACTTTAGACCATGCCTCTTCGTCGGTGTTGTAGATTGGTCAAAATTTACTGTCTTTCAAGTTTTATCAATGTTGTATCCAAAAAAAGGGCAAAAAGAAAGAAAAAAGAAAGAAAAAGAAAGAAAGAAAGAAAAATAGACAAAAAAAGAAAAAAGAAAAAATGAGTTAAAAAAAGAAGAAAAAAAGAAGCAAAAGCCAAAAAAATGGGAAGTTTTTAATTTTCTGATACTGCCTCTTCGTCAGAGTTGTAGCTGGATCAGACATTGGAATTTTCATCCATCGATTCTGCCTCTTCGTCGGTGTTGTAGTTGAACCAAATTTGCCAATTTTTGATCATGCCTCTTCGTCGGAGTCGTAGCTTGATCTCACAAAAAGAACAACCTTCCGATCTTGTCTCTTCGTTAGAGTCGTAGTTGGATCAAATCCTCAGACCTTGCCTCTTCGTTGGTGTTGTAGATAGACCAAATTTATTAACTTTTGATCTTGCCTCTTCATCGGTGTCGTAGCTGGATCAACATTACTAACTTTAGACCATACCTCTTCGTCGGTGTTGTAGCTTGGTCAAAATTTACCAACTTTCAAGTTTTATCAATGCTGTATCTAAAAAAGAAGAAAGAGAAAAAAAATGAAAAAAGCAAAAATGAAGAAAAATGAAGAAAAAATGAAAAAAAAGAAAAAAAGAGAAAAGAAAAAAAAGGTTTTCAATTTTCTGATACTGCCTCTTCGTCAGATTTTTAGTTGATCAGGTGTTGAAATTTTCATCCATCGGTTCTACCTCTTCGTCGGTGTTGTAGCTGAACCAAATTCTTCCGATCCTGCCTCTTCGTCAGAGTCGTAGCTGGATCAAATCTTCAGACCTTGCCTCTTTGTCGGTGTTGTAACTTGGTCAAGTCTAACTTTCAGTTCTGCCTCTTCGTCGGTTGTAGTAGAACCTGATTTACTAACTTTCGGTCTTGCCTCTTCGTCGATGTTGTAGCTAGACCAAATTCACTAACTCTTGATCTTGCTTCTTCGTCGGTGTCGTAGCTGGATCAACATTACTAACTTTAGACCATGTCTCTTCATCGGTGTTGTAGCTTGGTCAAAATTTACTAACTTTCGAGTTTTATCAATGTTGTATAAAAAAAGAGAAAAAAAGAAAAAATTCAAAAAAGAGAAAAGAGAAAAGAGAAAAAAGAAAAAGAAAAAAAAGAAAAAAGATAAGAAGATAAGAAGTTTTCAATTTTCTGATCTTGCCTCTTTGTCAGAGTTGTAGCTAGATAGGACATTGGAGTTTTCATCCATCGGTCTTGCCTCTTCGTCAGCGTCACAGCTGGATGGAGATTTTGTAGACCCTGTATATTTGTTCGTGTTGTAGCTGGATCGAAGTTTCTTTAGGTATTAGCTCATCGTCAATAATGTAGCAAGTTGAACTCATTTTGCTTCCCCAACAGACAACCCCCTATTGTGAAGATTTTGCTTCCCAAGAGTGACAACGTAGATCAACCAAGACAAGAAAGAGGACCTGCGTCAAAGAGAAAGAAGATCTACTGAAGAAAGAAGACACACGTCAAAAGAAGAGAAGTTCAACCATATCAGACAAAAATAGTTATTCTTGTCTTTGCTCTATTCCTGTTACACAACAATGAGCAAAGAGGGGCAGCTGTAATACCCATTTTTTGTCTAGGTCCCAAGTTATATTCGAACCACTTACCCTAGTTAAACTAAATTCAAAAAAACAATTAAAATAGAAAAAAATGGGGCATGCCCTGCCACCCTGTCTCCCATGGCTTGCCCCGTGCCACCCCATGCTCTATTTCCCCACACCACACTCCACTCAACCTCTCATCTTGATCCACTTCAAAAAACTACACTGCAAAAGGAAACAAAAAAGAAGCAACCGGCCATTGATACTCCACACTTTCTTTGGATACCATTTTAGAACAAAAAAACTCCATCAACTAAGAAGCCAAGCTCTCATCTTCCCAACTCCCTTGATCACATCTCCATCACCACTTCACTGAACCGACTTTCCCGTGAGAAAAACCTCCGTCATTTTCGAGAAACCAAGCTCACCTCTTGAACCAAAACTAGTTTCTAACTAAACTTAAACCCCACTACCATTCAAAACCCGAGCTCACCACAGCTTTCCACCATCACCCGACCATCACCAAAAAACTCTCCATTGTCGTTTCATCCTCACCCATTAGTTGAGAATGTAAGTTGTCAAATGAAAACAGAGGGAGATAAGACGGCTTTGTAGGAGATGAAGGGAAGTATTAAATTGGTTTTTAAATGGGATAATCACCACATTGCTCCCCTTTTTACACCATCTTTGATTTCATCTTTTTTTTCTTTTTTTATTTAATTTATGCATCTTAACTTTCCTTTTAGTTTAATATAGTCACTAATCTTTGCCTTTATGTCATTAATTTCTTGTATCGTATATATATGTTTTTCTCTTGTATCTTATATACTATATATATTTGATTGTTTCCTAGTTATATGTATTATATGTGTGGTAATTAGTAAATATTAATATATTATATTTTAAATGTTTTCTTTATTTATAATAACTACTATATTACCTTATATATATATGATATAGTTTTTTTAATTGTCATATATGCGTAAGTTTTAACAAATTTTCTATATTTTTATATATCACTTCATATTTATATTTATATAGCCTTTTTTTACACTATATATATTATGTATATATATGTACATGTATTTATTTATGTTTAATTATTCATGCTTTGTATTTATTTTATTTTAATTTTCGAATATAAATTGTCAATGCAGTGCCCTTTTATTCGAGCGTAAACGTGGCCAGTATCAAACGTAGTGATGGTGGTCTTTCAGTTTACTCTCGAATAACAGGGCCTTTAAAATTTACTCCCGCTTATAACCAAATTTTAATTTAATCGTCACTTTAATCCGGAAAGTTTAATATTAATAAAGCGGTAATTATTAAAGTACCAATTTTGGGCGGTGTGAGGTGATAATCTTTTCTCATCCGTAACTGACTCCCGAACCCTACACTTTTAAAATCTCTGATTTTTATGGTGCCCGACCTACCTTAGTAGCCGGTGGCGACTCCATTTTTAAAATAATACGGTTTTTTTCTAAAACCCTAATGGGAGACATTTTTAATACCCAAAAGACTCTAAACACCTTAAAACCTCGTTTTTTTAGCGAAAAAGGATCGCTACAGAAATATATCAATTTCATTAACTTTATGTTTTTTTCTTGTGAAACATGTTAGGAGACTCCATTTTTAAAATAATACGATTTTTTTAAAACCTCAATGAGAGATATTTTTTAATACCCAAAAGACTCCAAACATTTTAAAATCTCATTTTTTTTAGCGAAAAATGATCGCTACATAAATATATCAATTTCATTAACTTTATGTTTGTTTCTTGTGAAACATGTTACAGCCGGATCGTCCGGATGAGCTAGACCGGATTCAAGAAGCCGGCATTCGGGTCATTTACTGGGACTGTCCTCGAGTCTTAGGAGTCCTCGCAACGTCCAGATCCATAGGTAAAACTTAAAAACACTGAAAATTAATTAATTATACTCTTTTAACAACCGGAGCACGATAGCACCTTTGTCCCTATCCAACGCCGTTGGTTTGAAAAACAATTTCAACGCAACAGGTGATAACTACTTGAAACCTTACGTGAGCTGTGAACCGGAGGTTACAGTGACTGATCGACGGTGGAGGACGAATGCTTGATTACTGCAAGTGACGGTTTGTGGGATGTGTCGAATGATACTGCGTGCAAGGTGGCGCGTATGTGTTTGAGGGGAAAGGTCGACGTGCAGGCGCCGCCGTGGCTGGTTCTAGGGAGAGGTGGGGAGGCGGTAGTACGGTTCACAATGGGAGGGGAAGGGGCAGAGATCTCGGACAAGGCATGCAGTGACGCGTCCATATTACTGACAAAGCTGGCGTTGGGCAGGCATAGTACGGACAACGTAAGCGTAGTCGTGGTGGATCTAAGGACAGCCACGTAGGTACACCACTTGAGTATCAAATGATATATTTTTGGGTAAAAATATGATTTCGATTTGTCTTCATAAAAAAAAATCATGAAAACATCATATTTTCTATCTGATTTTATAGCCAAAAATATTAAAAAATGATAAAGACAATTTGCTTTCGATCTGACTTTAACAAAAAAAAATATTAAAAAATGATAAAAATTTATACCTTGCAGTACGACCTCATGGCAGCACAAATTTGAAAACAAGTGCATGTGATATAGAGTGGTAGACTGATTTCATGTATAACTGAAAAAGACCGATCATGGCAGCACAAATTCAGTGCTAAAGAAATAAAAGACTGGACCGGACAGATTAATTCAGTGCTTGAAAAAAATAATTTGATTGGAAATGACCGGTCATGGCAGCACTAATTCAATGTTGAAAAAAATATGAAAGGCTAGACTGGTCATGACAGCATTCAGTGCTAAAAAAAAATAAAGTTTGATCATGGCAGATGGCAGCACTGATTTGATTAGTGATGAAAAGAAAATTAAAAGATGGGTAAGTAGAGTAACCCGTAAAAAAAATTGAATAGTGCATGGCAGAACTGATTTTTTCGAGAATGGGCTTATTTGTATTGATTGAATAGTGGGCGGTGAGTTAAGTAGTTGAGGTTTGAATTTTTAATTGTTAAATAGGAGTTGAAAGTAAGGAATTGTAAAAGAAAATTTGTAAAGAAATTGGGTGAAGAAGTAGAAGAAAAAAGAAAATTTGGAAAAAAAATATTGTAAGTTTTTAAGTTTATATATTTTGTTTTAAATTTAGTTCGAATATTTGTAGTTGTTTTTCATTATAATATTTTAAAGTATTAGTTGCGATTAAATTTAGTGGTATTTAGTTTTCCTAATATTTTCTTACTTGTCATGTATGTAGCTTTGTTTTTTACATTTTGAAGAAATTTCGAAGAAATTTATAGTAAGTTGATTTTTACATTTTGTTTCTAATATGTAGATTGCTTCTTTATTTTTATTTTAAAATGTTGTTTAGGGGAAAAATTCGTAGTAATATAATATAACTTTATGATAATTTTGATTTTAGTATTTTGATTCAAAAATATATATGGTTTTGAACGTGCAGAGACAATGAGCAACGTGTTTATGGCCGTTGTCCATTACGATGGTCAAATTCTGAAAACTGATATCCGTGTCGTATTTGAATAGGAAAACACTACAAAGATGAGATTTTCAAAGAACATTTCCCTTCGAGAGCTGAAGCATGACATAGAAAGAAAAATAAGAGCTGAGATTGTTTGTTTATGGTACCGGTGGAAGACATGTAATCATCCAGTCCGATATTCTGCAATAGCTATAACGCCCCAGTATTGGTCTTAGGAGTTTGATAATTGGTTTAGACGGCTCGTTGTATCGGATTAGGGAATTCGAATCGATTTTGAGATTTAATTTGGATTAAATATTTTTGGAAAGGATAAAATCATGGAAAAATTGTCTAAAATCATTATTAAATATGGAAATGATTTTGGTAGAATCAATTTTACAAAAAGGTGTCTCGAAAGTGGACATTTTGGGTAGTGACCAAAATGTAAAGTTTCAAAACTATTTTTAGTGACTGTTTTGTAAAAGGGTCAAAACTTAGAATCTTTAAGGAGCTATTTGACCAATCTTTTTCATCAGATTTTTCCTTTAATTTAGGCCATTTTAAAGTGTTTTTATTGGTTTTAATATTAAAGGGAGATGAATTTAATTAAAAGATGTTATTTTCTCAAATCACTTTTCTTACATAACTAACTTTGCAATTCTTTTTCTCTCAACTTTCCCAGCAGCCAAACTAAGATTTTCACTCCAAAATTCTTATGGATCAAATCCTATTGAGTTCCTTCTTGTTTCCTAATTGATTTATTCAATTCTTATTACAAAATCTTCTTGGATTTCAACCAAACTTTGCCAATTAATGGGAGAAATCAGCCATTGGAGGTGAGGTTCATTCTTCTCCTCTAATATAAGGTTCTTTATTGAAATTCCTGAGTTTTTTATCCTTTAATTATGATTTTTAACTTGTTTTGATGATTTAATTGAAGGAAAGTGGTTAAATCAAGGTTTAATTGGTGAAATTGATATAATCTCGTAATGATTCCGTTTTCTCATGATTTGGATTGATATAGATCATGATTTTGATGTTGAATGATGTTAATAAGATGGTTTAATCATAGGAATCCCGAAACTACTTGAATTCCTAATTTTTTAAGTTGCTAGTTATGTGTTTTTGTGTTAAGGATAAAGATAGGATGACTCATTCAAATCCATGAGATAACTCTTAGTCAAATCTCATTCAAATCCGATCTTATCCTATCTCTGTCTCAATCTTATCTTGTATTTAAATATTTGATTTGTATTTAATATTTGATTTTCTTTATCCTTGTATATTCATTTGTAAGCCTATATATAGGACAATTGTAAACATGATCAATTATCAAATATACAAATCCTTTACATGGTAATCAGAGCCAAGTACTTATTTTTCCTCTTATTTCCACTCTTCTTTAAACCAGATCTCCTTTCATGGCCCCGTCTTCTACTTCCAATGATCTTGTGCATCTTAATGCACCAACCAACTTCCCAATCAAACTTACGTCTGCCAACTTTCCTGTTTGGCGTTACCAAGTGGAGGCTACTCCCATTGGTTTTGGGCTACTCGGTTATATTGATGGTTCGCAGCCTTCCTCATCTTAGTTTACTGATGCCGCGACAATGATTGCCAATCTTGAATATCTATGATGGTATCGTCGGGATCAAATTCTATCAGTGCTCTTCTTAGCAGTTGTGATGATCAAGTTCAATCACTTATTTCATCCGCTGTCACCGCCAAAATTGCATAGGATACTCCAGTTGCAAGTTATGTTCGAGCATCTCCAGTCGCATCCTTGCTCTCAAGTCCAAATTGGCTCGCAATCCGTGTGGTTTTAGGTCTATCTCTGACTACATGAAATATATGCAGGATATTGCCTCTGATCTTGCCTTAGCAAATTGTCCTGTCTCCGATGCAAATCTCTTGATTTCTATTGTCAATCAATTGGGTAATGATTATCATCCAATTGTTGTTGCCCTTCATGTACGTAACACATCGAAATCCATGCTTGAGTTGTTTGAGATCTTAACTGAACATGAGAGACTCCTACAAGAGTCTAAACAAGCTACACCTCTTGCCATAGCATATTCTACGCAGTGGGCTAATTCAAATCATGGTTATTCCACCAACCCTTCTCGAGGGAAGGGTGGTCGCTCTAGTCATTCGTTTTCTGGTGGCGGCCGTAGTCATGTTCCTCAATCTAGTCATTCTAGATGACAAGATATTGTGTACAAGTTCTGTAATTTTCCAAGGCATGTTGTTCGAGATTGCCGTAAGTTTGTTCGATTCCTTTACAATAACAAATTTTATCAGCAGCCACTGTCTGATTCACCGGTTGTTAACACTGCTACTGATCTTTCATCATCTGATTCGACTCCTTAGATGTTTGATAGTGGTGCCTCGCATCACACCACAATGATCACTGCGTTTCTTCAGGATATCTCCCCTTATGATGGTCCTGATACAATTCATCTGGGTAATGGTAACTCCCTATCTGTATCTCATGTTAGCTGATGCACTATTCCCACGACTACCAAGCCCCTTTCTCTCACAAATGTCTTATGTGTTCCTCAGTTAAATACAAATTTGGTGTTAGTTTCTAAATCATGTCAGACTAATCATGTGTTTGTTGAATTCTTTGACTCTTATTTTCTTGTTAAGGATCGACCCACGGGAATACCCTTTCTTCAAGGCAATAAAATCGGTGGTGTCTACTATGCTCCGTAATCCTTTTATCCCCAAGTTAACTCAGTCAATTTCTTGTCTGTGCATCAGCTGGATCACAAGTTTGGTCATCCATCCAATAAAATCTTAGCTTCTATATTATGCACTTATAATATATCTTATGACCCAACTAGTTTGATGAACTATCATTGTTCTTCCTGTCTTATTAATAAGAGTCATAAATTGCCATTTGGTCAAAATACTATGTCGAGCTCTCGTACTCTTGAATTTCTTTACTCTGATGTTTAGAGAACTAAACATGTATCTTATGATGGATATTCATACTATGTAGTGTTTGTTGATCATTTTACCAAGTATATTTGGTTATACCCGATGAAGAAGAAATATGATGTTGCGACAATATTTCCTCAGTTTAAAAGGGTTGTTGAATGCTTTTTTTCATCAGACCATTGTGTCTCTATTCTCTGATAATGGATGTGAGTTTGTTAAGCTCTTGCCCATTTTAAATTTGGACGGTATTTCCCACTTTACTTTACCACCTCATACTCCGGAACACAATGGGACTGCTGAACGGAGACATTTTCACATAGTGGATATTGGACTCTCTCTACTTCACTTTGCACCCCTCCCAACAAAGTATTGGCCTTATGCTTTTCAGGCAGCTGCTTATCTTATTAATCGGATGCCAACACCGATACTGGGTAATGTATTGCCTTATCTTCTCCTTCATCAACAAGTACTGAATTATGACAAGCTTCAACCATTCAGGTGTTTGTGCTTTCCTTGGCTGAGACCATACACGACACATAAACTTGAGCCATGGTCCACTGAATGTGTTTTCCTTGGATACTCTGTGATGCATTCTGCTTATATATGCTTGGAGCCGACCACTAACAGAATCTATGTCTCTCTCCATGTTCAGTTTGTTCCTCACATCTTCCTTTTTGCTACACGACATGTCTTCCCTATGTCACGGTAATTGGATGCTTCATTACCTACTATGTCACGGTAACTTGATGCTTCATTGCCTCATATGCCACGACAACCTGATGCTTCATTTCTTAATATACCACGACAACCTGATGATTCCATTGCCACACCAGTTCCCTTGGCTGACCTGCCACAGTAAGATGTCGCCCCTGACTTGCCACATCAAGCTATCTCCCCTGACATGCCACAACATGATCCTCCGCAACAGTGGATTTGCCGACCAAATCCAAGGTACTTTGGTCCTTCATTTGTTAATGCTACTACATGTCATTCTTTACCTTCCACAATAGAGCCAAAGACTGTTACTCAAGCTCTCAAAGACCCACTATAGAGACAAGCCATGGATGATGAGTTTAATGCCTTGCTACGTAACCAAACATGGGATCTTGTTCCACGGTCTACACAATTTGTCATAGGGTGCAAATGGGTATTCCATGTGAAACGGCATGCTGATAACTCTGTTGATCGTTGCAAGGCTAAATTGGTAGTGAAAGGGTATTCTCAAGAAGCTGGTCGTGACTACTTTGAGACTTTTAGTCCTGTGATAAAACCTATTACAATGCATATTATTTTCACTCTTGCCCTCCATCATGTATGGCCCATCAAACAACTTGACATTAATAATGTCTTCTTAAATGGCACCCTACGTGAGGAAGTCTATCTAGAACAACCTCCAGGGTATATTGATTCTACTCACCTATCTCATATTTATCGGTTGCATAAAGCCTTGTATGGACTCAAGCAATCCCCGAGGGCATGGTATGTTGAACTCTCTTAATTTCTCATTCACTTTGGTTTTGCGAAATCAAAGGCTGGTGCCTCTCTCTTCATCTATAATGCAAAATGAATTATTTTATACTTTCTAGTCTACGTGGATGATATTGTACTTACTGGTAATAACACTGATTTTATTGCTCATTTCACCAACATATTATCTACGAAGTTTGCTTTGAAGGATATGGGCTTGCTCAACCATTTTCTTGGCATTGAGGCTATTTCTACTCCTACTAGGTTGTTTTTATCTCGGATGCAATATATTTCTGACATCTTGATTTAGTTTCAGATGGAAAATGCCAAGGCGATTTCCACACCTATGTCCTCTTTGGACAAGCTACCTCTGCCGGATCCATCCATGACACTTGATATTTTTGGGTATCGTCGACTACTTGGTCTCCTTCAGTATCTCACACTTACTCGTTCGGATATTTCTTTTACCGTGAACTGTCTGTAGCAATACATGCTTGGTCTTTCACTTGCACATTGGACAACAGCTAAGTGCATCCTACGTTATCTCAAAGGAACATTATGCCATGACATTCTTTTTCGTTCATTATCTTCCCTTCATCTCACCGCTTTTACTGATGCGGACTGGGAAAGATCCTCTACGGACGGTCGATCTACTACTAGATATGCTATTTATCTTGGATTTAATCTTATTTTTTAGTAGTCAGCTCGTCAGAAAACTATTTCTCGTTCCTCCACAGAAGCTGAATATCGTGTCGTGGCAAATGCAACTGCTGAAGTGCTTTGGGTCAGCATCTTCTTCAAGAAATTGTCGTGGCATTACCAAAACCACCATCTCTCTTCTACGACAATCTCAGCGCCACATATGTTTGTAAAAATCTAGTTTTTCATTCTCGTATGAAGCATCTTGCCCTTGATTGCTTCTTTGATCGTGACTTAGTTGCTACGGGTTCCCTATTTGTTCAACACACTCCGTCCAAAGCTCAGATTGTGGACACGCTCACCAAACTGCTTGGTCGTAATCTCTTTATCCATTTTCGATCCAAGATTGGAGTCTCTGATGGATTCTTTATCTACTGGGGCGTGTTAAGGATAAAGATAAGATGAGATAACTTTTATCTCATTCAAATCCATGAGATAACTCTTAGTCAGATCTCATTCAAATCCTATCTCTATCTCAATCTTATCTTGTATTTAAATTTTTTATTTGTATTTAATATTTAATTTTCCTTATCCTTGTATATTCATTTGTAAGCCTATATATAGGACAATTGTAAACATTATCAATTATCAAATATACAAATCCTTTACATTTTGGAGGATTTGTGAGGGTATTATGAATGCTTGAGGTATATGGATGGTTGTGAAGTGTTTTTAGATGTTGATTGATTTTAATTGATGTGTGGAAACGTTAGGTTATGGCTGGGTCAAGTTTGGAATATGTTAGATGATAGTTTTGTTTGTTGTGGAGTGGATTTTGAGGAAGAATGTTGTGGATTTGAGTTGTTGTGTTCTTGATTTCATTATGATACAATGGACTCTCTGCTTTTGTATGGATAAAATAGGGGAAGTTGGTCCTCAAGCTTGAGCCTTAGTTTCAGAAGCTTTGGAGGCGAAGTTACCATATCGGCAAGTGAGGCTTTACGTGTCAGTGAATGAGAACGTGTTTTACAACTATTCAAAGGTTTGAAAGTTGTGTATGGGAGTTTAGATCAAGCTTGAAACACTGGTCTAAGCTCAGAAGTAAGTAAATGATGAAATCTCTCTCTCGAACTCGGTTTGGTAATTAATTTTATGCACTTGTTTAAATGGTTTAATTACTCACTATTTATGCATGTTTAGAGCATGGTTTAATGCTAGAAAATGATGAGAATGCATTTGGAAGTAATGCACATTTCGTTAATGTTTATGAACATTGTATAATGCAACGTTATGTTGCATTGGTTTAATGATTTTGGATGATGCATATGAAAATAGTGAGTTGTTGTTAACAAATGAATTATATTGGCAAGTGATGAGATAAAAAGGTTTGGAAATATTATCGGATATAGTTGGCCGGCCATAGGATTGATAGTGCACTATAAAAGGCAACTTGGATGTAAAGGGGTTAATGGGTATCGAATACTCCATCCAAGTACCCTAACGGTTGAGGGGTTTAATTGTACAGAAGACTCCCGTTAGTGGATTATACATCTGATCGATGAGTGGTGTTGAGGGGTTTATGTGTACCGAAGACTCAACCACATGTGTCACCACTGTGGAGGGGTTTATAAGTACCGAAAACTCCCGTGTATGAACCTTTTAATGCCGATAGATTGTATGTTAAGTTTTGAGGGAACACTTGTTAAATTCGTGTATCCAATGTTATGTTTGTAAATATTGGTTAATGATTACTTGTAAGCCAATGTAATTGATGATGTATCATGAGTTGGGTTATCATGTTTAATGTGGTTTAAGCATGTTGTACTCTGTAAGCCTTGCATTGGTAGTATGCATAGGAAAGCTTAAATTGAGGGTAGCAAATGGGACTTTGTTGTTGAATCCATGATACATGTTGCATATGGTTTAATATGCTATTTTGGGAAAGGTTAAGTGCATGTTTTGTTAAGGCATGATGTTGAGATGATATTTTAAAAGTAACTTGGAAAGTGTTTTCTAAGCAATGGAAAAATGGTTTAAAATGCATTGATAGTTGTTGGTTTGAGCATTCCTCACTAAGCCTAGTGTGCTTACGCTCTTATTTTCCATCAATACAGATAATTAAAAATTCGGGCAGCGAGGAAGCAAGGAAGGATTTTCGAAGACTCATTTTCAAAGTATGGTTAAAATGTATACGGTAGTAATAAAGGCAATATGTCGAATGAGGATTTGGGAGGGTTTTGATGAACTCCCTATTGTTGCAAGTTTTAATTGTTGTTTTGGACTTGTAATAAGCTTTAAGTAGTTGTGATGTGAATGTTTTTGTGGTTTGGTTGTGGACTAGGAAGCATGTCTATAGATTTTGTGATTGATTTTGCTAGATTTGCTAAGTTGGTCCAAAATGCTGCTATGATGATGTTTAAGCATGACAATGATGTTACATGATGTTTAGATAAGTGTTAATGTTGTTTGGAATGAGCTAAAATGTCATATGTTGGACCTAGAGGTCATTACAAGCCTCTGTATACTGGTACAAGTACCTCAGGATCGGTATGCAGAGTCCTATTGGGGCTCAACTTGTCGAATTAAAGTTATGGGTACCGGTACGCCTGCCACCGTATCGGTACGCCCTACAAAAATTGCCTTGTTTCGGTACATGAGTTTGAGAATCGGTACAACTCTTTCAATTTTAACTTACCGTACCGATATGCGGGGTATTGTATTGGTACGCATTTTGGTTACTAAAATCTTGAGTTTTGAGAAAATGTGAAGGGGATCGGTACGAGTCAAAGTTGTACTGGTACGATTGGGTCAACACACCATATCAATACTGGTTTGAGTGTATCGGTACGCCAAGCCATTAT
Source organism: Hibiscus mutabilis (assembly GCA_019671005.1). Classification (NCBI taxonomy): domain Eukaryota; kingdom Viridiplantae; phylum Streptophyta; class Magnoliopsida; order Malvales; family Malvaceae; genus Hibiscus; species Hibiscus mutabilis. The sequence goes on from CM033733.1 coordinate 15,301,824, forward strand.
ATCTGTTAATAGTATCAGTATGAACTTGCCTGTATCTGTATGCAATGCTGTTTTTATGCAATCTTGCTTTGCTGAAGTTTGGAAATCTTGCAAATTAGTCCATGATTATTCTGGAAGCAATTGCATGAATATGGACGATTGTTTTGAGATAGAGATTTAACATGAGAGCACGAAATAGACTTAATTAAGGTTAGGTAATCTTAATTTTAACAAAGACCTTATAATTTACAAAAGTTACATTTTGGTCCCCAATGTGAGTTGTTGAGCATTTGGTCTCCGTTTTGCAATTTGATTTAATTGCGACGTTTCCGCTGAAGCATGAACATGTAGGATTATAATTAAATACATATGGACAAGATAAAAGAAAAAAATTAAACTGGTAGGTTATTTAGATCGAGTTTGCTTCGGCAAACCTAATGTGACTTTTTTGGTCCAGTTTCAGCTAGGCCGGGCTAAGATGGTTATATTTGGTGGTATCAGAGATAGGTTTACGAAAAATTAGGATGTTGTTGATATTGTATGGTGCTGATTGTTATGCATAGTGATTGTTTATATGTGTGTGGTGTGAAATATGGCATGTTAAGGTATTCTGGGGACACACTGCCTTATTACCACAGTTATGAAATGATTTTGGTTTAAAATGGAAGTCTTGAATCATTGCTTGAGCTAGCCTGATTGATTTTGTTTTAGATGTAATTATCATGCCTTAGATATATTTATATATGATGCCACCAAGGAAAGAGTTATGATATAGCAGAAACGCTGCTGCTGGAGGATAGGGAGTTGAGGGCGAGATAGTACATCCCGAGGGATTACCGCCTCCTCCGCCTAATCCTCCTGAGGGAGTGGAACAAGTACCACCTACACCACCTGGTCTAGTGTTTGGTGATATGACGCCTTTGGTTCAGGCGATGACGGGAGTGTTCCAGGCTGCAATGGCTGAAGTTAATGTACCTGCACTGGCACCCTCTGCTACTGTTAATCTGGGGTTATCGTTAGAGCGTTTACGCAGTCTTAGAGGAGTTTAGTTTATAGGGTTGGCACCCAAGGCATCCGAGGAGTGGATGACCAGTACAGAATGAATCCTGGTTCAAATGGGATGTAATAATGAGCGTAAGCTAGGGTGTGTAGTGTCCTTGTTGTAGGGTGATGCCTACAGTTGGTGGACTAATGCGATTACGAGCATGGAACCCGATGATCTAATATGAGAATTCTTCCAAGCTGCCTTTAGGAAGAAGTATATAGGAGTGAGATATTTGGATGAGAAAAAACGTGAGTTTATGGCCTTGGTCTAGGGCAGTATGTCAGCGTCAGAGTATGAGGTGCAGTTCGTGAGGCTGAGCCAGTATGCACCTGAGTTTGTGCTGGATGAGGGGCATCGCTGTGAGAGTTTTCGATATGGATTGGTGTAGGATGTTAAGATGTATATGTTAGCCACTAACTACATTGATTTTGACGTGTTAGTTACACGGGCGAAGGATATTGAGTAGAGCTTGGGTTTATCTCATCGTTCTAGAGGTTCAGGCTATGGGAAAAGAGCAACAAACTTTAGTTATGGGGTAGTTAGTCTAAGAGGCACTGTAATCAGAGATTTTGACCGGATGCGATACGTGGTGGAGATGGTGCCGGTCAGGGATTTATGGACAAAGTACCAAGGTTCTGGCGGTGCATAATGCTTGTTGGGCTTGTGGATCGAGGGATCATGTGAGGTAAGACTGTCTATGTATGGCTAGAGAGGGGCAAACTCTTGTAGTTATGCCTGCCAATTCTTGTTGGAATTGTGGGTCTATGGAACATTTGAGACATGACTGTTTGTTGCTTGCTAGAGGTAGGCAAGCACCCATGCATGTTGCTACACCACCGAGAGGCCATGGGCGTGGTTGAGGTAACTTCTAACAAAGGGAGAAAGGACAGAAGAATATGGCATAAATTGTAGCTGTTCGACCCGAGGGTGGCGGCCCAGCGAGGGTTTATGTGCACCGTACAGAGGGAAATGACAGGGATGTGATAGTAGGTACCTTTACCTTGCAGTCTATGTCGTTATTATCGTTGATAGATTTTGGTTCTGTGCATTCATATATCTTGCATGAGCATGCACATTTGCTTGGTATACATGTAGAAATACCTGATGTGGGTATGCAAGTAATGAGTTCTTCTAGTGAGACGATTATTATGAAGAAGTTGGATCAGAGATGTTACTTGATGGTTCAAGGACACGTGTTTGCGGTTGATCTAATAGAACTGACGTTTAACAGATTCGACGTGATCTTGGGTATAGACTGGCTATCTGAGCATCAGGCTGTGGTGGATTGCGAGACAAACTGGGTTTCGCTGAAGTTAGCCGATGATTATGAGGTAGTAGTTGTGGGTGAGAATATTAAGTTCTTGTCAAATGTGATTTCGGCTTGGAGGCGCAAAAGTTGCTAGAATGTGGGTGTCAGCATATCTAGCTTATGTTATACATCCGAATGTAGAAGAGGTACGAACTAGGGGTATATGTACTATTTGTGACTTTCTAGGTGTGTTTTCGAATGATTTACCTGGTTTGCCTCGGATAGGGAGGTGGAGTTCTGCATTGAGACATATACTGATTTAGCTCCGATGTCTATTGCACCATATCGCATGACACCAAAAGAGTTAAAAGAGTTGAAGGCGTAACTCTAGGAGTTGTTGGACCATGGTTTTATCCGGCCTAGTGTTTCTCTGTAGGGAGCACCGGTGTTGTTTGTGAAGAAGAAAGATGGAACCTTGAGGATATGCATTGACTATCAACAATTGAACAAGTTGACAATAAAGAACAAGTATCCCTTGTCGCAAATTGATGACTTGTTCGATCAATTTCTGGGTGTTACGATGTTTTCCAAGATTGATCTGAGATCTGGGTACTATCAGTTGAAGGTTAAGGATAAAGATGTGTTGAAAACTACTTTTTGTACGCGATATGGCCATTATGAGTTTTTGGTGATGCCGTTTGGGTTGACAAATGCGCCTGCTACATTTATGGACATGATGAATCAGGTGTTTCATGAATTTTTGGATTAATTCGTAGTAGTGTTCATTGATGATATTCTTGTGTACTCTTGTATCGAGAAGAATCATGATCGACACTTGTGGATTATATTGCAGACCGTGTTGGATAATCAGCTTTATGCCAAGTTGAGCAAGGGTGAATTTTGGATTAAAGAAGTGGTTTTTCTCGGCCATGTGGTATCTGTGGAAGGTATCTGGGTGGATCCTAAAATGGTTGAGGTAGTTGTGAGTTGGAAGCAACCGAAGTCTATATTAGAAGTTCGTAGTTTTTTGAGTTTGACGGGTTATTACCATCGCTTTGTGGATGGGTTTTCAAGGATTGCTGCTCTGTTAACCAAGTTGTTGTAGAAGGATGTACAGTTTGAGTTGACAGAGGCTAGGCAACCAGATTTTAAGAAGTTGAAGGAAGCTTTGACACAAGCTCCAATCTTGACTCAAGCTGAGCCAGGGAAAGAATTTATGGTTTTTAGTGCTGCATCCTATATTGGGTTGGGGTGTGAGTTGATGCAGGAAAGGAAGGTGGTAGCGTATGCATCGAGGCAGTTGAAGGTGCATGAACGCAACTACCCAACGCATGATCTTGAGCTTGCCGCGGTAGTGTTTGCATTGAAGATTTAGAGACATTATCTGTACAGTGAGAAAGATATTTTATACACAGATCATAAAAGTCTGAAGTATTTGATGTGGCAAAAAGAGATGAATCTTAGGCAAAGTAGATGGTTAAAATTGCTTAAGAATTATGATTTGACAATTGAGTATCATCCAGGCAAAGCAAATGTTGTGGGTGATGCTTTGAGTAGAAAAGCCATTGTGGAGTTGAGAGCCATGTTTGTGAGATTGAGTGTGACCCGTAACGGGGGTCTGTTGACAGAGTTGCAGGTAAAACCATCTTTGTCACAGTTGATCAAGGAAAAACAACCCTATGATGAGGCATTGGTACCGCATGTCAAAGATATCATGGGTGGAAATCCTACGGATTTTCACTTTAATAATGATTGGGTGTTGTGTTTTAAAGAACGAATAGTGGTGCCTAATGATATAGAGTTGAAACAGATGATCTTGACTGAGGCACATGATAGTCCTTTTGCTATGCACCCTGTTAGTACTAAGATGTATCGGGGTTTGAAGGAAGAGTATTATTGGGTGGGTTTGAAATAGGATGTGGCTGATTTTGTTGCTAAGTGTATGGTATGTCAGCGTGTGAAGGCTGAACATTAGCTTCTTTTCGGGTTGTTGCAGCCGTTGAAAATTTCGGAGTAGAAATGAGAGAGGATCACCATGGACTTTGTGTCAGAGTTGCCTTTGACACCAATTAAAAACGATTCCATTTGGGTGATTGTTGATCGATTTACAAAGTGTGCACATTATCTGCTAGTGCATACGACGTATTCTTTGGATAGGTTGGCGGATTTGTATGTTGCTGAAATTTTGAGGTTCACGGGGGCCCAAGTCGATTATTTCAGATAGAGATCCACAATTTATAGTGAGGTTTTGGAAATGTTTGCATCAAGCTTTGACCACTTGCTTAAATTTCAGCACATCTTATCATCCCCAGACAGATGGCCAATCTGAGCACGTGATTTAGATTTTGAAGGACATGATGAGATGTTGCATTATTGAGTTCCAAGGAACCTGGGAAAGGCATTTGCCTTTGGTTGGGTTTATGTACAATAATAGTTACCAGGCTAGTATAAAGATGGCACCGTATCAGGCCCTGTATGGTAGGGAGAGTCGTACACCCTGTAGCGACTATTTTGAGTCGAAGGCCGCTACGAAAAATATTAAAAAAATTGTGTATGGGGGGTAGTTTTCCCCTTTTATGGAAAAAATTTAAAAAGGGAAATTTTAGGAAAACACTCGTATTTAAAAAAATGGGAGTCGCCGTCGGTCATTCAAAAAGGGTAGACCGGACAGCAAAAATAAAAATAAGAGATTTTGAAAACTTGGGTTCGAGAGTCAGTTACGGATGGGAAAGGGTTAACACCCCATACCAAACAAAATTGGTACCTAATGGGTTCGTATTGTAATTATTAGAAAAATAAAAAAATTAATTTGATTTAATAATTAATTCCTAGAATGTATGGCTCGAATATTAAATTTACCTTTTATCCACGGTATCAAAGGAGATGACACCCGGAGACCGGGATGACACTCCCACTAGAATACCGAAATCAACGGCCTAAAACTATATGCAACATAATAAATGCATGGACATGGCATTAATTTGAATGCATAAAAAATTCACGGTCTGCGGTACCAAAAGAGATGATACCCGGAGACCGGAATGCCACTCCTAACATGATACCGAGACCCTAAAAGCTAAATCTAACATAACATAAAAAATATATTTATTATAAAAACAAATTAAAATAAATACAAAGATAAGGATCGAATTTTTACCCCACTAGAAGCTCGGATGAAAAACTTTGACTGACCTTCACCAAGATCTTCGTGCCATCTCATCATGGCCTAAAAATTAACTAGACCGGACCACAAAGGGACTCCCGATCGAACGCTGGATCGAACCAGCTGGGCCCGAGGGCACTGCCCTTTACCCCTGGCAAGCCTTGCTTGGGCTGGCCATTGGCTCCCACAATTTTTTGGGGTGTCGGTCTTCTTTGGCTCCAATCGGCCAATTGCTCCCTTGCTTCCCCCTCTCCGTCTTTTATAGGCAAATTCGGAGAGGGGTGGTAGACGTGGACGCATGGCGTCCACTTGCGTTGCTTTCCTTTTTTTAATTTTAGTTTTTTTTTTATTTTAATTTTAATAAATAAGATATAATGATAAAACATAAACACACATGCAATGTACACATATAATATACGACATACAAGCACACATATAAATACATATAATATATTAACTTTAATAAATACACACTCAAACATAAATAACGATAACAACACATAAATATTAATAACATGCATTCAGACATATGTAATATTAAACATACATGGATACATAATATTTATATATTCATACACAAACAATGTATAATATATTAACTTTAATACATACACATACACATACATAAATAACGATAACAACACATAAATATTAATAACATGCATTCATGCATATGTAATATTAAACATACATAATATTTATATATTCATACACAAACAATGTAGTATAATATACACAAATATATTCACACATATACGCTAACACATATGCAGATAACAACAAAAGCATGCATACATTAATATTAATAATAAATACACACAAGCAAGCAACATGTATATATAATATTAATAAAATATGCATTACGATATTCATATACCACGCACATACTAACACTAATACATACACATAGACCCACACGTATATTCAAATATACATATTACCACACGTACATATAGGCATTAATACATACTAACATATATGTAATAATTACTATAACTAATTAATATTACAATAATATTTACAACTTGAACAAAAATTAGTGCTTATAGCTGCCTCTCTTTGCTTGTTCTTGAGAAACGAGAACAAAGCAAAGACCAAAAAGCACTCATTTTTGTCTTACTTTCATGTCCCCGGCTCTGGAATCACGGGCTCTTTCGAAACTTTCCGCTCTTCCTCGGCCAATCGTAAGTCATTAATTTGCATGTTTTTCATATATTAAATCTCATGTTTTAGCGCATTAATCTATCTTAAAGCCCTTAATTCGGTTTCTATTTGGTTTTGCATGTGTTTTTGGGCCTTAACAACATTTTATACGTAAAAGCTAAGTTTTAACACCATTTCAGCGTCATTGGGAAATCATTTGTGCAAAACCAGCAGCACTCGCAAAATAAGGCATGCGCACGGCATAAGACAAACTTTTTAACTTGGAGGACAAGAAATCCTACTACAAGTGGACTTCTACTTTTACCATAATTAGAGTTGTTTAGGATTGTTGCATTTAATGTAAAGTCTTCCCCTTTATTTTCCCCTATAAATAGAGATCAAAGGGTGAAGAGAAATAGAAGAGAAATAGCCAAAATCCTCTCCCTCTTTTTGTGTCGCCGCCAACCACCATGAGTGGCTAACTCCCCCTTTTTCTAGTTAAATGTAGTTACAAGGATATTATTCCAAGTTTTTAGTGAGATTTCTTGTTCCCAAATTATCTTCATCTTTATTCAAGTATTTTTCATATCTTTTGTGCTTCATCTTCATGTGTATGTTTGGTTAAATATATGCTACAATCAATTCAATGGTATTTGATACAAGTGGTAAAGAAATTCGGGTTGGATTTCTAAAGGTATGAATTCATGTTTTTAATAAGTTAACGGGTTCGTGCTTAGGAAGAATTTGCTCTTTGGGTCTCTTGAGATCATTAATGCTATTTGATAGATTGTAATTCTTTAGTGGTATCTAGGAATTTAATCTTGATAATAAGAGTTAATCTTTTAATGGTATTTAATTGATTATCTAACTTAGAAGAGATTGGGTTATTTGGTGGTATTCATCTAATCTAAAACTAAGCTATTTGAAGTTGATGTTGATTTATCTTTTGTGGGTCAACGATCTAAATTCTTGATTTAATATTCCAAGTTCTACCTTGACTAGTGTTCCAATTTATATTGAATTCTTCTTTACTTCAATTGCTTTCTTCAATTCAAACCACAAACCCCCCTTCACTTAAGTTGCTTTACTTGTGAATTTAATTTCTTAACCGCTCTCTGTGGGATCGACCCTACTTGCCGCTACTACCAATCCGAAGAACAAGTAGGTATTATTATTTTTTGGACGGGTTCGACACCCATAAAAAAATTGGTGCCGTTGCCGGGGAGTGGTGTCAAGAAGCTAAGTTCACTTTTTATTTATTTACTTTGTTTTCTTTTTATTTTCTTTTTTTACTTTTATGCTTCATTTTTCTTGTGTAGATAAGATTTATTTGTTCGATCCTGATATCGACAAAACCGAAAGGCGACTAAGGAAGGAAGCGAAGCAAGGCGAACAATCAACCACACAAGAGGCTGACTTGGAGAGCACTCAAACCGAAATATCCCTTGAAACTGACAACATGACTGAACAAACTCTTCAAGAACTTGCCGCACCCAAAATCGCCACACAACCACTATGCATCGGTTACCAAGATCCTGAGGTACCATTCGAATTAAAATCTGGACTAATACATCTTCTTCCTACTTTCAGGGAATGCAAGAATGAGAATCCATACAAACACTTGAAGGAATTCCATGTGGTGTGCTCGAGCATGAAACCCCACAATGTCACCATGGATCAAGTAAAGCTACGGGTGTTTCTATTCTCTCTATCCAATCATGCAAAAGATTGGTTATATTACATACTATCCAGATCGGTCGAAACATGGACGGACATGGCAAGGCTTTCCCTTAAAAAATATTTTCTAGCCTCAAGAGCCACCAACATTAGAAAAGAAATTTTTGGAGCTCTGCAAAAAGATTCTGAGACGCTTTATGGCTATTGGGAACAGTTCAAACAACTTTGTGCAAGCTGTCCGCAACATGGAGTGTCCGACCAACTACTCATCCAATATTTCTTTAAGGATTTATTACCCATGGAAAGAAGGATGATGGATGCCACAAGTGGAGGAGCAATCGTAAACAAGGCTCCTACCCAAGCCAAAGACCTCATCAACATTATGGCCGCGAACTCTGAACAATTCGGCTCAGCGCATGACACCATCTCTCGACATATGACTGAGGTAAATATTTCTTCCTTTGAAGATAAGATTTCAAATTTAACTTCTCTTGTTCAAAAATTGGCATTAGGTAATGCACAACAAGTCAAGATCATGCAACCGATATGTGCCCCACGCTCCAAGAAGAGAGTACCTCGGATGCCAATGCCATTGGAGGACCTTATGACCAAAAGAAGTACAATCCATACTTAAATACATAAATTCCAAGCTGGAAAGACCATCCAAATTTGAGCTATGGCAAATAAACAATCAACAAGGAGGTTATGCACAACCATCTTCATATATGAAACCGTCCTTAGAGGATGTCATATACAAACTTGCCCACAACCTTGAGAAATTACAACAAGAGACGAGGTCAAGTATTAAAAACTTGAAACACAAGTAAGTCGAATTGCCTCATCTCTTAGTCAATCTGAATCTTGAGGTAAGTTATCTTCTCAAACTATTGTGAATCCGAAACAAAATGTGAATGCAATTACTTTGAGAAGTGGCAAGAATTTGCAGGATTCTTCACCTAAGGAGGACGCCAAAAAGAAAGATAGGAAGGCTAGCAAACCAGCAAAATTTTGGCAAACCCTTTTTCCTGACAAGGATGGAAAATCGCACAAGCCTGACCAAGAGAAGGGAGATGTTGACACAAGCAAGGTAACTCAGCCTATCGTTGTTCAACCGCCTTTTCCTCAAAGGTTCTCAAAGACCAAGAAAGAGGAGCAAGAAAAGGAGATTTTTGAGACATTCCGCAAAGTCGAGGTAAATATTCCATTGATTGATGCTATAAAACAAATCCCTCGTTATCCAAAATTTCTCAAAGAATTATGCACGGGCAAGAGGAAGTTGAATGGTAACGAAAAGGTAAGAATGGGTGAGAATGTGTCTAATGTACTTAAACGAAAACTCCCTGAAAATGCAAAGATCCAGGTATGTTCATTATCCCTTGTCAAATCGGAAGCATTAACGTTGAAGAAGATATGCTAGATTTAGGAGCATCTATTAATGTTATGCCATATTCTATATATTGTGCTAACAATATGGGTCCTCTTAAAGATACACGTGTGATCATACAGCTTGTTGATAGATTGAATGTTTATCCGAAAGGAGTCTTGGAGGATGTTTTGGTACAAGTCAATGGACTTGTATTTCCCGCTGATTTTTATGTTTTAGATAGGGAGGGAAACGATTCATTTAAACCTAATCTAATTTTGTTAGGTAGACCTTTCATGAAAACATCAAAAACAAATATTAATGTACATCATGGTAAACTTACTATGGAATTTGATGGTGAATTTGTAGAATTTAATATCTATGATGCCAAGAAACATCCTGAAGATGCATCTTCATTATTTGTTTTAGATGTCACTGAACCTTTGATACGTGAAACCTTCCAAAACCTTGAAGATGAAGTTTATGATGACGACGAGGAAACACAAGCATCAGTAGATCAAAAAGAAGAATTTATGGCAATATCGATTAATAAATCTAAAAAACTTTACCTTCAATTTTGCAGGCACCAAAACTTGACCTAAAGAGCTTGTTGAGCCACTTGAAGTATGCCTACCTTGGTCCAGAAGAAACATCACCAGTGATCATATCCAGTAAACTAAGAAAGGAAGATGAGGGAAAACTCCTACAAATACTAGGGGATCATAAATCGGCCATAGGATGGATAATTACCAATATACAAGTGTTAAGCCCCTCCTTGTGCATGCACCGCATATTACTAGAAAGAGAGAGCAAGTCCTCACGGCAAGCCCAAAGAAGATTGAACCCATCGATGATGGAAGTAGTAAAAGAAGAAATTGTGAAACTACTCAAGGCGGGGGTGATATTTCCTATCTCGAATAGTAAATTGGTAAGTCCAATTCATGTGGTTCCAAAAAAACCTGGCATTACGGTAGTTGAAAACCAAGATGGCAACATGGTAACTACTCGAGTTCAAAACGGATGGAGAGTGTGTATTGATTATCGAGAATTTAACAAGTCAAGTAGAAAGGACCACTTTTCTCTCTGTTTATCGATCAAATGCTTGAACACTTAGCAGGTATGTGCTATTATTGTTGCTTAAACGGATATTCAGGTTTTCACCAAGTACCTATAGCCCACGAAGACCAAGAAAAAACGACGTTCACATGCCCATTCCGAACCTTTGTATATTGACGCATGACATTTGGGTTATGTAACGCTCCTGCTACTTTTCAGAGATGCATGGTGAGTATTTTTTCTGATTATGTTGAAAATATCATTGAAGCTTTTATGGATGATTTTACCGTCTATGGAAATTCCTTTGATGCATGTTTGGCTAATCTTGAAAAAGTCTTGAAAAGGTGTATAGAAACCAACCTAGTGCTTAACTATGAAAAGTGTCACTTTATGGACAATCAAAGAATTATCTTGGGGCATATAGTATCATCCAGAGGAATCAAAGTAGATAAATCTACGATAGATATTATTTCTTCATTACCCTACCCCACAAATGTGCGGGAAGTTCTTGCTTTCCTTTGTCATGTAGGTTTCTATAGGCGTTTCATCAAGGACTTTCAAAGCTATCCATACCACTTTGCAAGCTTCTTCAAAAATATGAGGAGTTCAATTTTGATGAACCACGCAAGCAAGCACTCAACATACTAAAAGAAGCTTTAGCCACCGCACCTATAGTCAAGCCACCAAACTGGAACTATCCATTCGAGATAATGTGCGATGCAAGCGATCATGCAGTAGGGGCAGTATTAGGTTAAAAGATTGACAAATCCTCGCATGTGATCCATTATGCGTCCAAGACGCTAGATACCGCACACGCAAACTATTCGACCACCGAGAAAGAACTATTGGCCATGAACTTTGCTCTAGATAAATTTTGATCCTACTTATTAGGTGTAAAAGTCATTTTATACACTGATCTCGCATCCCTAAAGTACTTATTCACGAAGAAGAACTCAAAACCCCGACTAATGAGATAGGTATTGCTCCTCCAAGATTTTGATATAGAAATTCATGATAAAAAGGGAACCGAGAATTCAGTGGCCTACCATCTAAGTCGAATCCTCAAGGAAGACAACCCTGATACAATTAAAGAAGAATTTCCTGACGAACAACTTTTGTGATGGATTAAAGGGAGCTACATCAAGCCAAAGACGTTAAAGAAAGACGATTCTTGGGAGGTAACCCATTATTATTATTATTATTATTATTGTGTCCTTAGTTTAAGTTTTTTTATATATTTTAATTTTATTAATTAATGTAATTTTTATTTCTTAGGTACAGGGGATAGAAACACTCGGGAAATAAGGCGTGCCCATGCCCGCTGAAACTGAAGGCAGAAACACTTGAAGAATAAGGCGTGCCCACGCTGTAAAAATTTCATGAAAATTTTTTTAGGGAATTTTTACCACCGGTGGGAAAAGCAAAGATTGGTGAAAAATTTTGAAAAAAAGAGGGAAAGGTTTGCTTCAGTTTAAAAGTCTATCATCTTTAAATCTTTCAATCCAATCAAAACTTTCCATCTTTCACATTTCTTGTTTTCCAAGAATTTGAGATTCTTTATAAAGAGATATAACCTATTCACTTTTCATCTACTATCTTCTTTCATAAATTCACCCTTGTTCTTGTTTTCCAAGAAAAATGATTTCTCTTTCTCTTTTTCTTAAGGATCTTCCAAACACCAAAGGAAATCTCACCAAGAAATCATTCAAGCATGCCAAGGACAAAGAGTCAAGCTAGAAGGGATGAAGGAAGATACCTCGAATAGCTGCCACCGATTGAAGAGCAGCCTGAGCAGTCATCGGTTCGCGCCTCCTCCTCTCGCACATGTAACTGCCGCCACATGCAGCCCCCTCCGATTAATGCTGCCCATGTCGACAACCTTACATTCACATAATCGAAACAAAAGAAAAGTTTAGCTGACATACAAAAAAGAACCATCCAAGGCTGTAAGTACATTCATCATAAAACTCTTTCTAGGCTTGGATTGTTAGAGAAGGTAAGAAATTACTTTCATGCAATTGGTTGGATGAACTACATGACTATTACCTTTCCAATTTATGACGAATTGTTATGGAAATTTTATGCTACCTTTGAGTTTAAGGATGAAGGGTATGTTGATTTAAATGCTCCTAATGTTATTAAATTCTGATTGATGAACAAACAATTTTCTTTATCCATTACGAAATTTAATCTTGCCATGGGCTTTATTTCTAACGACTATGCACTATCTAATGACTATGTATCGAGCTTGTGTGACTATGGTGCAGATTTTGAGCCCGCAATCCTCTTCCAAAAATGGTCGACGAGCACCTCGGGGTATAACACAAGCCACTCGAAAGATCATGAACTCAAAAATCTGGCGCTAAAATACATCCATCGATTCCTAGCATATTTATTCTCCAGTAGAGTGAACTCGGAAATCATATTAAACAAAGCCAAATTTTTATTCCTTTGGTGCATGGTAAAGGGGAGAAAAGTAAACCTCGGCTATTGTTTCACGCAACAACTTGCTGTCGTAGAAAATCGAAAAAGTAAGCCCTTGATCCTTGGTTCTTATATTTGTCATTTAGCTTTCAAAGAAGGCTTGCTTGCCGCAAATACTAACCTGCAGGTAGTGAGACAAATGGAACCAAAAGACATCAATTGCTTACAAACAATGAAGATGATTGGTAAGGATGCAAGGGGGAACTTTTTCATGAAGTCTCCTTATGGAACCACGGAGGAAGCCTCCTCTTCGTAAGCCATCACCGCTGAGCAACGTCTAGCTCGCTTGGAATATCAAATGCAACCAGTAGAGGCAAACCAAAGGGCATTCTTCAAGCACACGAAGTTCGACCCTCCACACCCCTACACCCCTAAACCGTCGCATGCCGCATGAGGGAGCACTCTTCTTCCTTAACTTTTTTATTTGCATACTTTTTTTTTCTGCATGTAGGTTAGGGAAAATTGAGGACAATGTGAGGTTTAGGTGTGGGGGGTTACTTTGATGTCCTGAATTTGTGCTAGAATCATGAGATTTAATTATGTGAAATTGCATGCCTCTTGATGAATTTGAGTATTACTTTCACATGAAAATTTTTCTTGAACTTAACATGTGGAATTTTTTGAGAAAATTGGATCCTTAAGTAAAGATGAGATTGATATGGGAAGTAAAATAGGATTGATAAGATATTGTTAGACATGCAAATCGTTTCTCATATTAATTGATTTGATAGTCAGATGGATAAAAATTGGACAGAATAAACCACTTTGTGAGACTTGAGCCTTAACAAGCATATATCTTTGTGCTTTATATTTTTCTTCATTGAGTGATTGTCAAGCATGATTAGATTACTTCTAGAACTTGCGACATTATACACATTGAGACCACATAGGATCAAATTACTTGAGATGATTAAGGCACCTAGGTATGAACCTTGAGCCAAAAAGCCTACTTTGGTAAATTGACCATTAGAGAACCAATTTTGAGCCTTAGCCTATTGTTTTGAAATTAACCACATTACAAGCCTAATTACTTTATGTTGATTTCCCCAATTTGCACCCGAAATTGAAGAACTACATACTTTCCTTATTGAAAAAAAAGAAAAAGAAAAAGGAGAAAATCTTGAAAAACAAGGACATAAATTAAAAAGGAAATTGTCTTGTTTGTTCAAAAAGAAAATTCAAAAGAAAGATAAGAAGTGTAAAAAAGATTAAATCCTTGTTTCTCCCAAAATTAAATTTGTGCAAAAGCTTGATACAAAAAATAAAAAAAGAAAAAGGAGCACGAAGTTCTTCGATTCAAAAAGACTAAAAGTCTTTCTCATCACACCTTGTCCCAAGCCCCGATACAACCAAATTCAAAGACCTTTTGATCTTGTAAGTCGATTCAACTAGTGGTGGAGATGTGATATATTTGCAGGCCTATGGTAAGTATCTTTTCATGCTTTGACTTGAGTGTTGTTGACCCTTAAACACTTTGAGCGATATTGAGTGAATCTTTTGTAAGGGTGTTTGATTTTATTCCATCTTGAATTCATGATAATTAATTGGGATATTATTTGCTTATGCTAATTTGCAACTCACGATTTATTACTTCTCTTATCCTTTCTTCGTTACCAAATGGACCCTAGATCTTGAATTTCAATATGCTTGAAGACAAGCATAATCTAAGTGTGGGGGTATATGATAAGTCATTAATTTACATGTTTTTCATATATTAAATCCTATGTTTTAGCACATTAATCTATCTTAAAGCCCTTAATTCGGTTCCTATTTGGTTTTGCTGGTGTTTTTGTGCCTTAACGACGTTTTATTAAAAGCCGACTTTTAACACCATTTTGGCATCATTGGGAAATCCTTCGCGCAAAATCAGTAGCACTCGCAAAATAAGGCATGAGCACGGCGCAAGACAGACTTTTTGACTTGGAGGACAAACAATCCTACTACAAGTGGACTTCTACTTTTACCATAATTAGAGTTGTTTAGGATTCTTGCATTTAATGTAAAGTCTTCTCCTTTATTTTCCCTTACTTATAGAGATAAAAGGGTGAAGAGAAATAGAAGGGAAGTAGCCAAAACCCTCTCCCTCTTCTTGTGTCGCCGCCAACCACCATGAGTGGCTAACACCCCATTTTTCTAGTTAAGTGTAGTTACAAGGATATTATTCCAAGTTTTAGTGAGATTTTTTGTTCCCAAATTATCTTCATCTTTATTCAAGTATTTTCATATCTTTTGTGCTTCATCTTCATGTGTATGTTTGGTAAAATATATGCTACAACCAATTCAATGGTATTTGATACAAGTGGTAAAGAAGTTCGGGTTTGATTTCTAAAGGTATGAATTCATGTTCTTAATAAGTTAACAGGTTCGTGCTTAGGAAGAATTTGCGCTTTGGGTCTCTTGAGATCATTAATGCTATTTGATAGATTGTAATTCTTTAGTGGTATCTAGGAATTTAATCTTGATAATAAGAGTTAATCTTTTAATGATATTTAAATGATTATCTAACTTAGAAGAGATTGGGTTATTTGGTGGTATTCATCTAATCTAAAACTAAGCTATTTGAAGTTGATGTTGATTTATCTTTTGTGGGTTAATGATCTAAATTCTTGATTTAATATTCCAAGTTCTACCTTGACTAGAGTTCCAATTTATATTGAATTATTCCTTACTTCAATTGCTTTCTTCAATTCAAACCACAAACTCCCCATTTTACTTAAATTGCTTTACTTGTGAATTTAATTTCTTAATCGCTCACTAAGGGATCGACCCTACTTGCCGCTACTACAAATCCAAAGAACAAGTAGGTATTATTTTTTTGACGGATTCAACACTCATCAACCAAATCTTCAAGTTTCGATCTCTTCAATGCCCCGATTTGTACTCGTCTCGCCATTAAAAAAAGCTTGACATCATGCCTGAGGGTCTTACTGATGGCCCAAAGGTCATATCACCATGCCCAAAGGTGGCTTGAAGGACTTATCATCATGCCCGAAGGACTTACTGACGGCCCGAAGGACTTAAAATCTGGATTTACGCCAAAATGGCTACTAATCTCCCTTAAAATCTGGATTCACACCAACATGGTTACCAGTATCTCTTAAAATGATGCCCCGATTTCTACCTGTCTTGACATAAAAATAAGGTTAGCTTCATGCCCGAAGTACTTACTAATGGCCCGAAGTTCTTATCACCATGCTCGAAGGACTTATCGATTTCCTGAAGGACCTATCATCATGCCCGAAGGACTTACTGACGGCCTAAAGGACTTAAAATCTGGATTCACGCCAAAATGGCTACCAATCTTCCTTAAAATCTGGATTCACGCAAACATGGCTACCAGCATCCCTTAAAATGATGCCTCGATTTCTACCAGTCTTGACATCAAAATAAGGTTAGCATCATGCCCGAAGTACTTATCCCCATGCCCGAAGGACTTAAGATCTAGATTCACGCTAACATGGCTACCAGTATCCCTTAAAATGATGCCCCGATTTCTACCAGTCTTGGCATCACAATAAGGTTAGTATCATGCCCAAAGGACTTACTGATGGCCTGAAGGACTTAAGATCTGGTTCCACGCCAACACGGCTACCAATCTCCCTTAAAATATAGATTTACGCCAACACCACTACCAGTAAAAATCTTTATTAAAATCTACTACTTAAACATGAAGTTGCATATCAAATTCTTTGGTTATCTTCAAATATCTATTTAAAACAAGCAAAATGCTTTTAAATTAGCATGCCCCTATCTATATGATGCATGCAATGTAATATTTTTTCTTCTTTTCTTCTTTTTTTCTATTCTTCTTCTTCTTCTTTTTCTTTTTTATCTCTCTTTCTTTTTTCTTCTTCTTTTTTCTATCTTTTTTTCTTCTTTTTCATTTTCTCCCTCTTATCATCTTTTTTTTTCTCTTTTCTTCTTTCTTTTTTTCTCCTTTTCTTTTTTCAATATGTTTTAAAATCCTATTCCCTGAAAGGTCATTCTTCGGATTTCTTCACTTCGTTTCTTTTGTAGTATGATCTTTAATCTTCATTTCATCAATTGAATACCCACACTCTTATCTCTCTTGCGCGAGTAACTCTCTTCTTCTTCTTTGGAATCTCTATCATTTTGCAGATATTTCTTCTAATCCCTATTCTATCCTTAGGTTAGGACTTTCATCATTGTTCTCGCTTCAACATTGCCCCAATCAATCTATGGGCTCAACTACTTTTCTCATCTTTGACCCAACACTATGAGTCTTCATCTATCTTAATATTAGGGCTGGCAAAATGCCCCAACGCCCTAAACTCATTCTTAGACAATATTTTGGGGAAACCAACACTAGGTATTTATACCTCATATGTCTGTCTTGTATTCTTATTATCCCGCAGTATTACCCTATTCTATTTTGGGCTGAACTATTTTTCTTGTTTTGACCCAACATTTCGAGTCTTCATCTATCTTCTCATTAGGGCGGGCAAAATACCTATTTTCCCTAAACTTATCTCTAAATTCAATCTTCTCATAGTATCTCAGCAGGAACTAACTCTCGGTCCCTACGCTTTAATTCTCATCAAATAAAAAGTCAGTTATTTTGAAAATAAAAATGGAAGAAAATATCAAACATTTTGAAAACTAGTGTTTGGGAGAAACTATAGATATCTTAAAAAAATCAAGTTTGAGAAAAAATGTCAAACATCTTAAAAAACTGATGTTTAGACGAAATGATAAGTATTAAAAGAATCAAAATTCAGAGAAAAATGCCAAACATTTCTGAAAACTAATGTTTGAAGGAAATGGTAAATATTAAATGAATTGAAATTCAATAAATGCCAAACATTTTTGAAAATTAATGTTTGGAAGAAATAATAAAGATTAAAAGAATCAACAAAAATGCCAAACATTTTTTGAAAATTAATGTTCGGAAGAAATGGTAAGTATTAAAAGAATCAAAATTTGAGGAAAAATGCCAAACATTTATGAAAACTGATGTTTGGAGGAAATGATAAATATTAAAAGAATCAAAATTCAGAGAAAGATACCAAACATTTTTAAAAACTTATGTTTGGAGGAATATGTAAAAGAATTGAAATTTGGAAAAAAAATGCTAAACATTTTTGAAAACTAATGCTTGGAGGAAATAACTAATATGCAAAAGAATTGAAATTTGGAAAAATGCCCAAACATTTTTGAAAACTAATACTTGGAAGAAAATGAAAAATATGTAAAAGAATTGAAATTTGAAAAAAAAGCCCAAACATTTTTGAAAACTAATTCTTGGAAGAAATAACTAATATGCAAAAGAATTGAAAGTTGGAAACAATGCCCAAACATTTTCGAAAATAATGCTTGGAGGAAAAAGACAAATATGTAAAAGAATTGAAATTTGAAAAAAATGCCCAAACATTTTTGAAAACTAATGCTTGGAAGAAAATCACAAATATGTAAAAGAATTGAAATCTGGAGAAAAAATATGCTCAAATATTTTTGAAAACTATTGCTTGGAGAAAATTGCAAATATGCAAAAGAATTGAAATTTAAAAAAGGTTCAAACATTTTTGAAAACTAATATTTAGTCCTAAAATAACAAATGCACTAGCAAAATTTGTATGTTTAGAAAATCTTACCTATTTTGGCGATATAAGCATATGTATGGTCTCCCCTATTCCATTTAGGATTTCGAGTGGAATACTTCCCATACCTAATTTATAGCCTATTTAAGGTGGCTCTCTTGATCTCACCACTCATTATGCCCCCATCCTTTCCTCATTTGGGTGTCGATCAGGTACTTCAAGGTTTGACGTTCCTTGAAGAAAGGATAACCCTTATAGGCGAGATGTGTAATGCCCTGACTTTGAGTCTAGATGTTTTGGGGTTCGTTTTAAGGGTCCAGTGGACCAGTATTAGAGATTCAAGTTGGTTTTAAGATTAAATCAAATTAAATATTTTTGAAGGTGATAAAAATATGGAAAAATGTTCTAAAATCATTATTTAATATGCTAATGATTAGGGTGGAATCAATTTCGGAAAATGAGCTTTGGAAATTGGACATTTTGGACTAGTGACCAAAATGTAAACTTTGTAAAACTATTTTTAGCGACTGTTTTGTAAAAGGATCAAAACTTTGAATCTTTAAGGAGCTAATTATCCTAAATTTTTTCATCAGATTTCTCCCTTTAATTAACTATTTTTAAATGAATTTTAAGAGTTATAAATAGAGGAGAGGATTGATAGATCATAATTAAGCTTTTAATAAAAAATCACGTAACAAACTTTATAACTTCTTTCTCTCAAACTCTCTCCAGCCAAACACATTTCCAAATTCAATTTCTTTAGGTAAAAATCAAGATTTTAGAGAGTTTTTGATTTCTAATTGATTTCCTAAAGCTTTTCCATCAAATACTTATTATTACTATCTTGATTTTATTGTTTTACCAAGCAATTAAGGGGAGAAATCATCATTGGAGGTAAGGGTTCGTTCTTCTCCTCTAATGAAAGGTTCTTTACTGAAATTCTCAAGTTATTGAACCTTTACAATTGTTTTCTAATGTTTTTTGATAGTTTAATTAAGGAGAATTGGTTTAATTGTGTTTTGATTGATGAAATTAATAAATCTTCATTTTGGATTTGTTTTACTGGGTTCTTGATCAGATTAAATCATGATTTTGATGTTTAATAATGTTAATAGCTTGATTTTAACATTGTAATCCTGAAACTAGCTGAATCTCTAATGTTAAAGATTGATAGTTGGGTTTTTGTGATGTTAATGAACTTGTAAAGGCATTTTTATGTTAATTGCTGAGGTTTGATGTATCGAATCGTTATATTGTGTCTGGGTTAAGATTGGAAGGTGTTTGAGGTTGGTTTCGATAAGTTTCAGATGGCTTTTGGGTGGGCAACTTGTGAGTTGCCGGTAATTGCTTTGAGGCAGTGGTTTGGATGTATTTCGATGCATGTTTTCTTTGGTTTGGTGTGGTCAACACAGGGGATAATCAAGGTGAAGTAGCTTGAGGTGGATCGTTGCTTGCTGGGAGCTCGATTTGCATTGGCGAGCAAGGCGAGGTGTAATCGGTGAGTGGAGACAGTTTTAAAAGTATTTCAAAGGTTTGAAAGTGGTTCTGGGAGTTTATTTTAAGTTTGAAACACTTACCTAAGCTCGGAAGTAAGTTTCCCTCTTTTGCTCTTTAATATCGATTCAGATATGAGCATGAGTAATTCATGTTGTGGCTGTAAACATGGGTTGTTTTACTTACTGTAAATGCATGATTTTGAGTACATATGTAGTGGTTTAAAAGTATATGAAATGCTAGTGAGCATTGGTTTTCGTTTCGTTCGGGAATGTGGTATTTCTTTAGCAATGTGGCTTGTATATGTTATCACTTGGGTTGATCGGTTCCCCTTATTGATGTTAATCTTGCGGTCGGCAAGGTTGTTATATCATGCTGTCGGCATGGTATGGGTTTTGATGGCGGTCGGTTATCATGGGAGATCCGTGTATCCGATATGTAAGGTTAACGGTTGGTTAACCAATGATTAGCGGTTGGCTAATCAAGGATAGTGGTCGACTATCTGGGGTCAGTATAATTGCCAATATATGAAAGTTCATGTGTTGAACCTACTTTATAATGCTTTGGGATTTAAGCATGGTAATATGATTTAATGCTTTGGGATTTAAGCATGTGACCTGTAAATGCTTTTGCATATGGTCGATATGCATGTTTTGATTTGGAATCAATGAAAATGTTGTGGTCGTAAGTATGGTTTGAAAACAAGTGTTTAGTTTTCAAAGGATTTTAAATGTATCATTGTTTTATGAGCATCCTCACTAAGCTGTGTGCTTACGCTCTCTTTTTCCTAATGATTCAGAGCATTGGGGTCTGGGGTAGCAAAGGCAAGGTTTAAAGGGATCCAAGAACAAAGACTACTTTGAGTATGAACTCGATTTAAGTTTTCGGTTAATAAGGCAATGTGTTCGCCAGGTTTTGGGATTTGTAAATTTTGTTCTTCCCTAGTTTTTTAGCATGATTAATGTTGTGTTTTGGAGTTGAATGATGTTGATAAGCATGTTGTTGATCTTTGCTTATGGTTGGTGCTAAGTGGTTGCCTAGGTATGCATTTAGTTAGCATTGGTTGATTGACTTGCTTTGATGATTCTAACATGTTGATTATGATACTAAAGATATGTTTGTATGTTTCATATGATGGAAAATGCTTAAATGAATGCTTTGGTATGTTTGGAAATGTGGTTTTAGGAATCATACCTTTAGATTGGTCCTTCGAAGCTTATGTTGTGTTGTAATTGCTAAATCTTGGTGCAAATGATGGAGTATGATTTGATGGATGATTGTATGCATGAATGTGTCTTGTTAGGACCTGAATGCATCTAGATTCAAGTGAAAAATCAGCTAAAAATGACATTACAGGCCTAGGCATACCGAAACGCAGGGACTGTATCGGTACGGCTAGGCAAGAACAAGCTTGGGGTTTCAGTACGGGTCTAGGTGTACCGAAACGGTTTTATTATACTGGAAAACTTACTTTTTGAACAAAGCCCGCGTACCGAAACACTTAGTGTCCATATCGGTACGGTCTTTAACATTTTTAAATTGGATTTCAAAATCAACTTAACGTACCGATACATTACACGGCATTTCAAAACGGGGCTGGTCTACGTAGAGCACTGTATTAAAACGTCTTGGTCCGTATCAGTATGGTTGGTCATTAATTCAGTTAATGTCATGGAGTTCAGTTCTGTTTTCTTTCATTTTAGTCCTTAAATTGTATGGAATACAATTAGTTGCTTTTCTGAGGTTCGTTTCCTGTAACTTCACTCGCTGCAAGCATGATCACTTAGGATTAATAATATGCATATAGACAAGATAAACGGAAAAAAATGAACCGATTTTCGTAATCTTTCTCCAGTTTGCTTCAGTAAACCTAATGTAGCTCACTCAGTTCGATCGAGTGTCTAGGCTGGGTCGAGAGAGTTACATTTGCTGGTATCAGAGCCAGGTTACGAAAGGTTGGGATGTTTTTGTTTGATTGCTATTGTTTGATATACACGATGATTATGTATATGTATGATGATTGTTTTACATCATGTTAGGGTATGAATTGGGAACATATTGCCTATTATCGAGGTTTTAAAATGTTTTATAAGGTTATCTTGGATCATTTGCCTTATGCTAGCCTGACTTTAATGTGTTTTGATGCATTTTTTAGCATGGCTCGATGTGAGACTCGTTCGACGGCCTGTAATGCCGGATCTGGGCAGAATAATGATGATTGAGGGAATCCTCGTAATACCTTACCTCTTCCTCCTCTGTTGGTTACTCATGTTGATGCTGGGGTAGGTGGTGTACCTCAGGCTTTGCAAGGGCCAACTTTTGGGGATTTGACTCCGTTAATCCAAGCGATGACGGGAGCTTTTCAGACAACGATGGCTGGAGTGCAAGTGCTAGCACTGGCACCTATTGTGGTGGTTAACCAAGGTTTACCCTTGGAGCGTCTTTGTAGTTTGGAAGGTGAGGAATTCAGGGGTCTAAGCCTTGAAGCAGCTGAGGGATCGCTGGAAAAGATAATTCGTATCTTGAATAAGATAGATTGCAACGATGTGCGCAAGTTGGGTTGTATTGTGTCCTTATTGCAAGGTGATTCTTATCACTAGTGGGTGACTACGGTTGTGGGTGTCCTAGAGGCGGATGTGACTTGGGATTTCTTTCGGAGAGCTTTCAAGAGGAAGTATCTTGGTCCTCAGTATCTGGATGTGAGGAAGCGCGAGTTTATGTCATTATCACAGGGTGGCATGTGTGTAGTCTATGGTATGTAAATACATATCTGTATATGGTTGGAAGATTAAGTTAGATCTTTGAAACTTTTAAGAAGTTTTAAATTACTCTGTTTTTCGAAGGCATGTTCAGTTGATTGTACTAAATTGATCAAGACTCTTTGTATATTTGTTTGGTAACACTTCCTAAGCCGGTTTATTTCCTAGATCGGGTAGGGGTTGTTACAATTTGGTATCAGAGCCTAAATTTAGCCTATTCTCAGACTAAATCGGAACTTGTTGCATCATTATTTGTTACGTGCGCCACCTAGGAGTTAAATTTGATAAGTACTTGTGATTTGTGTCTGATAAAAGCTCTCTTATGTGCTAATAGTTAGTAGGAATGTCTGAAGCACTTTTGGACCAGGATAATGAGATCCTGGTTGGCTCCTCCGTTGAAAAAGGTAGTGTAAGGATGAATCAAGAATGACAAAATCTTCCAAATACC
Organism: Hibiscus mutabilis; assembly: GCA_019671005.1. Taxonomy (NCBI): domain Eukaryota; kingdom Viridiplantae; phylum Streptophyta; class Magnoliopsida; order Malvales; family Malvaceae; genus Hibiscus; species Hibiscus mutabilis. Next base: position 15,325,242 of record CM033733.1, read on the forward strand.
GATGACTAAGTAAGCATTATATATGGGTAGATTATTACAAGGAAAGATCATTCTTCAAGGATTAGGGAAAGAATCTGTATTCTTGTTAGATAAGAAACCCTTTAAATCAAATTCTATGGAAATTCGAGGACAATTTTCTTTTAAGGGGAGGAGAACTGTAATACCCCTAAAATCGGGCTAGGAGTTTTACAAAGTGATCACATGCTTGATAATGTTATCTTTAAATTGCTAAAGATTCAATTCGAGTCAATTGAATAAGTCAATGGAATTGAGAATGAAAGAGCTAATTAAGTTAAAAATCAATAGCAAATGAGTAAAGTAATTATATCTCAAGGAGTATGAAGGAGCATATATGAGCATTAAGAGGTTAATTTAGTATTTTGATCAAAACATTAAGGATTAAATTACAAGAAAGAATATATGAGCTAGTGACTAAATTGTAAAGTAAGGTAAGTAGCTTGTAGGATTAAAATGAAATAAGGATGAAGCTTACTTCATGCATGTGTAATTCCACCACTTTGGATGAGTGGAATCCATGTGGCCATGCAAGAAGGATTAGCCGGCCATGTGGTAAGGGGGAGGATAACCATTTGTTCATCCCACCATCTTCCTCTTGGGATTTACTCTCCCTTGGCTGAAGCTATCAATGAAGAAGAAAGACACTTTAAAGTCTTCGAGCTGGAAGTGTATGGGAGAATCAAGCACAAGGTAAGTTGATTATGGATGAAAGGGTGTTTTAATGATTTTAATATTGGATTGATGTTTAAAGTATGAAATCTTACCGTTGATGATGAGAAATTAAGTTAAATGATTATGAAAATTTAATTTTATGGAGGTATTTGTATGGGTCATACATTATTTGAAGTCACATGTTGTTTTGAAGTGCTTAGAATAGTTGATTTGGAGGTTAAATGCAATATGCCCAGAAAAGCTCTGTTATGGCAGTAAGTTTAGAAATTCATAGAAAATTGAATATGCTGAGTTGAAGATGAATTGTATATGTGTAGAACCATGTGTGATCTAGTTTAATCTCCAACAAATGGTGATTGATTTTGAACTCTAGATAAAAAGTTATGAATTTTTAAGTGAAGGTAGTGCAGAAATTCTGGAGGCAGATTCTGCTCTGGATAGTTTCTGCTTTGAAACTTCTAAGAATTCTCTTAATTGTTATAGAACTTGTTAAATTATGAGGCTTATAATATTAAAACCGTGGTTAAATCTAGTTTGTAAAGATATAAAGAGCTTTAAATTCCAGTGTATATTCTATTATGGAGAAACAATTCTTTGATGATAGCTCAAGTTAGAAAAAAAAGACTTATCTTGAAAATGGAATTGAGAAATGAATAGTATATGTATAGCTAATGCTTGAAGGAAAACATTGGTCAAGATTATTGAGTTAATGTGTGATGAGGGGCATGTATATTAATGGATGTATTTTTTAATTATTGAGCTAAAGATTGGAAGAAGAAGCTAGAAGTAAGGTCAACGTAGAAGGAAAGTTTGGAATCAAGGGCTCAGATGAATCAAGTATAGAATGGAGGAAGCTTGGATGTGTTAGTGGATCAGGATATCCCGTAACTTCGGGATATAAGGTGAGTGTAGTTTAAAGTCCCGGGAAAAATTAAAACTACCCTAAGCATTTCTATTTGCTTTGTTTAATTTTACTTACTCATTAGGCTAAGATTTGCCCGTATGAATAAGGTTGGATGCCAAGGTAAGTACAAAAATTACAAGCTATATGTGATTGAGTATGTTGAGATGCTATGAAAGCTATATGTACTTGAATATGTTTGAGATTCTATGAAAGTTATATGCACTTGAATTTGTTTGAGATGCTATGAAAGCTATATGTGATTGAGTATGTTTGAGATGTTAAGAAAGCTATATGTGATTGAGTATGTTTGAGATGCTATGAAAGCTGTATGTACTTGAATATGTTCGAGATGTTATGAAATGCATGCTAGTTTTGAAAGCTATATATGATTGAACATGTTCAATAAGATATGGAATTCATACTATATTCGAAAGTTACATGTAATTAAACTTGTGGATATACAACGAATCAATCCTTGACTATTTGATTATAAGAATGTTTAATTATACTCAAACAAGATTCTGGCATGTTGTGATAACTTATAAGCTTTGTTCATGTGATTGTAAGAATATGGGATTATGCCCATTTAAGATACGAATAAGATATGTTAATTGATTATCTGATTAAGGAGCTAAGCTCAATTTCGATTCTGATATGATAAGATTACTTGAAAAGCCTTGGTTTCGATTCAGTCATAGGTATAGTTGGCATGCCATAGATTCCATTGAGCTCATGTACTACGGTCCTTATTTGGCGACAATAAGAGGGAAGTGTTGTGGTCACTTGGAGACAGTAGGAGTGATTGACCGATACTCAAAGTACCTTTATGTTGGCGATAGTTGGTTGGGGATTCGAGTACCTAGGGTGATACTTGATTTCAAGGCTATGTTAAGACTTCATAATGAAACCCGACTAATGAATTAAAGGGATAACTTATAAGACAATTAATGTATAATCTGGATAAGTTTTGCTTTGTAACTTTTTCGTTAAGAAACTTATGATTCATAATAAGCTATTGCAATTTGAAATTTCTCACAAATTATGATAAATGGCTCAAATATGACTAGTTGAATTACTAATGACATGTTGGTAGTCATTCATATAAGTAATGATATGCTATTCTATGTTAAAGACAAAACATGAAATTGCAAAATAAACTAATGTGTTATTTCGGTAACTTATGAGACAAGTAACACATGTTTACAATATGTTATGCATGATAGCTTATTTGATAAGTAAATCATGTTTATAATATGCTATGCTTGATAATGTATATGGATAGTAACAGGTCTACAAAATACTATGATAAAAATGAACATGTCTTGGACTGTTTTGCAATGTATATTTGTGTATACATGTTTAGTAGACTGTTTTGATAAAAATGAACATGCTTTGGACAGTTTTGCAATTTATATTTGTGAATACATGTTTAGTGGACTATTTTGATAGAAATGAACATGTCTTGGACTGTTTTGCAGTGTATATTTGTGTATACATGTTTAGTGGACTGTTTTGATAAAAATGAACATGTCTTGGACTGTTTTGCAATGTATATTTGTGTATACATGTTTAGTGGACTGTTTTGATAAGAATGAACATGTCTTGGACTGTTTTGCAATATATATATATATATATGTGTATACATGTTTAGTGGACTGTTTTGATAAAAATTGAACATGCCTTGGACTGTTTTGCAATGTATATTTGTGTATACATGTTTAGTGGACTGTTTTGATAAAAATGAACATGCCTTGGACTGTTTTGCAGTGTATATTTGTGTATACATGTTTAGTGGATTGTTTTGATAGAAAAGAACATGCCTTGGACTGTTTTGAAATGTATATTTATATATATACATGTTTAGTGGACTGTTTGAATGAATTCAAGCATGGTGTGGACTGTTTTGAATGTCTAATTGTATATATATAAATAGTGGGCTGTTTTGATTAAGTACAAGCATGTAGTGGATTGTTTTAAGCGTATGTATGTACATGAATTTGGAACTACTTTGCATATAAACAAGTATGTATTGGAGTGTGTTGGACATATACAAGTATCTCCTAAATATGACTTTGATAAGCTATGTTCGATATCTTACAAGACAAGTAATATATGTCTTTGATATGTTATGTTTGATATCTTTTGTAACAAGCAAAACATGATTATAAGATGCTAAGTTAGATAATTGGTTACTTTAGTAAAACAAGTCAATAAAATATTATATGTGATTCTTTTGTTTCTATAATGCTTTGTTATTTGATTAAGTCGTCATTTACTTGGACTTTTATAAACTTTGGATAAAGGAATATGCTAGTTCGAATGATTTAAACCAAGATAGATTGATCCATGAGCAAGTTAAAAGTATGCATAATTTGAAAATCTTGGGTACAAGAATAGGAATGGATCACAAAATATTTACTACATTACTTACTTTGTTGTTAGTGCTACCTCACTAAGTGTTTTCTTACCCTATTCTTTCATCACTTTTCAGGGTAACATTGCTTTCGGTTAACTTTGAGCTTAGAAAAGATCACAAGTAACAAGAAGTACGTTTTGTATCTCCTTTAAGAACTCCTAGTTGGTGGCACATAGTCAGAATGTTTACATAGTGCATATAGATCATTCATTTTGGTTTTACATGTATATAAGTTTGATAAGTATTCAAAGTTTGTAATGGGCCTTTAATTATTTCTTGGATTGTTTCTTGCTTTATATGAATTAATAGTTAGTAAGATTGGATGGTTGTTTAAATATCTATAAGAGTCTTAAGTTGATAGATCACCTTGATGGCTGTGTGTTGCAATCTGAAATATATATATATTATCATATATTAAATCCTAAATAAAAATGGGGTAGTTCAAATGGATAGTTTAATGGTTAGAATAAGTAAATGGCTAGATGTCAATGAATTTTGTATTCGGTCTTGCTATGCAAAGGTTATATGTGTCTGGTTAGGATTGGTTTAAGCTTTGAATGCTTGTTGCTAAGGTTACATGTTTGGTAGTAATATGAGTTGCTTAGTTGGTAACCTTGGTTAGTAAATCTTGATATTAAATGGTACAATATGGAAGTTTAAAGATTATTAACCAATGGGTTAATGTTAACTTGAACAATCTTAATCATATATTAATATGTCTTAAAATGATTAGAGGTATGCAAGCTTATAATTGAGTTAAGATTAATAATGTGTGGGTATGAAAGGAATCTTTGCGTTAGTAGAATCAATGTAATAACTTTGTGATTTGAAGAACATAGAAGATAGAGGCATACTAAGAACTAGTGATTGATGTGTATAGTCTATGGTATGTAAATACATGTTTGTATATGGTTGGAAGATTACGTTAGACCTTTGAAACTTTTAAAAAGTTTTAAATTACTCAGTTTTTTGAAGGCATGTTCAGTTGATTGTACTAAATTGATCAAGACTCTTTGTATGCTTGTTTGGTAACACATTCTTAAGCCGGTTTATTTCTTAGACTGGGTAGGGGGTCTTACAATTTGGTATCAGAGCCTAGATTTAGCCGATTCTCAGACTAAACCGAAACTTGTTGCATCATCATTTGTTACATGTGCCACCTAGGAGTTAAGTTTGATAAGTGCTTGTGATCTGTGTCTGATAAAAGCTCTCTTATGTGCTAACAGTTAGTAGGAATGTTTAAAGCACTTTTGGACCGGGATAATGAGATCCCGGTTGGCTCCTCCGTTGAAGAAGGCAGTGTAAGGATGAATCGGGAATGACAAAATCTTCCAAATACCGATGACTAATTGAGCATTATATCTGGGTAGATTATTATAAGGATAGATCATTCTTCATGGGTTAGGGAAAAGATTTGTATTCTTGTTAGATAAGAAACCCTTTAAATCAATTTATGTGGAAATTTGAGGCGAATTTCTTTCAAGGGGAGAAGAATTGTAATACCCTAAAATGGACTAGAAGTTTTACAAAGTGATCACATGCTTGATAATATCATCTTTGAATTGCTAAAGATTCAATTGAGTCAAATGAATAAGTAAGTCAACAGAATTGAGAATGAAAGAGCTAATTAAGTTAAAAATCAATTAGCAAATGAGTAAAGTAATTATATCTCAAGGAGTATGAAGGAGCATATATAAGCATTAAGAGGTTAATTTAGTATTTTGATCAAAACATTAAGGATTAAATTACAATAAAGAATGCATGAGCTAGTGACTAAATTGTAAAGTGGGGTAAGTAGTTGTAGGATTAAAATGAAATAAGGATGAAGCTTACTTCTTGCATGTGTAATTCCACCACTTTGGATGTGTGGAATCCATGTGGCCATGCAAGAAGGACTAGCCGACCATGTGGTGAGGCGGGGAGGATAACTATTTGTTCATTCCACCATCTTCCTCTTGGGATTTACTCTCCCTTGGCTGAAGCTATCAACAAAGAAGAAAGAAAATTTAAAGTCTTTGAGCTGGAAGTGCATGGGAGAATCAAGCACAAGGTAAGTTGATTATGGATGAAAGAGTGTTTTAATGATTTTAATAATAGATTGATGTTTAAAGTATGAAATCTTGCTGTTGATGATGAGAAATTAAGTTAAATGATTATAAAAATTTAATTTTAGGGAGGTATTTGTATGGCTCCTACATTATTTGAAGTCACATGTTGTTTTGAAGTACTTAGAATAGTTGATTTGGAGGTTAAATGCAATATGCCCAGAAAAGCTCTGTTATGGCAGTAAGTTTAGAAATTCATAGAAAATTGAATATACTGAGTTTGAAGATGAATTTTATATGTGTAGAACCATTTGTAAGTCTAGTTTAATCTCCAACAAATGGTGATTGATTTTGAGCTCTAGTTATGAAAAGTTATGAATTTTTAAGGTGAAGGAATTCTCTTAATTGTTATAGAACTTGTTTTATGAGGCTTATAATATTAAAACCGTGGTTAAATCTTGTTTGTAAAGATATAAAGAGCTTTAAATTCCAGTGTATATTCTATTCTAGAGAAATAGTTCTTTGATGATAGCTCAAGTTTAAAAGTTAGAAAAAGGACTTATCTTGAAAATGGAATTGAGAAATGAATAGTATATGTATAGCTAATGCTTGAAGGACAACATTGGTCAAGTTTATTGAGTTAATATGTGATAAGTGGCATGTATAATAATGGATGTAATTTTTGATTATTGAGCTAAAGATTGGAAGAAGAAGCTGGACGTAAGGTCAAAGTAGAAGGAAAGTTTGGAATCAAGGGCTCAGATGAATCAAGTATTGAATGGAGGAAGCTTGGATGTGTTAGTGGATCAGGATATCCCGTAACCGGGATATAATTTGAGTGTAGTTTAAAGTCCCGGGAAAAATTAAAACTACCCTAAGCATTTCTATTTGCTTTGTTTAATTTTACTTACTCATCGGGATAAGATTTGCCCGTACAAATAAGGTTGGATGCCAAGGTAAGTACAAAAATTACAAGCTATATGTGATTGAGTATGTTGAGATGCTATGAAAGCTATATGTACTTGAATATGTTTGAGATTCTATGAAAGTTATATGCACTTGAATTTGTTTGTGATTATGAAAGCTATATGTGATTGAGTATGTTTGATGAAAGATATATGTGATTGAGTATGTTTGAGATGCTATAAAAGTTGTATGTACTTGAATATGTTTGAGATGTTATGAAATGCATGCTAGTTTTGAAAGCTATATATGATTGAATATGTTCAATAAGATATGGAATTCATACTATATTAGAAAGTTACATGTAATTAAACTTGTGGATATAGTGTGAATCAATCCTTGACTATTTGATTATAAGAATGTTTAATTATACTCAAACAAGATTCTGGCATGTTGTGATAACTTATAAGATTTGTTCATGTGATTGTAAGAATGTGGGATTATGCCCATTTAAGATACAAATAAGATATGTTAATTGATTATCTTATTAAGGAGCTTAGCTCAATTTCGATTTTGATATGATAAGATGTAATTGAAAAGCCTTGGTTTCAATTCAGTCATATGTATAGTTGTCATGCCATAGATTCCATTGAGCTTTTGGGGTACTACGGTCCCGGATTTGGTCCTTACAATAAGAGGGGAAGTGTTGTGGTCACGCAGAGACAGTAGGGAGTGATTGACCGATACTCAAAGTACCTTTTGTTGGCGATAGTTGGTTGGGGATTCGAGTACCTAGGGTGATACTTGATTTCAAGGCTATGTTAAGACTTCATAATGAAACCCGACTAATGAATTAAAGGGATAACTTATAAGACAATTAATGTATAATCTGGATAAGTTTTGCTTTGTAACTTTTTCATTAAGAAACTTATGATTCATAATAAGCTATTGCAATTTGAAATTTCTCACAAATTATGATAAATGGCTCAAGCATGACTAGTTGAATTACTAATGACATGTTGGTAGTCATTCATATAAACAATGATATGCTATTCTATGTTAAAGACAAAACATGAAATTGCAAAATAAACTAATGTGTTATTTTGATAACTTATGAGACAAGTAACACATGTTTACAATATGTTATGCATGATAGCTTATTTGATAAGTAAATCATGTTTATAATATGCTATGCTTGATAATGTATATGGATAGTAAATGTAGGTCTACAAAATACTATGATAAAAATGAACATGTCTTGGACTGTTTTGCAATGTATATTTGTGTATACATGTTTAGTAGACTGTTTTGATAAAAATGAACATGCTTTGGACAGTTTTGCAATTTATATTTGTGAATACATGTTTAGTGGACTATTTTGATAGAAATGAACATGTCTTGGACTGTTTTGCAGTGTATATTTGTGTATACATGTTTAGTGGACTGTTTTGATAAAAATGAACATGTCTTGGACTGTTTTGCAATGTATATTTGTGTATACATGTTTAGTGGACTGTTTTGATAAGAATGAACATGTCTTGGACTGTTTTGCAATATATATATATATATATGTGTATACATGTTTAGTGGACTGTTTTGATAAAAATTGAACATGCCTTGGACTGTTTTGCAATGTATATTTGTGTATACATGTTTAGTGGACTGTTTTGATAAAAATGAACATGCCTTGGACTGTTTTGCAGTGTATATTTGTGTATACATGTTTAGTGGATTGTTTTGATAGAAAAGAACATGCCTTGGACTGTTTTGAAATGTATATTTATATATATACATGTTTAGTGGACTGTTTGAATGAATTCAAGCATGGTGTGGACTGTTTTGAATGTCTAATTGTATATATATAAATAGTGGGCTGTTTTGATTAAGTACAAGCATGTAGTGGATTGTTTTAAGCGTATGTATGTACATGAATTTGGAACTACTTTGCATATAAACAAGTATGTATTGGAGTGTGTTGGACATATACAAGTATCTCCTAAATATGACTTTGATAAGCTATGTTCGATATCTTACAAGACAAGTAATATATGTCTTTGATATGTTATGTTTGATATCTTTTGTAACAAGCAAAACATGATTATAAGATGCTAAGTTAGATAATTGGTTACTTTAGTAAAACAAGTCAATAAAATATTATATGTGATTCTTTGTTTCTATAATGCTTTGTTATTTGATTAAGTCGTCATTTACTTGGACTTTTATAAACTTTGGATAAAGGAATATGCTAGTTCGAATGATTTAAACCAAGATAGATTGATCCATGAGCAAGTTAAAAGTATGCATAATTTGAAAATCTTGGGTACAAGAATAGGAATGGATCACAAAATATTTACTACATTACTTACGGTTGTTAGTGCTACCTCACTAAGTGTTTTCTTACCCTATTCTTTCATCACTTTTCAGGGTAACATTGCTTTCGGTTAACTTTGAGCTTAGAAAAGATCACAAGTAACAAGAAGTACGTTTTGTATCTCCTTTAAGAACTCCTAGTTGGTGGCACATAGTCAGAATGTTTACATAGTGCATATAGATCATTCATTTTGGTTTTACATGTATATAAGTTTGATAAGTATTCAAAGTTTGTAATGGGCCTTTAATTATTTCTTGGATTGTTTCTTGCTTTATATGAATTAATAGTTAGTAAGATTGGATGGTTGTTTAAATATCTATAAGAGTCTTAAGTTGATAGATCACCTTGATGGCTGTGTGTTGCAATATGAAATATATATATATTATCATATATTAAATCCTAAATAAAAATGGGGTAGTTCAAATGGATAGTTTAATGGTTAGAATAAGTAAATGGCTAGATGTCAATGAATTTTGTATTCGGTCTTGCTATGCAAAGGTTATATGTGTCTGGTTAGGATTGGTTTAAGCTTTGAATGCTTGTTGCTAAGGTTACATGTTTGGTAGTAATATGAGTTGCTTAGTTGGTAACCTTGGTTAGTAAATCTTGATATTAAATGGTACAATATGGAAGTTTAAAGATTATTAACCAATGGGTTAATGTTAACTTGAACAATCTTAATCATATATTAATATGTCTTAAAATGATTAGAGGTATGCAAGCTTATAATTGAGTTAAGATTAATAATGTGTGGGTATGAAAGGAATCTTATGCGTTAGTAGAATCAATGTAATAACTTTGTGATTTGAAGAACATAGAAGATAGAGGCATACTAAGAACTAGTGATTGATGTGTATAGTCTATGGTATGTAAATACATGTTTGTATATGGTTGGAAGATTACGTTAGACCTTTGAAACTTTTAAAAAGTTTTAAATTACTCAGTTTTTTGAAGGCATGTTCAGTTGATTGTACTAAATTGATCAAGACTCTTTGTATGCTTGTTTGGTAACACATTCTTAAGCCGGTTTATTTCTTAGACTGGGTAGGGGGTCTTACAATTTGGTATCAGAGCCTAGATTTAGCCGATTCTCAGACTAAACCGAAACTTGTTGCATCATCATTTGTTACATGTGCCACCTAGGAGTTAAGTTTGATAAGTGCTTGTGATCTGTGTCTGATAAAAGCTCTCTTATGTGCTAACAGTTAGTAGGAATGTTTAAAGCACTTTTGGACCGGGATAATGAGATCCCGGTTGGCTCCTCCGTTGAAGAAGGCAGTGTAAGGATGAATCGGGAATGACAAAATCTTCTGAATACCGATGACTAATTGAGCATTATATCTGGGTAGATTATTATAAGGATAGATCATTCTTCATGGGTTAGGGAAAAGATTTGTATTCTTGTTAGATAAGAAACCCTCTGAATCAATTTATGTGGAAATTTGAGGGCGAATTTCTTTCAAGGGGAGAAGAATTGTAATACCCCTAAAACTGGACTAGAAGTTTTACGAAGTGATCACATGCTTGATAATATCATCTTTGAATTGCTAAAGATTCAATTCGAGTCAAATGAATAAGTAAGTCAACAGAATTGAGAATGAAAGAGCTAATTAAGTTAAAAATCAATTAGCAAATGAGTAAAGTAATTATATCTCAAGGAGTATGAAGGAGCATATATAAGCATTAAGAGGTTAATTTAGTATTTTGATCAAAACATTAAGGATTAAGTTACAATAAAGAATGCATGAGCTAGTGACTAAATTGTAAAGTGGGGTAAGTAGTTGTAGGATTAAAATGAAATAAGGATGAAGCTTACTTCTTGCATGTGTAATTCCACTTTGGATGTGTGGAATCCATGTGGCCATGCAATAAGGACTAGCCGACCATGTGGTGAGGGCGGGGGAGGATAACTATTTGTTCATTCCACCATCTTCCTCTTAGGATTTACTCTCCCTTGGCTGAAGCTATCAACAAAGAAGAAAGAAAATTTGAAGTCTTTGAGCTGGAAGTGCATGGGAGAATCAAGCACAAGGTAAGTTGATTATGGATGAAAGAGTGTTTTAATGATTTTAATAATAGATTGATGTTTAAAGTATGGAATCTTGCTGTTGATGATGAGAAATTAAGTTAAATGATTATAAAAATTTAAGTTTAGGGAGGTATTTGTATGGCTCCTACATTATTTGAAGTCACATGTTGTTCTGAAGTACTTAGAATAGTTGATTTGGAGGTTAAATGCAATCTGCCCAGAAAAGCTCTGTTCTGGCAGTAAGTTTAGAAATTCATAGCAAATTGAATATACTGAGTTTGAAGATGAATTTTATATGTGTAGAACCATTTGTAAGTCTAGTTTAATCTCCAACAAACGATGATTGATTTTGAGCTCTAGATCAAAAGTTATGAATTTTTAAGTGAAGGTAGTGCGGAAATTCTTTAGGCTTACACCGTTAAAACCGTGGTTAAATCTTGTTTGTAAAGATATAAAGAGCTTTAAATTCCAGTGTATATTCTATTCTAGAGAAATAGTTCTTTGATGATAGCTCAAGTTGCTAAAAGTTAGAAATAAGGACTTATCTTGAAAATGGAATTGAGAAATGACTAGTATATGTATGGCTAATGCTTGAAGGACAACATTGGTCAAGTTTATTGAGTTAATATGTGATAAGTGGCACGTATAATAATGGATGTAATTTTTGATTATTGAGCTTTAGATTGGAAGAAGAAGCTGGACGTAAGGTCAAAGTAGAAGGAAGTTTGGAATCAAGGGCTCAGATGAATCAAGTATTGAATAGAGGAAGCTTGGACGTGTTAGTGGATCAGGATATCCCGTAACTTCGGGATATAATTTGAGTGTAGTTTAAAGTCTCTGGACAGATTAAAACTACCCTGAGCATTTCTATTTGCTTTGTTTAATTTTGCTTACTCATCGGGATGAGGTTTGCCCGTACAAATAAGCTTGGATGCCAAGGTCTGTACAAAAATTACAAGCCATATGTGATTGAGTATGTTGAGATGCTATGAAAGCTATATGTACTTGAATATGTTTGAGATGCTATGGAAGCTATATGTGATTGAGTATGTTTGAGATGCTATGAAAGATATATGCGATTGAGTATGTTTGAGATGCTATAAAAGTTGTATGTACTTGAATATGTTTGAGATGTTATGAAATGCATGCTAGTTTCGAAAGCTATATATGATTGAATATGTTCAAGAAGCTATGGAATTCATACTATGTTAGAAAGTTACATGTAATTAAACTTGTGGATATAGTGTGAATAATCCTTGACTATTAGATTATAAGAATGTGAAATTATACTCAAACAAGATTCTGGCATGATGACAACGTATAAGATTTGTTCATGTGATTGTAAGAATGTGGGATTATGCCCAATTATGTTACAAATAAGATATGTTAATTGATTATCTTATTAAGGAGCTTAGCTCAATTTCGATTTTGATATGATAAGATGTAATTGAAAAGCCTTGGTTTCAAGTCAGTCATATGTATAGTTGTCATGCCATAGAGTCCATTGAGCTCTTTTTGGGGGTGGACTATGGTCCTGGACTACGGTCCTTATTTGGAGACAGTAGGAGGAAAGTGTTGTGGTCGCTTAGCGACAGTAGGAGGGATTGACCGGTACTCTGAGTACCTTTTTGTTGGCGACAGTTGGTTGGGGATTCGGGTGCCTAGGCTAATACTTGATTTCAAGGCTATGTTAAGACTTCATAATGAAACCCGACTAATGAATTAAAGGGATAACTTATAAGACAAATAATGTATAATCTGGATAAGTTTTGCTTTGTAACTTTTTCATTAAGAAACTTATGATTCATAATAAGCTATGGCAATTTGAAATTTCTCACAAATTATGATTAATGGCTCAAGCATGAATAGTTGAATTACTAATTGCATGTTGGTAATCATTCGTATAAACAATGATATGCTATTCTATGTTAAAGACGAAACATGAAATTGCAAATTAAACTAATGTGTTATTTTGATAACTTATGAGACATGTAACACATGTTTACAATATGTTATGTATGATAGCTTATTTGATAAGTAAATCATGTTTATAATATGCTATGCTTGATAATTTATATGGATAGTAACATGTATATGAAATACTATGATAAAAATGAACAGGTCTTGGACTGTTTTGCAATGTATATTTGTGTATACATGTTTAGTGGACTGTTTTGATAGAAATGAACATGTCTTGGACTGTTTTGCAATGTATATTTGTGTATACATGTTTAGTGGACTGTTTTGATAAAAATTGAACATGCCTTGGACTATTTTGCAATGTATATTTGTGTATACATGTTTAGTGGACTGTTTTGATAAAAATGAACATGCCTTGGACTGTTTTGCAATGTATATTTGTGTATACATGCTTAGTGGACTGTTTTGATAGAAAAGAACATGCCTTGGACTGTTTTGCAATGTATATGTATATATATACATGTTTAGTGGACTGTTTGAATGAATTCAAGCGTGTTTTGGGCTGTTTTGAATGTCAAATTGTATATATAAATAGTGGACTGTTTTGATTAAGTACAAGCATGTAGTGGATTGTTTTAAGCGTATGTATGTATGTACACGAATTTGGAACTACTTTGCATCTAAACAAGTATGAGTTGGAGTGTTTTGGACATATACGAGTATCTCCTAAATATGACTTTGATAAGCTATGTTCGATATTTTACAAGACAAGTCCGAATGTATGCATAGTTCATATAGATCATTCATTTTGGTTTTACATGTATATAACTTTGATAAGTATTCAAAGTTTTGTATTGGGCCTTTAATTATTTCTTGGGTTGTTGCTTGCTTTATATGAATTAATAGTTAGTAAGATTGGATGGTTGTTTAAATATCTATAAGAATCTTAAATATCTGTAAGATTCTTAAGTTGATAGATCACCTTGATGGTTGTCTGTTGCAATATGAAATATATATTATTATGTATTACATCCTAAATAAAGATGTTGTAGTTCGAATGGCTAGTTTAATGGTTAGAATAAGTAAATGGCTAGATGTCGATGAATTTTGTATCCGGTCTTGCTATGCAAAGGTTATATGTGTCTGGTTAGGACTGGTTTAAGCTTTGAATGCTTGTTGCTAAGGTTACATGTTTGGTAGTAATATGAGTTGCTTAGTTGGTAACCTTGGTTAGTAAATCTTGATATTAAATGGTACAGTATGGAAGTTTAAAGATTATTAACCAATGGTTTAATGTTAACTTGAACAATCTTAATCATAGATTAATATGTCTTAAAATGATTAGAGGTATGCAAGCTTGTAATCGAGTTAAGATTAATAATGTGTAGGTATGAAAGGAATCTTATGCGTTAGTAGAATCAATGTAATAACTTTTTGATTTGAAGAACATAAAAGATAGAGGCATACTAAGAATTAGTAATTGATGTGTATAATCTATGGTTTGTAAATACATGTTTGTATATGGTTGGAAGATTAAGTTAGATCTTTGAAACTTTTAAAATATTTTAAATTACTCTATTTTTTGAAGGCATGTTTAGTTGATTGTACTAAATTGATCAAGACTCTTTGTATGTTTGTTTGGTAACACGTCCTAAGCTGGTTTATTTCCTAGACCGGGTAGGGGGTGTTATAGCATGTCAATGGCCGAGTATGAGGTGAAGTTTGTTCGCCTAAGTCAGTATGCCCCAGATGATCGATAGAGATGCGATAGGTTTCGTTATGGCCTCGTGAAGGACCTCAAGGTGTATTTGTTGGCTGCGAATAACACAAATTTTGATGTGTTGGTCAACCATGCCAAGGATATCGAGTAGACCCTAGGATTGACGGGAAAAGTTTTGGGCATGGGCTCGAATAAGAGAGCGACTGATTTTGATTATTCTGGGAAGCAAAATAGGCGGTCTCAGGATAAGAAGCTTAAGCTGGATCACAAGCGTGGTGGCAGTGTTAGCCAGGGTAACCCGGGAGTTCGTGTTGTAGCTGAGTGTGAGCGGTGTGGTAGACGCCACACAAGTGTATATTGGAGAAATACCATGAGTTGTTAGATATGTGGATCTCCTGATCATATGAAGCGAGATTGTCCTCGTGCTGTGAGGGATGCACCGGTTCGGGCTACTGTACCTGTTGGGGGCCGAGGCCGTGGCAGGGGTAATTTCTAGATTCGTGAGGATTGTCAGAGGGTTGTGACTCATGTTGTTGCTGTACAGCCAAATAATGGTGGGCCAGCGCGGATCTATGCTCATCGTGAGGGCCCCAATGACACTGATGTTATCGCAAGTACCTTTACTTTGCAATCCTTGTTATTATTTTCTTCGATTGATTCAGGGTCTACGCATTCTTATATTTTGAGTGAGCAAGAACATTTGCTGAATGTTCTTGTTGAGATCTTAGATGTTGGCATGTTAGTAACTGGTTCTTTTGGGGAGACGGTTATGACTAGAAACTTATATAGGCGATGTCCTTTAGTAGTGTAAGGTCACGAGTTTGCCGTAGATCAGATGGAGTTGCCATTCCATGGTTTTGATGTTATTTTAGGCATGGATTGGTTAAGTGAGCCCAAGGCGGTTGTGGATTGTGAATCCAAAAGGATTTCTTTGAGGTTAGCCGATGATTATGAAGTTATGGCAGTTGGCGAGAATGTGAAATTCTTGTTCAATGTTGTTTTGGCTACTCGAGCGGAAAAGATGATGCAAAGAGGTTGCCAAGCTTATTTGGCTATCGTGATGAATCTGGAGGCCAAGGGTGTTCGAGTGTAGGATATTCGGGCTATTTGTGATTATCCGAAAGTGTTTCCTGAAAAGTTGCTGAGATTACCGCCAGATAGAGAGGTGGAGTTTGGTATTGAGACACACTCAGGTACGACACCGGTGTCCATTGCTCCTTATAGGATTGCACTAAAGGAATTGAAAGAGTTGAAGACACAGATTCAGGATTTGTTAAATCATGGGTTCATTCGACCGAGTGTTTTGCCTTGGGGGTGCTCCAGTTCTTTTTGTGAAAAGAAGGATGGTACGATACATATGTGCATCGATTACCGGCAGTTGAATAAGTTAACGGTGAAGAATAAGTTTCCTTTGTCAAGGATTGATAATTTGTTTGATCAGTTTCGTGGAGCATCGGTGTTTTCTAAGATTGATTTGAGATCAGGGTATTATCAGTTGAAGGTTAAGAATGTGGATGTGCATAAGACTGTTTTTCGTACAAGGTACAGACATTATGAGTTCTTGGTTATGCCGTTTGGTTTGACTAATGCTCCGTCGGCTTTAATGGATATGATGAATAGGGTGTTCCATTAATATCTTGATCAATTTGTGGTGGCTTTTTTTGATGATGTTCTTGTGTACTCTCGTACCGAGGAAGAGCATGATCGACATTTGCGAATTGTATTGCAAGTCTTCAAGGATAATCAGTTGTATGCCAAACTGAGTAAGTGTGAGTTTTGGTTGAAGGAAGTGATGTTCTTTCTTCATGTGGTTTTCGCGGAGGGTATTCGTGTTGATCCACAGAAAATTGAGGCTATTCTCAATTAGAAGCAACCTAAGTCTATATCGGAGGTTCATAGTTTCCTTGGGTTGGCTGGTTATTATTGTCGCTTTGTAGATGGGTTTTTTAGCATTGCGGCACCGTTGAAAAAGTTGTTGCAAAAGAATGTTCCTTATGTGTGGACGGAGAAGCAACAATATAGTTTTGAGAAGTTGAAGGAAATCTTGACCTATGCTCTTGTATTGATCCAACCTGAGTTAGGGAAGGAGTTTGTGGTTTATAGTGATGTTTCTTACGTTGGTTTGGGTTGTGTGCTGATGCAAGATGGTAAGGTTGTAGCCTATACATCGAGAAAGCTAAAAGTTCATGAGTGAAACTATCCGACTCATGATTTGGAACTTGCGGATGTGGTGTTTGCCTTAAAGATTTGGAGACACTATCTTTATGGAGAAAAGTGTGTTGTTTTTACGGATCACAAGAGTTTGAAGTATTTGATGTCTCAAAAGGATTTAAATCTTAGGCAACGTAGATTGTTAGAGTTGCTTAAGGATTATGACTTGACGATCAAGTATCATCCTGGAAAGGCTAATATCGTTGCGGATGCGTTGAGTCGTAAGGTTGCGGTTGAGCTTAAGGCAATGTTTGCGAGGTTGAGTGTGACACGGGAAAGTGGTTTGTTGGCTGAGTTGCAAGTTAAGCCTACGTTGTCACAAATGATTAAAGCTAAGCAACCGTATGATGATTCTTTGGTTCCTCATGTTGAGGACATATCGGATGGTAATATGATGAAGTTTCATTTTGATGATGATGGAGTTTTGTGTTTTAAGGGTCGAATAGTGGTGCCAGATGATTTGGAGTTGAGGTACACTATATTGACAGAGGCACACTCTAGTCCTTTTGCTATGCATCCCTGTAGTACCAAAATGTATCATGGATTGAAAGAAGTGTACTATTAGGTTGGTTTGAAAAAGGATGTGGCAGAATTTTTTTCTAAGTGCATGGTGTGTTAGCGGGTTAAGGCTGAACATCAATTTCCATCCGGTTTGTTGCAACTGTTGAAAATTCTAGAATAGAAATAGGAGAGAATCACCATGGATTTTGTGTCAGGGTTGCCGTTGACACCGGCTAAAAAGGATTCCATTTGGGTGATTGTTGATCGGTTTACAAAATATGTACATTTTCTGCCAGTGCACAGTACGTATGCCTTGGATAAGTTGGCGGACATATATATTGTTGAGATTGTGCGTTTGCACGGGATACCTAAGTCCATTGTTTCAGATAGAGATCTGAGGTTTGCAGCAAGGTTTTGGGAATGTTTGCATCATGCTTTGGGTACAAGGTTAAGTTTCAGCACCACGTATCATCCTCAATCAGATGGTCAGTCTGAGCGTGTTATCCAGGTTTTGGAGGATATGTTGAGGTGTTGCATTATTGTGTTCCAAGGAACCTGGGAGAAGAATTTACCTTTGGCTGAGTTTGCGTATAACAATAGTTATAAAGCGAGTATACAGATGGCACAGTATGAGGCTTTATATGGCCGGAGGTGTCGTACGCCTTTGTGTTGGGTTGAGGTTGGGGAAAACATGTTTCCTTGCCGGATGTGTTGAAAGACACGAATGAGAAAGTAAAGCTTGTGTGTGATCGCCTGAAAGAGGATGCGGATCGGTAGAAAACTTACGCAGGTTTAAAGCGTAGGGAGATTGAATATGTGGTGGGTGATCGTGTGCTCTTGAAAGTGTCACCATGGAAAAAGGTGATGCGGTTCTAACGTAAGGGTAAGATTAGTCCAAGGTTTATTGGACCATATAAAGTTGTGGAGCGTGTTGGTCCTATAGCTTATCGGTTGAGGTTGCCTCCCTAGCTAGAGAAAATACATGATGTATTTCATGTATCTATGTTACGGAAGGTCAGATCCCTCGCATGTTATGCCGGTGGAGCATATTGAGTTGAGGCTGGATTTATCCTATGACGAGGAGTCGGTGGAAACCCTTGATTTTAGCAGCAAAGTTCTTCGTGGCAAGATGATTGAGCTTGTTAAGGTTTTGTGGCGACATCGTGGTGTCGAGAAAGCCACTTGAGAAAGCAAGGCGGACATGCTAGAGCAATTTCTGCATTTATTTCCTTCGGGTAAATTTTGAGGATGAAATTTCTTAAGTGGGGGAGAGTTGTAACGCCCCGGTCTTGCGTCTAGATGTTTTTGGGTTCGTTTTAAGGGTCTGGTGGACCGGTATTAAAGATTCGAGTCAGTTTTGGGATTAAATCGGATTAAATATTTTTGAAGGTGATAAAAATATGGGAAAATATTCTAAAATCATTATTTAATATGTTAATGATTGGGGTGGAATCAATTTTGGAAAATGAGCTTTGGAAACCAGACATTTTGGACTAGTGACTAAAATGTAAAGTTTGTAAAACTATTTTTAGTGACTGTTTTGTAAAAGGATCAAAACTTTGCATCTTTAAGGAGCTAATTATCCTAAATTTTTTCATCAGATTTATCTCTTTAATTAACTATTTTTGAATGAATTTTAAGAGCTATAAATAGAGGAGAGGATTAATATATCATAATTAAGCTTTTAATAAAATTTTATGTAACAAACTTTATAACTTATTTCTCTCAAATTCTCTCCAGCCAAACACCTTTCCAACTTCAATTTCTTCAGGTAAAAATCAAGATTTCAGAGATTTTTTTATTTCTAATTGATTTCCTAAAGCTTTTCCATCATATACTTATTATTACTGTCTTGATTTTCATGTTTTACCAAGCAATTAAGGGGAGAAATCATCATTGGAGGTAAAGATTCGTTCTTCTCCTCTAATGAAAGGTTCTTTACTGAAATTCCCAAGTTATTGATCCTTTACAATTGTTTTCTAATTGTTTTGATAGTTTAATTAAGGAGAATTGGTTTAATTGTGTTTTGATTGATGAAATTAATATATCTTCATTTTGGATTTATTTTTCTAGGTTCTTGATCAGATTAAATCATGATTTTGGTGTTTAATAATGTTAATAGCTTGATTTTAACATTGTAATCCTGAAACTAGTTGAATCTATAATATTAAAGATTGATAGTTAAAGGTTTTTGTGATGTTAATGGAGTTTAACCATTGTTGGAAGTAAAAGGATGTTGTAAAGGTATTTTTTGATGTTAATTGTTGAGGTTTGATGTATCAAATTGTTATATTGTGGCTGGGTTAAGATTGGAATGTGTTTGAGGTTGATTTTGATAAGTTTCGGATGGTTTTTGAGTGAGCAACTTGTGAGTTGCAAGTATTTGCTTTGAGGTAGTGGTTTGGATGCATTTTGATGCATGTTTCCTATGGTTTTGTATGGTCAAAACATGGGATAATCAAGGTGAAGAAGCTTGAGGTGGATCGTTGCTTGCCGGGAGCTTGATTTGTATTGGCGAGCAAAGCAAGGTGTAATCGGTGAGTAGAAACGGTTTTAAAAGTGGTTTTGGGAGTTTAGGTTAAGTTTGAAACACTTACCTAAGCTCGGAAGTAAGTTTCCCTCTTTTGCTCTTTAATAGCAGTTCGAATATGAGCATGAGTAATTCATGTTTTGGTCGTAAACATGTGTTGTTTTACTTATTGTAAATGCATGATTTTGAGTACATACGCAGTAGTTTAAAAGTATATGAATTGCTAGTGAGCATTGGTTTTCGTTCCGGTCAGGAATGTGGTATTGCTTTGGCAATATGGCTTGCATATGTGGTGATTTTGTATAATGCATTGTAAACAGTGAGTAAATGGTTTTGTAAATGATATATTGGCTACGTTACATGAGAAAACATTCGGATATAGTTGCATGCCATAGGATAAAGTGAACTATAAAATGTTTAAAATCGATCGTGGTTAGAGGTCCTTGAGGCATAACGGTCGGCTACTCAGACTATGATGTTATCACTTGGGTTGAGCGGTCGGTTCCCCTTGCTGATGTTAATCTTGTGGTCAGTAAGGTTTTCATATCATGCGATCAGCATGGTATGGGTTTTGATGGCGGTCGGTCATCATGGGAGATTAGTGTATCTGATTTGTAAGGTTAACGGTCGGTTAACCAATGATTAGCGGGCGGCTAATCAAGGATAGTGGTCGACTATCTGGGGTCACTATAATTGCCAATATATGAAAGTTCATTTGTTGAACCTACTTTATAATGCTTTGGGATTTAAACATGGTAATATGATTTAATGCTTTGGGATTTAAGCATGTGTTTGTAAATGTTTTTGCATATGGTCGATATGTATGTTTTGATTTGGAATCAATGAAAATGTTGTGGTCGTAAGCATGGTTTCAAAAACAAGTGTTTAGTTTTCAAAGGATATTAAATGCATCCTCACTAAGCATGTGTGCTTACGCTCTCTTTTTCCTAATGATGCAGAGCATTGAGGTCTGGGGCAGCAAAGGCAAGGTTTAAAGGGATCCAAGAACAATGACTACTTTTGAGTATGAACTCGATTTAAGTTTTAGATTAATAAGGCAATGTGTTCGCCAAGTTTTGGGATTTGTAAATTATGTTCTTCCCTGGTTTTTGAGCATGATTATTGCTGTGTTTTGGAGTTAAATGATGTTGATAAGCATGTTGTTTATCTTTGCTTATGGTTGGTGCTAAGTGGTTGCCTAGGTATGCATTTAGTTAGCATTGGTTGAATGCCATGCTTTGATGATTCTAACATGTTGATTATGATACTAAAGATATGTTGGTATGTTGCATATGCTGGAAAATTCTCAAATGAGTGCTTTGGTATGTTTGGAAATGTGGTTTTAGGAAGCACGCCTTTAGATTGGTCCTTTGAAGCGTATGTTTTGTTGTAATTGCTAAATCTTGGTGCAAATGATGGAGTATGATTTGATGGATGATTGTATGCATGAATGTGTCTTGTTAGGACCTGAATGCATCTAGATTCGAGTAAAAAATTAGCTAAAAATGGCATTACAGGCCCAGGCGTACCGAAACACGGGGGACCGTATCGGTACGGCTAGGCAAGAACAAGCTTGGGGTTTCGGTACGGGTCTAGGTGTACCGGTACAATTTTATGCTAATGGAAAACTTGCTTTTTGAACAATGCTCGTGTACCAGAACACTAAGTGTCTGTATTGGTAGGGCCTTTAACATTTTTAAATTAGATTTCAAAATCAACATAACGTACCAGTACGTTACACGGCATATCAAAATGGGGCTGGTCTACGTGGAGCACCGTATTGAAACGTCTTGGTCCGTATTGGTATGGTTAGTCGTTAATTTAGTTAATGTCATGGAGTTCAGTTTTGTTTTCTTTCATTTTAGTCCCTAAATTGTATGGTATGCAATTGGTTGCTTTTCCAAGGTCCATTTCCTTGTAACTCCACCTGTTGCAAGCATGATCACTTAGGATTAATAATATGCATCTAGACAAGATAAAAGGAAAAAATGTAAAGATTTTCGTAATCTTTCTCCGGTTTGCTTCGGCAAACCTAATGTAGCTCGCTCGGTTTGATCAGGCGTCTAGGCCGGGTTGAGGGGGTTACAAGATGTAATCTGAAGACAAAATTATCCTACTCGGATATCCACATATGATCTGAATGGTCTTTGTAGGCTTGTAATGTAGGCTATGGCTAATGGTTATGAAAGAACATATATATAGGCCCAAAATGAGTGTTTAAGGATGATGAAACCAAAGATCATTTTTTTGGGGTGAAATTTCCTCTCTGCACTTGTTGATCGGAATATGCTCAAATGAAAAACTTCTTTGATTTATTTATTGGATCGCTCTAGACTGCCCATTTTTGGGTCTTCACCCTAGAGTTCATTTCCTTCTTTGTAGCTTTGGAATGTGTAGCTTGCATGTTGATGCGCTTCTTATTCAAATATAATCTAATCTTCAAGGCTCTTGTTGTCATTTATTGCACTTCCTGACTTGATGCTTTCAATCTTCATTGTTTCAAGCTTCTTGTTGGCAAACTTTCAATTTGGTTTAGCGAGTCCTTTCGAACAAAAGTTTCCCTTACTAGCTTATTCTTGATGTTTCTCTTGGTCTTCGTGTTCTGTACATTGATTCTCATTTCTTGCGTTTATTCGTGAAGCATTATCTTTGTAATGTGTTCAAAATTGGGCGAATTTAAATCGCGAACAAAATCCTCCTCCTCTTTGCCCCCATGTGGGGGTGATCCTTAGTTTGGGTTCAAATAAAAAGAAACAATCAGGCTCAAAGGGGGCAACAAATGGATATTTTTATTATTTGTGAGGGAGATTGAATGAATGCCATTTGTCATCCCATACATGGATATCAAAATAGTCTTCAGGGGGTAGAAGCTTAGGGTCAACACTCAATTCAAGGATCTTAAACGACAAGTGCCTGAGAAGGAAATTTCCTAAAAATAGGATCTTAAACGACAAGCATGGCGTCCACTTGCATTGCTTTCCTTATTTTAATTTTAGTTTTTTTTGTTTTTTTAATTTTAATAATAAGATATAATGATAAAACATAAACACACATGCAATGTACACATACAATATATGACATACAAGCACACATATAAATAAATATAATATATTAACTTTAATACATACACATACACACTCATACATAAATAACGAAAACAACACATAAATATTAATAACATGCATTCATACATATGTAATGTTAAACATACATGCATACATAACATTTATATATGCATACACAAACAATGTACGTATAATGTACACAAATATATTCACACATATACGTTAACACATATGCACATAACAACACATGCATGCATACATTAATATTAATAATAAATACACACAAGCAAGCAACATGTATATATAATATTGATAAACATATGCATTACGTATATTCATATACCACACACATACTAACACTAATACATACACATGGACCCACACATATATTCAAATATACATATTACCACATTTATATATAGGCATTAATACATATATACATACATACTAACATATATGTAGTAATTACTATAATATTTATAACTCGGACAAAAATGAGTGATTACACACCTTTGTCTTGGGTGGAGGCTGGGAAAAGTATGTTTCCATGCCTGATGTGTTGAAAGACACAGATGAAAAAGTAAAGCTTATTTGCAATCGGTTGAAAGAGGCCTCGGATAGGCAGAAATCCTATGCGAATTTGAAGCGTAGAGAGGTTGAGTACGCTGTTGGTGAGAAGGTTTTCCTGAAAGTTTCACCTTGGAAGAAGGTATTGCGTTTTGGGCGCAAGGGAAAGTTGAGCCCGAGGTTTATTAGATCCTATGAAGTGTTAGAACGTGTTGGTCATGTGGCTTATCGATTGAGTTTACCTCCTGAGTTGGAAAAGATTCATAATGTGTTTCATGTGTCCATGTTACGGAGGTACCGTTTGGATCCGTCACAAGTTATGCCAGTTGAGGACGTTGAGTTGCGACCAGACTTGTCTTATGATGAGGAACTAGTGGAAATCCTTGACTCCAGTAGTAAAGTTCTTCGTGGCAAGATGATTGAACTTATTAAATATGGAAATGATTTTGGTGGAATCAATTTTACAAAAAGGGGTCTCGAAAGTGGACATTTTGGGTAGTGACCAAAATGTAAAGTTTCAAAACTATTTTTCGTGACTGTTTTTTTGATGGGTCAAAACTTAGAATCTTTAAGGAGCTATTTGACCAATCTTTTTCATCAGATTTTTTCCTTAATTTATTCCATTTTTAAAGTGTTTTTATTGGTTTTAATATTAAAGGGAGATTGATTTAATTAGAAGATATTATTTTCTCAAATCACTTTTCTTACGTAACTAACTTTGCAATTCTTTTTCTCTCAACTTTCCCAGTAGCCAAACTAAGATTTTTCACTCCAAAATTCTTATGGATCAAATCCTATTGAGTTCCTTCTTGTTTCCTAATTGATTTCTTCAATTCCTATTACAAAATCTTCTTAGATTTCAACCAAACATTGCCAATTTAGGGAGAAATCAACCATTAGAGGTGAGGTTCATTCTTCTTCTCTAATATAAGGTTCTTTATTGAAATTCCTGAGTTCGTGATCCTTTAATTATGATTGTTAACTTGTTTTGATGATTTAATTGAAGGAAATGGTTAAATCAAGGTTTAATTGGTGAAATTGATATAATCTCGTAATGATTCTATTTTCTCATGATTTTGATGTTGAATGATGTTAATAGGATGGTTTAATCACAGGAATCCTGAAACTTCATGAATTCCTAATTTTCTAGGTTGCTAGTTATGTGTTTTGGAGGAGTTGTGAGGGTATTATGAATGCTGGAGGTATATGGATGGTTGTGAAGTGTTTTTAGATGTTAATTGATGTGTGGAAACGTTAGGTTATGGCTGGGTCAAGTTTGGAAGATGTTAGTTTCAGTTTTTGTGGAGTGGATTTTGAGGAAGAATGTTGTGGATTTAAGTTGTTGTGTTCTTGATTGCATTATGATGCAATGAACTCTCTGTTTTTGTATGGATAAAATAGGGGAAGTTGGTCCTCAAGCTTGAGCCTTAGTTTTAAAAGCTTTGGAGGTGAAGTTATTGTATCGACAAGTGAGGCTTTATGTGTCTGTGAGTGAGAACGTGTTTTACAACTATTCAAAGGTTTGAAAGTTGTGTTTGGGAGTTTAGATCAAGCTTGAAATGTTGGTCTAAGCTCGGAAGTAAGTAAAGGATGAAATCTCTCTCTCAAACTAGGTTTGGCAATTGATTTTAAGCACTTGTTTAAATGGTTTAATTGCTCACTATTTATGCATGTTTAGAGCATGGTTTAATGCTGGAAAATGATTACAAAATGATGAGAATGCATTTGTAAGTAATGCACATTTCGTTAATGTATATGAACATTGTATAATGCAAGATTGTGTTGCATTTTTTTATTGTTTTGGATGATGCATATGAAAATAGTGAGTTGTTGTTAATAAATGAATTATATTGGCAAGTGACGAGATAAAAAGGTTTGGAAATATTATCAGATATAATTGGTTGGCCATAGGATTAATAGTGCAATATAAAAAGACGCCTTGGATGTAGAGGGGTTAATGGGTACTGAATACTCCATCCAAGTAACTTGCATATGGTTTAATATGTTGTTTTGGGAAATCTTAAGTGCATGGTTTTGTTAAGGCATGATGTCGAGATGATGTTCTAAAAGTAACTTGGAAATAATTTTCTAAGCAATGGAAAAAAATGGTTTAAAATGCACTGATGATTGTTGGTTTGAGCATTCCTCACTAGGCCTAGTGTGCTTACACTCTTATTTTCCATCAATGCAGATAATTAGAAATCCGGGCAGCGAGGAAGCAAGGAAGGATTTTTGAAGACTCATTTTCAAAGTATGGTTAAAACGCATGCGGTACTAATAAAGGTAATGTGTCGAATGAGGATTTGGGAGGGTTTTGATGAACTCCCTGTTGCTGTAAGTTTTAATTGTTGTTTTGGACTTGTAATAAGCTTTAAGTAGTTGTGATGTGAATGGTTTTGAGATTTGGTTGTGGACTAGGAAGCATGCCTATAGATTTTGTGATTGATTTTGCTAGATTCGTTAGGTTGGTTCAAAAGGATGCTATGATGATGTTTAAGCGTGCCAAAGATGTTACATGATGTTTAGATAGGTGTTAATGTTGTTTGGAATGAGCCAAAGTGTCATATGTTGGACCTAGAGATCATTATATGCCTCTGCGTACCGGTACAGATACATCAAGATCGGCACGCAGGGTTGTAACGCCCCAGTTTTGGGCCTATGAGTTTTCCTTGTGGGTTAGACGGTCCAGTGGACTGGGATTAGAAATTCGAGTTGGATTCTGGATTAAAATTGCAACAAATAATTTGTGTGAGAAAAATACAGGAAAAATATCTAAAAATTATTATTTAATGTATGTATATTTTCGGTAAAGTCAATTTTGGAAATTTGACATTTTGGCTAGTGCCCAAAATGTAAAGATTGAAAACTATTTTTAGTGATTGTTTTGAAAAAGGGTCAAAACTTAGAATCTTTAAGGAGCTATTTGACCTAAATGTTTTTACCAGAATTTTCTCTCAATTTGGTTTATTTTAATGAGTTTTAATTAAGGATAAAAGGGATTTAATTAATAAAAGGGTGGTTATTTTTCTAAAACCACTTTTGACGTAACTTTCTTTCTCTCAAATCTTTTTCAGCCAAACACTCACTTTTCATCAAAGATTGAAGGTAACGCTCTTGATTTAATTAAATATTGATTTCTAATAGATTCTTCAATCTTGTTTTCCAAAAATCACATTGATTTTCCTTTGTTTTCAAAAGTAAAACATCCAATTGAGAGGAAATTCTTCCATTAGAGGTAAGGTTCATTCTTCTCCTCTAATGATTGGTTCTTTACTAAAATTCCCAAGTATTTGATCCTTGTTTAATGTTTTCTAATGAGTTTTGATGAGTTAATTGTGGAAATTTAGTAAATCAAGGTTTAATTGATGAGAACAAGAGATTTCCATTTTGGATCTGTTTTGTTGGGTTCTTGATGAGTTATAATAATAATTTTGATGTTTTATAATGTTGATAAGTTGGTTTTAATATTGGAATCCCGAAGCTATATGAATCTATAGTATTCTAGGTTGCTAGCTTTGTGTTTTTGAGGAGTTGTGGTGGTTAATTGAATGCTGGAGATATAAGGATGTTTGAAAAGTGTTTTTAGATGTTACTTGATGTTTATTGAAGTGTTGAAACGTTTGATTATGGTTGGGTTAAGTTTGGAAGAGGTTTGTTGTTAATTTTTGGGAGTTGTGGAGTGGATTTGGGTTAAGGATGTTGAGGTTTTGAGTTGTTGTGATGTTTATTGCATTTTGATGCAATGTACCTCTAATTTTTTGTGATTAAAAGCAGGGGAGTCTAAACCTCAAGCCTGAACGTGAGTTCCAGAAGCTTTGGAGGTGTGTTTGTCGCATCGACAAGTGAAGCATTGCGAGTCGGTGAGTGGAAACGTGTTTTCAACTTTGCAAAGGTTTGAAAGTTGTATTTGGGAGTTTAGATTGAGCTTGAAACGCTGATCTAAGCTCAGAAGTAAGTAAAGGATGAATTCTCTCTCGAACTCAGTTTTTTGCGATAGTTTGATGCACTTGTTTTATAAGTTTTGAATACTCACTGTTTATACATATAATGAGCATGGTTTAATGATGAAAATTGGTTTCGAAATGATGATAATGCATTTGGGAATAATGCATGATTTGTTAATGTTTATAAACATTGTTTAATGCAAAGGTTGATGCATTGGTTTAATGGTTATGGTAGATGCATATGAAAACAGTGAGTTGTTGATGTTGAAATGAATTATATTGACAAGTGATGTTATGAAATGGTTTGAAATGAAATTAGATATAGTTGGCTGGCCATAGAATTGACAGTGCACTATAAAAAGGCGCCTTGGATGTTGAGGGGTTTACATGGTGTACCGAATACTCCATCCAAGTACCCTAACAGTTGTGGGGTTGTACGGTACCTTAGACTCCCGTTAGTGGGTTAAACATCGTACCGATGAGTGGTGTTGAGTGGTTTATGGGTACCGAATACTCTACCACGGGTGTCACAACGATGGAGGGGTTTATATGTCCCGAATACTCCTGTGTGTGAGCCTTGTGTTACCGGTAGATTGTTTGTTAAGTGTTGAAGGAACACTTGTTGAATTTGTGTATCCGATGGTTTGGTGATTTGAATGTGGTCTAGGAAGCATGCCTCTAGACTTAGTGTTTGAGTATGCTAGTTGAGCTAGGTTGTCTTATATGTAACCCCCTCGACCCGGCCTAGACACCCGACCGAACCGAGAGTGCTACATTAGGTTTGCCGAAGCAAACCGGAGGAAGGTTACGAAAAGTCAGTCCATTTTTTTTCTTTTATCGTGTCTAAATGTAAATTATTATTCCTACATGTTCATACTCGTAGCGGTAAGTTCTCGAATGAAACAAGTCACAAAAGACAATCATTTGCATCATACTCAAAGTTGAGGACTAAATCGTAAATACTTTAAAATACAAGACCAAAATTGAATTTAAGGTTACCAATCCTCAATTAGTTCATTTACATGGAAACATGATAAATTCTAGGTCAATTTAATCATCCCAATTCATACAATTGCACTCCCAAGACTCAAGGACCAAAATGAAAGAACCATAAACCTTCAAGATTCCAAAATAACCAATTTAACAGTACTCGTATCGATACGCGTACTAGTGTTTCGATACGCCCTTACGTTTTCAAAAACTCAGAATCTAGTAGCTAAAACCTGTACCGAAACGCTTGTTCACGTATTGAAACGCCTGGCAAAAATGCATATAACCGTATCAAAACACTTGCTCGAGTACCGAAACATTAAGCCTGAAAAGGCATGCCCTTATCGAAACACCCTATCGCGTATCGATGCTATGCCTGAAATGGCCTAGCCTGGTACGGGGACATCTGTTTCGATATCTGGACCTACAATGACATTTTTAGCTGGTTTTTCTCAGAAAACTAGATGCATTTAGGTCCTAGCAACTTGCATACATACATATAAGCATCCAACAACACATTTAACAACACTTACACCAAGGTTTAACTACAACAGAAGATTATGCAACCCCAAAGATTGATCTAGAGGCATGCTCCCTATAACTCACCACTAAACATACCAAGATGTTCAATTAAGCATTTACCAGCAAGAACACCATACCAACAACACATCAATACCATACTCAACAGGATTAGCTCATCAAAGCATGTCAACCAAGCAAAACCATCTAGATGCATAACTAGGTAACCATATAACATCAACCATAGGTAAAGATGCACGATATGCAAAACATCAACAATCAAGCTCCAAAATCACAGCATTATACCTGCTCAAAACCAGGGAAAACTGAATTACAAATCCCAAAAATCCATGGTGAACACATTGCCTTATTAATCGAAAACTAAAACCGAGTTCATACTCAAATAGTCTTGTCTTGGGATCTCTTAATCCTTGCCTTTGCTGCCTCCAAGCTTTAATGCTCTGTATCATTAGAGAAAAGAGAGCGTAAGCACACTTGCTTAGTGAGGATGCTCTTAAACGATGATGCATTTAAAACCCTTGAAAACCAACACTTGTTTTCAAACCATGATTACTACCTAAGCAAGTTCCAATAGTTTCAAATCAAAACAAGCATATCAACCATATGCAAAACAATATATATATACCACATGCTTAATCCCAAAGCATCAAATACAAAACCATACTTAAATCCCAAAGCATTATATACAAAACCATGCTTAAATCTCAAAGCATCAAATACAAACCATGCTTAAATCCCAACGCATTAGAAATAGATTCAACATTAGAATTCTCATATATTGGTAATTATAGTGACCCTGGATAGTTGGCCACTATCCTTGATTAGCCGACCGCTAATCTTTAGTTAACCGACTGTTAACTTTATAAATCGGATACACAGATCTCCCTTAATGATCAACCATCATCAAGACTACCCCATGCCGATCACATTACTTTACAACCTTGCCAACCACAAGCTTTACATCAACAAGGGGAACCGACTGCTCAACCCAAGTGATAACAACATAGTTCGGGTAGCCGACCGCTATACCTCAAGGACTCTTAACCCACGATCGATTTTTAACCATATTATAGTGCACTTTATCCTATGGCATGCCAACTATATCCGAATGTTTTCTCACCTTGTCACATAGCCAATATGTTATTTACAAAACCATTTACTCATTGTTTTACAATGCATTACGCAAAATCCCCACATATGCAACTCACATTGCCATAGCAATATCACATTCCTGACCGGAATAAAAACCAATGCTCACTAGCATCTAATACACTTTTAAGCCAATGCATATGTACTCAAAATCATGCATTTACAGTAAGTAAAAACAAACAATGTTTACGACCAAACATGAATTACACACGCTCATATCTGAACCGATATTAAAGAGCAAAAGAGAGAAACTTACTTCCGAGCTTAGGTAAGTGTTTCAAACTTATCCTAAACTCCCAAAACCACTTTCAAACCTTTGAAAGACTTTTAAGACCGTTTCCACTGACCGACTTCACTTCGCCTTGCTTGATACCGCGAAACAAGCTCCCGACAAGTCTAGAACCACCTCAAGATGCTACACCTTGATTATCCCCTATTTTGGCCACACAGAACCAGAGGAAACATGCATTAAAATTCATCCAACACTCTGTTTCAACCCAAAATCCCATAGCTCTCAAGATGCACACTCAAAACTCATTCGAAACTTACCGAAATCAACCTCAAACACTACTTTATCTTAACCCGGCCATATTATAATGACTCAAAACATCAAGCTCTATCAATTGATATCTAAAAAACCATTCACAATATCCTTTTACTTCCAGCAATGATTAAACACCTTAAATAACCCAAAACCCTTAACTAACAATCTAAACAATTAGAGATTTAACCAATTTCGGGATTCTATTATTAAAAACAACTTATCCACATAATAATCAATCCACAACACTGGAAAAATATATCCAAATCGAAAATCACAAGATCCTTCAATTAAACCTCAATTAAGCTAAAATCCATAAGTAATTAATCAAAACCTATTAGAAAACATATGTAAAGAGCCAAGAACTTGGGAATTTCAGTAAAGAACCTTTCATTAGAGGAGAAGAACGAAACTTACCTCCAATGAATGAGTTTCCCCTTAATTTGATGGTTTTTCCTCTTGAAAAACAAAGAAATTCAATGAGATTTTTGGAAAACAACTTGAGAAATCATTTAGCAAATCAATGAGTTAAGAAATTAAGTTCATTACCTTAAATCTCTGATGGAAAAAGAGTGTTTGGCTGAGAGTGTTTTGAGAGAAAATGTGAGAGAAGAAAAGTTACGTCAAATTGTGTTTTGAAAGAAATAACCACCTTTTAACTAAATCCTTTTTAATTCTTTTAATTAAAACCATTTTAAAATAATCCTAATTGAGAGAAAACTCAGATTAGACCAAATGGTACAATAGCTCCTTAAAGATTCTAAGTTTTGACTCTTTACAATATAGTCACCTTTTAAAAATAATTTTCAAATTTTGCATTTTTGTCACTAGCCAAATTGTTACCCTTCCAAAGCTCATTTTCCAAAATTGCTTTCACCAATATTTTTAATATAATAAAATATGATTTTTAAACATTTTCCATATTTTTATCTTTCGGAAAAATATTCGATCCCGAATTCGACTCGAATCTCTAACCCGGTCCAGTAGACCGTCTAACCAGCCCCAAAACTGCTAGGCACAAAACTGGGGCGTTACATTATATGATTGTTACGTTGATTCTCAAGCATGTTATTGATGTTATCTGATGATTAGCTAAGTGTTAAGCTTGATTTAAGTGAGCCAAAGTGTCATATGTTGGACTTAGGGCCTATTACAGGCCTCTGCGTACCGGTACAGGTGCCTCAGGATCGGTACGCAAGGTCTATGCGAGGCTCAAAGTGTTGAAGTTAAGCAACGGGTACCGATACACCTATCCACCATACCGGTACGCCTTTAAAGAATTTGTAGGTTTGTTTTGGTACACGGGTTTAAGGATCGGTACGCCCCTTCAATTTAAGCTACCCGTACTGATACACGGGGTACCGTATTGGTACGCATTTTAGCTACTAGAATCCAAAGTTTTGAGAAAATAGGAAGGAGGTCGGTACAGGTCAAAGATGTACTAGTACGAGGGTGGTTAGCACACTGTATCAGTAAGCGGTGCAGTGTATCGGTACGCAGACCGTTATTTCAGTTGTTAAAGCATCTGTAGTTTGATATCCTTGCAATTTGGTCCATGTTTCATGAATGTGCAATTAAATGTATATGGATGATTATTTTGGGCTGAGGTTTAACATGAAGGCATGTAACATGACTAATTGAAGATTGGTAACTTTAAAATCATGTGAGTCCTTATAAAATTGAAAATTATGCTTTAGTCCCTGTATTGGGTTTTCGAGCAATTAGATGTCAAAATGACGCCTGATTGAGTTGTAAGTTGAACCATGACTCGTATGAACATCTTAGGACCTAATAATGCATTTATACAAGATAAAAGGGAAAATGAACCGTTTAGTTTAATATTTTTTGGGGTTTATTTTGGTAAAACCTAATGTAGCTCGCTCAGTTCGATCTTTCAGCTAGGCCGAGCTAAGGGTGTTACATTTGGTGGTATCAGAGCCAGGTTTGCGAAAGTTGGGATGTTGTTGATGGTTGAAACATGATGTTTTCTATGCAAAGTGATTGTTTACATGTACAATATTTGAATTATGCCATGTTTGGGTGCCTTGGGGACACATTGCCATATTACTATGTTTGAGAAATATTTTTGGTTTTAAACGGGAGTCTTAGATCCTTGCTTGAAGCTGGCATGATTGTTTTGGTTTTGCGTATTTATCATGCCTTAGAAAGAAATATCTGGTGATGTGACGTGGGCATAGAACTAGGTGACGTGATGTGGGAGTTTTTCCAAGCTGCTTTTAGAAAGAAATATATGGGTGTTGATATTTGGATGACAATAAATGAGAGTTTATGGCCTTGGTTCAGGGTAGTATGATCGTGTCTGAGTATGAGGTGCAGTTCATATGGTTGATTCAGTACGCACTTGAGTTGGTCCCAGATGAGAGGCACTGTTGTGATTGTTTTTTATATGGTTTGGTGTAAGATGTCAAGACGTTCATGTTGGCCGCCGAGTATATTGAGTTTGATGTTTTGGTATCTCGATCAAAGGATATAGAGCAGAGTTTGGGATTGTCTCATCGTGTGGGAGGTTCTAGCTCAAGAAAGAGAGTTGTCGAGTATAGTTCTGGGGATAGCCCGGCTAAGAGGCACCGTGACTGAAGGTTTCGACCAGATGCGAGATGTGGTGGGGATGGTTCAGGATGAGGTTATCAGGGACATGGTGCTCAGGCTTGAGCAGCGCATAACAGTTCTTGGGGTTCTGCTTCTAGGGAAAATTTGTGGCAAGATTGCCCGCATTTGGCCAGATAAGGATAGGCTCCTGTAGTTGTGGCTGCGAACTCTTGTTGGAGTTGTGGGTTAACAGAACATATCAGACGAGATTGTCCTTTGCTTGTTAGAGGTAGGCAGGCACCTGTACCTGTTGCTGCACCACCTAGGGGCCGCGGGTATGGTTGTGGTACCTTTCAGCGGAGGGAGAAGGGACAAAGAACTATGGCACACACAGTGGCGGT
Organism: Hibiscus mutabilis; assembly: GCA_019671005.1. Classification (NCBI taxonomy): domain Eukaryota; kingdom Viridiplantae; phylum Streptophyta; class Magnoliopsida; order Malvales; family Malvaceae; genus Hibiscus; species Hibiscus mutabilis. The sequence goes on from CM033733.1 coordinate 15,359,229, forward strand.
TTGATCGAAAGATGGTTGGCCAGCGAGGATCTATGCTCATCGCGAGGGAAGAGATGACACGGACATAATAGTAGGTACCTTTACCTTGCAGTCTATGTCATTGTTATCTTTGATAGATTCTGGTTCCACACATTCATATGTATTGCAAGAGCATGCATATTTGCTTAGTGTTCCGGTAGAAATGCTTGATGTTGGTATGCAAGTGACGAGTTCTTTTGGAGAAACTATCTTTACAAGGAAGTTGTATCAAATGTGTCCTCTGAAGGTTCAGGGTTATGTGTTTGCGGCTGACCTGATGGAGTTACCGTTCCATGGTTTTGACGTGATTTTGGGTATAAACTGGTTTTTTGAGCACCAAGCTGTGGTTGATTTTGAGGCCAAACGGGTTTCTTTGAGGCTTGCTAATGATTATGAGGTGGTAGTTGATGGCAAAAATGTAAAGTTCTTGTCTAATCTGGTTTCAGCCATGGAAGCGCATAAGTTGTTGTAAAATGGATGTCGGGCGTATCTATCCTATGTGATGAACCTGAATATGGAGGAAGTGCGGATGAAGGATATTTGTATTGTTTGTGACTTTCTAGGTGTGTTTCTAGAAGAGTTACCTGGTTTGCCACCGGACAAGGAGGTGGGGTTTTGTATTGAGACATATGCTAATTCGGCTCCAATATCGATTGCACCATACCGCATGGCACCAAAAGAGCTGAAGGAGTTGAAGATGCAACTTCAAGAGTTACTGGATCAGGGTTTTATTCGGCCTAGTGTATCACCGTGGGGAGCCCCAGTGTTGTTTGTGAAAAAGAATAATGGCACGTTGAGGATGTGTATAGACTATCGACAACTGAATAAGTTGACGATTAAGAATAAGTATCCCTTGCTGTTGATTGATGATCTATTTGATCAATTCTGGGGAGCTACGGTGTTCTCCAAGATTGATTTGAGATCTGGATATTATCAGTTGAAATTTAAGGATAAAGATATGTTGAAGACTACTTTTCGTACGAGGTATGGCCATTATGAGTTCTTGGTGATGCCGTTTGGGCTGATGAATACGCCTGCGACATTCATAGATATGATGAACCGTGTGTTTCATAAAGTTTTGGATTAATTTGTAGTAGTGTTCATCGGTGATATCCTTGTGTACTCTCGTATTGAGGAGGATCATGATCGACACTTGAGGATTATGTTCCAGACCTTGTTGGATAATTAGCTTTATGCTAAGTTGAGTAAGTGCGAGTTTTGGATTAGGGAGTTTGTGGTGTATAGTGAGGCATACTACATTGGGTTAGGGTGTTTGTTGATGCATGATGGAAAGGTCATGGCTTATGCATTGAGGCAGTTGAAAGTACGCAACTACCCTATGCATGATTTAGAGCTCGCAGCGGTAGTGTTTGCTTTGAAAATTTGGAAACATTACCTTTATGGTGAAAAGTGTATTGTATACACTGACCATAAGAGTTTGAAGTATTTGATGACTCTGAAAGAGTTGAATCTTCGTCAGTGTAGGTGGTTAGAGTTGTTGAAGGATTACGATCTGACCATTGAGTACGATATGGGTAAAGCCAATGTGGTGGTGGATGCTTTGAGTAGAAAGGCCTTTGTGGAGTTGAGAGCCATGTTTGCTAGGTTCAGTGTGAACTGTGATGAAAGGTTGTTGGCAGAATTGCAAGTGAAACCTTCCTTGGCACGGCTGAATAAAGAAAAGCAGCCGTATGATAGGCGTTGGTATCTCATGTCAAGGATATCATGGATGGAAATCCTACGGATTTTTACTTTAATAGTTATGGGGTTTTGTGCTTTAAAGATTAGATTGTGGTGCCTAGTGACGAGGAGTTGAAGCGGATGATTTTGACCGAGGCACATGCTAGTCCTTTTGCTATGCATCCTGGTAGTACTAAAATGTATCAGGGTTGAGGAAGGAGTACTATTGGGTAGGGTTGAAAAAGGACGTGGTTGATTTTGTTGCTAGATGTATGGTGTGTCAATGAGTGAAAACTGAACATCAGTTTCCTTTTGGGTTGTTGCAACAGTTGAAAATTTCAGAGTGGAAGTGGGAAAGGATCACCATGGATTTTGTGTCTGGGCTGCCTTTGACACCGTATAAAAAGGATTCCATTTGGGTGATTATTGATCGGTTTACAAAGTGTGCACATTTTCTGTTCGTGCATACGACGTACTCGCTAGATAAGTTTGTAGATTTGTATATTGCTAAAATTGTGAGGTTCCACGGGGTACCCAAGTCAATTGTTTCAGATAGGGATCTGCGGTTTACATCGAGGTTTTGGAAGTGTTTGCACCGAGCTTTGGGTACTCGCTTGAATTTTAGTACATCGTATCATCCTCAGACGGAAGGCAAGTCTGAACGTGTGATTCAAATCTTGGAAGATATGTTGAGATGTTGTATCATAGAGTTCCAAGGAACTTGGGAAAGGCAGCTTCCTTCGGTGGAATTTGCGTATAATAACAATTATCAGGCAAGTATAAAGATGGCATCGTATAAAGCCTTGTATGGTAAGAGGTGTCGTACGCCCTTGTGTTGGGCTAAGGCTGGGGAAAAGTATGTTTCCATGCCTGATGTGTTGAAAGACACAGATGAGAAAGTAAAGATGATTTGTGACCGTTTAAAAGAGGCCTCGAATAGGCAGAAATCCTACGCGGATTTGAAGCGTAAAGAGGTTGAGTACGTTGTTGGTGAAAAAGTGTTCTTGAAAATTTCGCCTTGAAAAAAGGTGATACGTTTTGGGCGTAAGGGAAAGTTGAGCCCAAGGATTATTAAACCGTATGAGGTGTTGGAACGCATTGGTTCTATGGATTATCAGTTGAGGTTACCTCCTGAATTGGAGAAGATTCATGATGTGTTTCATGTGTTCATGTTGCGGAGGTACCGCTCGGATCCGCCGCATGTTATGCCAGTTGAGGATGTTGAGGTACGATCAAATTTATCCTTTGATGAGGAACCAGTGGAGATCCTCGACTCTAGTAGTAAAGTTCTTCGTGGCAAAACGATTGAACTTCTTAAAGTGTTGTGGCGACATCGGGGAGTTGAGGATGCCATATAGGAGAGTAAGTCGGACATGGTTGCTCAGTTTTTGCATCTGTTTCCATCAGGTAAAATTCGAGGATGAAATTTCTTAAGGGGGAGAGTTGTAACGCTCAGATTTTGGGCCTAGGAGTTTTCCTAGTGGTTTAGACGGTCCAGTGGATCGGGATTAGAGATTCGCATTAGATTCGGGATTAAAATCGAAACAAATAATTTTGGTGTGAGAAAAATACGAGAAAATATCTAAAAATCATTATTTAATGTATGGATATTTTTGGTAAAGTCAATTTTGGAAAATGGATTTTGGAAATTTGGCATTGTGGCTAGTGACCAAAATGTAAAGATTGAAAGCTGTTTTAGTGACTGTTTTGAAAAAGATAAAAACTTAGAATCTTTAAGGAGTTATTTGACCTAAATGTTTGTACCATAATTTTCTCTCAATTTGGTTTATTTTAATGAGTTTTAATTAAGGATAAAAGGGATTTAAGTAATAAAAGGGTAGTTATTTTTTAAAACCACTTTTGACGTAACTTTTTTTCTCTAAACTTTCTCTCAAATCTTTTTCATCCAAACACTCATTTTTTCAGCCAAGATTGAAGTTAATGCTCTTGATTTAATTAAATATTGATTTCTAATAGATTCTTCAATCTTGTTTTCCAAAAATCACATTGATTTTCCTTTGTTTTCAAGAGTAAAACATCCAATTAAAAGGAAATTCTTCCATTAGAGGTAAGGTTCATTCTTCTCCTCTAATGATTTGTTCTTTACTGAAATTACCAAGTATTTGATCCTTGTTTAATGTTTTCTAATGAGTTTTGATGAGCTAATTGCGGAAATTTAGTAAATCAAGGTTTAAATTATGAGAACAAGAGATTTCCATTTTGGATCTATTTTGTTGGGTTCTTGATGAGTTATAATCATAATTTTGATGTTTTATAAAGTTGATAAGTTGATTTCAATATTTGAATCCCGAAACTATATGAATCTCTAATTTTCTAGGTTTCTAGCTTTGTGTTTTTGAGGAGTTGTGGTGGTTAATTGAATGCTGGAGATATAAGGATGTTTGAAAAGTGTTTTTAAATGTTAATTGATGATTATTGAAGTGTTAAAATGTTTGATTATGGCTGGGTTAAGTTTGGAAGAGGTTTGTTGTTAATTTTTTGGAGTTGTGGAGTGGATTTGGGTTAAGGATGTTGAGGTTTTGAGTTTCTATGATGTTGATTGCATTTTGATGCAAAATACCTCTATTTTTGTGTGATTAAAAGCAGGGGAGTCTGAACCTCAAGCTTGAACGTGAGTTTCGGAAGCTTTGAAGGTGTGTTTGTCGCATCGGCAAGCGAGGCATTGCGAGTCGGTGAGTGGAAACGTGTTTTCAACTTTGCAAAAGCTTGAAAGTTGTGTTTGGGAGTTTAGATTGAGCTTGAAATGCTGATCTAAGCTCGGAAGTAAGTAAAGGATGAATTCTCTCTCGAACTCGATTTTGGCGATAGTTTGATGCACTTGTTTTATATGTTTTGAATACTTACTGTTTACGCATATTATGAGCATGGATTAATGTTAGAAATTGGTTTCAAAATGATATAATGCATTTAGGAATAATGCACGCTTTTTTAATGTTTATAAACATTGTTTAATGCAAAGGTTGATGCATTGGTTTAATGGTTATGGTAGATACATATGAAAACAGTGAGTTGTTGATGTTGAAATAAATTATATTGGCAAGTGATGTTATGAAATGGTTTGAAAATGAAATCGGATATAGTTGGTTGGCCATAGGATTGATAGTGCACTATAAAAAGGCACATTGGATGTTAAGGGGTTTATATGGTGTACCGAATACTCCATCCAAGTACCCTACGGTTGAGGGGTTGTACGGTACCGTAGACTCCCGTTGGTGGGTTAAACGTCATACCGGTGAGTGGTGTTGAGGGGTTTATGGGTACCGAATACTCCACCACGAGTTTCACAACGGTGGAGGAGTTTATATGTACCGAATACTCCCGTGTTGAGCCTTGTGTTACGGGTAGATTGTTTGTTAAGTGTTGAGGGAACACTTGTTGAATCTATGTATCCGATGTTACGTTTTGGTAAATGGAACTTTGTAAATGATCACTTGAAAGCCAATATAATTGTTTATGTATCATGAGATGGATTATGGTTTTTAATGTGATTTAAACATGTTTTACTCTTTAAGCCTTGCATTGGTAGTATACATAGGAAAGCTTAAATTGAGGGCAGCAAATGGGATTTTGTTGTGGGATCTATGACACATGTTGCATATGGTTTAATATGCGGTTTTGAAATGTTAAGTGCATGATTTTGATAAGGCATGATAATGAGATGATGATTCAAGAGAGTTTTGAAATGTATTTTACAAATGTTTTGTGATATGGTTTTTAAATGCATTGATGATGGTTGTTGTTGAGCATTCCTCACTAAGCCTAGTGTGCTTACGCTCTCTTTTTCCAACAATGCAGAAAACAAAGGCTTGAGGCAGCAAAGAAGCGAGGAAGGGAATCCCAAGACTTGAACTCAACGTACGGTTTGGTTATTAAAGAGTAGTAATGTAATACCCCAAAAATTTGCCAAGCCAGACAAGGGTTATTTAGTACTAAGATTATAGCATAATGCTAACTTAGTGACTAAAATGACAAAAAGGCAAAATAAGAATTTCTGATCAAAATATCCAGGGAAACACTAGGATGCGTGACCTTCGGGAAGGTCCCATAAAAGTGTTTTTGATCGATATTTTGGACTCAGTAAGAGAAAAGAATATTCGTATGGATTTTCGATAAAGGATTTCTAAGAGAAATTTTACTCTGAGGATTTTCGATAATTATCAGAATAATACACAAAGTTAGGAAAATTTAGTCTAAGTCCTTAGGAATGGAAGTTTTTATGAGATAATAGTATTTATTTTCCGAATATGAAAATATAGAATTTTCAGAATAAATCTGATAGCTCGGTAAAGGTAAAATCGCAGTAAACATATTTAAAGAATATCGGGAAATTGGATCGAACTAAAATTTCAGAGGTTGTTTCATAAGGCATGGAAAATCATAAAATGATATTTGGGGAATAGTGGCCAGTTGGGAAGGAACTAATTTAGTTAGATTGTAATGGAAGGGAAATTTTGAAACAAACTAGTAAATAAAGACTAGTTGGGGGGAAATTGGTTATTTTGCAAGGATGGCAATTTTAAAATATTTTTGAAATGTTGGGACGTTTTTGGAAGATGAAATATACATGGATTTAATCATGGCCCTTGATTTTAGATGAGATTAAATTAGCCATTGGATTTAAAGGCTAAGTTGGTAATTTCATTATTTAAATGAATTTAAAATTCATTTAATTATACATGTCGATAAATATGATAAAAGATTAACAAAATTTTGTTCATCTTTCTCCACCATTTGGTGAGCTAGGGAAGAAGAAGGGGAGAAGAATACATCAATTTCAAGCTTGATTTGGAAGGTTTAAAATTAAAATTAAGGTATGATGCTTTGGAAAAAAATAACCTATGCTTAATTCTCTTCCTTTTTGGTAGAAGTTTTACATATCAAAGTGAAGTATAGGTTATGTTTTTTCGAAGAAGAAGATTATGAGATTGAGAACACATGTTGAGTTTAAAGTTTGATTTGAGTAGATTTGATGTTGTAGACATGAAAACAAGCTTGATTTGGAATTAATTATATGTTTAAGAACATAAACCCTAACCTTAACTTTTGGGAATTTGGTTAGGGAATTGAATCAAGGATGAAAATGAATGAATTATGAAACTAGAAGCCTTGTTTTGATGTTAGGGTGATTAAATTCTCCTTGTTATGTCAAGTGACCAATTCGGCTAGAGTGAAGAAATAAGGGCAATTATTGTGAAATTTATTCTAGCATTAGAATTGATGAGATTATGATTAAATTTGCCTGATTTGGTAATTTAGGACCAAAATGAAAATGTTTGGCAAGAAGGGATCACATCGGTTTGAAGGAGAAATGAAGGGGATTGTTTTGAATTATTATTTCAGTATGTTATTGATGAATATGAAGTTAGAATTATCAATTTAAGCATAAGTAAATTGTTTAAGGTTAAAAATGGTCACCAAGGACCATAATGAACATTCGATAAATACATGTGAGAAAAGTAATAAAGGGAAGTTAGAGTAAAATAGAAGTTAATTATGGAAGTTGTGTTGGATTTGAATTATGATGGTAAGTTTAATAAATTTCCATAAATTATATAAAAATAACTAGATGATGAATCTTATACCGATGTAAAGATATGGTTGTCTAGTTTTATTTCCAACAAACGAGAACTGATTCTAAGCTTTGTGTAAAAAGATATGAATTTTATTCGAAAGAAGGTCAGAAAAATCATAAAGCAGTTTTCTGCCTGGACTAGTCTGTGACGAGGATGGCAAGATTTTTCATAATTTTTGTAGATTTTATTAATTTATGTGGCTTATACCGTTGGATTCGTCATCGAATATAGTTTTTAACGCTGTAAAGAAAGTTGAAATCGAGTGTATATTCTGCTCTGTAAACATGCTTTTCTGAAGGTAGTGCAAGTAGCTAGGAATAGAATTTGATACAGTTTGTATCTAAATATTGGTTTGATAAACTCAAGGGAGTTGCTTGAAGTTTAAGTTGGTCACTAGGGATCATAATAAGTTTTGGACAATATAAGGAAGAAAAGAAAATATTTGGACATTTTATATTTGAATATATGTTACTTGAATTGTTCAAGTGGAAGTTTAATTGTTCAAGAAAGATACAAATAGGTACGTTATTTGTATTTATGTAAATAAAGGTTGAATGAATTTCTTATGTGAATTTTACATGGTATTTGCTACATGGATGGAAAATGAGGTTTGAAAGCAATAATGAAACAAGTAACTGAGTCTCAAGCGTCAAGTCAATTATCTTCTCGGGATGATCTATCTGATAATCTCGGGATAGATAATGACAATAAAGAGGAAGCAAGCACTCTTACACAACCAATATGAAAGCTCTCAATGCTTTTCAGATGATATTGCGTTCTTTTCCCGAGTTTAAGAGACTAAAGGTTACAATTGTCTAGGATTACCCCCCGGGATGTGGATGGTCTGCTCCACCGAAAAAGAAAGTCCGAAATCCCAAGCAGTTCCGCTAAGTAAGACAAAAGTGTCAAGGTGAGTGCAACCATTATATGTATGTTAATTACAAAAGGGAAGACTTGCGATAAGTCAACCCTGATCTAAATATGAAAATGCAATGTTTAAAAGTTATAAACTGATGAAAAATTATAATTTATGTCTGCAAGTGGCAAGATAATGAACATGATAAAATTATTAACACTGTATGATAAAATTTACATGATAAGTATGTTGGTATGTTATTCTGAACATGATAGACCGTGTGTCATGTAAAGTATATGGTCACTTCTTATAACTATTTTAGTCATGTTACAGACTTTGATTATGATATACTGGAAGAATCGATGTGATGCATAATACAGTAATGGCAAGTACATATGAATAATTATGATGATGATTGATTGACAATGAAATGAAATGCCCAATTATTTATTTATGAGAGTCCATGGTATAGTTGGCATGCTATAGAGTCCTTAGCAGCTGCATCACTCAAGTTATGATATGATTATGTGTTTTTGTGACTACGATGGTGTCACATACACCTTGGGGACCCAAGCCATAGTGCTAATGGCACTAACGAGGGCTTTTATGAGGAGCAAAGAGTGTCCTCGAGTACGTACTCATTTACATGTTCATGTTAGACACTCTGGTGTCTTATTCATGTGACTCGAGTACCTTCATCTCATATTACTTTGGGCTATCTTTAGAGAATGTTATACTATAAATGACTACCTGATGATTGATGAATATTGACAGCATGGTATTTATATTTGTTTTATTTTATGATATAAAATGTACTAGTATTGCTTGCCATTTTGCAGGGAATTGTATTGCATTGTCATATGATATAATGTAATGTATGATCACATGATTTAACTAAGTAGTTTACTAATTGCCTCACTAAGTCATTACTTAGCATTTGTTTTATGTCACAGGTAGGTTTCTAGGCTAGACTAGCGAGGAGGAGCCGTGTTTTGAAGAATCAAGTTATCGTTAGTAAGTTTCAGCGTGTACATCTCTAATGTAGTTGACAACTAGAGGGCATGTAAATATTTTAAAAGGTGGACTGTTTAATATCTTCTAATTTTAACTTAGATGTATGCTAGTATGAAGATATATATATATATATTATGAAAACAATGATTAATAATATTGGTAAAGTATTTTAAATGACTTTTAAATAGAAATTAATGTATATTGCGTAACAATTTTGAAATCAAGAAAGGGTCTAGGTAGCGCATCTAGTTTGTACCCTGAATTATATTTTCGTTTTTAATAACTGATTTTAAGTTTTACAAACGAAATAAGGGTAGAAATTAGCTGCGACTGGATGACCTAGTTTTAATTGAAAATTGAAAAAAAGATTAATTACTGAACTAGTTTTATGAAATGATTTATGTTTTAAAAAAATTTAAGTACAGATTTCTGAAGTACAATTTTGTGTCATCTTTCATGTATATTCGGCCTACGAGTATACGTTAAGGGTGTCACATTTAGTGGTATCAGAGCTACAGGTTTAACTAGTTTTGGATGTTAAAACTATCTAATACGAATTTGTTAAAGTGTACATGCCCCTGGGATGTCCCATGCTGATGTAATGCTTGCGTAACTTGATATTGCTCCTCGATAATATGATTTAGACCTTGTCTGTAATACGAACTGTTAAATGTTGCTGGAACTTGTCATGCAACGGATCACAAGGGTTATAAAGATACCCGTAGCAGGAACAATAAAATGAAGTATGACCTTTTTTCGACTGTTGTCTTGGTTGAGATACTGGTGTAGTGGGAAGTTCAAGCATAAGAACAAGAAATATTGCTTTAGATATTATAAGAAATACCTGAGAGGTTTTAACCTTTGGCATCTGTATAGAATAAGGCATTAGTTGTTAAAAAGTTTAAGTTTTTGGGATTCTTAAATGTTATGGTGAAAGAGAATTGATGAATGTTTATTTGAAGATGAAAGATGATAAAACTCCTATAGAAGATCTGAGATGTATTAATATTGAAAGCTTAGAAGAAGTAATATCGATACAGATGAGGTAGCTTGGGAAATTTCCTAGAAAAGTGTTAAAGATTGGATTTGGTGATTAGTTCGTAAGGAAAATATTTCATTAATTTCTGAACTTTCATAAGGTACTGCACTATTTATGAGAAATAGTGTGAGATTAGTAGGTTAAGTCAGTATGCCAAGGGGATAATTCTGACTGGAGAGTTTTAGTATGACTGCTAGTAAATGATTTGATTAGAGCACAAGAATTACAAGAAATTATAAGAACTATCCGTTAGTAAAGCTGGGAACAAAACTATCAATCTGAGAATTTAAGACCAATTTTAAGATAAATTGGCTATCTATATATAATGCGGAGTAAGATGTAAAAAGAAGTAATTGATATGACAAGAATCTGATGATTATAGGGTGATGATAAGGAGAAAGGAATGATTGTTTAAGTTCAGATATCTTTGTCATGATGGTATAGAGAATGTTAATTGATAAATGTATCATAGTAGAAGCCCTAGTGTTATTTGTAAAAGAAAATAATTTTATGACCATGTGTTAATAATGGATAATTGAAAAGAGAAAGTATAAAGGATAAGTACTTGTTGCCAAGAATTGAAGATCTTTAACCAGTTCACAAGTGTAGCTGTAAATTTTTTTTTAAAAAAAATTGATCTTTGGTTAAGATATTATTGGTTAAAAGTTAAAAGAAGACACTCTAAAAAGAGCAATTAAGATTGGATATGGATACTATGAGTTGTTAATGACACCATTTGAACTTATTGATGTTAATTAACTTTATGGACTTGAAAAATGCAGTGATCGATGTCCCTGAGTTGTATTATGGATATTAAAGAACAAACAGCCCTATGTGAAGTTCTTTAAATGTGAATGTTTATGCTATCAAAGAAAAGTTTATACTTTTGATAATAGAAATTTGAAGAAGAACATTTTTATGGAAGTCAATTAAAGTTCGTGAGCTATGTACTTCGTGAGTAATATGATATATTAAGATTTGAAAAAATTGGTATTGATGGATTGCAAAGGAAAATAACTATATCGAAGTTTGTTATGGGACGTGCTAGTGAAGCGGAAAAGACTTGAATTGGGTCATTGAGGATCGTTTGTGAAGCCTGTACACTTCATATCAGTGAATTGTTCGTTGAATAAGAATACAAAGATATATGTCAGAGAAATAATACGACTGTGTAGTGTTACGGTATTTGTTACAAAAGATAGAGACCTAAAATTTATTTCAAGATTTTTGAGATGCTTTACATGAAGTTTTAGGTACTAAATTAAATTTTAATACTATTTCTACTTTCAAACGAATGGATAAATAGAAAGAACTATCTACAATCTGAAAGGTAAGCTTTGTGCTTGCATTCTTAAGTCTACAGGATCATGAGGAAGATAGCAGAGATTATTGAGACTATATACAATGATAATTATCAGACAAGCATTAGGATAATATCATTAAGAGCGCTTTACAGATGAAAGTACAGAACTTTGTTGAAGTGAAATGAGTTACAAGACGTAAAATATTGTTGAGAGAGAATGATTCGTATGGGTCAAAAAGGGAAAACTTAGTTCCAGAACTGTTATACCTCAAGGAATCGTGAAAGAGTTGGACCACGAGCATATTAATGGGCCTTATCTCCAGAAGTGAGCAAAAATCTATGATGTATTCCATGTGCTTATGCTTTGGAGGCATTGATTGGATTATTCACCTGTCATCACTCCTAAGGAAAATGAACTGCAATTAGATTTGACACATGAAGAGAATTAATAGAAGTATTGGCATATGGAGTTAGAGAATTAAGGAATAAGAAAATTCCATTGATAGAAGCTCTGGGAGGAGTCACAAGGTTGAAGAAGTCACTTGGAAAACTAAGTAGAAAATAGAGAGCGAAATTCGCAAATTTTTATTAGGTACGTCCTAAAATTCGAGTACGAATTTTCTTAAGGGGGAAGGAATTGTAATACCCCGAAAATTTGCCAAGTCAGACAAGGGTTATTTAGTACTAAGATTATAGCAAAAGGCTAACTTAGTCACTAAAATGAAAAAAAGGCAAAAGTTAAGATCTCTTAATTAGAGGATTTTAAAAGTAGTTTTTATGATTCGAAAGTGTCATGTGATAGAGAACAAAAGTTTGGGGACTAAAGTGTAAAATATCCAGTAAGTGATTTTATTCAGTATAAGGATACATCTGATCAAAATAAGAATTTTGATATCAGTTTTGAGAATTAAGATGCAGTAGAAAGTATCAAATTTTGGATCGAATAAAATTGTTAAACGTGCTCGGGCCAGGGAAACACTAGGATGAGTAACCTTTGGAAAGGTCCCATAAAAGTGTTTCTGATTGATATTTTAGACTCAGTAAGAGTAGAGAATATTCGTATGGATTTTCAATAAAGGATTTCTAAGAGAAATTTTACTCTATGAGGATTTTCGATAATTATCGGAATAATAGACTGAGTTAGGAAAATTTAGTCTAAGTCCTTAGGAAAAGAAGTTTTTATGAGATAATAGTATTTATTTTTCCGAATATGGAAATATAGAATTTTTGGAATAAACCCGATAGCTCGGTAAAGGTAAAATCGCAATAAAAATATTTAATGAATATCGGGAAATCAGATCGAATTAAAATTTCAGAGGTTGTTCCATAAGCCATAGAAAATCATAAAATGATATTTACAGAATAGTGGCCGGTTGGGAAGGAACTAATTTAGTTAGATTGTAATGGAATTGCAATTTTGAAACAAACTAGTAAATAAAGACTAGTTTTAGGGCAAATTGGTTACTTGGCAAGGATGGCTATTTTAAAATATTTTTGAAATGTTGGGGACATTTTTGGAAGATAAAATATACATGGATTTAATCTTGGCCCTTGATTTTAGATGAGATTAAATTAGCCATTGTATTTAAAGGCTAAGTTGGTAATTTCACTATTTAAATGAATTTAAAATTCATTTAATTTTACATGTGGATAAATATGATAAAAGATGAACAAAATTTTGTTCATCTTTCTCCACCATTTTGTGAGCTAGGGGAGAAGAAGGGGAGAAGAATACATCAATTTCAAGCTTGATTTGGAAGGGTTAAAATTAAAATTAAGGTATGATGCTGTGGAAAAAATAACCTATGCTTAATTCTCTTCCTTGTTGGTAGTAGTTTTACATAGAAAAGTGAAGTATAGGTTATGTTTTTGGAAGAAGAAGATTATGAGATTGAAAACACATGTTAAGTTTAAAGTTTGATTTGAGTAGATTTGATGTTGTAGACATGAAAACAAGCTTGATTTGGAATTAATTCTATGTTTAAGAACATAAACCCTAACCCTAACTTTTGGGAATTTGGTTAGGGAATTGAATCAAGGATGAAAATGAATGAATTATGAAACTAGAAGCCTTGTTTTGATGTTAGGGTGATTAAATCCTCCTGGTTATGTCAAGTGACCAATTCGGCTATAGAGAAGAAATAAGGGGAATTATTGTGAAATTTATTCTAGCATTAGAATTGATGAGATTATGATTAAATTTGCCTGATTGGGTAATTTAGGACCAATGTTTGGCAAGAAGGGGATCACTTCGGTTTGAAGGAGAAATGAAGGGGATTGTTTTGAATTATTATTTTAGTATGTTATTGATGAATATGAAGTTGGAATTATCAATTTAAGCAAGAATAAATTGTTTAAGGATCAAAATGGTCACCAAGGACCATAATGAGCATTCGGTAAATACATCGGAGAAAAGTAATAAAGGGAAGTTAGTGTAAAATAGAAGTTAATTATGGAAGTTGTGTTGGTTTTGATTATGACAATAAGTTTAATAAATTTCCATAAATTCTATAAAAATGACTAGATGACGAATCTTATACCAATGTAAAGATATGGTTGTCTAGTTTTGTTTCCAACAACCGAGAACTGATTCTGAGCTTTGTGTAAAAAGATATGAATTTTATTCGAAAGAAGGTCAAAAAAATTATAAAGTAGTTTTCTGCCTGGACTAGTATGTGACGAGGATGTCAAGATTTTTCATAATTTTTGTAGATTTTATTAATTTATGTGGCTTATACCATTGGATTTGTTATCGAATCTAGTTCTTAACGATGTAAATAAAGTAAAAATCCAGTGTATATTCTGCTCTGTAAACATGCTTTTCTGAAGATAGCACAAGTTGCTAAGAATAGAATTTGATACAGTTTGTATCTAAATATTGGTTTGATAAACTCAAGGGAGTTGCTTGAAGTTTAAGTTGGTCACTAGGGATCATAATAAGTTTTGGACAATATAAGGAAGAGAGGAAAATATTTGGTCATTTTATATTTGAATATATGTTACTTGAATTGTTCAAGTGGAAGTTTTATTGTTCAAGAAGGATACAAATAGGTAAATTATTTGTATTTATGTAAATAAAGGTTGAATGAATTTCTGATGTGAATTTTACATGGTATTTGCTACATGGATGGAAAATGAAGTTTGAAAGCAAGAATGAAACAAGTAACTGAGTCTCAAGAGTTAAGTCAATTATCTTCTCGGGATGATCCATCCAATAATCCCGAGCTAGATAATAACAATAAAGAGGAAGCAAGCACTCTTACACAGACCAATATGAAAGCTCTCAATGCTTTTCAGATGATATTGCGTCCTTTTCCCGAGTTTAAGAGATGAAAGGTTACAGTTGTCCAGGATTACCCACCGGGATGTGGATGGTTTGCTCCTCCGAAAAAGAAAGTCTGGAAACCCAAGCAATTCTACTAAGTAAGACAAAAGTGTCGAGATGAGTGCAACCTTTATATGTATTTAATTATAAACGAGAACACTTACGATAAGTCAACCCTAATCTGAATATGAAAATGCATTGTTTAAAAGTTATAAACTGATCAAAAATTATAATTTATGTCTGCAAGTGGCAAGATAATGGACATGATAAAATTATTAACACTGTATGATAAAAATTAACTGATAAGTATGTTGGTATGTTATTCTTAACATGATAGACCGTGTGTCATGTAAAGTACATGATCACTTCTAATAACTATTTCAGTCATGTTACAGACTTTGATTATGATATACTAGAATAATCGTGTGATGCATAATACAGTTGTTGATGTTATGACTGAGGATTCTCGCATGGTCAGATTCTGAACCACCCTCTTGAATGCTTTGCAATTGTTGATGTTATGACCAGGGATTCCCGTATGGTATTCACACTTAGCCTTGGGGTCAAACCATGCTGGATAAGGAGATTGCATCGGAGTAAGGTGATAAGGGCGAACCAAGTCTGCCTCGTAAAGCTTGGGGTACAGCTCTATGTAAGTTATAGGTAAAAGAGTGAAAACCTCATCCTTTCTAGGCTTCCTCTGACCGCGCCTTTGTGAGCTTGTTGCCGCCGACTTCGGTGCAATCATGACATTACTCGGGCGATGAGTGCTCACATGGCTCACCTCACTGTATCTTTTCTTCAGGTATTTTTGTAGATTTTCACCGGTCTTGAGCTTGCCACTTTTAAAGCGGCCCCAATAGATTCTGTCGTATTCACAAATTCAGCGAATTCCAAGGCTACATTGATGATCGTTTTCTCATAGAGTGAACCCTCCAGTGTGTCCACAAAAAGACGGGTGATTTCACTCTCCAAGATGGGCGGCTGAACTTGTGCCACGATATCCCTCCATCTTTGGGCATACTGCCTGACATTCTCATTTTGCCCCTGAGTTAACCCATGAAGCAATGTTCTATTTGGGACCATGTCTTTCACGTGCTTGTATTGCTCGATAAAGATTCTAGACAAATTCTTCCAAGAATTCACATTGGTTCAGCTTAGCTGAGCGTACCAACGGGCAGCTGCCCCAATCAAGCTATCTTGGAAGCAAAAGATGAAGAGCTTTCATTCTTCAAGTGACATATCAATAAAACAAATGGAATAAATACAAACCAAAACGGCCTAGCAACATGAATTCTAGGTTTCTATGGTTATCCTCATGGCTCTAATCGGGGTAGGCTTCTTACATTCTCACACATGCGGTTTGGTTCTAAAAAGGATACTCGAACCTATCTTATTACCTACTAAGGTAACAATAACCCCAAATTGTGGCCCATTATAAGCTTGCGAATTGGATTCGATTCGAGGGAAAGCACGACCTAGTGATATGGAGTGCTGCTCATGTGTCAAAAGGCATGGATTTCGAAAGTGAATTACCGACCCGTAGAGGGCTGCTCATGTGGGTATGTGGTGTTTCACTCCTACTTAAGGGATAGAGCTCGGGTATAGAGCTTGATGTTCACGATGCAGCACATGTCGGTGATTTCTTAGAAATTAAATGGTCAATTAATGCAAAACCACCAATTATCAAAGCCCGTGTAATTAAAGTCATATCTTCAAGAAAGACCAAATTGATTAAAGTCAACTCGAATTTCAAAATTTCCATCATTAAAAGCAACATATATTTTTTTGGCTTAACTCTCTTTTGTTTTATGAAAACAAAATTGTCCCTAGTGGATTCGCTAGCTAGTGACCCTTTTTGAAATCGCCCTGAAAAATTTTTAATTTAGAAGTCTTGAAAATGTTTTTGAAAAAATTCTTTTGAAAAATGTGGGGTTTGTCAGAAAATCCTGGTCTTTTTGAAGATAAAAATGGTTGGAGTCGCCACCGGCCACTAAGGTAGGCTGGACACCATAAAACCAGAGATTCACCTGAAAATGGATTCGGGAGTTGGTTATGCGTGGGGAAGGATTAGCACCCCCCATCACGCCGGGAAATCGGTACCAAAATATACGTTGCTTTTAATTGATGAAAATCGTTGAAATTTAAATTAAATTAAATGGTCTTAATTGGATCTATGTTTTAATTAATTGGGCTTTTGTCAAATTAGTGTGCTTGAATTAATTAAACGTTTAATTAATAAGAGTGACTGCACCTCAGACCATAGATTAAACTGACATCGAATAAGGCGACTGTCGTGTTAATTTACGGTTCAAATAGAGTACATCACCTTTATGCATGATGCAAGCATTTACAAATGATGTCATGAATTATCAAATTTTATTTCGAATTAAAGTTTACCTTCAGACAGTGAAAATTAATTTGAATATTTGGTCAACATCCATTAAGCTCGGACTGTTACGACACAAATATCGAAATTAATAATTACCTCCATTTATGATTAAAATTGATTAATTAGAAAAGTGGAATTAACAAGTTAAATAAATTAAATGTGACATGAATGACAAGTTATGTATGTTATAAAAAAGCAGATAAATAAAGACGATAAATGCGAAAAATAAACAGCGATCAAAATAAATGCAGGAAATAAAGAAATTTCGAAAAGAGACCGAATCGAAAGAAATCCGAAAAATGACCGGAACGAGCAAAAAGAAATCCAGAAAAAGGACCAGATCGAAGAAAATAGCGTAAAATAAAATACGGAAATTAAATGCGATAAAATAAATGCGATAATTTAAATTGCGAAAATTAAATACGAGAAGTTAAATTGCGAAAAATTAAATATTAGAAGTTTGATGTTAAATGTTAGTTAAACGTGCCGTGATAATACGGGTCATCCCCGTTGCGGGTCACTGTAAGGCCGATTCGAATATAAAATAAATTAACAAAGTATAAATAATAATATAAAGTAAAAAAATAAATATTATACTATATAATATATTATAAACATATATAATATAGTTATAATATATATGTATATATACATATAATGATATAATATAAGGATATAATGTATTATAAATATATATAAGGTAACTCACACATATAATAAATAATATATCTTATAATACATACCTATAATATATTAAATATATATAACATAATATATAATAAACACATAACAAAAAAACATATAAGAAAGAAACTTAAATAAATAAAGAGGATTACTAATGAACTTATAATATTTCATTAAATCATAAAAAATGGGTTACACAATAAATAGAAAAGGAGAGAAAATATCAAAATCCCAAGAATCTGCTCGATCAATCAATCCACATATCATTGTCGTTGGGGTTGAAAAGTTTGATTTAAGGGTTGGTGATTCGAATGGGTGTGATTCGGTGAATGAGGGAGGGTTGAAGGCTGCCAAAGGGTGCGGCAATGTGGGATATTTTTTGGGGAAATTTCTAAATGGCAGTGGGGGTGCGGCTGTGTAGTGAAAACAATCTCCCCCATGTTAGGTATTATTATTATTATATATATAGGGTGATCAAGGGTATTTTGTGGGAATAAAAATAAGATCTAGGTTTTAATATTAAGGTGATGAAGGGTATTTTTGGTTTATCCCTTTAAAATGAAAACCAATGAAAATCAAGTAGTGATTCATCCAATGGGAATAAAGACTTAATGAGGAAGGTGTTGGAATATTTATTTTGTATTTTTTATTATATAGAATCATAGGTAATGGGCCATATTTGATGTGGGCTATTGGGTTACGACATAAGGTTTTGGGTATTAAAATGGGTAATGTGAATTGATTTTAATTCGAGCATTTAATTTAAATCGGACAAAATTTAGTGTCTACACGGGTCAAAGTCGTACCGGTCGGGGGTGGTCAACACACTATATTGGTACGCTGATCGTTATTTCAGTTGTTAAAGCATCTATAGTTTGAAATCCTTGCAATTTGGTCCATGTTTCATGAATGTGCAATTAAATGTATATGGATGATTATTTTGGGCTGAGGTTTAACATGAAGGCATGCACACA
Source organism: Hibiscus mutabilis (assembly GCA_019671005.1). Lineage (NCBI taxonomy): Eukaryota > Viridiplantae > Streptophyta > Magnoliopsida > Malvales > Malvaceae > Hibiscus > Hibiscus mutabilis. The sequence continues at coordinate 15,378,108 of CM033733.1, forward strand.
TGACTAATTGAAGATTGGTAACTTTAAAATCGTGTGAGTCCTTATAAAATTGGAAATTATGCTTTAGTCCCTGTATTGGGTTTTCGAGCAATTGGATGTCGAAATGACACTCGATTGAGTTGTAATTTGAACCATGACTCGTATGAACACCTTAGGACCTAATAATGCATTTAGACAAGATAAAAGGGAAAATGGACCATTTTAGCTGAATCTTTTTCGGGGTTTATTTCGGTAAACCCTAATGTAGCTCGCTCGGTTCAGTCTTTTAGGCCGGGCTAAGGGGGTTATAGAGGTCATGTTGGGGCTCAATTGGTCGAATTAAAGCTATGGGTACCGGTACGCCTAGCCACTGTATCAGTACGCCCTACGAAAATTGCATGCTTGTTTCGATACATCCCTTTTAATTTTAACTTACCGTACCGGTACGCGGGGTACTGTATCGGTACGCATTTTGGTTACTGAAATCCTAAGTTTTGAGAAAATGTGAAGGGGATTGGTACGGGTCAAAGCTATACCGGTATGGGTGGGTCAACACGCCGTATCGGTACTGGCTTGAGTGTATCGATATGCCAAGCCGCTATATCTGTTAATCTGTATTGGTACGGGTTTGCCTGTATCAGTACACTATGTTGTTTTTATGCAATCTTGCTTTGCTGATGTTTGGAAATCTTGCAAATTAGTCCATGATTGTTATGGATGCAATTGGATGAATGTAGACGATTGTTTTGAGCTAGAGATTTAACCTGAGAGTACGAAATAGACGTAATTAAGGTTAGGTAATCTTAACTATAACAAAGACCTTATAATTTACAAAAATTATGTTTTGGTCCCCAATGTGAGTTGTTGAGTATTTGGTCTCCATTTTGCAATTTAATTAAATTGCGACATTTTCGCTGAAGCATGAACATGTAAGATTATAATTAAATGCATATAGACAAGATAAAAGAAAAAATTGAACCGGTTTAGGTTATTTAGCTCAGGTTTGCTTCGACAAACCTAATGTGACTATTTTGGTCCGGTTTCGGCTAGGCCGGGCTAAGGGGGTTACAATAGCTCTTAAAGATGATAGTGATGTTGGAATCATGATTGCAGAGCGTGATTCAACATGTATTATAAGTGTTGAGTTACATGCTGAGTTGAGTGGGAGATATGACGTTCTGGGCTCATCCAAAAATGTTTTTGAAAGTTTTTCTCAAATGTGTTTTGGCAGTGCGGTTCAGGACCAATCGTATAGGTTTGGAGACAGTTTTGTTGAAATGTTGGAAAGTGGGACATATGGTGCATTTCATGAAGGGATACATTGGTACACCCAATGGCGCAGCGAAAAAATTATCCAACGTATTCTGCCAGTGATCCATGTACGAGGAACGAATCTGGGGTGAAAATGAATGAAACGTCACCTTAAATAAATATGAAAAACTGCAGGGAGTTAAGAGAATCCAATTCTTCTAGCACGATATCGAATCCAAGTCATCACAACAGCGTTCCGACCTCTACGCAGTCCACCCAAATGAAACGAATAATATTTTACTTCTCTAACTGTTAGAGAGGTTTTTCGCAAAAGGCATATTTTGCAAAACCTAATTCTAATTAAATTTGAATTCATTAAATATAAAATATATTTAACCAAATATAATTAAATATGTATAATCTAATTCTACTTTAATTAGGTTTATTTAGAAATAGATATTTTAATAGTATTTAATAATTACAATAATTATCTAGTATTAAAATATATAAACAAGATTATCTATAATTATAATGATTATAAGAATCTTAGTTTTTGTACTTATTACGTGTACAACAAGTTTGTACACATGCTATAAGTCGATATTTGTTCGTTTCAATCATAGGGTGTGACCCTTGTAGGTTCATGTAATGTTAGTAGTAATATCTAGAACAATTCTAATATTACAAGCAATGAGTGGAATCTAGAAATGCATCATTGCTACCTAAGTTACAGGAAGTCGTGGTTCGACATAACCTTCGTGATTAACTCTTTTCATGTATTACATCCTTTTGTCCTCATATCTAGATCGGACACAAGTCATGGAATAGTCACACTTATATAGTCCATCTAATATTTCTTGATATCTTGAGTAGACTATTATAAACGAATAACTATGATATCTCATATCAATTTATTCGAGCATGGCCATGCATTTTCTAGTCTCACTCAATCAAGTGGCCTATGATATTACTCCTATTATGTATGAGGGACAAATCCTATCTTGATCAACCATATTTCGCTACATAGATTACCACATATCTAATATTAGTCTTTATAGTGTAGTCAGTTATGACACACGTTTGACCACATCAAAATATGTCACTCACGATGTTGAAATAATGATGATCTCAAGTCAGAGGATCATGCATGTAGTTATTGCTATGAGCAATGTTGTGACTGTCACATAATAATCCAAGAAACATGCTCATAGCGGGTCAGTCCAATATGTCGTTCTCTAACACATACTTATGTATTGATTTTGACATCTTCATATCAATGACAACACTTTTTCATCAATCAACTACATATTAGTATTAATATATTATTGATGTCCATGCTCACAATAATACTCGACTAAGGACATTCAAGAATAACTATATTATTCTAAGGACTTTATTATAATTCAGTTTATTTATAAATGCACAGAATAAGACTGAAAAATAATAATGGCTTTATATTAATAAACATGATAAAATAAGTATGTCTTTTACAACCATCTCATGATTGGTCTTTGGGCATACTCCAACATTTCATCCATATACCGAGCCTTCAACCTTCTCAACTGCTAAGTTGACTATTAAGCCGATTGTTGGCTTTGACGTTGAAAATCTTTAAGGTAGATATGGAGAAACGTTTGCTGATTCTAGTAAAGATGAAGAAACTGCAAATCTCAATTTAAATGGTGATGACCTTGGTAATGAGCCTGTTTTTGGTAGTGGTGAATTTGTTGCGACCGAGGATAACATGACATGGTATGAACCTCCTACTCACATGAACTTAATTGATTACGATACAATGAGGGCACATATATTTTTAGTCATGCCATAATTAAGTTTGGGTTCCTCTGATGAATTATCAGTTGGGATACAATTTGAAGACAAGCAAAAAGCTTCATTGGCAATTAAAAGAGTATTCCATCAGAAAGCATGTGGACTTTATTGTTAAAGAATCCAGTCCGAGAATTATGTTTGCAAAATGTGTTAAATATGGACAAGATTGTAATTAGAAGATCCGAGTATCTAAAATTTAGAGGAAAATGCTTGGGAGATTACAAAGTACAATGGTCGACACACTTGTTTACAAAATTCCATCAACCAAGACCATCATCAGTTGGACTCTGATGCAATATGTCGCCACGTGAAAATGCATGTTGAAGCAAATCCTAGGGTTACTGTTTCAACGATTATGGCATTTGTGAAGCAATAGTTTGAATACCAAATAGAATATGGAAAAGGGTTGGTATGCAAGCGATAAGGTACTGAAAACGGTGTACGGTAATTACGATAAGTCATACAATGAGCTATCGGCACTATTACACAAGCAATGGTATATTTTATTTCGGGGACCATAGTCAGGTATAAAACCTTGAATGCATGCAATTGAGAAGGTCATCTTCTTCAAGGGAAGAAAATATTTCACCGACTATTTTGGGCATTCAAGCCATGTATCGAAGGCTTTCCATTTTGCAAATGTATGGTCCAAGTCGATGGCACATGTTTGTATGGAAGATACAAACATGTTCTATTGATTTCCGTTACACAAGATGGTTATCAAAATATATTTTTGATTGCCATTGCAATTGTTGATACAGAGTCGGCGGACTCTTGGAAATTCTTTTTGAGTAATTTTCGTGAGCATGTCATCCGAGAATATAGGGTTTGCTTGATTTCAGATAGAGCAGCAGGCATCTTAGCAACAATTGATCGAAGAAATAGTCGATGGACACCTCTGCATGCATATCCCGCTACTGTGTACGCGATATAGGCAAGAACATATATTATGAAATAGGATACGAACTACTGCGGCCAAATTTTGAGAGGAAGTTGGCAAATTTGATGGAGTACGGCGAAGATGTTTAGGCGTGGGCAAACAATATCGAAAGAGAAAGATATACCCAATCGTATGATAAAGGTCGACGATATGGGTAAATGACAACCAATCTTGCTGAGTGCATAAATGGTGTATTAAAAGGAACATGTCATCTCTCAATAGCAAGCTTAGTGAGAGAGACGTAATACAATTTGGCTAAGGTTTGGTCCGATAAAGAGTCACAAATCCAAGCTATGATAAATAGGGAACAAGTTTGGTCTACCGATCTTGTGAAAAAAATGGAAAAGAACGTTGAATCGGCTAGATCAATGGTTGCTCACGAGTTCGACCTAAATGGACAAATTTTTTATGTTGTTGATTTCGTATGCAACCACGAAGGAGGTCATAGCCAAACATTTCGAGTCAATTTTAGGCAAAGATGGTGTGACTGTGGTGAGTTCCAGTCATGGTGATATCCATGTAGGCATGCAATCGTCGTATGTATGTCTAAAGGGGTTGACCCATGCACTTTTGCAGATGAATACTTTAACTTGCACAAGATAATAAATATTTACATATGTGAGTTCCCACCGATCGTGAATTCACAATATTGGTCGCAAGTGGAGCATGAAGAATGGTTGCCGAATCTAGCACACCGTGGGAAACCAACATGCCGACCTCCACCGACTAGCATCTATATCAGTATGGATCTTTATTATAGGGAGGCAAGAGAACCAAAGAGATGTACGAAATGTAGAGGTACAAGACATTCCAAAAACAAAGGTCCAAATCGACTGAATTATATTGCCATGCCTCGGTGACTTCATTTCACTCTTCGTGGTAGACCTGATTTCTTTTCTGATGTATGTCTGTCTTGTCTTGTCTTGTCTTTGATGTTGTTGAAGATGACTTCTTTAATTGTTGTTGTTGAAATTGAATTTTCAGGCTCGGTTGGAAATGTTATTGTTGAATACGGCTTCTTTGATTGTTGTTGTCATGTTCATTTTTAAAATTCAAATATTTTCTATTGTTATGTCATGTTCATTTTTAAAATTTAGGGGCTTAGGCATCTAATCTAAACTTTTCATTTAAATATTTTTCATCTAAACATATCAAAAACAAAAAAAAATAATATTAAAATTAAAATATTTGTATTACATAGAAGAAGATTACAAATTACATGAAATCATTTTCTATGCAATTTTTGTCCATGCCGAGGTGTGGTCGAATAGTAAGACCGTGGTGGTCGTTGATCTGGTTGTGGTCTTTGTAGTGGAACGTGTTCCTCTTCATCATCGTCATCTTCGTCATTGTTCACCTCATCAATCACTGGACGCATAGGAGGCGGTGTTGTAAATACATAGTCATTGCTATGCCCTTCCATCTATGGTGAAAACGTGAGATTGTAAAATCGATGTATTCGACATGAAATCTGAATCGATGTATTCGACATAAAATCTATGATCCCTTGATAGTTCATGATTTGACCGAAGCTCTCACCCACTGGTGGATGATAAATGGGTGGTTGTGGATGATAAAATCTGGGTATGTATGCTTCAGAAGCATTCTCAACCGAGCTCTCGCCCATTGATGGATGATAAAATTCGGGTATATATGCTTTAGAAGCATTCTCAACCGAGCTCTCTCCCATTGATGGATGATAAATGGGTGGTTGTGGATGATAAATGAGTTGTTGTGGATGATAAATGGGTTGTTGTGGATGATAAAATATGTCATCCGCTGGATTAGCTACCGAGCTTTCGCCCACTACTAGATGATAAAATTTGTCATCTATTGGATTAGCTATCGAGCTCCCGCCCACTGCTAGATTAGCATACATATCTGGTGTACCAGATTCACTGTGAAATGCTTGACTCTGAGGTAAACCCCCTATACTCTTAGATGATTGACTACGACTACCATATTTTGTAATAAATCTTCGACATTCTTCATGTTCTTCTATAGTAGTTAGGTACGATTTTACATTACTACGATAGTATAACATGTACTCTGAATTATCCAAGTCCAAATCATCAGCTTACATTGGAGTGCAACATGGCAATAGTTCATGTCTGTTGTTCCACATATCAATATACTTCACATGTTTGATTTCCCAATGTTGAACACCCTTGTCGTGACAGTCCATACGATGTAGGGTGTCATGATTCAGCAAATTTCTCGGAATAGGCTGGGGGAAGCCAAAATGTCTCGGGACCCTATCTCCGTACTGGAACTCCAAAAAAGCAAAGTGGATCATCGATGTAACCGCATACCAAAGATGGGAATCCCTCATTAATGCATTCGGTACATTTACGCATACTGCACTGGTGTATGGCCTCCAAATAAACTGCAAAAATTATATAAACTTAAAAAGTAACTTAATTACTTAAAAATAAAATGTAAATATAACTTAATTCTAATATCTCATTTTGGCAAAGATAAATCAATGTGAGCTCTAAACACTCTCACATTGTTGTGTGCAAACCGCGTGTGAGCTATTTTGCATTGCATCTGCAAACACATCCAAAAATTCATTTCATTATTTTTTAGATAAAATAAAAAATATTTTTAAATTGGGTAAATTTAAAAAACTTTCAAATCAAAGTAAAAAAAAATACCTACTAACAAGAGGAAAAAATTTCAAACTTCGAGTAACCGGTGTAAAAAATAGAAGTCGTTTCCATACCCAAGCTTGCAGTAACAACAAGCATCCGCCAACACCCTTTGGCTTCACACCATTATTATCTAATAGAGCGGCCTTGCATAACTCACGGTACAAGAACACCAATATTGTTGATCCCTAACTATAATTACCAACTTTTGAAGACGATGACAGATATGGTAGATACCTTGTGTGAACAAGATTGCCAGATTTATCTGGCATCAGTATCCCCCAATGAGCTGTAAAATATATGCTCGACTTGCACAAATAATCTCTTCCGATGTATTATCTCCACTAAGAGTGAATTCTCTCTACAGCCAGCTCAATTTGATACGAGAACCTCTCATATCGGTTCCAGTTAGAACCTTGCTGAGGTAATCAAAGCAAAGCTTTTCAGCTGAATCCTCGGTATGCTTAACCAATGGACTACCGTTTACCGGGACCCCGATTAGCATTACCACGCCTTCCATCTTAATGGTACATTCTCCACACGACATGTGAAATGTATGAGTTTTCGGTCTCCAGCGCTCAATTAGTGCGGTAATTAAACCGTGAACCAGCTTGTAGCCACGAATAAATGTGGCATGATAAAATCCCGCATCTTGCAACCATGGAATCATATCATTGTGTGGACGATTACTGCTCATGCTTAGGTGATGCTTAAATGTTTCCTCGGGTGCTTGCATTAATTTTAAAAATTTGTTAATAATAACAAATAAGAAAATAAAATAAAATATAAGTAATCTCAATATTAAGTTCTTTAAGAAAATTGTACCATATCATCAACCACAACACTAGTGACGTGTTGATTCTGTAATCTCAACATAAGATTTTAATCGGTCATCCTTCTAACAAACCTACATACATGATAAGTATTAGTAAAAACAAATACTACTAAATTTAATTGTAACTACTACTTTACTTTACAATATTAATAAATAAATAAAATATTTATAATAAAAAACTACAAATATTCGAACTAAATTTAAAAACAAAATATATAAACTTAAAAACTTACAATATTTTATCCGAATCTTCTTTTTTCTTCTACTTCTTCACCCAATTTCTTCACAAACTTTCATCTACAATTCCTAACTTTCAACCCTTATTTAATAACAAAAAATTCAAACCTCAACTACTCACCCCACCATCCAATCAATACAAATCAACCCATATTCCCGAAAAATTTAAATATGCTATTAACACTACTTTTTATAGGGACTTGTCTTTCAAACTTTTTTCAACACTTCTCAAATCAGTGCTGCCATATACTGATTTTTACATGCATGAAATCACATGCATTAAATTAAATTTGGTGTTTGCCCGGTTTTCAGCACTGAAATCAGGCCTGCCACGCCCTGCCAAGCATGAAGTCGGACGCAAGTAGGTGGTCTTCAATTTTTTTTTTGGTGTCATTGCTGACCGGTTAAGACTGAAATTTTCAGTGCTGCCATGTATGAAGTTGGATAGCAAGATATAGGTTTTCATCATTTTTTAATATTTTTTATTAAAGACGGATTGAAGGCAAATTGTCTTTATTATTTTTTTAAATATTTTTGGCTATGAAATCAGATTGAAAGCATGTTATTTTCATCATTTTTTAATAATTTTCATGAAGTCGAATTGAAAGCATTCCGACTTTAAAAAACATTGTAAAAAATGTTATATATTTAAAAATAATATGAAGATTGCTATAGATTTAAAAGTAATTTTTCTGGATGCAATATCTAACAAATTATGCCTCGGTGCTATACTTTAGTGAAAATTAGAGATTTAGTCTTTGTATTAAAAAATCAAATAACATTGTTAATTTGGTTTAATGTATTAAGCCTAAATAAATAACATTTTCTTGTTAAAATTGACGTAGAATTTTGAAAATTTGTTTTAAACCATCCATTGATATTTTCTATTGACATTTAAATTTATGATTAAATATAATTAAATTCACACGTAGTTCTGACAATATATATTATGTAAGGAGGGGAGGATAGAATATCCAAAATTAAATTTAAAATTTAATACCAACCAGTATAGGTGAACAAAATTTGAATTCGAATCGAAAAAAAATTTAAATAAAATTTAAGTTATAAAATAAAACTTCAATTAACTCGAATAACTCAAAATTATTAGTAATTAGTGGATCATTTCATGTTTGAGCCGAGTCTCTCAACTTAGTCTGATATATGTATATCACATATAAAAAATATGAAAAAATATATATGTATAATATATATGGTTATAAAAATTCATTTAAATTGGAACCAATTAATATCACAATATTATAAGTGTTTATAATTAAATTTGAACAAAAACTCGAATAATTTGATTCGACTCAAAATTCCAAATAAAGTTTAAATTATAAAATAACTCATTAACTCTAGGGGTGAACGTTCGATCAAGTCGAGTCAAAAAATTTTGAGTTATTCGAGTTTACGCGTCATATTTTACAACTCAAACTTTATTTGAAATTTTTTCGATTCGATTCGAGCTCGAGTCGAGTTTTCGAGTTCCTATACAAATTTAAATGTAATTATTTATCATGTTATCGTACAGTTTGATTCCAATTTAAACGACTTTCTCTAATCATATAAGATATGCATATATATATTTCTTCATATTTTTTCACATGCAGCATATATTTCTTCATATTTTTTATATCAATATATATATATATATCAGGAAAAATTGAGACTCGAATCCAACTTAAAAATCAATCCGCTAATTACTAAAAATTTGAGTTATTCAAATTTTCATTTTACAACTCAAATTTTATTTGAAATATTTCCGAGTCGAGTTTATGAAATTTTGAGTCGAGTCAAGACGAGTCTAGTTTTTCGCCTCGAGTCAAGTCGAAAATTTTAGTTTTTTAGTCGAGTCGAGTTTTTCTCACCCCTAGTTAACTTGACTAATCAAATTTTTTCAACTCGACTCGATCAAATACTCGCTACTATCGATCAGACTAAAGCAATCTGTTACTCTAAAATAAAACCAAAAATAGGACAGCAACTTCATTCATGCAAAAGAACACAGAGAAAGGTTTATCGTATGATGCCGTAGAAATAGCAATTAAACAACAAAAAGGTGGATTGCACTCATGATGCAGAAAGCTCACAATGTGAAAAACAAAAACCCTCTTTCTACAGGTCAGGCCCTCGAAACTAATCTTGTCGATTATGTTTGCTTGCCATTGCCATTGTCGTCGACTCGGTCGCCTTTTAGCGCTTTCAATTTCTGTAACCCTTGTCGGTACCGAATATCCTGAGAAGATACAAATGGTCAGTATATCCAGGCTCAGCGATGATCCAATTGGAATTCATGTATATGATGGTAGATAATGTCCGCGACCCTTTATTATGAAAAATAAATTGGAATTCATATGAAAAAATATTCAAAATAATAGCAAAGTTTAGTTTAGATCAAAAGTACCAATGGCATTGTGTATCTATAATTTTAGGCAGGCAATCCATCCACCAAATTTCTTGTTAAAATCGTGTAACGTACAAGCAAATAATCAAAAGTGTCTATTCTAACCCGAATCCAAAAACTTGACCCAGTTAACTCAAATCCGAACCAACCAATTTGACCATAAAGCTCAACAATTTAAACCTGTCCAACACGAACCCGAATACGACTCAAACCAGAAATGATAAAACTTGGAATGACCCACACCCAAAACTACGACTCAGCCGATTTTGACCATAAAAACCTAACAGTCTGAAACTGCCCAACATGAACGAAACCTGATAGACAAAAATGACTTGAACCGAGAATGACCCAACTGAAAAACTGATAGACAAACCAGAAATAATATATATGAAAATATTTTAAAAAATAGCGATGTACCCGGAACGGTACACCGAAACATACCGATACCTGGTATGCATTGTAGGTTTAGTCGGTTTATTATAAGTATTATTGTAATTAAATTGTACTGTTAGAGTTATTATTTAAGCCTTGTACCGAAACCTAAAGTTAGAAGTTAATAGTTAGTAGGACTCCTAATTAATAGCTAGTAGGACTTCTATTGTAAATCAAAGTCCTTTTCTATAAAATGATGTAGTGTATGTAAATCAAAGTGAGAGAAATTCTTACTCATTATTCGAATAAACAGAACAGAATTATGTTTATCTTCATGGTATCAGAGCATTGATGACCGTAGTAGAACCACTTGGACTTACCTCTTGAAAGAAAAATCTGAAGTGACTAGTGTTTTTGAGAGATTTTACAACATGGCCGAGACCCAATTTCATTCTAAAATTCAAATTTTTAAATCAGATAATGGAGGGAATTCTTTACCAAGTCTTTAGGTGATTTTTTTCTAGAAAAAAAGGAATAGTGCAAATCAGTTCTTGTGTTGATACACCCCAACAAAATGGGATAGCCGAAAGAAAAAATAGGCATCTGCTGGAAGTTACCCAAGCTCTTTTGTTTACCCACAATGTTCTTAAATATCTATGGGGAGAAGCCTTGTTAACTTTTACTTTTTTTATTAATAGTATGCCTAGTCGGGTCCTAAACTTTCAAACACCTAGAGATGTTCTTTTATCCTCATTCCCTAATTTTAAACCTTTGTCATCATCTCTTCCCTTAAAAGTATTTGGATGTATTGTGTTTGTTAAAAACTTAGATCCTTCTAGGTTTAAACTTGATCCTAAATCTCTCAAGTGTGTCTTCATAGGATATTCTTCACTAAAGAAGGGCTACAAATGTTACCATCCACCTACTTGTAAATTTTTTGTTTCTTTGGACTGGAACCATATTTTTCGACGGCTGCCATTCAGGGGGAGAATTTTGATGACTTTCAGCCTTCTCACAAACAGGTTCCTCTTTCTTCTTTCCCTTTAATACCTCTTTCCGATTCATTACCTCTTGAGCCTCAGACTTCTTCGACCCCCTCCAATAATTTACCTATCTCTTCCCCTATTACTTTATCTACACCACACTCTTCTTGTCAACCTATGTCTACAAGAACTCAAACTTCAACCAAATCCTCTTCTCGACCTCTTAAACAACTGCAGGTTTATACCAGAAAAAGGAGAATTATTCCAGAAACCATTCTGCAATCCAGTACTTGTCAAGAATTGGACTTTAGTTCAGCTGCTTGTGAAAACAATGGAGGTAATGATTCTACTAGTATTCCTCATCTTCTCGAGTTTGATTATTTACCCATTGCTAAAAGAAAAAGGGGTAAGACAATGTACTCAATATCCTATTCAGAGATATGCTGCTTATGGAAATTTGATGCCTTCTTTTAAAGCTTTTACGGCATCCTTAGATGTTGTACAAATTCCTAAAATAATTGAGGAAGCTCTACAGATTCCAGAATGGAAGAAAGCCGTTGAAGAAGAAGTTGAGGCACTTGAGAAAAATGGTACTTGGACTATCACAGATCTTCCCCAAGGTAAGAAACCTGTTGGATGTAAATGGATGTTCGCAATTAAGTATAATTCAGATGGCAGTATATAGAGATATAAAACCAAGTTGGTTGCTAAGGGTTTTATACAAACTTATGGCATTGATTATAAGGAAACTTTTGCTCTTGTTGCCAAACTAAATTCTGTTAGAGTTTTATTGAGCCTTGCTGTAAATTGTGATTGGAAATTACACCAACTTGATATTAAAAATGCTTTCCTTAATGGTAACCTTGAGGAAGAGGTCTATATGCAGATTCCACCAGGGCTAGAAGGTGCAGGACAAAAACGGCAAGTTTGTAAGCTTGACAAGGCAATTTATGGCCTAAAACAGTCTCCTAGAGCATGGTTTGACTGATTTACAAGGGTTATTCTGGAGAATGGATACAAACAGTCTCTTGCAGATCATACCTTGTTCTCTAAGGTAACTTCATCGAATAAAAGGGTTATTTTGATTGTTTATGTGGACGATATAATCCTAACAGGTGATGATGAAGAAGAGCTGAATCGATTAAAGGCTCTGTTGAGTAGAGAATTTGAGACTAAAGACCTAGGGAAACTCAGATACTTTCTAGGCATGGAGGTGACAAGGTCAAACAAGGGTTTGGTCATCAATCAAAGGAAGTATATTCTGGATTTACTCACTGAAACAGGGTTACTTGGATGCAAACCAGCAGATACACCATGGAGGCGGGTTTGAAATTCAGCAAAGATGATCATAGCCCTAAGGCAGATAAGGGTCTATATCAGAGATTGGTTGGTAAACTTATTTATCTATAACTAACAAGGCCTGATATAGCTTTTCCAGTAAACATTGTGAGTCAACACATGACAGACCCAAGACAAGAACATATGGAAGCAGCAAAGAGGATTTTGTGATATTTGAAGGGAACACCAGGACATGGATTATTGTTCAAGAAGAGCATTGATAGAACTGTTAAAGTCTTTACAAATGCAAGCTGGGCTAGTGAACTGATAGACAGAAGATCAACTAGTGGTTACTGTTCTTTCGTCTGGGGTAATTTGGTAACTTGGAAAAGCAAGAAACAAACCGTGATCTCCAGAAGCAGTGCAGAAGCTGAATACAGAGCACTGGCCTTGGGAATGTGTGAAGGTATTTGGTTAGTAAAATTACTTAAAGAACTAGGAATGACTCAAGGAGAAAATTTCCAGGTTTTTTGCGATAACCAGTCAACCATTCAAATTGCCAAGAATCATATTCAACATGATAGAACGAAACATGTTGAAATAGACAGACACTTCATAGCAGAGAAATTGACAAGTGGAGTTGCTTCATTGGAGTATGTACCAGCAGAAGAACAAATAGCAGATATTTTCACAAAAGCTTTATCAAAAGCTTTTTTCAAATTTTTTTTACCCAATCTAGGATTATACAATGTATACTCTCCAGATTGAGGGGAGTGTAGGTTTAGTCGGTTTATTAGAAGTATTATTGTAATTAAATTGTACTGTTAGAGTTATTATTTAAGCCTTATACCGAAACCTAGAGTTAGAAGTTAATAGTTAGTAGGACTCCTAATTAATAACCAGTAGGGCTTCTATTGTAAATCAAAGTCCTTTTTCTATAAAAGGATGTAGTGTATGTAAATCAAAGTGAGAGAAATTCTTACTCATTATTCGAATAAACAGAACAGAATTCTGTTTATCTTCATGCATCAGTACCAGAAGAAAAAAAGGTATGTCCTCCCGTACAGTATTGACTACTTTGTACATGATTCAAAACCAACCCAACCAGCAAAATTGACAGTTTTAATTATAAACCTTCTTCTAAGCAATATTAAAAGTCCAAACTCCAAAGTGACAAACTTTTGAAGTTATAACCTCAGACGGAATTTCATACCAAATATGAACTCAGAATGGTGCAATTGAATCCCAAAAGCAGATCTAGTACTTAAGTAGGCCTCTCTAAGATAAAATGGACACAGCTTAATCTAACGAAATGTCTTATGAAGATCCATGTAAATTTATCTACTACTCAAATGGTAGAAATTTAGTGGAAAATATAAATAACCTACAATCTAACCACGGAAAATATGTTACAGATTTTAAAAAATAAATGCCAAAAACACTCACCAGTCCATGTAAACAAATGTAGATGAGTAGCTGCCAGATTTTGTATAAAGCAATCGGTGATGGTAGTCATGAAAATCAGCACTGGGAACGTGAAAACATGAACAATTACTTACAACCAAAGGATAAAAGATAATAATAGAACCGTATATAAAATAACGAAGCATAGCGACAAGTGAATGGTGAACTCACCCCCCATATATAGGTAGAAAGTTTGAGAGGCTCCACGGAAAATGGTAACCACAATGTGCCTCAACTGTCTCCAGGACTCGAAGAACCATCCACAGCCAAAGAGTAATCAGATGTGGGCCAGTGATGGCGGGACCAATTATTGTCGCAAAGCCGAGGAACAATATCTCAGCAGGGTGTGCATACTCAGATGTCAGTCCAAATGGTGTAGCATACCTGTATGGAGTATGTATACCAAATAACCAACAAGCTAAGCAAAAGAAACATGCAAGATCAGTATTGTTCATAGTTTTAATTAGTACAAGCACCTAATATTGACACTTACTCGTGATGGACACTGTGTACATGCTTGTACAACCATTTTGTATGTAAAATACGATGTCCCCAGTAAAACACAAAATCCTCCAGGATGAAGTAGAATATTATCTGGGATATAATCATTTCCCTGCCGCCCAGATAAAGGGTCTAGCTAATTAGAGCTCCAAAACTAAGAATTTAACTGCATACAGGATCATGATACATCTAAAAAGGTTGTATTTCAGGAAAAGTAACTAAGGCTGAATATAGTAATAATGGAGGGAAGAAAGCTCTAGCATATAAAGAACCTGAGAATACCAGGATGGAAATGGTAGACTACTTCTCAAGTCCATGAATCTGAAGAAAGGATATGATGCAATCATAAGCGGTAGGTTGACACCAACATGATATAGAAGCAGGCGGGTGATACATTTTTCTTGAGCAACAAGGCTGTTGTTTTTTGTCTACGTTGAAACATAAATTACAAATGGAACATGTTTATTATAAATTTAGCTAGATAAAATACAAAGAAGGCATACTTTTCATCATTAAGACCACTCTCCCCCTCAAATTTTATGTCAACAAAATAAAATTTGTTGACAACGATACCAGCAAAGAAAATAGGAATTAACCTGAATCTTGTATTTGCTTAGCAATCCAGCTCTTTCCAGATATATAAATGGAAGTCCAGATAAGAAAAAAACACTTTCATGAAGAAAGAAACTTCCCAGACTCGCTAATTGGAAATCGCTGAAATGTGTGATTAGATACTGCATGTCGAACAAAGAAAGATTTTCAGGGAGAATGTATTATATCACACGACATATACTGCTGTTACCAGCTTAAAAAGATAGTTGGTCTTATTCAAACTAATTCACAAGGTCACTGAAACGTGTGACCAGATACCACTATATATATGATGTTAATCAAAGTAATTAATAAACAATGCATCCGGAAATGAAATCGATAAGCAAAATTAGACAGATTAACATTTCACTGTGGGAAAAAAGAGGTTTGAGAATACGAATCAAAGCTTCCTTAGGCACTTTTGCTAGAGAAGATATAAGATCAAAGGAATCACTTGCAAGAAACACATACTCAACATTAACAAACAAAGTGCTCTAATCTGGATTTCATTCCTTATTATTGTACAGTAACATCCTTGATGAACTAATTAATGAAGTATTCAATCTAGCAAGAAATTATAGTGAAACAGTGACCTGAATTCAAAAGAATCAACACCGTGGAAATCGCCATTCTGTAGCTACATAATCATTTGCAAAGCTTAGAAAAAAGGAAAATTCTTCAGACAATGAATGAAAATGCATCATTTCAAATTGTAAGAGACAAGAAAACCAAAGAGCATTATTCAATCAAACCCAGCCCTGTAAAAATCGAACATCAACCATCCAAATGTACCTTAACGTCACCATCCAAAACCAGCTAAACAAAACTAAGACATACAAATAAAATATCAATAATCCAAACGACCCAAACTTCAGATTTAACAATCTTCTTTTTATATCCCAAAATCAAAATAACCCAACAAAGACAGATCCATAACAAGAAATGGGCAGTTCATAAATAACTCAGAAAGCAACAAGAAAGAGGGGGAAAGAAGGAACTTTACCAATCACCCAGATTCAATAATGGCAGCCATGAGAGCTTGGAAGTGGAAAGAAGAGACAGTGAATACTGAGAGAAGCAAAGACCACGAGATGAGTACAGACGACTGTCAAAAGGAATCTGGACTCTATTCGTGGGCCCCTTGATTTTTTGCATATGAATTCATTCACAGTAAGAAACCCTCGAAATCACGACTTTGCATTGTAAGAAATCGTAACAAGTGGACAGTGGAAGTTTTCAACTTTTAACTTATATCAACAAAAAAGGGGGAAATTAGAAGAGCATGATTTTCTAATTAAGCGTTTGCTAATTGTCCCTTTCTAATTATTACAACATGTTTTCATTTCTTGTCAGATTCTTTAGAATCATATGACTATCGCCTTAAGAAAAATTATTACTAAAATGACTCCATTGAAATTAATTTTTGAGATAGTATGTTTTTGGAGAAATTGGGTGAATATTGTACTTGAAAAAAAATTTCTAATCTATTGCACTTGTCAGATTTTTTTAAATCTATTGTATTTGCTACAGTAATATTAAAGTTAGATTCATTTCAATCTGGATAATATTTCTAATATTTTTTAGTAAAAAATTGAAATCTACCACGCCGGCCACCCTGCCCTGGCAATCTGCCTTCAAGGTTATTGTAGAAAGACGGAATATAAGCTTACCGTCTTTAATTTTTTAATAAAATAATAATAAAAATATTATTAAAGTTGGATTGAAAATAATACGACTTCAAAGTTACTATAGCAAATGTAATAGATTTGAAAATAACCTGACAAGAGTAATAGATTGAAATTTTTTTTCCCAAGTATAATATACACTGAATTTCACCAGTATGTTTTTTATGAAAAAATAAATAAAAGGACGATTAAGAAGGAAGCGCTTTTATTTATAAGACAACTGAAACTGTGTTTTTATTGGGTTATAAGTAAATTGACCCGATTTAAGATTAAAATGAAAGAAAATGGAAAGTAAGGGAATAAAAAAAGGAATAAACAAATTTTGTGTGAAAAATACAATGGACGCAATACATGTCAAGGACATGGCTCAAGTTGGGAGACAGAGGTGTCAATAGATTGATAATGTTCATGTTTGGTAAATAGCGGTTTGAGCTAAAAGTAGAAATTTGAGCTAAAATTAAAAGTTTGACCAGTCAAATCCGCTAACTTGGATGTTTGGTAAATAACGGATTAGAATAGTGGATTAAGGTGAAACCTCTAATTTTGAAAAAACCGCTAATAAAAACTTTTTGAAATTAGAGATTTTGACATTAAGATATAAAGATCATTTTAACCTTAACAATTATTAAAAATCTCCAAATAACATAAATTTAACATTTTCTGTTTTAATTATTAACCCTCACGTATTTACATTGTTATATTTGGAAACTAGTACTTTTTGTTTTTTTATTCTCACCCATTTATATTTGTATTTAAATTTAATAATTAATTAAATTGTATTAAAAAAAATTATATAAACACTAAATTAATATATAGATCCTTCAAATATACTTAGTAATATTATATTAAAAAATATTTTTCATAATCTAATTAATATTAATAGATACAAAATAATAACTTTTTTGATAAAAAAATATTGATAACTAATAAACTATTCAAATAAGTATCAAATATAATCATGTCCTTATATGTCATTTTACTTGTTTAAATAATCAAACAGTTATTGTAACACCTTCAACCTGGATGTCACATTTGGGCCTCAAGCCCAAACGAAAATCATAAAATTTCTTAACTTGTTTTAGCCCAAATAAAATGCTTTCCAAAAATATTTAAAGCCCACGATTCAAAATAGCATCGGTAACCTTCATTCGGTATCTCAACCATGGTGTTGCAACATTCTTTCACTGGGTATCCGGATCCCATCAATCAAAAAGACTCAACCCATCAAATGCCTGCCCGGTATATAAGCAACGCGATCCCAAGGATCCCCTTATTGTTGCTAATCGTCAACATATCGTTTATTTTACATTACCGAGTTGTTAATACATTATAGAGAAGTGCTTAATTAATCTCATAATTCAATTATTAATATTTCATATTTATCCTTATCTTAGACTGACATTTCAGATTATCTAGTTCAACGACATCGGTACTCGAATATGAGTATCGATACGATACCTCTGGCTAACGGTACTCACATGCATACCACTACCAATTAGTTTACTAGAAATTCCTAATTTCTATAAGTACAGGTACGGTCCCACCCGTATCGATATGACCCTAATCGCTTACCGGTATAGCCAAAGCTTGTATCGGTACCCAACTCACGGGTTCATACAATTCCTTTAAATCACGGTGTTATAACGCCTATTAGATCCTTAAAGCTTATGAAAGGCATTAAAGTATGTTTCTAGCGTATTTAATTAATTATTACCACTTACTGGTTTTTTACCCATTTAATCGAATATTTATCAGTATTGTCTCTACCCTATGTTCAATCAAACATATTAATTTATTTAGATAACACACAAGGCATCATCATATATCAATCAGTCAACCAATCATACAATTAGATAATCATATGGATATTCAAACAATCGTATACGGTCTCTAAAGCTCATAACAAACTCGAACATTCTCAAGCTCATAAAGCATCTCAATAATTACCAAGCCTCGAACTATCGGTATCAGCACATGCTTATTACTCATCTCCTAGTTTGCAACCACTAACATGCAAAGTAATTACACTTATAATGCTCATGAAGCATTTCGGAGTTCGAGGTGTACTAACCTTAAGCTGATATTGCTAAAATCCTCATCCAAGCTTCCTGAACAATCCACATAATCTGATGTCCAAACCCGAACAATCATCATATATCATCAAATACGAAAATACATTATTTCCATGCATCTCTTAAATTATCCTCAAGGTCAAATGCATAAAAATAGCTTACCGTGTTCGAATTTGGTGAAACGGACTACGCCAATGGATTCAAAACGTCGAGAAACCCCCAGATAAGGTCCTTTGAAAAAAGTCAATGGCTGGTCAACGTCGGTCAACGGCTTGGTCAACCCCTGGTGATCTAGTGTGGCATAGGTGCACAACAAGCTGGGTGCACCCTAGGTATATAATCTAGTGTGGGCGAGTTCATGGGGAAGATGGTGCACCTGCGTGATATGATCCAGTGTGATTGAGCCCACGTGAAACTGGCAATGTCAGATCCGGTGTGGTGCAGCTCACGGGCTCAGCATGCACCGCCTGGGCTTGCGCACGCCCACTCGCAGGGGCAGCGCATAGTGGCGCGTGAGTCCTCCTCCAATGGCATAACAACGGTGGCAAGCACTAGTCCCACAATTCTTTGGTCGCTGGTTTCGACACTGGCCTCTATTTACGACGGTGACGACCAGAACATGCTAAACGAGCTTCTCTTGAAACTTTATCTTCCTCACTCTGGCAAACGACGGCTCAGACGGCGATGCAGTGACGACCGTTGGACTCTTCTCCGCGAGACCTTTCCAATGGTAATGATGGTATCGTGAACGGTAGCTCCGGTGATCGTAGATCGAAGTTCAAAACCTTCTTCCTTACTCTTTCTCTCTCTCCCAAAATATCCCATTTATTTTTCTTTCCTCTCCCCCATCACATCAGCCCCCTCTATTTTAAACTATCCCCATTTTCTTTTCTTTTCTTTTCTTTTATTAAATTACCCTCACTCATATCATCTCTTTTAAATTTATCACAAAGCCCAAATCCAACTATCCTTGATTTGTGCTTCCCAACATAAGGCCTAAATAATTGAGTCCGAGGCCCAATTTGCAAAACCTATCATTTGGGTCGTTACAGTTATAGGCTATTTTTACCAAATAATTTTATACAATCAGCTAATACAATTCGCTAGTCAAATCAGCTAATGCAATAAGCTATCCGCTAATGTAATCCGCTATCAGCTATCCGCTAATTGCTAAACATGGACAATGTAAAAAATCGTTTATTTTTTCTTTTTTCTTTTACTTTTCATTTTGGTCATGAATTGTGCATGCTTGCTCAAAACCCAACAAATGTGCATTTTGTCATTCATGCCTTCCCAAAATCGTACAATATGGGCAAAATACATCCGATTAGTCGAGTATTTTTCCTTTTTAAAAATTATATTAATCTTTAATAAATAATACTTTAACAATAAATTTTAAAAAATATATTTTCAGTAAAAAAAACTATAAGACTAATATTCATAAAAATATTAGATTAGATTATGTGAAATTTTAAGCATTTTTTAATTCTTTTGAAAAAATTATTTTTAAAATTTTTGTATAATTGTAAAGGTTAAATGCTATTTTTTAATCTCATGAGATTTTGTTCATCATTTTAAAATTATTGGGCTTGAATCAATCAACTAAATACTGTCAAGAGGGGTTGAAAATATTTTTTTGAATGAATTGGTGAAAAACCGAAAAGAATGGACAATTTGCACAATCAATTTTGGAGTGGTTCGACTTCTAAACCAAGTCTACATTCACTACCTTGGCTCACCACCACTAAGAATTTCTCAATTCACTAACAATGAATTCTTGCCTTTAAGGATAAGGCGTAATCTTACAGCCCTATCTTTTCAATAGCTAAGATAGAACTACTCTAGTTTTTCTAAGACTAAACTAGAACCCCTCCCTTTATAAAGTTTGATTTGGATAAACAAAAACATCTCTTAAGGTGAGTGTTTACAAAGATTTAAGCTCACAAGAAAGAGTACAAAAGATAAACAATTAAAGCACTCTCTACACTATGTACAAGAGAAATGAAGAAATGAAAACTTAAAGATTAGGGTAAACTACAACAGAGGTTACTCAATTATGGGTAAGGTTATATTTGGGTCATTCAATTATTGGTAAGGTTACATTTGGGTCACTCAATTATTAAAACTTAAATTTGAGTTACTCAATTATGGGTAAGGTTACATTTGGGTCACTCAATTATGGGTAAGGTTACATTTGTGTCACTCTTCATGTTTAAAAATTACTATATCAATTTAGTCATTTTTTTCTTCCAAATCACTTGTACACCCTCCTTAACACTAGAGTACTTCATTTGATATTATTAATTAATCTAATACATAAATTTATAAATGTAAAGATATTTATAATTATTTTTTAATGTTAGATCTGTAATTAGTATTAAAATTAAACTCATTGAAATCAATTTAAAATTATTTACGAAATGTAATGCCATGAAATTGGGCCTAGATGTGGACCGAATCGAGTAGGTGATTCGAAAGAATCAGTTTAGGCAATTCAAATAGTTTCGGGAATTAAATCTTATAAAATTGTTTTTGGTCAAAATAACTTATGGAAAACATTAGAAATTACTTAATTAATATTTTAAGTAATTTGGTAAAATCAATTTGAAGCAATTAAATCTGATTTTGAGACATTTTGGTCTAGTGACTAAAATGAAAGTTTTCAAAATTGTTTTTGGTGACTAAATCGCAAAAGGGTCAAAACTTAGAATCTTTAAGAAGCTATTTGACCAATCTTTTTCTTCAGATTCTCTCTTAATTTAGGCTATTTTAAGGTGTTTTTAAATGGTTTTATATGTAAATAAAATGGGATTTATTAAAAAGATTTTTAATTTGTAAAATCACTTTCTTACGTAACTATTTTTCATCCAACCTTTTTTCTCTCAACTTTCTCAGCAACCAAACTAAGATTTCTACTCCAAAATTCTCCAGAAACAATCTATATTGATTTCCTTTTTGTTTTCTAATTGATTTCTTCCAATCTTGTTGCAAAATCTCTTTGGATTTCAATCAAGCTTTGCCAATTAAGGGAGAAATAAGCAATTAGAGGTGATTTTCATTTCTCTCCTCTAATTAAAGGTTCATTAATGAAATTCCCAAGTTCTTGATCCTTTGTTATTGATTTATGTTAAGGAATTATGATTTCAATACAGATTTGTTGATTAAATTGAGTTTTAATTGGAAAATTGTTGGAAATCGATTTGGATCTGTTTTGGTGATGAATCTAATTGATTTTGATCTTTATTTAGTTGTATAATAATGTGGAAAGAAGTGCTTAATCAATGAAATCCTGAAACTACATGGATTTCTAATTTTCTAGGTTGTTTATATTTAGTTTTTTGTGTGATCTTGTTGTTGTAGAGTTGTTGGATGTATAAGGATGTGTTTGAAGTGTTTTTGGATGTTAATTGATGTTGTTAAGGTGTTAGAGTCTTCAAGTTTTGGCTGAGCTTTGTTTAGAAAAGGTTTGGTGATGTTTTTGATAGATTTAGAGAAGTGTTTGATGGATTCTTGTGAGGCGAGGTTGTGTTTGTTGTTGTTGGAGGTTTGTGATGCAGAGATGTGTTTTAATCCTCTATTTTTGATTGGGTAAATCAAGGGAGATGAATCCTTAACCTTTTGGTAAAGGTGCGGAAGCTTCAGAAGCTTGATTCACGCATCAGCAAGCAAGCGTTGGATTGTTGGTGAGTGGAAAAGTGTTTAATGCTATTTAAAATATTTGAAAAGGAGTTGTAGGAGTTTAGATGAAATTTAAAACACTTATCTAAGCTCTGAAGTAAGTATTGATTGAGCTTTCTCTCGATTTCGGTTTTGCAAAATGAAATCTTATACACATGTTTACGGTTTTGATTACTCACTGTATTATGCATGTTTTAGAAATGAAAGTTGATGCAAATGATCATATATGATGACTTTTGAGAATGGCATATGGTTTATGAAAGTATTTTTGAGAATGCTAAATACATGGTTTAATGTATTTGAGTTGATTGATTTTGATGCATTTGTAAAACAGTGAGGTAATGTTGTTTATTGAATATATTGGCAAGTGGCTGAGTTTAAAATGTTATCGGATATATTGGGCTAGCTATAGGGTTTAAAGTGCACTATAAAAAGTCGTCTTATGTGTGTCGAGGGGTCGTAAGTGTACCGTATTCTCCACCATGAGAACCGCAGCGGTTGAGGTGGGTAAATGTTATGTTTTCTCCCGTTGGTGGATTTATACATCCAAATCGTAAAGGTGGGTAAATGTTATGTTACTCTGGCTTGAACCGTTGAGGTGGGCAAGTGTGTCATTGCTCCAGTTGAGGTATGTATGTAAGGTGGTCATAAGAACCACTTGAGAAATCTGTCTACCCGATGTGTTTTATGAACTGAAAGGTTGCTGGTTTTGAGTCACTTGAAAGCCAATATATGAGATAATGTATCATGAGAAATGAATTATGTTTGTATAATGTGATTTATACATGTGATACTCTTTAAGTTTGTTATAGAGATGTTGAGACATGAAGCTTAAATTGAGGTAGAGATTTGAATCCATGATACATGTGTTGAAAATGATTTAAATGTGCATAATTGAGATGATTTGAGAAGAATGAGATGTTTTGCCATGAGACAATTACACATGATTTGAATTAAATGATTTTAAATGCATTGATGAGTGTTTTTGGGATTCCCTCACTAAACTTATAGGTTACGCTCTCTTTTCCTCATCAATGCAGAGAAATAGACTTCTCGAATAGCATGTGAGTGAGGAAACATCCAAGGGTTGATATATTTCAAAGTATGGTTTCATAAGTACCAAGTAGTAATAAGAAGGCAATGTAACCGGGTTGTTTTGGGAGATGTATTTTGGTTACTCCCATTTTGTATAAGTTTGGTTTAATGTTTTGGACTTGTATGATGCTTCATACTTGATTTTGAAGGGTTTGGGAAACAAGATGCATGCTTGGGTAGAAATCATGCTCATAGGTGATTGTTTGATTATGTCATGCTTAGTATAGTCTTGTATTATGTTGCTATGTTTGAGTATTTGATGTTTGTTATGTTATATGTTGATTAGAAGTTGAATTAAGGGTGTTCGATTGAGCCTAAGTGTCATATGTTGGACCTAGAGGTCATTACAGGTTTGTTCGTACTGGTACGGGTCCTCAAGGATCGATACGCGAGGACCTGTCTCGGCTCAATTTGGGCAAAATAACCTAGGCGTACCAATACACCTAGTAACCGTACCGGTACGCATAGTTGGAAATGAATGGTGGTTTCGGTACACGGGTTGAGGACTGTGCCAATAAATTTGAGGACCGTATCGGTACGCCCTTGTCCTTTAGCACCGTTACAATACGGTAGGCACACGTACCGATACGCTAGCCGTTAATTCAGTTGAGATACTCTCTAAAGTTTGGAATCTTTGTAATTTGGTCCCTGTTTCTTATTTATGCAATTAAATAAGTTTGAATGGTTATTTTGAGATGAGATTTGATATGAAGACATGAACTATGAATAATTGAGGAAATATTGAAAATTACGTCTTAGCCCTTGTAATGCGAATTCGAGCAATTGGATGTCAAATTGACGCTCGATTAAGTTGTAACTTTAACCCTAAACAATATGATTGCCCTAGGATTTAAATATGCCTTTAGATAAGATAAAAGAAAAATGGTCTATTTCAATCAAAATTCTTTGGGGTTTTTCTCGAGAAAACCCTAATGTAGTTCACTTAATTCGGTCTTGTGAGACGGGGTTACATTTGGTGGTATCAGAGCCAGGTTACGATTGTTGGGAGGTGGGTTATGGTTATTTGGTTGATTGGTATTATATGAATATGTTATTTGACATGTACGGTGATTGAATCTGTGAAATCTTGTTCGATATGTGGTATGTTTGGGTGTTTAAACTTGGGGTTGCATTGCCTTATTGCTAATTGAGTTAAATGATTTTGTTTTTAAATAAAAGTGACTTGGATTCTTGCTATGAGCTGGCCTAACTGTTTTGTTTTATTGCATTATCATGTTTTAGACTCGTATTTCTACGTATGGGACCGAGACGAGAGACTAGAGCTCACAGGGGTAGTGTGGTTGATACACATGATGATGAGTTACCTTTTCCTCCACCGATTTCTCCTGCTGGTGTTGGAGTAGAGGGCGGTGCACCTCATGCACCACAAGGACATGTTTTTAGAGGTATGAAACCGTTAGTCCAAGCAATGACGGGAGCTTTTCAGGCGGCCATAGCTGGAGTGCATGTGCCTGCACCGCGCCTGCACCTGTTAATACTAGGTTACCTTTAGAGCGTTTGCCTAGCCTGGGTGGCATTGAGTTAAGAGGTTTGGCTCCTAAATCAATCGAGGAATGGTTTGTGAGTACCGAAAGGATCCTTGGCCGAATAGAGTGTACTGATGTACGCAAGTTAGGGTGCATTGTGTCGTTGCTTCAGGGTGATACTTACAGTTGGTGGACAATTGTGATCGCGGGCATAGAACCTGCTAATTTTACGTTGGAATTTTTCTGTGAGGCTTTCAAAAAGAATTATTTGAGAACTCGATACAAGGATGAGAAGAAGATGGAGTTTATGGCCTTAGAATAAGAAAATATGTATGTTTCCGAGTACGACATCCAATTTGTTCAGTTGAGTAAGTATGCACCTAAACTAGTTTCAGATGAGCAACAGAGGTGTGATTGATTCTGTTACGGGTTGATTAAGGAGGTGAAGACGTACATGCTGGCGATAGACTACACAGAGTTTGATGTCCTAGTTTCTCGAGCTAAGGACATAGAACAAAATTTGGGTTTGTCTGCTCGTTCTGAGGGTTATTTGACAGGAAAGAGAAGTGTGAAGTTTGATGTTGGTAAGGATCGTTACAAGAGGCA
The DNA here is from genome assembly GCA_019671005.1 of Hibiscus mutabilis. NCBI lineage: Eukaryota > Viridiplantae > Streptophyta > Magnoliopsida > Malvales > Malvaceae > Hibiscus > Hibiscus mutabilis. The sequence continues at coordinate 15,404,047 of CM033733.1, forward strand.
CAGAGACAAAAGGTACCATCTAGATCAAATATGGGGAAGAAATGGTGCTGGGCATAGATTTCATGGTAAGAATACCTATGTTGGAGTTCCCGAGTGTAGGAGATGTGGCAGGCGGCATTCGGGGGAATACTGGGGTACTTTGGGCACTTGTTGGAGCCTTGGATCGAGGGATCATCTTAGGAGGGATTATCTGCAGTTAACTAGAGAGGGTCAAGCTCATATACAATTTACTGTGGCATAGAGGGGTCATGGGCGCAGCCGTGGACATTTCCAGCACAGGGATAATAGACAGAGAGTGGTAGCGCATACCATAGCGGTTCAGCCAGCGGACAGTGGACCAAAGAGGGTCTTTCCTCACCGTGTAGGGAGGAATGATACCTATGTGATCGCAGGTACCTTTACCTTGCAGTCTATACCTTTGTTATCTTTGATTGATTCCGGTTCTACACATTTCTACATTCTGCACGAGCATGCATGTTTGTTGGGGTTACTTGTAGAATTGTTAGATGTTGGTATGCGGGTAACAAGTTCTTTTGGTGAGACGGTTGTAGCTAGAAATTTGTATAGGAGTTGTCCCTTAATGGTTCAAGGGCATGTGTTTGAGGCCGATCTGATGGAGTTACCGTTTCACGGTTTTGATGTGATTCTGGAAATGGATTGGTTGTCTCAATATAGGGCCATAGTTGATTTTGAGGCCAAGCGAGTTTCGCTAAAACTTGTTTAGGATTACGAAGTTGTGATTGCGGGTGAGAATGTCAAGTTTATGTCAAATATGGTTTCAGCATTGAAAGCGCAGAAGTTGTTAGAATGTGGGGGACTAGCATACTTAGCCTATGTTATAAACCCAAATATGATGAAAGTACGTGCCCAGGATATTCGCACAGTTTGCGATTTTCCAAGAGTGTTTTCGAAAGAGTTTCCTGGTTTGTCGCCGGATAAGGAGGTGGAGTTTTGCATTGAGACGTACGTGTATACGGCTCTGGTGTCGATTGCTCCATACCGTATGACACCAAAAAAGTTAAAGGAGTTGAAAATGCAGTTGCAAAAGTTATTGGATCGAGGTTTCATTCGGCCAAGTGTGTCACCGTGGGGAGCACCGGTGTTGTTTGTGAAAAAGAAAGATGGCACGATGAGAATGTGCATTGATTATCGACAACTGAACAAGTATCATTTGCTTAGGATTGATGATTTGTTTGATCAGTTCTGGGGTGCTACAGCGTTTTCTAAGATTGATATGCGGTCTGGGTATTATCAATTGAAGGTGAAGGATAAAAACGTGTCGAAGACAACTTTTCGCACACGTTATGGGCATTATGAGTTTTTGGTAATTCCGTTTGGTTTGACCAATGCACCGACAGCATTCATGGATATGATGAATCAGGTATTCCATGAATTTTTAGACCAATTTGTGGTAGTGTTTATTGATGACATTCTTGTGTACTCTCGTACCGAAAAAGATCACGATCGATATTTGTGGATTGTGTTGCAAGTTCTGCTAGATGACAAGCTTTATGCCAAGTTGAGCAAGTGTGAGTTTTGGATCAAGTAGGTGGTTTTCCTTGGCCATGTTTTTTCGGCCGAAGGTATTCATGTAGATCCGCAAAAAATAGAGGTTGTTGTGAATTGGAAGCAACCAAAGTCAGTTTTGAAGGTTTGTAGTTTTTTGGGGTTGGCAGGATATTACCGACGCTTTGTTGATGGTTTTTTTAGGATTGTTGCACCTTTGACAAATTGTTGCAAAAAGATGTGAGTTTTGAGGGACGAAGGGTAGACAACAAGCTTTTGACATGCTGAAGGAAGCTTTGATGCAAGCTCCAATCTTGATTCAACCTGAGTCAAGAAAGGAGTTTGTCGTGTGTAGCGATGCATCCTATGTGGGTTTGGGATGCATATTGATGCAAGAAGGAAGGGTTTTCGCCTATGTATCTAGGCAATTGAATGTACATGAGCACAATTATCGTACTCACGATATTGAACTTGCGGCAGTGGTGTTTGCCTTAAAGATTTGGCGACACTATCTCTATGGTGAGAAATGTACAATGTATACAGATCACAAAATTTTGAAATACCTAATTTCGCAGAAAGAGTTGAATCTTAGGCAAAGAAGATAGTTGGATTTGCTTAAGGATTACAATCTAACAATCGAGTATCATCCGAGAGAAGCTAATGTGGTGGCTGATGCGTTGAGTAGGAAGGTTGCAGTTGAGTTGGGGCGATGTTTGCGCGATTGAGTGTGTCGCCTGATGGTGGGTTGTTGGCTGAGTTGTAGGTGAAGCCTTCTATGTTGCAGATGATTTAGGAGAAACAACCTTACGATGATTCTTTGGTGCCACATGTTAACGATATCTTAGATGGAAATAAAACAGATCATGGTTTTAGTGAAGACATAGTTTTGTGTTTTAAAGGTCGAGTGGTGGTGCCAAGTGATGAAGAGTTGAGGTACACTATCTTAACTGAGGCATATTCGAGTCCTTTTGCTATGAATCCAGGGAGTACGAAGATGTATCAGGACTTGAAGAAAGAGTATTTCTGGGTTGGCTTGAAAAAGGATGTTGCGGATTTTGTTGCTCGTTGTATGGTTTGTCAACATGTTAAGGTGGAACATCAGTTTCCTTCGGGGTTGTTGTAGCCGTTAAGGATTCCAAAATGGAAATGGGAGAGAATCACCATGGATTTTGTGTCCAGTTTGCCTTTGACGCCATCAAAAAAGAATTTCGTTTGAGTGATTGTGGATAGGTTTACGAAATGTGCACATTTTTCTGGCCGTGCATACGACATATACTTTGGATAAGTTGGCAGAGTTATACATTGTTGAGATTGTGAGGTTGCACAGTGTGCCAAAGTCCGTTGTATCGGATAGAGATCCATGTTTCACCGCGAGGTTCTGGGAATGTTTGCATAAAGCCTTGGGTGCACGGTTGAACTTCAGTACTTTGTATTATCCTCAAATGGATGGTCAGTCGGAACGTGTTATCCAGGTGTGGGAGGATATGTTGTGGTGTTGTATTGTAGATTTCCAAGGATCGTAGGAGAAGCAGTTACCTTTGCTTGAGTTCGCTTATAATAATAGTTATCAAGCTAGTATCCAGATGGCACTGTACGAGGCTTTGTATGGTAGAAGATGTCGTACGCCACTTTGTTGGGCGGAGGCGGGAGAGAAGTATGTTTCTTTACTGGATGTGCTGAAGGATACCAATGAGAAAGTGAAGCTTATTAGTGACCGAATGTGTAAGTGATTCGAAAGAATCGGTTTAGGCAATTCGAATAGTTTCAAGAATTAAATCTTATAAAATTGTTTTTGGTCAAAACAAATTATGAAAAATGTTAGAAATTAATTAATATTTTAAGTAATTTGGTAAAATTAATTTGAAGTAATTAAATATTATTTTGAGACATTTTGGTCTAGTGACTAAAATGAAAGTTTTCAAAAATGTTTTTGGTGACTAAATCGTAAAATGATCAAAACTTAAAATCTTTAAGGAGCTATTTGACCAATCTTTTTCATCAGATTTCTCTCTTAATTTAGGCTATTTTAAGGTGTTTTTAAATGGTTTTATAAGTAAATAAAATGGGATTTATTAAAAAGATTTTTAATTTGTAAAATCAGTTTCTTACGTAACTACATTTCATCCAACCTTTTTCTCTCAACTTTCTCATCAACCAAACTAAGATTTCTACTCCAAAATTCTCAGGAAACAATCTCTATTGATTTCATTTTTGTTTTCTAATTGATTTATTCCAATTTTGTTGCAAAATCTCTTTGAATTTCAATCAAACTTTGCCAATTAAAGGAGAAATCAACAATTAGAGGTAATTTTCGTTTCTCTCCTCTAATTAAAGGTTCTTTAATGAAATTCCCAAGTTCTTGATCCTTTGTTATTGATTTATGTTAAGGAATTATGATTTTTAATATGGATTTGTTGATTAAATTGAGTTTTCTTTGGAAAATTGTTGGAAATTGATTTGGATCTATTTTGGTGACGAATCTAATTGATTTTGATCTTTATTTAGTTGTATAATAATGTGGAAAGAAGTGCTTAATCAATGAAATCCCAAAACTATATGGATTGCTAGTTTTCTTGGTTGTTTATAGTTGGTTTTTGGTGTGATCTTGTTGGTGTAGAGTTGCTGGAGGTATAAAGACATGTTTGAAGTGTTTTTGGATGTTAATTGATGTTGTTAAGGTGTTAGAGTCTTCAGGTTTTGGCTGGGAATTGTTTAGAAAAGGTTTGGTGATGTTCTTGATAGATTTAGAGAGGTGTTTGATGGATTCTTGAGAGGCGAGGTTGTGTTTGTTGTTGCTGGAGGTTTGTGATACAGAGATGTATTTTAATCCTCTGTTTTTGATTGGGAAAATCAAGGGAGTTGAATCCTTTACCTTTTGGTGAAGGCGCGAAAGCTTGATTCTCGCATCGGCAAGCAAGCGTTGTATTGTTGGTGAGTGGAAAAGTGTTTACTACTATTTAAAAGGTTTGGAAAGGAGTTGTGGGAGTTTAGATAAAGTTTGAAACACTTTTCTAAGCTCGGGAGTAAGTATCGGTTAAGCTGTCTCTCGATTTCGGTTTTGCAAAATGAAATCTCATGCACATGTTCACGATTTTGATTACTCACTATATTATGAATGTTTTAGAAATGAAAGTTGATGCAAACGATCATATATGATGACTTTTGAGAATGACATATGGTTTATTAAAGTATTTTTGAGAATGCTAAATACATGGTTTAATGTATTTGAGTTGATTGATTTTGATGCATATGTAAAACAATGAGGTAATGTTGTTTATTGAATAAATTGGCAAGTGGTTGAGTTTAAAATGTTATCGGATATAGTTGGCTAGCCATAGGGTTTAAAGTGTACTGTGAAAAGTCCTCATGCGTGTTGAGGGGTTGTAAGTGTACCGTATTCTCCACCATTAGAACCACAACGGTTGAGGTGGGTAAATGTTCCATTTTCTCCCGCTAGTGGATTTATACAACCAAATCGTAGAGGTGGGTAAATTTTCTGTTACTCCGGTTTGAACCATTGAGGTGGGCAAGTGTGTCGTTGCTCCGGTTGAGGTATGTGTGTGAGGTTGTCGTAGGAACCACTTGAGAAATCCATGTAGTAATGCCCCGGTTTTGGGCCTAGTTAGATGGTCTAGTGGACTGGGTTAGAGATTCAAGTCGGATTCGGGAGTAAATATTTTTTCGAAGGATAAAAATATGAAAAAATGTTTAAAAATCATATTTTATTATATTAAAAATATTGGTGAAAGCAATTTTGGAAAACGAGTCTTGGAAGGGTGACATTTTGGATAGTGACCAAAATGCAATTTTTGAAAACTATTTTAAAAGGTGGTTGTTTTGTAAAGAGTCAAAACTTAGAATATTTAAGGAGTTATTTTACCATTTGGTCTAATCTGAGTATTCCCTTAATTATGATTATTTTAAAAACGGTTTTAATTGAAAGAATTAAATGGAATTTTGTTAAGAAGGTAGTTATCTTTTTAAAACACATTTTGACGTAACTTTTCTTCTCTCACATTTTCTCTCAAAACACTCTCAGCCAAACTCTCTATTTCCATCAAAGATTTAAGGTAATGATCTTAATTTCTTAACTCATTGATTTGCTAAATGATTTCTCAATTTGTTTTCCAAAAATCTTATTGAATTTCTTTGTTTTTCAAGAGGAAAAACCATCCAATTGAGGGGAAACTCATTCATTGGAGGTAAGCTTCGTTCTTGTCCTCTAATGAAAGGTTCTTTACTGAAATTCCCAAGTTCTTGGCTCTTTACATATGTTTTCTAATAGGTTTTGATTAATTAATTATAGATTTTAGCTTAATTGAGGCTTAATTGAAGGATCTTGTGATTTTCGATTTGGATCTATTTTTCCAGTGTTGTGGATTGATTTCAATCTTATTTTGGATGTATTATAATGTGGATAAGCTGTTTTTAATAATGGAATCCTGAAATTAGTTGAATCTCTAACTGTTTAGGTTGATAGTTAAGGGTTTTTGGGTTGTTTAGGGTGTTTAATCATTGGTGGAAGTAAAAGGATGTTGGGAATGAGTTTTTAGATATCAATTAATGAAGCTGGATGTTTAAGATCATTATTATATGGCTGGGTTAAGATTGAGTAGTGTTTGAGGTTGATTTCGGTATCAGATGAGTTTTGAGTGGGCATCTTGAGAGCTACGAGATTTTGGGTTGAAACAAAGTATTAGATTCATTTTAATGCATGTTTCCTCTGGTTTTGTGTGGCCGAAAGAGGGGATAATCAAGGCGTAGCATCTTGAGTGGTTCTAGACTTGCTGGGAGCTTGTTTCGCGGTAGCAAGCAAGGCAAAGTGAAATCGGTGAGTGGAAGCGTTCTTAAAAGTCTTTCAAAGGTTTAAAAGTGATTTGGGAGTTTAGGATAAGTTTGAAACACTTACCTATGCTCGGAAGTAAGTTTCCCTCTTTTGCTCTTTAATATCGGTTCGAATATAAGCATGTGTGATTCATATTTTAGTCGTAAACATGGTTTGCTTTACTTACTATTAATGCATGATTTTAAAGTACATATACAGTGGCTTAAAGGTATATTTAATGCTAGTGAGCATTGGTTTTTATTCCGGTCGGGAATGTGATATTGCTATGGCAATGTAATTTGCATATGTGGGGATTTTGTGTAATGCATTGTAAAACAGTGAGTAAATGGTTTTGTAAATGATATATTGGCTATGTGACAAGGTGAGAAAACATTCGGATATAGTTGGCATGCCATAGGATTAATTGCACTATAATATGGTTAAAAATTGATCGTGGGTTAAGAGTCTTTGAGGTATAGCAGTCGGCTACCCGGACTATGTTGTTATCACTTGGGTTGAGCAGTCGGTTCCCCTTATTGATGCAAAGCTTGCGGTCGGCAAGGTTGTAAATTTATGCAGTCGGTATAGGGTAGTCTTGATGATGCTCGGTCATTAAGGGAGATTCGTGTATCCAATGTGTAAAGTTAACGGCCGGTTAACAAAAGATTAGCGGTAAGCTAATCAACGATAGTGGTCGACTATCCGGGGTCACTATAATTGCCAATATATGAGAATTCTAAGGTTGAATCTATTTTTAATGTTTTGGGATTTTGAGCATGGTTTTGTATATAATACTTTGGGATTTTAAGCATGGTTTGTATACAATGCTTTGGATTTTAAGCATGGTTTTGTATTTGTTGCTTTGGGATTAAGCATGTGTTATTTATATATTGTTTTGCATATGGTTAATATGCATGTTTTGATTTGAAACTATTGGAGCTTGCTTAGGTCGTAAGCATGGTTTGAAAACAAGTGTTGGTTTTCAAGGGTTTTAAATGCATCATCGTTAAAGAGCATCCTCACTAAGCAAGTGTGCTTACGCTCTCTTTTCTCTAATAATGCAGAGCATTAAAGCTTGGAGGCAGCAAAGACAAGGATTAAGTGATCCAAAGACAGATTATTTGAGTATGAACTCAGTTTTAGTTTCCGGTTAACAAGACTATTTGAGAATGCCTCTAGATCAACCTTTTGGGTGGAATAATCTTGTGTTGTAGTTAAACCTTGGTGCAATTGTTGTTATATGTGATGTTGGATGCTTATATGTATGTATGTAAGTTGCTAGGACCTAAATGCATCTAGTTTTGTATGAAAAACCAGCTAAGAATGTCATTACAGGTCCAGGCATATCGAAACATGTGTCCTCATACCGGTACGGCTAGGCCATTTCAGGCATAGCATTTCGATACACAGGAGGGAGTTTCGATACGATCCTGCCTTTTAGGCTTAACGTTTTGGTACTCGAGCAAGTGTTTTGATACGGTCATAGGCATTTTTGCCAGGTGTACCGGTACGCGAACAAGCGTTTCGGTATGGGTTTTAGCTACTAGATTTTGAGTTTTTGAGAACGTAAGGGCGTATCGAAACAAGAGTACGCGTACCGATACGGGTACCATTAAGTTGGTTTTTTTTAGAATCTTAGAAGTTTCTAGTTCTTTTATTTTGGTCCCTGAGTTTGGGAATGCAATTGTACGAATTGGGATGATTAAATTGTTCTGGAATTTATCATGTTGGCATGTAAATGGACTAATTGAAGATTGGTAACCTTAAATTCAATTTTGGTTTTTTAATTTAAAGTATTTACGTATTAGTCCTCAATTTTGATTATGATGCAATTAATTGTCTTTTGTTACTCGTTTCCTTCGAGAGCTTACCCGCTGCGAGTATGAATATGTAGGAACATTAATTTGCATTTAGACAAGATAAAATAAAAAAATGGACTGACTTTTCATAACCTTTCTCCAGTTTGCTTCGGCAAACCTAATGTAGCACTCTCGGTTCGGTCGAGCGTCTAGGCCGGGTCGAGGGGGTTACATTTTTTGGTATTAGAGCCAGGTTACGAATGGTTCAGATGTTTTTGTTTGGTAGTATATTATTGTTGGTTATACACGGTGATTGTGTACATGTACGGTGATTGATTTACATCATGTTAGGGTATGAACTGGGATCACATTACCTATTATCGATGTTTTAAAATGTTTTATAAGATGGTCTTGGATCCTTTGCCTTGTGTTAGCCTGACTTTAATGTGTTTTGTCGCTTTTGTTAGCATGGCTTAACGTGAGACACGTTCTATGGCTGGTAATGCCAGAATTGGGTAGAATAACATTGAGGAAAAGAATCCCATTAATGTTTTACTTCTTCCTCCTCCGTTGGTTCTGCCGGTCAATGTTGGGGCTGGTGGTGTGCCCCAGGCTCATCAAGTGCTGGTATTTGGTGATCTGACTCTATTAGTGCAGGCTATAATGGGAGCTTTTCAAGCAGAGATAGCTGGAGTGCATGCGCAGGCACCAACACCTGCTGTGGTGGTTAACCTAGGGTTACCTTTAGAGTGTCTCCGCAGTTTGGGAGGTGTTGAGTTCAGGGGTTTGAGCCCTGAGGTAGGCGAGGGTTGGCTAGAGAGTACGATCTGTATTCTGGATCAAATGGGCTATAATGATGAGCGTAAGCTGGGTTGTATAGTGTCATTGTTGCATGGTGATGCTTATCATTGGTGGGTGACCACAATTGCTAATGTCCCAGAGGCGGATGTAACTTGGGAGTTCTTTTGAAGAGCTTTCAAGAAGAAGTATCTTGGTCCTCAGTATCTGGATGCGAGGAAACAAGAGTTTATGTCCTTGGTTCAGGACGACATGTCTGTGGCGGAATATGAGGTGAAATTCATCCGTTTGAGTCAGTATGCTTCGGAGTTAGTTCTGGATGATCTTGAGAGGTGCAACAGGTTCTGCTATGGGTTAGTGAAGGATATCAAAACTACCTGTTGGCGACAGACTACATAGATTTTGATGTGCTTGTAAACCGTGCTAAAGATACTGAGAAGTCCTTGAGGGTGTCGAGACAAGGTTCGAGCTTGGCCTTGAGTAAGCGAGGAGCTGACTCTGGCTATTATGAGAGGCAGAATAGGAGGTTTCGAGATAAGAGGCACAAGTCGGATGACAAGCGTGGTGGTGGCCATGGTAACCAAAGAGTTCGTATTGTAGCTAAGTGTGAGCGTTGCGGTAGACTCCACACATGTGAGTGTTGAGGAAATACCATGAGTTGCTGAATATGTGGATCTACTGGTCATATGAAGCGTGACTATTCTCATGCTGTGGGTGATGCACCGGTTTGGGCTGTTGTACCTGCTAGGGGCCGAGGCCGTGGCAAGGGTAACTTTCAGAGGCGCGAGGATGGTCAGAGAGCTGTGGCTCATGCTGTTGCTGTACAACCGAAGAATGGTGGACTAGTACAAATCTATGCTCATCGTGAGGGGCGCAACGACACGGATATGATCACAGGTACTTTAACCTTGCAGTCTTTGTCGTTGTTTTCTTTGATTGATTCAAGGTCTACTTATTCATATATCCTAAGTGAGCATGCATCATTGCTAAATGTTCTTGTTGAGATCTTGGATGTTGGCATATTGGTAACTAGTTCTTTTGGGGAAACGGTTACAACTAGAAGGTTGTATAGGAGTTGTCCTTTGGCGGTGCAAGGTCATGAGTTTGTTGCGGATTTGATGGAGTTTCCATTCCATGGTTTTGACGTTATCTTGGGTATGGATTGGTTAAGTGAGAACAAGGCAGTGGTGGATTGTGAATCCAAAAGGATTTCTCTGAAGTTGGCCGATGATTACGAAGTCGTGGTGGTGGGTGAGAATGTAAAATTCTTGTCCAATGTTGTTTTGGCTACCCTAGCAGAGAATATGATGCTTGATGGTTGCCAAGCTTATTTGGCTATTGTTATGAATCCGGAAGCCAAGGGTGTTCGGATGCAGGACATTTGAGCTGTTTGTGATTATCCGAAAGTTTTTCCTAAAGAGTTGCATGGTTTACCTTCAGACAGGGAGGTGGAGTTTCGCATTGAAACCTATGAGGGTACAACTTCGGTGTCCATTGCTCCTTATTGGATTGCACCGAAGGAGTTAAAAGAGTTGAAATCATAGCTTTAGGAGTTGTTGGATCATGGGTTCATTCGACCAAGTGTTTCTCCTTAGGGTGCTCTGGTTCTCTTTGTGAAAAAGAAGGATGGATCGATGCGTATGTACATTGATTATCGTCAGTTGAATAAGTTGACAGTGAAGAACAAGTATCCGTTGCCGCATATTGTGACTTGTTCGATCAATTCCGTAGGGTAGCAGTGTTTTCGAAGATAGATTTAAGGTCGGGGTAGTAACAATTGAAAGTTAAGGATATGGATGTTTATAAGACGACATTTTATACGAGGTATGGACATTACGAGTTCTTGGTGATGCCGTTTGGTTTGACAAATGCTCTAGCAGCTTTCATGGACATGATGAATATAGTGTTTTATGAGTACCTTGGTCGGTTTGTAGTGGTTTTTATCGATGATATACTCGCGTACTCTTGTACTGAGGAGGAGCATGATCAGCATTTGCGGATTGTGTTACAAGTCTTCAAGGATAATCAGTTATATGCCAAGTTGAGCAAGTACGAGTTTTGGCTCAAGGAGGTGATGTTTCTCAGACATGTGGTTTCTGCTGAGGGAATTCGTGTTGATCCACAGAAAATTAAGCCTATTCTCAATTGGAAACAACCTAAGAATGTGTCGGAAGTGCGTAGTTTCCTTGGGTTGGCAGGCTATTATTGTCATTTTGTAGAAGGGGTTTCTAGTATTGCGGCTCCATTGATATAGTTGCTACAAAAGAATGTTCCTTTCATTTGGACGGAGAAGAAACAACAAGGTTTTGAGAAGTTGAATGAGGTTTTGACACATGCTCATGTGTTGATTCAACTGGAATCTGGGAAGGAGTTTGTGGTTTATAGTGATGCATCGCATGTGGGTTTGGGTTGTGTGCTAATACAGGATGGAAAGATGGTGGCCTATGCATCGAGGCAATTGAAGGTTCATGAGTGCAATTATCCAACTCATGATTTGGAGTTTGCGGCGGTGGTGTTTGCCTTGAAGATTTGGCGACACTATCTGTATGGAGAGAAGTGCGTGGTCTTTACGGATCATATGAGTTTGAAGTATTTGATGTCTCAAAAGGATTTGAACCTTAGGCAACAAAGGTGGTTGGAGTTGCTTAAGGATTACGACTTGACAATTGAGTATCGTCCTGGAAAAGCCAATGTTATTGCGGATACGTTGAGTTGTAGGATGGCGGTTGAGCTTAATGCAATGTTTGCAAGGTTAAGTGTGACGCGGGAAGGTGGGTTGTTGGCTGAATTGCAAGTTAAGACTACGCTGTCACAGTTGATTAAGTCTAAGCAACCATATGATGATTCTTTGGTTCCTCATGTTAAGGACATAGCATATGGTAATCCGGCGGATTTTCATTTTGATGATGATGGAGTTTTGTGCTTCAAGGGTCGAATAGTGGTGCTGGAAGTCCCGGAGCTCAGGCATACTATTTTGGCGGAAGCACATTCTAGTCATTTTGCTATGCATCCTGGTAGTACCAAAATGTATCGTGATTTGAAGGAAAGGTACTATTGGGTTGGTTTAAAGAAGGATGTGGTGGAGGTTGTGTTCATGTGTATGGTGTGTCAGCGGGTTAAAGCTGAACATCAGTTTCCATCCAGATTTTTGCAACCGTTAAGAATTCTAGAGTAGAAATGGGAAACCATGGATTTCGTGTTAGGGTTATTGTTGACACCGGCTAAAAATGATTTTGTTTGGGTAGTTGTCGATCGGTTTACAAAGTGTGCACATTTTCTGCTAGTGCATACGACGTACACCTTGGACAAGCTAGCGGATTTGTTTATCTCTAAGATTGTACATTTGCACGGGGTACCAAAGTCGATCATTTTGGATAGAGATCCTAGGTTCACATCAAGGTTTTGGAAATGTTTACATCAGGCTTTGGGTTCGAGGTTGAGTTTTAATACCGCGTATCATCCTCAGATGGATGGGCAGTCTGAGCATGTTATCTAGGTCTTGGAGGATATGCTAATGTGTTGTATTATTGAGTTTCAAGGAACCTGGGAGAAGCATTTCCTGTTGGTGGAATTTGCTTCTAATAACAGCTATCAAGCGAGTATATAGATGGCATCATTTGAGGCATTGTATGGTCAGAGGTATCGTACGCCCTTGTGTTGGGCCGAGGTAGGGGAAAAGCATGTTTGCTTGCCTCATGTCTTGAAGGACACAGATGAGAAAGTTAAGCTTGTGTGTGAACGCTTGAAAGTGGCTGCGGATCGACAGAAATCTTATGCGGATTTAAAGCGTAGGGAAATTGAATATGCTGTAGGCGATCGTGTGTTCTTGAAGGTCACCATGGAAAAAGGTGATGCAGTTCGAACGTAAGGGTAAGCTTAGTCTGAGGTTTATTGGACCATATGAGATCGTGGAGCGAGTTGGTCCTATGGCTCGGTTGAGGTTGCCTCCCGAGCTTGAGAAAATACATGATGTGTTCTATATATCCATGTTACGGAGGTATCGGTCGCATCCTTCGTATGTTTGCCAGTGGAGCATATTGAGTTGAGACCGGATTTATCCTTTGATGAGGAGCCAATAGAAATCCTTGATTCCAGCAGTAAGGTTCTATGGGGTAAGACAATAGAACTGGTCAAAGTCTTGTGGCGACATCGAGGTGTCGAGGAAGCTACTTGGGAAAGCAAGGCGAATATGTTGAAGCAATTTTCGCATCTTTTTCCTCTAGGTAAATTTCGAGGGCAAAATTTCTTAAGAGGGGGAGAGTTGTAACGCCCCAGTTTTGGGCCTAACGGTATTGGGGCTGGTTAGATGGTCTAGTGGATCGGGTTTAAGCACGCTTAAAAGTTAACGGTTGGTTAACTAAAGATTAGCGGTCAGCAAATCAAGGATAGTGGTCGACTATCTGGGGTCACTATAATTGCCAATATATGAGAGTTCTAATGTTGAATCTATTTCTAATGTTTTGGGATTTAAGCATGGTTTTGTATATAATGCTTTGGGATTTTAAGCATGGTTTTGTATACAATGCTTTGGGATTTTAAGCATGGTTTTGTATTTGTTGCTTTGGGATTAAGCATGTGTTATTTATATATTGTTTTGCATATGGTTGATATGCATGCTTTGATTTGAAACTATTGGAGCTTGCTTAGGTCGTAAGCATGGTTTGAAAACAAGTGTTGGTTTTCAAGGGTTTTAAATGCATCATCGTTAAAGAGCATCCTCACTAAGCACGTGTGCTTATGCTCTCTTTTCTCTAGTGATGCAGAGCATTAAAGCTTAGAGGCAGCAAATGCAAGGATTAAGTGATCCAAAGACAAGACTATTTGAGTATGAACTCAGTTTTAGTTTCTGGTTAACAAGGCAATGTGTTCGCTATGGATTTTTTGGATTTGTAATTCAGTTTTCCCTGGTTTTGAGCATGTGTAATGCCGTGTTTTTGGAGTTTGATTGTTGATGTTTCGCTTATCATGCACCGTTACCTATGGATGATGTTATATGGTTACCCTGGTATGAATCTAGATGGTTTTGCTTGGATGGCATGTTTTGATGAGCTAATCCTATTGAGTATGGTATTGATGTGTTGTTGGTATGGTGTTCTTGCTGATAATTGCTTAGTTAGGCTTTTTGGTATGTTTGGTGGTGAGTTATAGGGAGCATGCCTCTAAATCAACCTTTTGGGTGGCATAATCTTCTATTGCAGTTAAACCTTGGCGCAATTGTTGTTAAATGTGATATTGGATGCTTATATGTATGTATGTAAGTTGCTAGGACCTAAATGCATCTAGTTTTGTGTGAAAAACCAACTAAGAATGTCATTACAGGTCCAGGCGTATCGAAATAGGTGTCCTCGTACCAGTACGGCTAGGCCATTTTAGGCATAGCATTTCGATACGCGGGAGGGTGTTTCAATACGATCATGCCTTTTTAGGCTTAACGTTTCGATACTCGAGCAAGTGTTTCGATACGGTCATAGGCATTTTTGCCAGGCGTACCGGTACGCGAACAAGCGTTTTGGTACGAGTTTTAGCTACTGGATTCTGAGTTTTTGAGAACTTTAGGGCGTATCGAAACACGAGTACTCGTACCGATATGGGTACCGTTAAGTTGGTTTTTTTGGAATCTTGGAAGTTTCTGGTTCTTTCATTTTGGTCCCTGAGTTTGGGAATGCAATTGTATGAATTGGGATGATTAAATTGTTTTGGAATTTATCATGTTGGCATGTAAATGGACTAATTGAAGATTGGTAACCTTAAATTCAATTTTGGTTTTGTAATTTAAAGTATTTACATTTTAGTCCTTAATTTTGATTATGATACAATTGAATGTCTTTTGTGACTCGTTTCCTTCAAGAGCTTACCCACTGCGAGTATGAACATGTAGGAACATTAATTTGCATTTAGACAAGATAAAAGAAAAAATGGACCGACTTTTCGTAACCTTTCTTCGATTTGCTTCGGCAAACCTAATGTAGCACTCTCGGTTCGGTTGGGCGTCTAGGCCGGGTCGAGGGGGTTATAGTGTATCCGATGTGTTTTATGAAATAAAAGGTTGCTGGTTTTGAGTCACTGGAAAGCCAATATATAAGATAATGTATCATGAGAAATGGATTATATTTGTATAATGTAATTTATACATGTGGTACTTTTTAAGCTTGTTATAGAGATTTTGAGACATGAAGCTTAAATCGAGGTAGAGATTTGAATTAAATGTGCATAATTGAGATAATTTGAGAAGCATGAGATGTTTTGCCATGAGACAATTACATGTGATTTGAATTAAATGATTTTAAATGCATTGATGATTGTTTTTGTGATTCCCTCACTAAGATTATAGCTTACGCTCTCTTTTCCTCATCAATGCAGAGAAATAGAGTTCTCGGATAGCATATGAGCAACGAATGATCCAAAGATTGATATATTTGTAAGTATGGTTTCATAAGTACCAAGTAGTAATAAGAAGACAATGTAACTGAGTTGTTTTGGGAGATGTATTTTGGTTACTCCCTATTTGTATAAGTTTGGATTAATGTTTTGGACTTGTATGATGCTTCATAATTGCTTTTGAAGGGTTTGGGAAACAAGATGCATGCTTGGGTAGAAATCATGCTCATAGGTGATTGTTTGATTATGCCATGCTTAGTATAGTCTTGTATTATTTTCTATGTTAGAATATTTGATGTTTGTGATGTTATATGTTGATTAGAGGTTGAATTATGGGTGTTCGATTGAGCCTAAGTGTCATATGTTAGACCTAAAGGTCATTATAGGTCTGTCCGTATTGGTATGGGTCCTCAGGGATAGGTACGCGAGGACCTGTCTCGGCTCAGTTTGGACAAAATAACCTAGGCGTACAGATACACCTGCTAATGTATCAGTACGCATAGCTGGAAATGAAGGGTGGTTTCGATACACAGGGTGTCGTACCAGTACAGTATTTGGCTACTGGAAACGGATTTTCAAATTATACAAGATCGTACCGATACGCTTAAGGACCATATTGGTACACCTTTTTCCTTTAACACCATTGCGATACGGTAGGCACCCGTACTGGTACGCTAGCCGTTAATTTGGTTGAAATGCTTTTTGAAGTTTGGAATCTTTGCAATTTGGTCCTTGTTTCTTATTTATGCAATTAAATAAGCTTGAATGGATATTTTGAGATGAGATTTGATATGAAGGCATGAAATATGAATAATTGAGGATTGGTAACTTTAATTTTGTGGAAGTCTTTGTAAATATTGGAAATTACGTATTAGTCATTGTAATGCGAATTCGAGCAATTGGATGTCAAATTGACGCCCTTGAACCCTAAACAGTATGACCACCCTAGGATTTAAATATGCCTTTAGATAAGATAAAAGAAAAAATGGTCTGTTTTAATTGAAATTCTTCGGGGTTTGTCTCGGCAAACCCTAATGTAGCTCGCTCGATTCGGTCTTGCTACCACGTAAGTTTATACAAAAGTTTAGGTTTTAGTTATTGCTACCACGTAAGTTACTAAATTTTTATTATAAAACATATTTTTTAAATTCTCTACAAGTCTGTTTTATAATAAAAAAACATTGCAACAAAAATTATTGTAAAAATTATACTTTTTAATAAAAATACATATACTTGCAAAGAACTAAAGAAATATGTTCTATAATAAAAATGACTAAAATGATATATTTTTTAAATATGAAGGGTTAAATTTATTGAATTATTTTGAATTTAGACTAAATTGATAGAATATAAAAGCTTTAAGGACTAAAACTATCATTATACCCAATTAAAAGACACCATTTAATGGTTAAGTGACCTAAATGTAACCATAATATTAATTAAGTGACCCAAATGTAACTTTTAATAATTGGGTGACCTAAATGTAACCTTACTCATAATTGAGTGAACTTCGTTGTAGTTTACCCATAATATTTCTCTTGATCATTTTGCTTGGATGTTGTGCTTTACCATCTTCAAGTGTCCTTGGCATGTTTTTATATTGTGGAATAAGATTCATGATTATTGTGGAAGGTTTGAAGCCATTAGAGGGTGATTTTCCTTCATTAAAATCAGTTTTGACCAATGGATATCGACACTCGGAAGTGGGTACCGGTACCTACTCAAAGAGGAAATAGCCGTTGTGAAAGTACAAGCCATATATGTAGGCAATACATGAGTATCGGTACGATGCCTTGGGTACTGGTACTGAAAGGGGTGTATCGATACCAAAACTCCTCATTGAAATTTTAGAAAACGTCCTCATATTGGTACTCAGCAGAGCCGTACCGATACAAGTGTTTGGGTATTAGTACCAGGGGTAGGGTACTTGTATTCAAAGCATGGTTTTAACACAAAGGTAATTTGGAAATAATTGATTAAGTTAAAAACACTTAGAACCACTTTAAGCATATTTTTCAAGTTATTTGGACTTTGAATTATTTTTGCAATATTTGAATAAGTCCAAAAATATTTTTCCTTTAAATTGTTATATTAAAATATTTAACTCGGCAATCTCACCTTTTGATAAAACAAAAACACCTTTAAAATTTGTTTTTGAAAATGTTCTCCCTTAGAATATAATATTTTGAAAAAGAGAATATTTTAGAAAAATATTTAAGCTCCTTTTTTTTTTTTAAATTGAATTTTTCACTTATCTCTTCCTTTTTGTTATATAAAAATTAATTCGATCTTTATAGTACTAAATAACAAAGGTGAATAAGATAAATCTTTTGAAAAAATAAAAAGCTCCCACATCAAAAGCATTCCATTTAAAATGAGGCTCAAAACACCTTAACACTTAAAAATTGAATTTCAATATAGGATAAAATCACTATAAGAAACTAAGAAATTCAATTAACCCAAGACGTTTAAAACTTTATGCAATTCATCAAAATGACCCAATGGCATTAATTGAACAAATGCATAAAACGTCATAAAATATCATGCAATAAATAAATTGAACAAGCAAATATGCATATGATCATTTTAAACATCAAAATAGGCAACCAAATATATAATAAAAAAGATTAAACTTAGAGGTTACCCATTATTTTTTATTTGTGTGACTAGAGCATTTAAACATCTTTTTTTTTCTTACCATTACTTCAACACACCTATAAGAGGTAATCATTTGACTTTTGGTATCCAAATTGCTTTGGATCTATTGACAATAATTTTGATGTCTATAGTTCCTTTAGGAACTTACACTTGCCTAATTTTATAAGACTTTCTTTTCTTTATAAGACATGTATTTAAGGAATGACCATGATAATGACAATGTGAGAATTTTGCCATTATGAAACAATATGAACTATTAAAAATGATTTCTTTTGTAAAACCCTCAACCCGGATGTTACATTTGGACCTAAGCCCAATCCGCTACCATAAAAATTCCAACCTAGTTTAGCCCAAACCACAATCATTTTTATAAAATCCATTAAGTTCAAATATTCAACATAGATAAATAGTTATAAACGTTACAAAGGAGCTCCAATTTAATTTAAAACATTTGAACAGATAACTTGATTAATACAATTTTCAAAATAAGAATTATAGACTCCACCACGTAAGGTCGTATGAATACACAACCCACTAAACACAAGTACCGTACTCTGGAAATCACCACATGCTAGAATCTCATACTAATAATGATTCTCGATCCCATGATCCCACGATCAACCTACGCACAGAAACAACAATTTTGAGCGCTGAGCTTACAAAGCTCAGTGGTACACATCTACTCTGCTATAATTCATGCTAATAAAAAATATAAGCATGCAAGCTAGTACGAGCAATAATGAGAGATAAATAACCATGTGACGCTACCACTAATCGCCTAAACACATACTCTCATCATAGTAATCATCATACGTGACACATAAGGTCCAACCATACTCGAGATCTCACCAGATCATTCGAGCGAAAGCATATAAAGTTATACCACAAGCATGGAGTGAGGCCTGCGTCCACTAAGCATCGAGATCATACACTCTGAGTGAGGCCCGTGTCCGTTAAGCATCAGGATCATACACTCATAGGGTGAGTCCTGCGACCAAAAAGCATTAGGATTATACACCCATGCTTAGAATCTCTTATCAAGCATCTTTGAATGGGGCATGCGTCCACTAAGCATCAGGATCATACCTTCGAAAATCTTTAACCATAGTATTGCATCACTATAACACCCCACCCGGTTTAGGAGTAAACTAGCTCGGGAGCGTTACTGGGAACACTGGAAACAAAAATAATTTAAAATTTTTCAAGAACTCATCCCTATTAGATGAGTTGAGTGACTAGCAAGCAAGCAACTTAGACCATTACAATTGATCATACAAACAAGACATGTTTGTCATTCTTGTTCATTATATGCCAAACCTTGATTAGTCATTTTCAAGTTACATTCAAAGATTAATAACTACTTAGATTATTCAATTTCAAATCTACATTCATGCGATCATATAAAGCTTTCAATTAGCATACCTAGACTAGCATGTTTCATTTTAACTAAATGTCATTACATTCAAGACATGTAAATATTTCATGTAAGTTTAACTAAACATGATCATATGTACATGAAATCAAACACATCTCAAGCAAGCATATCATGTTTCATAGACATTATAGGTCATTCATGTGATTGGTTACCTTCAATTGTTCATTCAAGGTTAACTATTATTTAGGCATGTGAACAAGCAAAGCATGTACATTTGATCCCTTCCTATTAGGCAATAGCAAGTTCTAGCATGTCATAAAATAGTTTCCTCATTCCTTGAGTTTTAATGTCATGTATAGCATTAGGCAAAATGTGTACATTTCATTTCAATTTCCATATGCTCGCAGCAAATCAAGTTCATGTGAGCATTTGTTTGATTCATACTTCAAATAGCATGCATGGTTTCATTCTTTACCCATTCGGCAATTCAAGTTCATGTATACATGAATTGTTTATAATATTTATTCAAGCATTTATATGTTCATGCGAAGAATTCGACTAGCATACTTGACTAAGACATAATCAATTCAAACACATAACATATGCGCAGCTTATTCCATTTAATTCGCATGAGAATTATATCATTACATACTCAAAGTCTAGCATTTAATCCTTTTTGCCATTACAGGCCAACTCAAGTTCATATATACAACTTTCAAGTAACATAATGCATGTCATAACTTACTATATACAAGACTAGGTGCCACCAACCACTAGGAGCATTCCAAACAAGTATGGATTTATACTTACGCTTTTGCTTGTATCTTACTTCATACTCATGTATCATCATACTTATGGCAATCAAATATCAAGACAAGCACATGTTAAGTAACCATTTTATCAAGCAATTAAAGCAACATGGTAAGCTTATCGAGTAATTATAAAGTAAACATTTTCTAGTATCATTCGAATAGCAAGATAGCATTACAAGCAAAAACATAGATCGTCATTCAATCTTCAATCATTTCAAGTCAATCGATAGCATATTTAGACAAACCACAACATTTCCAAGTCAAGTAACATAATCACAATTTATTTCAAACTTATCACTCAAGATATGTTCATAAGTTTTACACATTGATTCAAGTGAGAGTATAATTCCATTTCGAGTAGCATTTCATGTGACAAGTTTATCAAGTGTACAAGTATACATTTTAAGTAGCATGTAAGCCTTAATTATTGCTTGTTTACTTTCTTTAATTTAAGCCTTGTTACTTAGCTATCCATTATACATGTTTATACATTCTTATAATGCAAAACAGTCCATGATGACCTCTAATTTATTCAAATCTGTCCATTTTACATGTTTATACATTTTAACATTTCAAGACAGCTCATAATTTGATCACACATTGAAAAAACTGTCCGTAGAGTATTCTTATACATTTTAACATTTCAAGACAACTCATATTTTCATCTACAAGTTATATATGGCAGCAACACTCAAGTTTTACATGTTAATCACATAAAACAATCCATATTTTCATGTACAAGGTGTACAAGGCAGCAACACTGAAGCAATACACATTTTTATCAAGTCAAGTATAACCATAATGCATTTCAAGCTTTTCATTCAAGACAAGTTTACAATAATACTCATGAATTTAAGTAAGATCAAGATCTATTTCAAGTAATAATCATGTGGGAAGAAGTTCAAGT